>OZ005741.1:4510464-5114729 GCA_963930735.1 Dioctria linearis
AAATTGCTCAAATACTTGAACATCGCGAAAAGACCCGCTCTCGCACAATTGACGGTGAAGTCTAGAAAATAATCCGCGGTACGGGGCCCGTCTTTGAGGATACCGCCTATTATACTCCTCTACAGCTGCAGAATCATTTCCATTGCACATACCATATATAAAGTGCATTTCAGCCAACTCCTGGTATGTAAAATTTGCAGGCATACATAGCTTCGGTTAATTTTACTGACTCTCTTACTTAATCAAATGCTGACATCTAACTACGAAGAAAGCACTAAAAAATTTTCACAAGTTTCACAAATGAAGAAATGTTGCCTACTGTAGGAATTCATCATAAAAATTAAATACCAATATATTTTTACATGTGGAAAATTCTTTACATGTGGAAAATTCCTTACCTATGCAAGATTATTTCTTCATCCGAAGATATGTGTAAGATTACGGCATTACACAAATACCATTATGTTTTGAGCCGCGATTGATTTATTTATGGTGTGATACCTGAACTTAAAAGGCGGTTTATTTTGACTTCATTATGATAACGACATATTAAAATTAATAGTGCAAAATATGTTATTAATAGTCCTAAACATATATTTTAAAATTATTTTTTGAAGGCTAGTTATTATAAATGAAAGCTATAGTAATACAAGACCAAAATGGCGGTTCAGTAAGCAAAACAAGCTAAGTTACAGCCAAAAAAGCGTTGCAAGGACCTCATTTTCGAAAAAATATAAAATCCGCTGTAATTTCGAAAATAACACGAATTCGAAAAAAATTAATATGACATTTTCGATTGCAAATCACCTCATCTTTTAGGGGTTTCAGTATTGCATACTTTTCCTGGAACACCCTGTACTGTACATACATTCCAGGCTTTTGGCTCATACTTCTTAGAGCAGACCTGCCTACTTTGAAGAAACTTCATCCCAAAAAAATACTGATCTTCCTAGAATGAGTGAATTATTGGATGAACTGTAAAGGAAACGGTGCAAAATAAACCAATGAATGGCTAAAGTGCAAAGGCTACTCGTCTCACTAAATCTTAAACTAATCTAATCTAGATGTGAGATAGAAGTGCAGTTGAGAAATTGTCTACCAATGCAGCTTATACGAAATTAATTATTGTTTGAAGCGAATTCATGCAGGTTATTATAAAATGGTTAAACAAATGTATATAATGCGTGAGTAGATAATAAATTCAGCTAAAAAAAGGTTGAATATATTTTTATTGTATTGAGAAAGAAAAAAACAGTTTTTTTCGGAGTTATATTAGTTGGACCACTGACTATTTTACCTTGTTACCTGATTTTTCTAATGCATATAAAAAGCAATCTAATAATATACAAAAGTGGGAACGAATCCAATACATTTTCTTTAATATTCTCAATTTGTTGAAAGTAAAATCACAATATGTGTTAAGGGATCACACCACCTTGGCACTCAAAAAAATGGGTATAAAAATAAAAAAATTTTGTTACGCAGCTATTAAATATATAATATAATTTATATTCTACACATATAAATAGTAGTTTTTATGAATAATTTGAAAAATAAGCGAATAAAAAAAAAGTAGCGAAGTAGCAGGGGAGCCCGGGGCATAGTGACGAATGAGCTCGCGCTATGATACCCAGAATGCAGGGTTAAGTACTGCCAACATATCGGCAACATTATTTTCACATTAAGCCTAGTACTAAGGTCCGCGATAAACTAAATTTTAGCGGGTCTCCAATATCGGGCCGTTCTTTAGCAGCTAAAATATGACAGCGGAGACTCAGATAAAAGATATATTAAAAACAACAAGAAGAATTTTGCAATTTTTTTACGGAAATACCTTAAACCCGCGAACATAATATTTTAAAAAATGGGTAGTTAAAATTATTTGGAAATATTAAAAATATAAAAATAATATGCATAATGTATACAATAAAAAAAAATTAAGAATGATATTGAAAATACGGCCACGAGAAGAAATCCAATTCATCTGTACTTACAGCAAAGACGTACAAAACTACGTTAACTACAAAAATCCGGTCAATAAATTTATCAACTCTCAGAACTCTGACAATAAATATTTGTAGCGCGCTAAAGAACGACCCGGGCGGATAAATTCAGCTAAATTTTTTGGAGACTTACTGGTGGTGCCATCTCTAATCAAAACCCAAAACCATATTTGGCGCGTTGACCTTAGTACCGCTCAAGATAAATTTCAGGATAAATTTTCGCCAATATCTTTTAGCTTGCTAAATTTTCATACAAAATTTAGCTTAGCGCGGACTACTAGGCTTTAATCTATGTTTGTGAGTAAGTCTTGTATATTTATGGTTAGCAGTTTTCGGGATCAGCGCCATGCCTAGTCCTTGGGGCACCTGGAGCAAGCTGAGAGAACACGCCTTTTCCGTTACTTATTTTAACTCAGCCTTTTCCGATTATCTTAATACAGAATAAAAAAATAAAAAAATTGATAACCCATTGGTTCGTCACTTTCACCGTATTTATTGACTCCAAACCACAATAATTTGATCAAAAATAGCCTTCAATCAAAATTTACTTTTGCAAAGTTGCCAATAAGTTCCTCAATGCGATTCGCTTCCAATAAATATGGTGGCCAATCCTACTAAGCGTTCCTAGCTCATTGTCGATCGCAGAAAATTTTTAATAATTTTCAGTTTCGAGAAACTCCGGTCTCCTGACGTCACTGAAACGGGTAAACTTAACAATATCCGCAAAGCAATGGGCGCATTCACTGCCACCAAAATAGTGACTTTTTGTCGACTACGAGTCCCTACCGAGCGTTCACTCCGCCAAATTTTGACAGTAATGCCTAATCTACAATGCATGGTAAAACCACGTCGTCAAAACGATATCGTTTGCTGAAGAATGCATATAAATACACGAAAATGTAAGCGGTGGTAAGCTGCCAAATTAAACAGCTGTTGATCTGTCAATTATCATAAATGTAATGCTTTGTCGATTTCATTGCATAATTACATCAAAAGAAGTATTTGCTCTCAATAACCTCGTACTCATGTTGTCAAATGAATGAAAGTGAAGAAACATTTTTGCAAACATGGGAAGCAAACACAAAAATCCACGCATTGTAGATTAGGCATAAACGACTACGCTTGACTACGACTATCGTTCACACTGCATTTTTGAATGTACCAAATAGTCGACTAAATTCGACTACGCCTGTAGTTGTTGAAATCTCTATTCCATTGATACTACTGCCAAATTTTATTTTGTCGTTCGGGTAATCCTACTTTCTCTCGCTTTTTGTTTTTAACTCGTTGTCTCAGTTGCACTACAATAGCATAGCATGGCCTGAGACAACTTACAACTACATGTGCAAAACTCCATATAAACCCGGAACACTTTTTGAAAGCTCTTTAACTTTTTATTCAACCAAAGAAAGCTATAATTGCGAAGAATTTATGTGGCATAACACCAGCAGGAGAGAGAGAGAATGTGTAGAGCTTTCTATTAGAGGGCCATTAGTTCGTTTTAGTTGGACCGCGTTTTTGTAAGGTTTTGCACATCTAGTTGTAAGTTGTCTCAGGCATAGCCAAGTTCTTTTCCCCCAATCATGCAAAAAACGAAAGTATATGACATTATTTGTTTCATTCTAAATACAAAAAACGAAAAAATTTTAATTTTGGTCGGTTACTTCCTATTTTCTTATTAGGTTTCTTTGCTAGTGCTGTATCAACGACGTGGTAAAATAATTCTAATATAAATTGTCCTGTTACACGTTCATCTCGATCTTCGTTTTCGAAATTACGTTTCTTATGCCGAAAGCGGATCGGAATTATCGGTTCTATCTCCAGCTCAGATGCTAAGTCTTTCGCTTCGTTCAGTATTCTAGAAAAACTTTCTTCAAATCTATACTGCTTCAGAAAATTTGTGGTTCTGTGTAGAATATTAGAGGATTCAACTATATTTAAAGCAAAACTTCGTAATAATTTTGAAGCGACATTTATCGAACCAACGATCACGCTACAAATTTCCACAAGTGCCTCATAGATCTCTTCAAGCTGGTAGCGGTCGGGTTTGATGGCATCAGCCCTACTTTCCCAACGCGGATCAGTCAGTGAGCCCGTTTAGACCGTGCGATTTAGAGCTAGTTTTACGCAAGTCAACTTACGTAGAACTAATATGAAGTGATGTAAACATGCCACAGTCCTACTTTAATTCGGTATTTGATGCGGTATTGACCTACAAAATTAGTATTAAACGTGGACATAAAACTCAGATAAGGAATTGTCTACAAACTTGAATGCGAAAATAAGTGGAATTAAGAAGGAAGAAAGTGCGACTGGTCAGAGGGAGGGACAAATTCTTTTATAGACTTTTGTCTTATTGAAGAAAATTGAAAATTTGGAAAATTTAATTATTTTCTTATGCTCACTTCTCTTGTGCACACCGCATGCACAGAATTAAAATATTATTTCTCATTTTCTCGTGAAGAAGAGGGCAGATCTGACAAATTTGACAATTGTCAAAGCTTTAATACGAGTGGACTAAATGTCAGCCGGATTAGTCCTACGTAAGTCGACTTACGTAAAACTAGTCTTAAATGGCTGCGGTGTAAACGTACTCAGTGATGGGATATGTTTTTTTTTAGCACGTCCTATCTACTGGTGAAACTAGAAAAAAAACGTACATCTTTTGTATAAGTTCAAAAAAGCCTGTAGTTTGACCTGTGGCAAAATCAGCATGACCAACTATGAGATTAATTGTATGAGATGAAGGGACGACGAAAGCACGAGGACTCTTTTGCAGGATTCTATTTTGCACCCCAGATTGTTTACATTGTCATAGCCTTGGCCACGTATATCGGAAAGAGCTATGCCTAAGCTCTGTGGCTAATTTTTGTATACATATTGTTACGTGCAATAGAAAGAGACAACTGGTGACATCTACTGCCAATGAAGAGTAAACGACATCGGGTTCGGAGAATCGCTGATAGAGTCTTCGGGAAGGTTCAGGAATAGAATGAATAGAACAGTCAACAAGCTTCTGGAATAGAACACTCCCAAATAATCTGGAGAGTTTCTAGGGTATAAATATAACAGTTTTCACCGCCAGAAAAAAAGTCTTGTCTTAGACGTTGCAGTGTTAACAAGCGACAGTAATAAAGAAGCGAAAGTGTGTAATTAGATTGCGATAATTGAAAGTACAGTGTTAGCGATAATTAGAGTTGAGTTGATTAAATGAATGTTTGTGAATTTTATGTGATTAGAGTGAAATAAAGATTTTGTATATTAATTATTTAATTTTGTGTTTTAAATAACGAACCAAGGGCAACGCCCGCAACAGTATGGTATGTATATAAAATACATACGTATAATAAGTCTCATAGAGCACAATCGTCATGTAGACGTCATAAGTACGTTAGGTTGGGCTTTGTTGGGTGGCGTCGAATAATTTTTTCGTTGAATTGTCATTCAGCGAATAATTTTTCAATTCAAATTTGTAGATTCAATTTTTTTTTAGTTTATTTAAAAAAAAAATCAAATACGCGAGTCCGCCTTCACGGCACGGCGCTGGTCGGGATAATTATAGATTTCATAAATAAATTTTGCATAACATGTCGGAAAGAAATTAATGTGTTGTGGGGCGTAATAACTAGCCTTTTTTGTGGGGCATAATGACGAGCTTTTTACGGGACATAATTCTGGGAGGCTCTCAACGAAGAGCGAATTCAAAACACATAATTTTACCTTTGAAGAAAATTTTTTGTCAAGAAAAATGACTCGCAGCAATTAGCGTGTTTAGAAACTAGGATTTTGTAAAAACAATATTTTTTCGAGTTTATGAATACAAAAGAAATCTTGGAATGTTAATTTATTTATCCTAAAACTTCCGAAATCCAGGAATTGTTTTAAACGTAAAATATCAGATGTTTTCAATTTGCATTTTGCGAATTCGAAAATCAATGTGTTCCCAATTTTAGATTGTATAATTTTATTGTAAAAACCATATTCCTGCAAGGCTTATTATGGTCATTAATTAATAAAAATGATTATAAAAAAGATGTTATTTCATGTAATAAATATAATTCGTTATTATGCCCCGAGCCATTCGTCCCGTATGTGGATCATAGTGACGAACTAATATATATCACTCCACATAGGTCTACAGCGCACTTTATATTATAGGCGCCAAGGCCGTATACATATATAGGGTGGGTTTGAGGGTTTCAAACCCCCTCCATCGGTGTAGCCTACACTTTCGTTAATCTGATAAGCCTAATTTTTACCCACAATTCTTTATAATGTAGCGACTCAAAACAATTGGTTTTGGCCCTTTCAGATAATGCAACTTTAGAAAAAACGTGTGCTAAATAGAGAAAGAAAATAACCAGTTCAGTATGTATGTATATACACGTCAGTCGATGGTACCCTGGTAGAAGTTCCTCATAGTTTTACCTTATCTCTTGTCCCGCAAGTGGCAGTGATTGTGTAAACCAATACTAATTTGACTGAAGAGCATCAAGGTGTTTGCAATTCATGAAGAAAGATATAGAAAATTAAGTCCCGATGAGCGTTCATTAAAACTCATCGAAGAGCTAATGAAACTGCTCCCTATATACTAAACCAACGATAAATAAATATATTTATTTTTGCCATCACCGTGTCAGATGACATTTCTACTAGGAAAATTTGAATTGATTTTTGTGATTTATCGGATTTTAAATTAAATTTTTATTACTGATTTTAAATTTATTATTTGATTTGCTCTTCCGCGAAAAGACTGTCGTCCATATGCTGAATAATCCGTTATGCCCAAATCCTTACGGTTCAGCGTTTCAGAGTTTGTTTTGCAGTCAGGGTTTGAATTTAGAAAAATATATTAAATCAATCTTAAATCTAATTCTCATTTATGAACTCATCATGACACTCATTAACATGCTCATGAATAATCACATCGCGACACTCATTGAGATTCTCATTATAATAACAACGTAACACTCAATATGAACTCATCGAAGTGCTCATAGAATATCGTAAAATGCACAAAAGAGAAGCAAAGTATACCTTTATAAATATGTGAAAGAGATGCAATATCTCATGCACACTATCTGTGAAAAAGTAAAAAAAAAAAAATTTTCCCGGTTTTGATTCAAACGCGAATAAATTTCATCACGACGTTCATCTCAATACTCATGAGGAGCTCATTGATGAGATCATCATAGCTTGTCTATCAGGGTAGCTTACTTTGATACACCGTAGATTAATCGCAGTGGTATTTTATAGTTTGTTCACATTTTAAAGGAAATATTATTAAGTATAAGTTTAATTTGTTTTCCATCCTTAAACCAGCAACTTTTGTTGTAAATAATTAAAATATGGTAACTAATATTTTCCATGATTTTATTTAAATAACTTAAAAAATTATTTGTTTACTTTTTAGGGCATTTTAGATAATTACATACTTATATCTAAAATACCCTAAAAAATAAAATTTGTTTTCTTATTAATTTTTTTTAAATTGCATTTTTAGCCCCGCCAATAAAATCGCTCTACTGAGTGTTCATTGAAATGTTAAAATTGAAATGAATGAAGTACGACAAGAAGGAAAAGACTAAATTTAATTCTGTAATTTTTTCTTTTTTTTATAAAAAGTAAACCTTTATATTTATTTTTCTTGGAATGTGAAAATGTTATATGTAGTAGAAATATGGTTAAACAACATGTTTTCAAACATAATTTTTTAAATTTCTGCAGACCCACGGAACTTTAATTGAGTATTACCACGAACTCAATTAATTAACTATATAGCACTTATAGATGAATAGAATTTTTCGATTCAATTATTATGTCATTATAAATTAATATATTAATTTTACATTAAATTCCAATTATTGAGTTGAGATTAATTCTGAGATATTCTTTTGTTTGTAGAGAGGGTATTAATTACTGGCCTAAACCCCTCCCATTCGTGATCTATATATACATATATATATTTGATAGGCGCGATAATTATTATCTATTTAAATCTTCAAGAAATGGATTTAAGAAAATTGTAGAGAAAAATCATTATGCCCGGGCTCCCCCTTCTACTCATTTTAAAAATGCTTGTTCATAGTCATTTTTTTTCTGTCAGGCATCGTCTGAAAAATAAAATTTTTCTTTTTTCTCATTCAGAAAGTTTTTAAAATTTTCTTTATTGGAGAAATGTCAGCTATTTAAAAAAAGAAACTAGATTTTAATCGAAATATTCAGTTTTAAGAGTTTATAAAAAATCAACGCAACATTCAATCAAAATAATCCTTTGCTATATCGTAGATAATTTTATAAAGAATATGTGGTTTAATTTTTATAAAAAACACATAACCACTCCTAATCTATAACTTCCGAAATAATTTGAATTTTGAAAATGCTTAAACACTTAAAATATTCTTAAAATTATAAATAATTTATATAAATAACAAGAAAAAAATTTAGATGGTGGTGTAACCCTTAAGTGTTTTTGTTTTGTTTTTTTTTTTCGTGTCCTGTTCTGAGATAAAATATAAATATAAATAAATAATCACTTTATTTAGTTATACATGTATGGGATGGATTCCAAGCTAAAAATTACTTAATTGCTTATGAAGGATAGGATTAAGGTAATAAACATACACAGAAATTTCATAAATTTGTCACTGCGTTATTTTATTAGTTCGATTTTATCTCTTTATGTATAAATTTTTCAATAAATATCCTAAACACACACAATTTGGAATCTTTTCTATGGCGGAGATTTTCTCCATTGTTTATTTCATTGTAAATAAGATTCATCAAAAATGGAAACTTCATCTGAAAAATGCTGCCGACAATCTTTTTATCTTTTTTCTCTACTCATTTGATTTCGTTTATAAAAAACAAAAAAAAAAGTCTCTGTTGCACATTTCACGGCCAATTATTGAAAATCCTGTTTTTTTTTTTCATTAATACTGATACCTTAATAAATATATGTTTTTAAATCTAAAATAAAAAAAAAAAACTAATAAATCACGCAAAATTTGTTTTTAATATTAAATTTGATTTCATATTATATATATATATTTTTTTTTGCTTCGTCTTCTTCTAGCAAATAATTTACTTCAATAGCATTCTTCTTCGTGGAAGTTATTATTCATTGTAATATGTTTGCACACGTCCACACATACGCTCGCATAATACCATTCCTAATTTCCAAGCGCTATAAGGCTTATATTACACACATACATAAGTAATTATAAATTTATATTATCAATATTTTGTTTTTATTATTATTATTATTACCTACTTACTCTCATTATGATTTCTTTTACATTTTTAAATTGTTTTATTTATTTTATTTTCTATACGTATTTCTACAAATGACTTTAGGTATAGCAGTTGAGCTTCTTATATTATGCGAAATTTTAAAATAAACAATTAAGACAACGATTAATAATACTAAATGCAAAAAAAAAAAACAAAAAAAAAAGAACAAGACAATACACACAAATCTTCAAACAGAAATATTATTTTTTTTAATATGCGAAAAAGCGTAACTCGATGTAATAAAGAATGTGTAAAAAATTGTTATAATCCATTTTGGATATATTCCTAAATTTAGTAGATACAAGGAGTGCTCCATATTAAGATAAATCAGTTAATCTCTTGTAGATATATACTTTTTTTATTTTCTAACAGATTTAGTTTTTCACGAGGGAATTAATATTCGGACAGAAAAAATAGTAAAGAAGTAAAATACGCGCAATATGTAGGGGAATGTCGTCAGGGTTGACCATCTGCGATTTTTTGCGTTTTGACCACTAACATTACTGGAAAGCCTTCTCTCATTAACGGTAAGACATTACAAATTTGGAGTGTGAACGCAAAGCACATGTGCACTCAATGATTTCAAAATTTCAAAAAAAGTTTTATTGCTTTTAGCACCACTGAATACGGTCAGAAAGGGAGGAGAAAATATGCAATCGTGAAGAAAGCATTGTGAATGTGTGTTCAATCCTGTAACATGTTTGATTGTGGTGTTACGCGATGCTGGAATGGCGCCTGTTGTCAAGGTTGGCCACTTTGTGCAGTCAGGGTGGACCCACAGAGATTGTGTGCTTCGAAGACGCCCAAAAAACGTCCAACACCAATCCGAACGAAGTTCGCCAATAAAACACCAGCTACATGCCAGCCCAAAAAAGGACAGAAAAAGCTTTGTTCGGCAATGCAAGAGAGAAGTGCATTTGAAGTGCGTCAATAACTGTAACGACATTTGCCGGAAATGCGATTCCGAATAATGTGGCATTAAAATTTTGTTAAAAAAATAGAAAAATGCAACAAATTCGGCTTTTTATTTCAATCAATTAATTTTTCCAGGTCATTTTTAATCATTTCAGCGAATATTTCGTCGACCGGCCAACCAATAGACAGCACTGGCCGTAGCTTTTTTTTTTTTTTAAATGCTAATATTTTTTTAATTTGTCACCCAATCAAGCTGCGATGTTTAGCAAAAGTTTTCCTTTTTCTCAGACCTATTTAAAGATGTGCTTGGATTGACAAAATTCTTCCTTAAACGGAAGTTCTGAGCAAAAGTAAAAAAAAAAGTGGCCAACCCTGACGAGATTTCCCTATATCGGTTAATTACATCAATTGAAAGTTTCCGAAACTGATTGTGAATGAAAGCCAATTAGGCTAATATTAGTAGCACGTACCACAAGTGATTTGAAGAAATTGTTTAGATCATTCTGTTTTTCCTCAACTTACTTAATATAAATAAGTATATTATGTAGAATATATCTCACCAAGAGCTTTCTCAATTGGAAAACATATCGGTAACAACACCAGTTATTGAGGGTAACGCCCAATAATTACAAGTCCTCTTTTCATGCATGCATATATGTTATATAATCATTGATGAGCACACTAAGCTACAGAGCAAATTTTATCATTTATAAATTTCAAATTTTGTTGCAAAGGTATATGTTACTACATCTTTCGTTAGCCTAATGATTTAAACTCAAAATAAAAAAAAAAATTTGATGGAAATTGATCTAATTGGGTGCGCTTTATTATAAAATTGGAGAGTGATTTGATGTAAGATTATAAGTGCGTGAATATCATCAATAATAATGGCTGCAATGAAATTTCTACGGGAAGGTATTTTTAATTAGTGTAACCTTGTCACCTTATACCAACCTCCCATCTCCTATTGTTATTATTATTAGTTTTGTTAGTCTTTTTTTTTTCTGTATAAAAAAAATGTTGAAGAATTTTATTATTTTGTATTCAGTCATATTCTTAAATCTATATCGAAACTCAAATATCCTATTGGAAAAAAATGACTCAGGAGTGTTAACCTGTGCAAATGGAGTGGAGTCTAATATATGTATTTGTATGTATATTCGATAATAAACGTCCAACCATACATTTTTAATTCTTTTTTCTTCATTTTTCGTACATTAACAATTATATTGCTTTGTTTCGTCAAATATTGCTTTGTATTATGAAAAGTACACGTGAGAATAGCAGAATAATTCGATGCCAAGCGAATAAAAATAACAAAAAAATGATGTTATCTCCTATAAGCTATTGTTATTTTATCGTACAACTACAATTACTATTATTACTATTATTATTACTTATTATTATTTATTATATTATCTTCTAATTTGCTCTGCACGTATATATATATATATATATTTATATATATGTGTAAAAAACAATCCGTTATTTCATATTATATTTTTGCATAGTAAAAATGCTAAAGAATGCTATCAAATGTTCCAAAATTTATCACTTTTCTTTGCAGACATTTTATTCCGAAACTTATATGATTGTAAATAATATTGTTAATAAAGATGATGAAGCATTTTATGTTAATGTTTGATATGGCTTTTATGTATATGTGTATATAGTACATAATGTATATGACTAATAGATTGAATGATTGAAATATACAGGGTGGGTCGCTGGTCCACACAGAAAAGCTAAATCGATTAGAACAAATAGTGCACCGCAAATAAAAATAGCAAAATTACAGTATTATTGCCATATGTGACAGTTTAAACGTGTTAACATATTGAGTTCTTGAAACCGACGAAGTTAACCATAACTTAATGAACTGAATATGAAAGAAAATGTAAATATGTATGTATATACAAGAATTCCAATTCAAATTTGATAGAAGTATGTAGGTCAAAGTACAATAAGATTACATAATCTTTTAAGTACTGTGTAAAGCGATAGGGATAAGCTAACATAATACGAAAATTAATCTATATAAAATGTACAATAAAAAATCTAGAAATTAAATAAATAGATCTATTAAAACATAAATAATAATTACACAATAAACAAGAACAAAATGCTAGGCAGGATCACCCCATATAAAACTATAGTAGCCATTAACATTCTAAATCTATTAGTTGAACCCACATGTTGTACAATCAGCTAATAAAATATTCCACGGATGAATAGCGTAAAAAAAGTCAGAGTACTCCAGATATAGTAGATATCAACAATTCAACACGCCTGTCAAAGTATAAAAAAAAAAACTACATAGTTGGTTAAATAGATACCCAGGCTTTATAGAGTTGGTATACTATAATTGTACAAAAGTATGCAAGAAGAAGACAACCAATCAGATGTTTACTTTACGGTGAAACATGATCAAATCTTCTTAAGCCGGTTCCACACAATGTGTGCATTCGTACAAATATCTGCGTCTCTCAGTTTGTCAAATATTTGTCTCGTCGCCTTGTCTGTGTTCCCACACTTTCGTTCTGTTTGAAACAATGTATATTGCTAATATTTTCTGCATATACTATTTCTTCCCACACTACAGTGGTTTATTCGTCAAATTATTACCCGCAATTATGCGTCTATGCTTTGAACAGAATTCAGTCTCACGTTTGTAGTTCGACTTCCACAATGGAGAGTTCAGATGAAATAATAGCCAGTGCAGCTGCAGTTGTTATAATGTGTGGATTCTTACAAATAAAACAAACTAAGAAGGCGAAAGAGAAGTTGGTGGATGCTTTCCTTGAATAAAAGCTGAAACAAATATTGGCATTGTAAATCCTTAGTTCAAAGAACTTGAAATTTTCCTCCACGCATCTGCCAGAGAATTTCTATTTTTGTGTTGGGAATTTTTTGGATCCCATATAATACGATCCAGCTCATAAAGCCCTATAAATTCCAGAATCAATTCATTTGACCATTAAATTTTCTTGGATGCAATTTAAGAACGTCTGCCTGATAAGTGACAGCGTTTGTGCACGACTAATCGTCTGTTTCCCATTTTCAGTGGAAAGCAAACACATAACAAATATTGTCTGCATTTAGCTCCCACATGATTGATTTAAGAGGTTTGGGACCTTTTTCAGGTCCCCCGAACGAAAGCTAAGTCAAGGCCCATTGTTCACCCTCTAGACCCATGAGCGATCGCTCATAGGTCCCAATCGGACGCACTTATAAATTTCAGTATTGGCTCCCAGCCCTCCTTGCCGGCATCATGCAACTCTTCCTGAGAGTGTCGGGCAGTGACATAAAAAGTGAGTCACTGTTTCGGACTCCTCTCCGCAACCCCTGCATATAGGATCATCAACAAGTCTCATCCTGTGAAGGTGGCCCCTGAGAGAGGAATGCCCAGTGAGAATGGACACCAGAGTTCTCAGGATTGGCTTGTTGAGTTTTAGGAGCTTATTCGTTTGATTTGAGTTTGGTGTACCCCACAGTTCCTTTGTTGTCCTACCCGTGGGATCTTCTAACCAAAGTCGACTGTGTTGGCGGTCAGCCCAGCTTGAAATGATTGAGTCAAGGTGCTCCCACATACCTCGCCCAATTAGAGAGCCAAAGAAAACGTTTGTGTAACAAACGCACAAACAAATGACGCACAAAAACGGCGCATTACAAACTTTGGTTAAAGCGTACGAATGAAAAATATTTCTCTTTGTAGCTCACACACACCTCATCACATGAGACGCATTGCCAAATATTTGACAATGTACACATTATGTGGGACCGACTTTAGATCAAACATCCTATCATATCCACACCTAGCTCCCATTTCTCTTTATATCACACACCCCCTACCCCTCGTCCCTTATTATCGAAAAACATGAAAAAATACTACCCCTCTTCAAACGCTATAAGCACCTTTATAAAAACAAATGCCAAACTTTGCCCCCGCCCTCTTCCGGTGCGAAATCTCCTATAGTTTCGAAAAAACAGTTTTCTATTTCAACAAATTTGCACTTTTTAACCTCATACCTTTTTACAATATAAGAGTAGAAAACATTAAGTAAGAAATTCCATAGCTAAAAGATGATCTGGGTGGGTTGATACCCCTTAGCCAAGGTGTTTAAACGGCAGACATAGCACTTGGCACACCGCACTGTTTTGCCCGATAAAAGACCTCCTTCCATCCACAACTCCATGTTGGTGGGTAGAGGGTGTTCAAAGGTAAAATTGCATAAGAAAACCAAAAAAATCGAAGACAAACATAAATGTTACCTTGATTTTGTACACGATCAGTTACCGGTAGCACTTGATTCTTTAGAAACAATAAATAAATAAATAAGTGACAAATTCGAAACATCAAAAGACTGTCGATGCATTCCATCTGAGAAATATTCATCAAGTCGACAGCTTATTCGTTCAATATAATCCCCCACTTCGTCTAATGGAAAGAACAAGGTATAACTGCACAGTATCAGCATATAGGTGAATTTCAAAACCCTCGATAACTTCAGGAAGGTCATTGATATACATTGATAAAGACAAAAGGACCCAAAATAGATCCCTGCGGCATACTACGTGTAAAAGACAAAGTAACAGAAAATCAGTCTCCAATTCTTATCTGCTGCAATTTACCAGACAAAAATTGCCAATAAAAAAAATTGGAAGTAAGTAGATAACTTATAGCATAAAAAACTTTAGAAAGATCATGCAGAACAAGGACATATAGTTCATCCTTATCTAGCAAGCTACGTATGTATATCATTTGTAATTCTTAAAAGAGCTACTTCACAACTATAAGAATTACTGAAACAAGATTTGCATGACTTAAGAAAATTAATATGTTGAACAATTTGCCCAGGCCAGTAACTTTCCCATCAATTTGGTGGATAGAAGTCATAACAGACTGATCGTTTGCTTTATAAGGTTTAGTTACAGCCACTGTAATGCTAGGAATTTTTCCAAGCAGAAGGAAGTGTACCTAATTAAGTTGAATAAAAGATTTTTTTCTTAATTTTGGAAGAATTCCATAAAATTCAGCCGCCTCAGACTTAGATTATAACTCTTACGGAAGCAATAACCTCCGCAGCATTGACACATTTAATACAGAAGACTGACTAAGATCATTATGATCACTAGAGCTTTGACGTTAAGAACTATAATTGCAGAGGAGGAACATATATGTATTAGAGAATTGCATATTCAATACATTGGGATCAACATTTGAATTGCATTTGCCATATGCAGCATAATTTTCTAGAAGGCAGAGAATCATTGAATCTTGATTCAAATTATTTTCTCTTAGTTGAGCGTATCCTCAAATTTACTCTCTTACGGATTATTGGTTGCACTGAAAATTAATTGCAGCTACTTACATATTTCTCGGACGGACAAATTCCCTTTTAAGCGTTCAAAACTTTTTTTATGGATGGATTGGAAAGAGTTTGAATGAGAACGTTTAGGATTTCTAAAACTAAGAACACTACAAGGATCATTGTTTACCCCCTTGATTTATAAGTCGTCATTGATCATAAATCCCAGCTTGACGCTCTGACAAAGTTTAGGAGGTGTGAACCAACAAATCTGTATGGCTTACCGGAGAGAGCTGGACAATGACATAGAAAGTCACCCTTATTATCGTTGTCGACTCACAGATGTGACAAGCTCCGTCGTCACTTTCACTTCACTTGTCGTATCGTCATTGTCGAACAGTGTGACGTGACATCTTTTCGACGCCTTATTATCGTTGTCACTTAAAGTGACAATTGCGTCAGGGTTTAGATAAAAGTTAGGTTTGACTTATTTCGTGCTATTGTTGTTATTTTTGAAAGTATTTAAGCTTTTTAGCTTTAGAAGGGTGCTTTGCCAGAAAATCTATCATGACTTCAAATTGTTTTTTGTTTTAATTTTTACAATAAAATACAAAAAAAATTAGTTTATTTTTTAACGAACAACTTTAAAAACCACCTCCAAACCTATTATCCGCTTGCATTTTCCTTTTTCTTACACACATCTAACATCTGCCACTTACAAGAAACCAAGTGAGTGAAATTGTCATTAAACTCTCACTTACACCGCCATATGTCTACATAAATTGATACGTCCAAAGTGACATGTTTTCGATAAATGTCACTTTAAACGACAATAATAATACCATTTTCTTGTCATAACGCAATCTCTGACTTAAATTGACAACGATAATAAGGGTGAGTAAATCGTAGTTTGTGGTTTTCAAAAGATATAGACCGATCTATATTTTTGAATCACGTGTTCAGATTAAAAGAATTTCAACTCAAGCCTGAATACCTTATACAAGATGATGTCATTTCTCGATAAGTTACTTTTCAAAATATTTATAAGCTTGGAGTAATGACATCATATTCAGTTTTGGATTATTACAAGCATTCTAAGTATGATAAAAAATATAATATTCTCATTTCAGATTATTTTAAGTACTCTGTTTATCACACTATATGTACAACATAGGTAAAGAAAATGCATTACAAACTGGGATTAGTTTAGCTCAGCAGTTATTTAGAATCAAAAATTTTAAAAGACGTCTAAATATAATTGTAAACCAAATAAAAAGTTAGTTATAAGTTTCTTTTTTCCTTCATATCTGCCAAAAAAATTTAATAATTGGGCGTTAAAGGGCACAGGCGCAAGGATTAATTGCCTGTTTCTGGTGGTCAAACAAAAAACTTGTGGAATCTAAACAAACAAAAATAAAGAGATATCGTACATTATTTTATTTTATTTTCTAGATACTATCTTTAATTTGCGTAAAGCCTAAGATTAATTCTACTGACGACGTGTTGTCATCAAGGAAGTACTAAGCTTTGTTTTATTTTAATATTTACAAAATAATTTTTTTTTTTAAATTACAGATTAACATTTGAAAATGTGTTTGCTTATATTTTGCTTAATCGAAGGATATTTGACTTAAGGAAAATATGTAAAAATTAATATGTTCTCTTGTGGTGTGCGCGTTGATTTTAATAACCCAGTCATTGACTGCAAATTCGACATTTTCAAAAGTAAAATTACCGAAAAAATTAAAGCTTTTGAGTTATAACTTAAGAATCTCATAAATATCATTCCTGCTAATCTGGACATCATTGAGGGCTAGATTTTTTGTTTTTATTTTTCAATTTGGTCAAAAAGAGATTTACTACATTTATTATATCCGAACATTTGAAGGTTTTCGTATTAAATAAAATGCTTTAAAATAAATATATAAGAAAACTGTATGATTTGCATCATAGATCAAGATCCAAAATCTAACTATAGTACCTGCTTCCCTTATAATAATTTTCGTTTTCAGGGCCATATTCACCAACCGTTCATAGCTTGGTACTGTAATTTTTATTCAATTCACTCTCATAAAACTCCTATCATCAAAAATTATTTAATTTAGGGTTGAATTTGATAGGATTTCAGTTACGATTGCTTGGCGAATATTGCCACTTATTAGCAGTAAATATTTGACTTGGTAAAGCTAAGGGCCTTACGCCCACTACACACACCCACACATACACACTTTCGTGCAAATATTCTTTCATTTTTACGAAATACAATAATAAAATAAAAATAAAACAAAAAGTTTTTTGGAATTTTTTGTTTAATTTTGTCGTCTTAAACTAACTAAAAATCTTAAAAGATTTAAAACATTTTTTCCTTAATACAAAGAATGTTTGAAGTTTCTTAAAAAATTCTCTCTTAACATTCTAAATCAACAAAAAAAGTGAATTCATAAAAAATAGAAATAAAATTTTACCTAGTCATAAGTTTATAATAAATGCATTAGGAATTGTGTATTTGTTCAAATTTAGTTAGCCTCCACAATTAATGGTCAGTTTGTACAAATCAATGATAGAAAGAGAGAGTGAGTTTGGGTAGCTCAGATTGCATATATGTATGTACATAGTTTCAATTAAATTTCAATGTCCCTGTATTGGTAACAGTTTCTATCCCCTATAAATCAATCTCAGAGAAATATATAAATGTTTTGTTATTGTGAGTGCTTCAGATAGGCCACGTAAGATTGACAAGGGTTACCGTTGCCAAGTCTAAAGAACACAGTATTAGGCCTAGAATTACGTACTTAAGAAGAAATCATCCCTATTGTGTGGAGCTATCAAATACATCATCAATGTATAATTTTCAATTTAGTCTTTTTCCCGAATTTCATGTAAATAAATGCAATCTTTTTGTAAGTTTGACATGCTTAATTCTAGCTCTATCATCATATGCTGTTAACAGTTGGATACGACACCTAAAGCTTCGAGCAGGGGAGTACTCTAGCTGTACAAATATCTCTCTCTCTCTCTCATCATCAATTGAGGTGATGAAGGAAAATGATGTCTCGAAAAGTGACTATTTCAATATTGACTACATATATTATTAATTATTCGCTGAAAGGCAAGCTCATAGCTGGTAAGCGTGCAGCTCTAAAATTTCTATCATCGCTGCAGCCTGGATAAGGCAAGGCGCTAACGGCTGACATCAAACAGAACTATCTTCTCTGAAAGGAATATATATACTATTATCTCAGTCTTGAGATGAGTGACGTGAATATGTTAATTTGGATACAATTTACTTTGACACAGTTCCAAGGTGGGGCTTGGCACTGATTAGTGGGCTAAAAGCTGATTCCCCTCAAGTTAAAGTGGAATCCGTATGCCTATGGCTGAGTGAATAAGGAGACGCTAAGCGGCTGGTACGTGAATTCTGGATTCCAGGCGATCTTCAGATTCAAACAGCCATCTGGTAGTAATGTGAAGTTCTACTGCAGTTGACAGTCTTTCTCGCGAAACTCGCTGGACCTATATGAAACTATCGAATTAAAAGTCGGCACTTTAATGTGTGTAAATGTCCCAAGGAGTCTGAGATATCGCATGAAATCATGGAAAATCTCCTTTTGCTGGAGAGCTCGGGTGATGAGAACAAAGTGAATCCTATCGCAACTGGCACCCTTGGCTCGGGGAACCTGCTGGGGTTGAGAAAGCTGCCCTGAAATGTGTTGAGTTTAGACCCCCAAAGTAGTCCTACCCGAACGCATGTACTCTAGTTTTTGTTATTTAACTGAAGTGTATGCAGATGACAATCATCTATCCCTCACCAATCACAGCATGGCTGCTGTTTGTGCTTTCACACAACAAGGTCTCTATACTGTCCAGGACTGGTGTATCCCTCATGTTATGACGATGAATTCGACGAAAGCCAGTTGGCCAGTTGCCTTGGCGTGTCTTGAGTCGTAAGCTGGATTACTTTGTTCTTCCAAAGTTTTCTGGATACACGTTTGCGGACTGCGAACCGAATGCTGGCGAATCTACACGATCACAACAGCCCTTGAAGTCGTACTAAGTCTGCCATCAATGGATCTTGTCATTGCGGTAGATGCCAAAGTGGCTGTGTGCAGATTTGGAAACAGCCGCCTTGGTGGCTCTGAATAGCCCTCAGACAACATTAAGTTGCAGGGGGACTGCAGGGCGTCTTTGGATAAGCTGTGTATTCATAATACGGTAGATCTGGGTATACGGGATTTATGTGGAATGAGGGAAGACCCGCATAGCTAGGTCTGGATATAGCTCAGTCCTTTAACTTTATTTTCACTGTGATTCATTTTTTAAAAACGGAAAATTTGTTATTTTATGCTCTCTAGTTTATCAGTGATACCAACGAATATTTTTATATTTAAAGGAGGCCTGTCACCAACAAATAGAAAACCTTAAGTCGATGTTTTTGGGACCGATTTGTGCATGCACCACTCATCAATAGGACCACCATTTCACCATTTGCTTTTCCCATAGGAATGAATGACGATCTTATTTATTATTCTTATTCAGTTAGTTATTAACCCCAATACTGGGGACCGAATGTAATAAGACTGCACCAAGTTATCTTGGTGTGTATTATTGCAAGCCGTCCTTCTATGTGCTACTAAAGTACGATTCTTCAAGTGCACATATATTCTATCCCTCTTCAATTTCGCTGAGTCCCATAATCATGGTTCATGTGTCCATTTGTTCACATCTCTTCCAAGATTTCTCATTATTCTTTGGGTAAATCTTGTTCCTACACGAAAATTTTAATTATAATTAAGAATCTTGGACTACGTATCTTTTAATTTACATCTGATTTATTATCGTATACAATTTGAATAAGATATTTTATTTTGCAACACAGATAGGATTATAGGATGAATTTAACTAATATTCCATAAAAAAAAATGGTGATCATCATACAGATTGTGAAACTGCAAACGCTCTATACTTGCGACTGCATGTATTGTTTGATTTGTAATTTTTGTTGCTGTCGGAGCAAGAATATGCATTTTTATTTAAAAGATCCGTAATACTTTTTGTATTTTACTGAATAATGATAATCTGGTCTCCCTATCCATTACTTGCTAAGAAGAAGTTAAGTTAATCTTGTCCATTACGATTCCTTCAATCTGGGGCGGTGAAACAATTGATTGTGTATCACCAATAATAGATAGATACTATCCGTAATAAATACAGAGTTCTTCTCAGATCACTGCTCATTGTGGTATCACCTTAACAATATGGGCTTGGCTGAGACCTTATCCTGCCGCTTGTGTCAGAATGCTCATAAAACCTCGGAGCATCTGCTATGCGATTGCAAAGCATTAGCCAGGAGGAGATTACTCTACCTCGAATATGCTTTTCCTCCACCAAACTACGTGTGGAATCTCAATCCCAGAATAGTTCTGAGCGTTATTAAGCTTAAACCTAGAAACGGAATCAAATTAGCGGGGACACACAAAAGATCTTTCAGGTTGCAGTAAATGTGGTGCTAACGCCTACACACCGATTGATGTTATGCACTGTAATTATTTTTCATGAACGAAAAATTGGATTTTGCTGAACCCACTTTCTCCAGCAAGCATTAATATATTTGCAGTGTACCCTTAAGAAAATTTCTGGAATATTTTGCTTGCTAAATCTTGTTCGTTGCTTGCGGTATTTCTTGTGTATTTTCGTATATCAGCAAATTGCTTTTCATGTTTCGCGACAATCGCAACCGTTTTTCACCTAAATATCTATTTAGCTGTTTTAACTAATAGCGAATTATTACGCCAGCTGTAGGTCGTATATATGGAAAGATATTTTTTTTCTGTTTATCAATTTATAATATTAAGCAATTTTTGCTTCCCTCCCCTCCCCCTCCCCCTTACTTACATTATTTTCTAAGAATGATAAAAGATGGTCACACATTGAATTGCTATAAGTTGATTTGTGTTATATATATTTGTTTATGATATCTATTATGGAAAAACGATTTTATTGAATCTACGTTGGCAGTTTTAATAAGCACCCGTTTTGAGAAAGAAAGATAATAATAAGTTTTCTCTCTTAATTTTTTTTGTAATCAGTGTCTCTTATGTATTTAAAGAAATTATATTTCTTTACTAAAACGAAGCAAACACAAAGTTTTCTTTAGAATTCGTCCTTATTGAAAAATCATATTTTTCGCTATAATCTTTCTATAGTAGTTTTTTTTCCATTAAAATAAAACTTAAAAATAAAATTGAAATAAATAAAAGTAACAAAATATTGAAACAAGAAAACTATACATAAAAAAAAATAGAAAAAAAGATTTTTGTTTTATACGAAAGACTGACTGCATACACAATATAAACTTTTTTGTTAAGTTTTGTTGCATTTTAAGTACAAAAAATCTAAAATTTAGGATCACCAGTGTTTTTTTTTATATAATATACTTTATAATTTTTACTTTCTTTTCATATATTATATTATATTATATTAATATAGTTAGCAACTTTAATAAATATATTATTTTTTAATTTCTATAGACTTATTATATACTTAATATTTCCGTACCTTTTTTATATCTGTTTGCTTTAAAACACTTGTTTTATTCACTAGATATACAAATTAAAAACTTTTAGAAACATAATTTTTTTTTTATATAGAGTATATTATATTATATATGTATATATATAAATTGTATATGTAAAAATTTCGGTGATCTATTTATTTATTATCATTTTTCCGACTAATTTTCATATTTTTTGTGTTTTGTATTTAATATTATAAATTTTGTTTTTATTCTATTGTTGATTATTATATTGAAATTGCTGCTGATGCTGATGTTGTTGCAATTGTTGTTCAGATTTTAAGCACTTATACCGATCTTTTTCATGATTTTCTGGTGGTTCACATTCAAATGATGCCATTGCAAGTGTGTTTTCATTTAAAACATGATTCGTTTGTAGGAACATTATTACTTTTGGTAATTTTTCAAATGGGCAAGTTACTTGTTTCCACGCAATGAATTCTGTTACTTGTTTAGCTAATTGCCAAAACTTCTCGAAATTAATATGTCCATTTGGTAGTCTAAAATTAATGATACACATATTGAGAAATTATCATCATCACTATCTCCCCCGCCCCTCACCATCATCCCACCTAATCACTACCTTGACATAAAATGATATACGAAAATTTTCCCCTTAAAATTTTTGTTTCTTTCTGTTTTTGTTTTTTTTTTAGTGAAATTCAAATTTATGAAACAAAAATATACTTACTTGTTGGAACAGCCTTCGTTCAAGAAATATAAATCCTTGACTAGTAAACTGAAAAATGGTATTACAATTCGTTCTCGTTCATCTGTAGCACCAGCTGATCTCCACATAGCAGCCTTAAGAGTTGAACGATAACTATTGAAATTACTGCTCGGATCCATTTGATGTTCGAGTACTGCAAATTTAGCTGATTGCACTTTGGCCCACTATAAATGAAAGAAAGAAAAAAAACATATTTCAAGATTATTAACAAAAAACCGGACAAGAGCGAGTCGAGCTCGCTCAATCAGGGTTCCTTACCAGAGTTGCCCTATAAGCTAACACAAAAAACATTATCTATTACTGATAATATCAATATTTTTAATTTGGAAACGTATAAGATCAGAGAAGAGAAGGGGGTTTGTGTACCCATGTTTTTCGCAAGCAGGGAAGTCTTGTATTAGAACTAGAAAAGGCGTTGGAGGAAAAAGAACAGCCCTTTGCGCATTCCTGAATATCGAAGGAGTATTTGACAATACCTCTTCTGAATCGGTAGAGAATGCATCTACCAAAAGAGGAATTGAACCATCTTTGGTAGGTAAAATAGTTAAAAATAATGTATTTTGAAGCCAGAGTATCAAGGCTAACGTGAAAGGAGTCTCGATTACAGTGGTGACCGCTAAAGAGTATCCCGAGGATAGGTTCTATCCCCTCTGGTCTAGTCTTTCGTTGTCGATGATCTCCAAAAAAGTTTGCCAACTCTGGCTATCTAACAATCAGGGACAAACATGATCGGATAATCTTTGATCTAAAGAAGGGCGCCTTAAATATAATCCTCAATTAGTGCCAGACAATGGAACTTCGTTCAATCCTTAAACTCTAATCGTTCTATTCAAGAGAAAAATGAAGCTTTATTTACAATCACCATCTCTTGAAGGAACGGTAGTGGAATTATCGGAAGAATACAAGTATCTAGGCATTACACTAGATAGCAAACTAACCTGGAATTCCCTCTTAAAAATAGTACTGAAGAAGACCATAGTGGCAGAGTTTGGGTTCTTAAACCAAAAATGACTCTATGGTTGTATACATCTATCATAAGACCCAT
The DNA here is from genome assembly GCA_963930735.1 of Dioctria linearis. NCBI lineage: Eukaryota > Metazoa > Arthropoda > Insecta > Diptera > Asilidae > Dioctria > Dioctria linearis. The sequence goes on from OZ005741.1 coordinate 4,534,331, forward strand.
AGTCACTTACGTTTCACTCGTTTGGTGGCCAAAACCTAAACAAAAGACAGCCAACCTAGTTTAAAATCTATAACGGCTAGCAGGTCTAGAAGTAACCCGTGCTATGCCTACCTGCCCAAATAAGCCTTGGAGGCTATACTGGACCTGCTTCCTCTATATCTGCATGTTAGGAAGGAGGCCATACTCAGCGAAATAAGACTGCAATAAGACCACTTCGTCAAAAATTTGGTTTGTTGCTTTGGAATACTTGAAGTACCCCACACGATACAAAAAAAAATTTTTTTTTGGGAGCCCAACTCAACTGCATCAAAAATTAAAAAAAATATATATATTTCATAATTTTTTACCGTCGAAATATGTGCACGTCACACACATCAACATTTTGAAAAAATTCAAATACCTATGTCACGCCGTTTTCGAGAAAAATTTTGTGAGTTGGTGACTTTGTTAATGCATGTGAAGTACTCCTCTTAAAGGATATCCTGAGTTTTGTTGGTTTGATAAGCATGTTTGCATTGAAATAGCTCTAGATTATAATTTGAGGTAGTAAACAATTTTCGATCACTTGCAGAACTAGAAAAAATCAAACAAAATCAATGCTTGCGAGCAATAATGCATTACCGTTTAGAAGATTTTTAAATCGAACTGCATTAATTGGAATCCAAACCTCATACGTCATATATAAGCACAATCGAAAAGATTGGCAAATAACCTTGCTTGATGAACTCAAAGACCAACCAATTTTAACTGGGCAGACTAAGGTGGGAAAGACATGCCATATGAGCACTATAGAATCATAATCCTAAGAATATATTAATGAAAAGTTTTCTTGCGATTGACTAGAAGATGAACCCAGCCAATGAGCTAAATCACTTGATACGATTAAATAAAACAGAATTTTGAGCAGTAAAATTTAGAGAGACAAGACTTAATTTGGATTGCGGCTCTATTAGAATAAAATCAGCAAAAAAAAAACAAACAAACAAACAAAATCACTTACCGTCTTTTTTAATCGAGAAATCGGCGACATATTTAGGCCAGCAATTATTGCCATCAAACTATTGAAATTTCCAATATTAAAACATTCTCGGGCAGTCTCTATCCAATATTCAACAATGCGAACCCTTTGCTTCTTTTTGGGATGCTGAAATTTTTGAATAAAACCCGAATTATTAATGATTATGAAAATTTTTATCAAAATTACCTTAACAATTTCCGTCGCAACTAAATAGCTTAAACGATTGAACCACTGAACATAAGACTCTAGATTACGTGTCTTTTTCATATCACTAAATGATTGCTCCAGATGTGGATTCTCTTTGGCAAAAGCCTGTACAAATTCCTCAGGACCAATATGAGATAATCGTTCCAATTCAATATGAGTTAATTGATGTGCCAAAAGTGTTGGATTTGGACAAAGTTCACTTATATCAATTGATGTAACAGATGTGTTACTTATTAATGAACTTGATGATGTAGTTGTTGAATTTGCTTGTGATGTTCCAGTCATTACAATACCATGTTGTTGAGATTGCTGTGATGTATCAATTGTTGAATTTGTATTAGTATTCAACAAACCGGTGCAACCAATTCCTCCACTTTTACTATTATTACTATTACTACTACCAATTCCAGTAAGACCAGTCAAATCAGCACAATCATTTGAACCTCTGGCAAGTGATTGAAGAAACTCTTCATATTTCTCCAGCACAGTTAATCGATGCAAGAGATTCTGTAGCATTGTTGAAACATCTTTTCTGAGACTATTATCTATATTGATGCATTTTCGTGTCATTGAACGTACATGCTGCATTAAACGTTCATCTCGAAAATCATATGGGAATGTATCTATCCATTCGATAAGTAATTGGACAAAATGTTGAGCGAATATTCGTAGCTTTCTACAGCATTCACCTCCATCACCGGTATTGGTGGCGGCAGTGGTGGTAGTAGTAGTAAATATATCAGTAACACCTTCCTGATGCTGGGACGATACATTCGAAATATCTAAAGAAGTACCGCCGTCTAAATTGATTTGTCCACCGAATTTGTTACTGTTGTTGCTGCTGCTGCTGGTGGTGGTATTTGAAAAATTTTGTTGCTCTTCACATAATTGACAAATTTTTGCTAATAGCTCATGTGGTCGTATAAATAATCTGGCACTAAGGAGGAATGCAAAGAGATATGAACGATCAGGATAATAATCACTTGTTGGCACCATATGCAGTATAAGAGCTTCTAACGATCCCGATATCAAATTACCGTCACGGTAGACTAGAGCATTTTCATCCGTATCAAGATTGTCCTTTTGACTTTCAATACTTAGTGATGGCGACACAGAGATTAGTTTATCTACGGATGATTTTACAGCCGTCTGGGGAAGACCCTGAAAATATGATTAAATTACATATAGGTATAATTTTTCCACCTGAGTGGTGGATGTTTCTAGGATAAAGATTAAGATTAAGGTTTAGCGGGGCGAGTGGACTTTGCACTGCAGCCATTCATTGGCTTATTGTTCACCGCTTTCTTCACGGTTCATCCAACCATTCCACTCTTTCTAGGATGAGCGGTATTTTTTTGGATGAAGTTTCTTCAAAGTAGGCAGGCTTGCTTTAAGATGTATGAGCCAAAGGCTTAGCATCTACATTGTGCAATAGCCTCGCCTTCGTATAGGACGTGCTCCAATGTATCACCCTCTTCGGAACATATCCTATGTACACACATCAGTGGGTATATATATATATATATACACTTACCCGATGCATGTGTTTGTTTAGTTTGCTGTGTCCGGTTAGGACTCCTGTATTGATTCTGAGTTGGTTCTTAAATAGCGTTAAAAGATCCAGGCTCTTCCCTGGTGAAAGTCTTTTAATGAATATTTTGGCATGTCTGGAGGCTATCATTGAATTCCATTTTTGATCTATTCGGTTTTGGGTCCAGTAAGTTTTACGGTGTTGTCTTATGAGGCCCATGGATGTTCTTTTTTTGGCCAATACGTCAGCGTTTTCATTCCCATCAATTCCTGAGTGTCCTGACACATGGGTAAAATTAATGGACTTTAATTTTATGGCTTGAATTTGCCATAACCAATTCCTTGATGATAGGAAGAGTAGATTCACAAACTATCTCTTCCGCCTCTTCCAGGTGAAGAGGAGAACAGTACAGAGGTTAGATTGGCATTTAAAATTAGTGTAGCAGCAGATGTTACTTAGACAATTGAACATTGCCTGGCTTATGTTCGATATTATCAGGCTTAGACGCCTTTGTGTTACGTTTGAAGGTCGGTTAATAAACTTAACATATCAAGCCCTACTACACTTTAACGAACAGAGTACAGATAGGCTTGATTTATGTATTGATGTATTTTTGGATAATTCTTGAATAAATTCCAATAAAATTGCTAGAAAGTACTGTACCTCAGGGGCGGTACCGTTGGAAGCAATGGTAGCACTGCTTCCCTTGACAAAATAGAAAACTCAAAACATATAAGACAAATCCATTTGCATTAAAGCATTCTCAGAATATTAAAAAAAAATTGTATTAAAAGTCGAAATTTTGTCCTTCCCTGGTAGCATTAAATACGGACGGAAACCTTTTATATGAAACGCCCAATTATCTCCTACAAACTACAAATGTACATATGTAAATATGTACTTCCTATGGAACGCTGAACAAAACGAAGCGTTTTACCCACCCAACATAACATCTAACCTTCGATTCGCCCAGCTAACTATAAACGAGTGGTTGAATGAAATTGCTTTTGACTCAAACCTACTGAAATATAGTCACACGGCTGAGACGCTGCAATATTTGCCGCGTCTATACCACCTAATACCACATCCAACCTCCGATTCGGGTCGCCCAACAAACTACATATAATTGAATGGTGTGTTTGGATTCGTCTTCGTCTCAAACTTACTGTAACAGATTCAAACCAAAGAGACGCTGAAATTTTGGCACCGTCTTTGCAACAACAAAGCCAAAGTAAAAAGATAAACATTAACTTATGCGCACTCTGTAGGTACATTGCTATGGGACGCGAACAAACCGTAGCGTTTTCATAATGAATTTGGGGTTGTTAATTGTGAAAAGCGAATCTTGTTTTTGTTGTTGGATTCTGACGGATAAGTGGGATGGATTGAATATGCATGGTATGCATTAGATGGTCGGATTTGATGAAAAATAGAGAATGATTGCCAGGATTTGTAGTGTATATGTGTTACATGTGCATGTTTTGATAACCTTGACCATCATTATGATGTATTACATACGTTTCTCTTTAATAGTGAAACGTGATATTGAATTGAATTCTTGTGATTGTGGCGGGGAGTGCATGCTATGAATGCATTCGATGGTTATGGAATAAAAGATAAATTTGCAAGAATTAGGATCTGAAATATCGCTGCTACTCCGACGTGTTGCTCTATCCTTATTGATGAACTCCTTATGGAGCAAAATTCTATCTATTTTGAAGTAAATGGTGAATTGGTGAATTCAAATTCCCCCAAAAAAATTCTAAGCTACACTTGGAGCAACATTTTTTGTTCGCAAATAATATAGAGCACTAAAGATTTAAGGAGACCTAGGGAAGAGAGACCTAAAATACAGTTTACTCTTTGAAAAGTGCCACTCCAGCTCCAGAGTTTTACCTTAAAAAATAAAATTGTTGTCTCCAAATACGTCTTTTTAAAGATTTGTTCTCAGTGTATCATTAGTTGCGCGAAGCGATATTTGAAGCCCTGGCCAGGATTGTGGTACATAGCATATGCATGTTGTTATAGTAAAACGTCACTATAAATTGTACAGAAAATGCATTACTTCCCTTCTTCTGGAGCCCCATTATTTACCTACTTAATGAAGTTACAATGAACAACAGACAAATCAGCCGTCAATTGTATCTAGTATAATTATTACTAAACATTTTGACATAAAATGAAGAATGAACGAAGATAATGTAAAGAAAAAAAAATTAATTTCAATACTTACCCTTCGATTAGCACTATCTTTAGGACACTGATCCCAGGTGACCGTTCCAAAAATAGTAGGCTGCAAAAAAAAAATTAAATCTTAAGTAAAAGAATTTTTTTTTTTTTTTTGGAAAATTTATGTCTTGAGTCATTGTTTTGGTCTAAATAATTTTTTTTAATATGTAATACAAAAAACAATAAATAAAATTACCATGTTAAGATATGACTGCTTATCAGGTCCTCCTGCTGGAGGACTTGCGGCAGATTTGTCAATAAAATCGGCTTCATCTGAACTTATAAAATCGTAACAAGACGATATGGAATTATCTGTGTTAGCAGTCTGTAGAATATTTGTGTGGGAAAGGCTATTGAAGATATCATCATGACCAGAATCATAGCTAAGACTAGGATTTTTTCCGAAATTCTTACAATCACCAGATAACGAATGATTTAAAACATCACTACTACTGCAACTGTTGTTGTTTTTGTTGTTGTTATTATTATTATTTTTGTTATTGTTGTTGTTATTATTATTATTATTATTATGTAGATGAAAATTTCGAACTTTATCTTGACTACTATGCATCTCTTGAATGAATAAATCATTGGAGAATTTTTCAGATCCATTTGTTGTTATTGATGAATAGCTGCTTGACGTTGGTTCGCTTGATTGATTTGAATCTGTAAATAATGAATTTTGTCCACCGACTGTAGATGAGGAAGATGATATCGGTGATGATGAAGATAGAGATGATAATGTCGGTGCTATTGTTGATAGCTTACTACTAACACTATCATTTAATAAAATATGCTGTTTTGATGTAGGTTGTTGTTGTTGGTGGTGGTGATGGGAGTGGTGATCAACTTTTCTTATATTCGTCGTTTCATTTATAGTTGGTGGTGATAGTAGATCATTTGTTGGACTGCTACCAGTTTTAATTGGAATTGGATTTTTAGTAGATTTTACTGGTTCCCAGATTTCTTTGCATGAACTTGTATAATAATTGTCCTCTTTTGTTTCGCTTGTCCTTTCATCTAAAATTCTACCATCTTTGGCAACAGTGACTTCCTCTTTTGTGACCATTGTTGATTTAACTGATAGTGATGTCTCCAATTGTACTGGTTGACGCAATATTCCAGCCTGATAAAGTAATTGATTGAGTAGATCACATGGTGGCACTTGTCCAGTCATTAAAGCTGTTTTAATAGCATTCCCATCATCACCCTCTAGAGTTACAGGTATGCCGTTTATTAGCAAAATCTCTTCCTCACGAACCGATGATGTTTTTTCACAGTCGACAATTTTTACATTTTTACCAAGCATTGACTCGACAGTCTTTAATATTTCTTCATCCATTTTGTATATTGTTATTATATTTTGTGTGTGTGTGATTTTTTATTATTATTTAAATGTCAATTTTACGACATTTTACTTATAATTTTAGGCGCCACTACAACAAAGGACATTTTGCCTTTGTTTTTAGAAATTAAATTTTATACTGCGGTTTTGAAGACTTCTTTGCTTTTGAGCATTTTTTTTTCTTTTATTTATTTTTAATATTTAGCACTTTGATTATATTTGATTATATTAAATAGTACAAAATATAAGAAATTTATTACCATCATGTTTTTTAATTTAAGCACTTTTTTTTTTTTAATTACAATAAAATTGAGCACACTGTGTAATAGATTTTGTTCATATTCTTAAATTATTTTACGCACTTTATTGAATTGTGTCGCATTATTTAATACTGTTATCTACAAAAAAAAAATAAAAATAAATAAAAATAACATATTATTTGTGGGCCGTTTCACATTCGTAGAGGACAAAGTTTCGCATATTCATCGTAATAAGATTTTTTTATTATTTATTTATATTAATGAAGTGAGGAATCAACTTTACTTTCGAACTAAAAACTTCGGTAAGTATACTACTACATTGCATACACATTCATACATACATACATCCATACATACATAATTGATAACTGAAAGATGATGCCGAACTTGAAATATTAAATGAAACCGAGTTCAGCAGAATTTATCATTGCTTGAAATGCAAATTGCACGCAAAAACAATCAAGAATTTGTTTTTCTTCTGTTCTTTTATTAGTAAGGAAACTAAAATGCTAATCACCTTTTATTGTTGAGCTAAATATTTGAGTGGGTTCGTCATTCTAAATGAGGTTGTACTTAAAACTATAGAGACCTGCTCCCGGAATCGGGGTCTCGGAATATGACTGACCCCAATGTTGATAACCTCAGCTTATCGATTACGGGCACAAATTGGATTTCAGATGTTAGAATTCTGCGGAAAAACAATGGATATTGTTCTAAGAAAAATTAGCTGATAGAATATCACGATTATGTGAAAATACATAGATGGCAATTGATGTTAGGAGAACATATTTGCCCAAGTATAAAGGAATCCATCTTGTAATCTAGTAGAGAGATCCAACTGAATAATATTGAAACAATGTTGGCCTATAATACTCATTACAGAAGCCATAATCAGTTTTATTAGCTATGGTTAGTAGCTTTCGAAAGAAATGTTTCTGTCCCTTGCGATCTACGACTACGAAACATCAGTATCGTCCGCTACTATGCGCATACTGAAGAGCTTGAAGATACTGTAAGGATGAGTTCTACTTGCAACCAAATGCAGTGCTCCATTATAGAAGAAAACTCGCCTTGTTAATGGGTGACTTAAATGCCCAAACAACACCGGCCTTGAAGACGTCAGTGGCAACGGTGAACTCTTTATTGTAGTTCCCACCGATGTAGTGTAGGTGGTATTTCAACTATAAAATTTTAAAGAAGGAAATCTGAGTATTAACAAACTGAGAAACCAGACAGCAGACTTACCATATGTCTAGTAGTCGCATTATGTCATATGTCGCCATCATATGGTGAATTAGAGGAAAAATCAGTGCAAATGAGTAACAGGTTCTATAATGATCTGTCCCACATCAGCCTTATAACTGATGTTGGGCTTACAACCATTACATATTTTGATTAAAAAGGATGCTACTCTTAGCACTAAGATGTTATCTGTCAGTACCATTAAACCAGAGACCTTAGTCAACCGACCACGATCAGCAAGAAAATATAATCTTGAAGAGTTTCAAAATGACTCAATATCCTCGATAAGTTTACAGATACATTGCGCAAGTGTCTTCAGATTTGAGCGCGCCTCTTTGAAGTTGTCATAGAAGACCTCAAAAACTAGAAGAATACAGTGGACCGCACGCAATTTCATTATTCTCACGCGGATCACTCGTCCGGTACACATATGAGTCCAAAAAAAAAGAAGGTATGATTGATGCGAATATGGGCGTTTGTGAATATTAAAAACAGAAAAGACCCACCAGCTACAATAGTAGAAACTTCTTGGACTAAAACACATGATCATAAATAGTGACTTAAAAAAAAAAACGCATCAACTGTGGTAAGCACCAGACCCTAGCCTTTTCACTAGCATAATGATTGGCCATTGCCCACGCTAGATATGTTTAAGAAAAAGTGAAAAAAACGCAAGAAGGGTTACATTTTGGGTACAGTGTGTGATAGGTGATTTTAAACCTAAGCTTTTGGGCTTCTTAAATGCAGTATAAATAATAGATATTGATGACGTGTTTTTTGATAAAAAAAAAACTGTATTAAGATTCGGAAATTTTAATTTTGTTGAGCCATAACTTCAAAACGGAGAGGAGCAAGTTAAAAATTTATAGACCATAGGAAAGGCCCAACGATTATCTATTTAAGAAATCTTCATCATGGGGTGTAGCGTTCAGAAGTGACAGGGTGATCTATAAAAATATACCCAAATATCTTTAAGTCCCGTTATTTCGGAAACCGCTAAGATGCCCCCCTCTCCCTCTTCCCTAAATAATTGTTTTCTGTCACCTATCTGTAGACTTCGGGTGCAAGACCACATACGGGACACCCTATATACATATGCTGTCACCTATGCATAGCCTTCGGGTGCAAGACCACACACGGGATACCCTGTATCCAAACATGCGAAGGCGCAGGACTTGCTCGCAATAAGACTCCAATTTCTGGGTAAGGGAATCATACAAATGATATTTTAGGTCGCTGTATTTAAATGTTCGATCTCCGGCTTCCATCCCCACTTAAAATAATAATACTAATAATATTGCTTCAAGTTTCAACTCAATTTCTCTTGGGGTACACACATCAGGGAGAATAATTTTATGATGATGAAGCTTTCAAATCTCAACCGTTATAGATTCAATAAATGACTAAAGCTGCGATATGCACCGATCCGACACAACAGATCATTATTAGTTTTTTTTTAATTTCATGAGCCCAATGATAACCTACTTATTTTTATGAATAAGTTTGTGTAATGAATAATGAGAACAGGAGGCCTCTCCTTAATCCGAGGTAAAATACATAAATGACTACACATAGCTTTTACATATATAGTAGGTATAGTATTACTATTTGCACACAACGGAATACATATAAATTTTTACTTTCTAATCATATACTTTTCTTGTTATGGTCATTGATCAACAAATTGGATATTCACCTTTACGAAACTACCCATTAGGAAATCGTACAAAATATTTAGAGCTTACAAGCTTAAGTTTTTTGTTTTTGTATTCTTTGCAATATTACCTTGCCGGTGTACTTGATACACATTGTCATTACGTTATCTAGTTTTACAGTTCATTGACTCACAGTATGGACAGCACAGCTCGCTCGTGTCAGCATTTGTTCATTCATTCAACATGATCTGAATCCGACATATAAATGACATTATACAACCAGAACAGAAGCTATAAACTGGGCTAGGCCGGCTTACTTAGTTAAGTCATTTCCTTGCTCTTCTTGTGAAATTCTTCTTCTTTAAACTCGTTCAATGCTTGCTTTACCAGAAAATTTATTTTTCCTAGTCAGTCAGTCCCCCCAGTAATGAATGTGATGAAGACCAGATGGGAAAACTTCAGTTTTCCGTTTTTAATTTTTTATTTTTTTTTTAAATACATACTTTTGCAAAATTTGATGGATATTGATGAATTGTTTTACACAATTGCAGAATATTTTTATTTTGTACTTTGCTAGTTAGGAAGAAAGCTAGAAGGAGGAGTCTGTGAGTTTTTAATTTTTATTTCTTTATGTATGATTGAAGCCCATATCCGCTTATTAGATGACTTGCCAAAGTTATTGTTGGCTAGAAATATCGAATGATAGATTCAATTTTCAATAAAATTTCGAATTAATAAGCTTTAAAAGAACAAGTAAAAAAGCTAGAATTGGTCTAACGTAAGACTAATTCTTATGATACCCTAGATGAATGCTCATTTGTAATTTCGTATGGCCACCCATCTGCGCAAGTTTGATTTTTGAAATGGTTTTTGAATATATCTCTAGAACGGTTCGTCGAACAGCAAAAATGATTATAACCAATTTTATACGGCTTCATATTCTGAAGAACTTTTCATTACATTAAAACCGGATAGGACTGATCGTTTTCACAGGATACGTAAAAATCCTGAATTTTTATATGGCGACACCAAGAAGGGGTTGCCCGATTTAATCCAATTTTGAAATTATATTTACTATTTTTATGAAAACACTATTTACAAAATTTCAACGTTCTACGTTGATGCGTTCTTCGGTTCTGTCAAAATATATAGTGAAAAACGAGATTTTTGTATGGCAACCCTACGAAGGAGTTCCCGATTTGCCCCATTTCCGAACTTGAGTTTACTTTTTCTTTTAAAAGCCCACGTGCGAAATTTCAGCTCTCTATGTACACGCGACGGACGGACATGCAAAAATCAAAATAACTTTTAATTTTATGTGTGGATGTCTAATTCATTTTGCTCTACCATCATTATTTCGAGATGTTACAAACGGAATGACAAACTTAGTATAACTGTAAATTACATCTAGGATATAATAATTGGTCTAAATAAGATGCAGTATTGAGACTTCGCAACGTGTAAATCATTGAATTCTCGAGATCATCATCATCATCCATAGTCTTTTCAGTCAAGATGGATCATATTCAATGGAGAAACGAGAATTGAAAATGAAATCCAAATGTTTGGTCTTGTCAAGTCGAGATAAGGAGTTTCCATCTAGCTAGAGTATAATTACAAAACAAGAGAAGTCTCTTTTGAAATAAGGACATAGCGGTGTACTTACTACCGTTCAACAGAGGTAAATGATTGTTAAAGAGCACATCAATCAATGAAATTATGGAAATAGAACGAAGTCATTTTATTATCGGTGATCATTTTGGTGTCGTCTTAATAAGAGAGAATTTTCTAATTAGCTAAAATTATACCAACATCATTGATGTAATAAATTATGAGTAATTAAGGACCGATATGGCCTCCTATCGGTACCCCAAAGAATTAATAATTATTGTTGAAAGAACGTGTCACGAAAAAGAACTCCTTGATATCATTATGATCCTCCTGGCTCATCGCAGGGGAGACGGGTAATTCATGTCTAAGTATGTAGGTTTATAGTTAAATCTTTAAAGCTGTAAGGCTCAAACCGAAACCCATAGAATCAAGAGGCAAGTGTTATGCAGATATTTCTACATATAAAAATTAATATATATTACTTACATAGCATAAAAATAATTGGAAGCTTTATACATAATTCTTAAAAATAAACATAGACAAAAAAAAAACAAAACACGAATGCGGGCATTCTAACTGAACTCATCTTCTCTGAAAACGTGATCACATACCAACATTATTTATATATGTATGTAGGTATGCATAAGTGTACGAGTAATCTTGAGATTAATAGCTCGAAATATTCCTTAAATAATGCTTATAATACAGAATTAATTAAAATGGAGCACATTATATATTCGTCAGATTCACTGTGTGCTTTGAAAAAGAAACCAGTCAGCCTTCAATTATGTATTTATTAGAGTTCGATTAGCCGTGACTATTGTTGGCAATCAGTTTGATTTGCTTAAATTATTATTCTCAATCAAAAAGTTGTTGAACAACTAAAAAAAAAAAAAATAAATAAAAATTTCGAGTTTTTCGGAGAAGTAAAAAATTTGAAAAAATAAATAAATGAATATTGACAATTTTTGGAAGAAATTCAGTGCGTAGTCATAATGAGAAAAGCAAATTTATTTTTCTTAAGCCTATTCCTCTGGCTCATCTACACATTTATTTATTCTACATTGTATATATGTACTACGTACTACTTATGCTCTCCCGTTTGACGCCTAATTAAGTAATAAATTTGAAATGAAATGTTCAATGGAAAATTTCAAAATAATTAAAATGAAACAATAAAGATTAATAGCCTGGTAATGTATGTAGATGATCGATTACTTGTGCATAGTGTGGCTCCTATTTAAGGGTTTATATTCCTTCCTATATGGGCATAGACATTATGTTTCAAATGCAATTGGAGAGACTGATAACATTTACAGCTGTCTGTGTTTGGTTGGTCTGGTATTTGAATAAATTAATTTTGAATTTCCATAGATATTATATTGATACATTAATAATTCTTCTTGATTAATGGCTAAAAATCTGTGTATATTAAATACATATATGTATATGTAAATGCCGCTATTTAATGAAATGAAAGAACTTCAAACATTTAATAAGGTTAAATTTTGAATTTGAGAAAAGATTGTACATTCTGAAAGTTGAGAAGATGCTCACAATAGATATTTTTAACCCAAAGTATAGTACGCAAGATCTACAATCTTTTTTATGTACCACATAACAAGGCGGGGGTTGACAAGGGCTGTGTTCAAGTTTTGGCTATAGCAAAATTGGCTTGTGCTCTGGAGGTGAAGCCAAAGTAGCTTGACGTTTGTTTGAGCTGGTTATAGCCGGTATAGCCAAAAGTTGAACACAGCCCATATCTGCCTGCGCTTAATAATCATATATATGTGAAAGAAAATTATAAAAAAAAATATATATATATAACAAAACCCTAAAAATCCGGCCAATGTTTCCTTGCGATGCAAAAATAGTATTAGTAAAAATATTATTCTGAAAGATAAACTTAAGTAAATGTCTCCTGAATGTACCGATGGTAGGTAGTCGCCTCGTGGATTTTGCGGGTGGAAATCCTTTCCAAATACAAAAAAAATTTGATGAAAGAAGAATCGATTTATGAAAACAAGGCATGACTAGGTTTCTGTTTCTATTGTGATGTTGTATAGTCTAAAAAAAAATTCTTTGTGATAATCTGGTTTACCTAAATCAAGCAAACGATACACAGATATCAAAGTCCTAGGTGTTAAATATGAATTAGGAGAATAACCCAGAAGTCGTACCAACGAAGCGAAATATGATCAAAAAACCTCTGAAATCAAATTAATAAAACATTTGCTATCATTGTGAGTTTTCCTCTATTTTGAAGTCAAAATCTATGTATACGTTATCCATTATACATAATTCCATTGTCGCAACATTTTATATGTCGTTTAAGGACAATCTCAAGGTTGTTAAGCTTGACATAGATATTGGAAAATTATTCTAAAATATTGACAGCACATCGAGATCATTTTTCAGTATTCAACAGTAGTCCATTATTTTTGGATCATGTATATATTCTTTATATATATATATCTTCAATTAGATTGATGGGTCTGCTTAAATAAATTTCCACATCGTCTGCGCATAGAGATGAGCACTCGCATTACGAAGAACAACCATCGGCAGATCGTTTATAAATAAGCTAAATAGTAAGGGATCCAGAATAGACACTTAAGGAACTCCTCGCTTTAAAGGCATAGAAGCAGAGAACGTATTTTATCCACATTTACTCGCTGGATCCGTCCCTATAACAAATGCTCAATCATTCGAGTAGAGATAGTGTCAAAATTAAAGGACGTATAAAAAGGGATTTTTGTGTAAGAATATAATGGTCAACGCTATCAAAAGCCTTGAAGAAATACAACAGAACTAAAGCCGTGAATTTATCTAGATCCATAACACTTCTTATGTTTGTGGATATTTTTAAAACCAGAAGCCATACTGTTGCATTTGTGTGGAATATATCAAAAAAAAAAAAAAAAAAAAATTTAAAATCCATTCCTGTAAAATTTCGTATTTCCATAAGGGATGAAAACTCATCAAAAATTCCATTAAATAAATTAAAACGAGTCAGAATTAATTTAAGTTGATGTGTGAGTGGAGGAGGGAGATTTTAAATTTGAATTATTCAAGGAAAATATTTTATGTAGACACATACATACATACATGAAGAGCAGCAGGACGCAGTACTATATACAATAATGTAAATAGAACTAAAATGAATTTCTGCTTTAATTAAAACTGTGGTAGGAATCTTGTTCAATTCATAACGCAATGTGACAAGATGCTGGAAAAATATTGAACGATTATTTTCGTTCATAGTTATAAAAACCCAAAACCAAAAACTCAACATGACTTCCTCAGCAATTTTGTTGTGTATATAAAAACGCTCCTCCTCATTGCTTTTCAGAACAATTCAAATTGAGGGTATGCAGCCCTATAGCTTCCCTCCATCCCACGGGAAATTGCCATCAATTCTGCATTATATTCTACTACTTCATTTGAAGAAGAAAACCTTCATCAGGATGTGTGCAATGAAACTTACTTCATAGTCCTTATATATACAAATATGGGAGAAAGACTTGAGGCTAGAAACACTACGAAATGCCCTGGAGTCATAAACCATAGCAGAGTATTCCCCTTATCCGAAAGGGAACATGGTAAAATGTTATTACCAAAACACTTCAGGCTACATTAATGCGAGCGAATGTTTTTTTTTATGCGGGTGCAAATCATTCCCCCTTCTTGATTCCTAGTTACTTACACTTTTATCCCAGATTATTTCACAAGAAGTTATAAACTTTGTACTACAACAGGGAAACTGAGAGCCAGCGACGGTATATCTGTGTCTGCACCTATACAGTTTTTACCCTATAGCTTCAAGAAATCCATAAAAATGGGGTGGTGATGACGTGATCGACATACATATGAACTACTATGTTGTATAAAATTCCTGTTTACGTGAAGACTGTTTCTGGGTTTCATACTAGAATCGCTTTTTTTTTCCTACCATGCCAGTTTTTCCCCCAAATTTCCTTCTTTTTGTTTTTATTAATTATTGGTAAGAGTAACAGTGGTGAAATGATTCAAAATCAAGCCATACGAAGACCCTGCCTTCACTTTAAAACTATTGCGGATTTATTTTACAAAACATCTGTTTCTTATTTATGTAGCACAAGATCAGAAAAGTATCTGGTGATTGATGTTGGCCTGATCCCAATATATGTAATTCTTAAGATTGTGTGATTTATAATTAATATTTTCTCTTAAGTGGTAACGATAAAAGGAGCAATAAACTTAATATGAGTAATACACTCTCAACTCTTTCAATGTATTTAAATGGCACGTAATTCGTGATGGCATCTTCTCAGTCAATTTTACCAAAAATTGATGACATTCAGAACAATATACACTCTCTGGACTATATGTCAAAGATGTTGAAACAACAAAAAATGGCATTTATATCTATAAAGGTGAAAGATGATCAGGCTGCCCGTCTCAAGAATTATCTCAATGTTAGCTCAACAATTTTTAGTAAAAAGTATACTCAAAAGGTCATCGCTATGCTTCCGAAAATGGCAGATCATATGTAATCGACCTCAAAATCTGACCTTAGGGAATAGAAGAATGAAAGGACGTTGGCGAAAAGAGAAACGGCCTTATGCGCCTTCTTAGGTATCAAAGAAGCTCTTGACAATAACTCCTCCTTTCGACAGAGAGCATAATTATGCTAAAAAAATTACAGAGAGCCCTCCTAAGCTTAGGAATGGAATTGGTAGAAGTAGTGACTCCTAAGGGATACCACCCCTCACAAAGAGCGGTGCTATACCCTCTGCTATAGTTGTTAGTCGTCGGTGATCTCCTACAAAAACCAACACACTCTGGCTAGAGAAGAATGAGGAATATGTTATTAGAGTGTATATCTGTATAGCTGGGTAGGAAATTGTAATGAGAGGAATGTTTTCACAACTATCTGGAAATACTCTGAATACATGCATAACGTATGTTGTGTGTTAACACCACAATGTCAGTATCTTCCAGGATAATCTTACTTAACTCTTTCCAACATTTAAACCTGTAATATGCAATATAATTGAGAACAACTCGAAGGATAGTATTCTAGATAATTGAGCAACAAAGGACTTCAAGTCTAGGGTCATGACTGACCTCCGTCAGCGATTCATTATTTCACCAGTGAGCTCTCTATTTTCGAATGATGCTGAAGTTTTAACATCACACCAATTGCATCAAGGATCCTCGATACAAAAACCTTCTTCTTCGTGTAGATGTTTGTGAGCAAGAAAGTAGACGAATTCTTAAAGTTTTGCAGAATTTGCTCACGAAGTTTGAAAATAATAATGACAGCTGAAACAGGAAAGAGTATGATGCGAGGGATAAAAACACTCCTTTGGATTTTCTATTGGGTGCAACAGATCGGTTGGAAGTGCTCGACGCGACTGCTCAAATTGAGAGGTATATTGGATTGGCGAACCAACAATTCATCACAATGCTAATACCCTAAAATGGTGGAAGAATAATCAGGAGATATTTCTCTATTATCATATCTACATCACCCAGTTGTCAGAAAACATTATCCACATCTCGAAATACAGTAACAAAGAAAAAGAATCGTTACTTGTCTGAAAATGTGAATACGCTTGTTTTTCTTGTACGAAATAAACATCAACTAGATGATACCATAACGAAATGATGGTTTAGCTGATTTTACTCCCCACAATATTAGATAAACTTGCATTTATTTAATACAGTAAAAAATGATCTACAGATGTATACCATGTCTATATAATAATGAGCAATAGTTTAACAAAAATTCTAAGCTTTTATTATCTTTCATTCAAATTTGTACATAGTACTTAAATTTTTGTTTTGATCTCCATAATAAAAAAAACTCCAAAGAGGAACCATCTACCAGGCATAATCTTATTACAAACGCTTATAGATTTCATTTCAGGAATCCAAAAACTCGGATACCAAATTAATTTTTCAATACCCAATTCCAAGCAATCGATTCCTCAATCAGCCATTCCAAAGAATCGGGTACCCCGATTAGTAGACTCTTACTCGTGAGACCCGGATACCCGTATAAGAACCGGGTACTCGAAAACTCGGCGGTTTAAAGAGCATTGATAGATAAACTTCAAGCTTGAGTGAGCTCTATGATTTAAAATCAATATTGTACAAGATCTAATTTCTCGCTGAGATGATTAACTCAAAATTATAGCAACTACTATCATCAATCATTACCGTCACATCTCTATAAAACGATATGATATATATCAAGAGTTGACATTGCCATTTCACTTATCCCTACTTAAGCAAACAATAACAAAAATCAAATATTATATCACCGTGAAAACTGTCGTGAATGAACGCATAATTTAGTATAAAAGCTCCTTGAGTTGTGCCACATATGTATATTGAACAAGAAAAATAAACTAAACAAACAATTTACAAAAGAAAACAATATTTTTCAAGTGCATGAGAAAACTAAACTATTTACATAAATATATGCATACGAAGAATCGCAGCCAGCAATCAATGACTTTACGAGAGGTCTAATTTTTCTTTTCTCTTTTTTTTTTTTTTTTAATTAAGTTTTATGTAATATTAGCACGTAATATTTATTATCATCATATACGTAAGATACACAAGATACAAATAGAGATGTATGCACTTTTCTTTTGTCAATTCAATTTCAACCAGATTCGTGATATTAATAATAAAACAAAAAGAGAATGAAATGGTGGTGGCATAGGCGACCCCAATTCCCTCGTAAATTATTTATTCCCAAGTTCATCGTATTAAATTGTGCTTTTTTTTTATCTTTTTTGGAGTCATTAATAATTTATTTTTATCTGATTCTTCCATTTCGTTACCGTAATAACGTAAGAGAATAAAAAGAAAAAGAGTTTCATGCATATTTCAATTTCTTTCAATGTTCAGTTTTGAAATTGCAACTTTTCCTTGAATTTGTAGTTCAAGGGCAGGCAAAATAAAATAATTAATGAATCTTGGCGTGTTTATGATTAACTGCGCCAATGCTATATTCCATATGACATTTTCAACTTTATAAATTATATATGAGGTTGTGTCGTCATAAATGGAAGCTATCCCTTACAGATCCACGTTTCGAAAAAAACACTATTCCCAAATTGTATTGTCTATTTCAAGCCAGCACTTCTTGAAATAAGTTTAACATAAGCTCTCTACTATATTTTGTAGGTGGCATGTTTTAAACGATTAACAAAACCTCACCAATTGCTTACGAACAGGGTACCAAACTAAACTAATTTTGTTAATTATGATTGCAGACTACCAGTTTAAGTTAAAATATTTCATTCCACATGTGATCAGGAGCCCACTGAAGAGACACCTTGTTGTGGATACACAGCTTATGTACGGCCGACCTACAGTCTCTGTATCAAGGGCTATCTTCGCTGTCATTTCAGTCTGGAAGACAGTGGTGTGCCTTCCAAGTGGGTACTCCAACTCAATGTCAGGTTTAAGAAAGTAAACGCCCGCACCGGCTCCCTCATTAGTGAGAGATCCGTCGGTTAGATCGGACCAGGGAAGGCTCAATAAAGCACGTCCTTCAGCCAACGATTCCCTTTCAGGAAAACTCACAGAAACCCGACACCCAAAACGAAGTTCTGGTACAATCGCATCCTGTGGCATGCAGGTTTTCCTTTGCAGCCCACACGCCAATGAGAACTGGGAAGAACCAGTCCAGCCGTCCTCTCAACTATCCCCATGAGCGCAATCTATACACAACCCTTTCGGCATTTGACTGAATGACAAGATCAAGGAGTGGCAGATTAAGTAAGACCTCAAGTGCAGCAGTAGCCCTAGATCGCATATAATTCCTAGGTAAGCAAGCCTTTGCAGGCCCGCCAGCTTTCGGATCGCACCATACACGAAAGGCATATGTGATAATGGGCCTTACAATCGATATATACACCCAGTGCACTCCTGCATTGAGCTATGAGCCGCACCAACTTTTTTCCTCAACATGCAATCCCCACGTCAGCTTCGAGTCAAGGTTGTACGAGGTGCTTGACATGGAGAGACAATTGCAGAGTGTGTCCAAAGAGCTTTGGACGAACAAATTTCCAAAGCTTACGTCTCCTGGAGAAGAACACCAAGCTGGTCTATGCTGGGTTCACTGTCATATCATGACGGGTGCACCAGTTCTCAACAGTATTGAGGCATCGTTGCATCAAGAGCAGTAGTCATGCTGCGCCTGGAGATGAGCAGATGGAAGTCATCTGCATACGCTTTACATAAGAATCCGTCATTTTTCGGCACCGTGATGAGTGAGTCCACCAACATACACCAGAGTACCAGGAAGAGCACGCCAGCCTGCTCGCAGCCTCTCTCCACCAGCACACTGAGAGTGATTCGGCCACCCAACTCCACCGTTCAGTATCGTCATCTTAGTATTTGGTCAATCCATCGCATGACAATGCGGTCAACACCATGCCGACCAGAGTGACTCGGGGGTCGCGGAGGTAGACCTGTCAAAAGTCCCCCTTATTATGTTAATTTTGAATTAAATGTTACAAAAAATACGCTATAATTTAGCAGTTTACGCAAGACATCACATATAGTGCAAAAACTTGGTTTTTTTGTTTTCTTGAATCATTATCTAAGCAAATAATTTGTCCCAGATCTTATCAGTTTTAAGAAAATAAAAACAAGTATTTCTATATATGCGCATTTACTGCTATTATATGGCTCTTCACATATAATTTCCAAGAAAATACCTTTCTGTTTTCAATTGTAGCTCAGTTAATTATCACGCGAGGTGTTGCAAGAAAATAATAAAATAAAATAAAAAACATTTTATAATCCAGTTCGTATCGTACATTTTTATTGCTCCGATTGCATCAAATGTCTACCTACTTATGTAGGCCTGTGCAGTTGATAAAAACGATTGATAATCTTAATGAAATACATGATTTTTTTGTTTTTTTTTTTTGCATTTTAAGAATGGTTTAGTGTATATTTCAAGATTACATTTTTATGTACATACATACATACCCCCAAAAGAATGAATTTTCATGTTATTTCTCATGCGCTTGTGCTGTTATCTTAAAAGATTCTTATTTTATAAATATCTCAATTTTTTCCATCTACCTACATAAATACTTCGAAATATAAAAATCAAATCCCCAGAATCCTTTAGATGTTGAATGTACCTTTACCTATAGCGTTTGTGATTTTTATCTCCAATCTTCATATATTCTTGGAGATATATGTATGTATGTATGTATGTACTTCTTTAAATTGTATAAGAATTTCATGGTAAGCTTTGTAGGAGGCACAGAAAATTAAAAACAAAACAAAAAATTTGCGATTGTCAACCGGAAGTGTTGTATCTTTTATGAGTAATAATTACCATGTTTACATGCAGAATTGAAAGATTGAATCGAGATTGAGTTGAGTTTTCAACCCGTGTTTTTTAGCACGCAGGATTGACAACGGGTCCAAATATAGTTGAACTGACAGTTCACCATAACATTTTATGTATGGTATTTTTTGTGATGGAGCTATAATAGTTATAAATTTTGTTTAAATAAACAAAATAAGCTCACAATAAATATACAACGAGCAAACAAAATAAGTCCCAACTGTTAGCTGCCAACTCGACTACTCAATCCGCGTTTATAGGACACCATTTCGACTCGACTAGGCCAGCCAAGCGTAGTCGAGTCGACCCAATTTCAACTCGCCCCGCGTATACATGGAGTTGAACCATGGTTCAACTCTGCATGTAAACATGGTAATTAAAAACATATAAAGCAAGTAGATATTAATTTTTTAAAAACCAACCGATCCTGTTTAATGAATTAGATTAGATGCAAATGTGAAAGGTCTGAAATTTTAAAGATATGCTACCCTTTTTTTCTTTGTAATGTTTTCTTTGTATTAATTTTAGTTTACAAAAGGTAATCTCGACACCTTCGTCAGAGATCTGTTAGACCCCAAAAGGAAATCTCGACACCTTCCTGAGAGATCTGTTAGACCGCAATTAGAAATAATGTCAAGCGCTTGTAAAGAGAAGCGCTTCCATATAATAGCCAGAAAATCTCTTTTCCGAAGCGCTCTTTTACCATAGCCAAGGAAAGCTTTGCGGAAGCACATCTCTTCTCTGAGTTTAGGCTTATTCATAACCTATCGGTTTTTTGTTGTGAAAAGATGACTCATATGCATCTGAAAGCGCAGAAGAATTTTCATTCTTTAGTAATCAGTTGAAGTTTTCGGTTAATTGAGATTTAATTTAATTTAAAATTAAACGGAATGCATTCAGAATAAAATTTAAATATTTATTAAAGTCTTATCTTGATTCCCTCCCTCTGTATTCCTTATAAGCGCACCAAGACTGCTACCCTACAAGCGCTCCAAGAACGCTTCCCAAGAATATGCAACTGAGCGCTTCCCTCTGCGGACATGCTCGGATTAAAACGATATGAACAAGGATATGATGGGGAAGTGCTGCGAGTTTCCAAAGGACCGCTCCTGCATTCGTCTTTGAGCGCTTCCATTTCCCGCTGGGTCAGGAAAATAAATAATTTACCTGAAAAGAAGTAGAGGCACAGGTATGCGAATTGTATCCTTATTTATACTTTTCATTTCGTGTTCAGTCAGTCGTGAGTTAAGCAACCTAAAACAGACAATATCTAACAAACAAATTTTTGTTTAACATGGGTCTTTTAAAAGACATTAGCCGTGAAAAACGACAAGTGATTTTGGCCATGAAACTGGGGAAAAAAAGGAAGAAAGGTCTCTGCATTCTTGGTTGATTTTAAAGCAACATTTGATACGGTTGACAGAGCAGCATTCTTCTACAAGTCCTATCAGATTGGAGGCTCCACCAAACTCATAAATTTTTTATATGGCCTATATCAGTTCACCAGTGCGCAAGTGTGGGGCGGTAACAGTCTATCAGGAAAATTCTGCACCAATACGGGACTCTGGCAGGGATACTTGCTGAGCCCATTGTTATTTGCGTTATTCATCAATGATATCGATGACGTCTTGCATGGCGAAGTAAACATTGATGGAAATGTTATTAAGAGCCTCCTATACGCGGATGATTTGGTACTGATGGCAGAGAAACTCGCCGAATTGCAGAAGAAGAAAAATACTGTCAAATATGGAACCTGGTGCTTTTAATTTAAATAAGTCGCAGATAATGGTATTCCAGAAAAGGGGAGGGCAGAAGAGCGACCGCAGATCATTGAACTTACCGCGGAGGGGGCATTGACGTCGTCAATTAGTATAAATACCTAGGAATCACTTTTATCTCCAAAACTTGCCAAGAAAGAGCACTTGAGGGAACGGCTAAATGTGGCTAAAGCGCGTCACCATAGCACGTGGAATACACGGGCAAAATACTGAAACGCTCACAATAATCCTCACGGAAATTATAGAAAAGGAAGAAAAGTGGTTATGAGCGAAAGCGCACTGTAGATCAAGACAAACAGTGCGTCAAGGGTTGTATGACAAATTGAACTACAGTTTGAGGAGGTTAAACTATTTCAGAGATGGAAATACTTTTAATATTGATGTACAGATGTGGAATGCTCCCGCTAATTGCTAGTCCCTGGCGTACGGAGGATGGATCAATGTTTTCACTTTGTAATCTGCACGAGGAAGAAGACTTGATGACTTTACCTAGCAATCTGAACAATCCTCAAAGATTTCAGGTCATAGCTTTTGGAAGTGGAATTTATGTCACTTTTAAAGGGCAACGAGTATGAAGCTCTATATAAATAAATATGCTAAGCTAGCCTGGGCTCCGACAAGTTCTGATTAATGAGTTTAACTGTTAATTGACGCCTTGTACTGCTTCAAAGCTATAAGAGTATAAAGCCTACATTTAATTAGCTTGCACACACATTCATTCTTAATGGTTGTAAGGTCATCATTAACTCCAAATTATTGAAGTATCTAGAAACCAATCAACGATCGCCAATATGGCTTCCGGGCTGGACGCTCATCTAGAGACTTGCTGACTTTTCTTACGAAACGTTGTAACCGTAGTCTTCACAATTTTGATGAGTCCACAATGGTTGTCCTAGATATTTCAAATGCATTTGATATAGTCTGGCATCGTGTCCTTTTAGCTAAATTTTAAGCACTTGGTCTCTCCCCTCCTCTTCTATTATGGATTGAAATACGGGTTGTATTAGATGGCGTTACATCCGAACCTCATCCTATAAATACCGGTGTGCCCCAGGGCTCTGTTATCTCTCCGTCTCTCTTCTTAATTTTCATTAATGATCTGATTTCTCTTATTTTCAATCTTATCCATAGTTTCGCTGATACAGTACCTGGATTTAGCTTACTTTGACACTCTTGCGGACTTCGTTGCGAGCCCCTCAGACCTGATCGCTTATTTTACAGCTTCCACTAACAGGTGCATGTACCCCGATTGTGTATTAGACTTGAAGATAACTGCTCAAAATTTTGGAATTATCTTGAGGTAAAGCGACGCCAAGTCCATAGAAATAGAGATATCTGGTTAAACTAACCGGCTAACTAAAGTCCACACCATGAGACTCAATCAAGTAGATAAAATGCAAACCAACTGCCTCCCAGTAAGGACCGTCAAAAGTACAAATTTCAACGAACATCTCGGAACTCAGCTTAAATATGTATATCAATATTATGAATGGACCACTTAATATAAGCATTCAAGGTACATATGATAGCTGGTCCATTAAGTTTCTGCTTTGGAAATAAAAAATTTATGATTGGCGCTAAAATGATGAGGTTGTGATTGATGAAGAGGCAGTGTAATGATGAGAGCTTAATAAACTACTTCAAATTAAGAGCATTATCGAAACTGCGACTGATTCATTCTTTGTTTGTTCACAAGTTTCATACATTTTTCACTCTCCCAGTCTTACACTACTCAAATTCTCATATTACCCAATCCAAAAACCCCAATAAGATTAAGATCAATATTTTTATGAAATATAACATAAAACACTACAAAACAGCTTTAGCAGAAAGAAAATACCATCAACATTTTAATATTAGCACAGCTCCTAGTGCAAGCACGAGCCACGACCAAATTTCAATCGACCTGTTCGCAATACAATCTGTGAAGGCTGTACGCGAAAGTGTCAACGATGACCAATCTGTATCTACTCGTCGACGTGCTAGTCAATTGTGCAGCTGAACTGCCGAATTTGGGGTACGGAACATCCGAGAGCGTTGTATCAACGTTAATTACACCCTCTTAAGATGTCCTGTTTGGTGTGCAATTAAGGCCGATAAATTTATCGGTCAATTTTTCTTCGAAGATGAAAGTGAACATTCACAAACCATCTCTGGGACAGCATACCGGACCATGTTAGAAAATCTTTTACGTCCAGCATTTCTGAATAATCCTGGCATATGGTTTCAGCAATATGAAGCTATAGCTCATACCGCGAGAGCTACAATGGCGATTCTTCGAGAGCTTTTCGATCACCGAATAATTTTTTTAAATTTTGCTTGGCCACTTCGTTCCCCAGACTTAACGGCCCATGATTTTTATACCCTAGGTATACTAAGTTGGTGAAATTTTCCGGGCGGTAGTATTTAAAAAAAAAATTAACTTAAGTTCGAAAATGGGAAAAATCTGGCAACTCCTTCGTAGGGTTGCCAACTAAAACTTTGATTTTTCATTATATATTTGGACACTGCCTTTTCGTGAAAATAGGAAATAAAATTTGAAAAATGGAATAAATCTGACAATCCTTTCTTGGTGTTGCCATACAGAACTTTCTAAGTTTAATTGTAGCTTTTTCTCTTCTCCTTTTTTTGGTTTCTTGAAGGAACGGGCTTTTGTGAACAAACCACAAAAAATTTGAGAACTAGATCAGAATATTAGAACAGAAATTGCAAATTTGGAGTCAGAAATGTTGCGCAGCGTAATACAAAATGCCTTAGAAAGAACCAACAAGAAAATGATGAAAGTCATTTAAGGGATATTATTTTCCAGAATAAGGTTAGAAAAATTTAATAAATTACAGTTTCATTAAAAAAAACAAAAAAAAAACAAATTTTAAAATACGAAAGTTATATGCATTTTAAATCATTCAGTTCAAATTGGCCCACCCTATACGTAGTACATCATGCCGACAATGTTCATAATGCCTGCAAAATCGTATATAAATATTTTGTATGTACATATGTAGATTCTAGTACGTGTGTACATCCTTCTGTTCTATCAAAAGCAATATGTCTAGACAAATAGGGTCTACCCAAAAATAGTATACAAGATTGTTCCCACTAAGCTTCTGCATGTGGTTGGATCCGTTGAAGATTATAGTTCGAAATTTCAGAATAAACTGAAAATTTGATTATTTTTTTTTTGCAATTCTATTGTGGATGCCCGAAAATAAGTAAAAAAAAAAAAATAGGAAAAAAAAAACTCCATTTGATTCGGGTAAATAACCTACCACCATATCTATTTTTAGATTTTCATGTTAGCAGAGCTCTACATGACGAAAGCAATAATAATAACAACAATTGCACAAGTACAGCGGAAATTCCATCGTGAAATATTTTTATAATGCCAAAAAGGCCCGGTTATAATTTGTTCTTGGTTTTACAGGGATTTGGATTGAATATGTGTGGGCAGTTAGTCGATTTAAAGCGTAAATCCCAATTGTTTATGAGGTCGTCGGTAGTTCACTAACTACATCACAAGAATGTCCAATTGATGTTTTAAATATTAAACTGAAATTTGCATTGGTAATAAGACTTTATTTTATCTTTATTGCCACAGTAAGTAGGGGACAATTTTCACAGTACTTTTTCTCTTATCACAGTACACAAAAGCGATTAGCTTAAGTAGAATTTTTTTTTTTTTTTTTTTGTTACGTAACAATGCACAAGTTTTGATGTTGACGATAGTCTAAGGCGATATTTTTGATTAGGAATATCATCTGCAATCAATAATTTTTTTTTATTTATTAGAATCTATTTCATGGGAAAGAAGCTCTTCATTTAATTAATTTTTTTCTTCTATATGCGTATAATCGAAAAATATGAGAAAATCTAGTCTGCCAATATTCCCAAATCTATAGGGAGTGGATATGAAAATTTATCGTTTTTGTTTTACGTATCCAAATGTACTAAGTATGTAGTAACAAGCTACGCTCTTATGAGCTCCGACGTCACTAAATAACCTTTTAATTTTAATTCACAAGTTGAATGTTCTTGGTTTCGCCCTACTGTTTTTGTCAACTGGTTTCGTTCTTATTTATCTGAATCGAACACAGGTGGTTATATTCCGCGCAGCTTTTTCTACCTAAATATAGATGGTGATGGTGTTCCTCAGCCACCTTGGAACACTCCTTTTTATAATTTACATCAATGATGTATCTTTGATTCTGACTAATTTCAAGAATACCTCGGTATGCTGATGATGCCAAAACGAAGTGAAATATTAAATTTAGATTTAGAGACCTTTCATAAATGGTGTTCTATATTAACTGTCTTCTTGTCAATATCACTTTGGATTTAAATTATATTTTTTAGATGGATGCTTATTGACTTTACCAAACCACTAATTTGGGTGTCTTCCTTATTACTCATCTTTCCTCCGAGGATCATATTATAATGTAATCGCTGTCAGGGTCAATACTACGATAGGCTTTGTAAAAACAGATGGTCAAAGGAGTTTAAGGCAGAAACACATCCAAGCAAGCCTCAGGCCTGGCCTCTCTCAGGCTTCGTCGCAGCTCGCCTCAAGGCTCGGTGCTGTCATTGTAATTTTGTTAGTACATCTGTTGACAGAAGTAGGCCTGAGAGAGAAAAATTTTCAACATTGAGCAAAGCGCGCTTTGCGGCTAGGCCTTGAGGCTAGCTGCAGGCTTGGTTTTGTGTTGCATCATTTAAAAACCCGTGTTGGAAATTTTGACAAGACCTCGAGGAAGCCTCGAGGCCTGGATGTGTTTCTGCCATTAATGAATCGTTCATAACGAAGCTTCTTTAGTGCACATTTGTTAGATCGCTTTGATTTCCTCTTTCGATGTGGTCTACATAAATCGCATGGACTGTGCAGTGGAGATCGTTCAACTTTTGATTTTGTCGTAAATACAGTTATTTTAGTTTTTCACGTCTTGTGAACTACAAAATACCTAAAAACATATTTGGTGAATACTGTGATAATACTGCATGTAAGGAGTAAAGCGACTAGAAAGGTCATATAAGTCTCAAGAGGGATTGCAGTAAATTTTAATCAAAAATATATTAATCAAAGGCTTACCAACATCTCGGTGTGGTGCGGGAAATTTTAATTTTTGTTTAACATTGGTTTACTATAGTCTTGACTAACAGAAAATTTTTCGCTGACCTAGCAAAAGAAAGCGGAGAGAAAACAGCAACAGTACTTCCGAACAGCATTTTATCTCCTCCCCTCTACCATGAATACTGAACTTTGAACATTCTGTTCACAAAGATTTAAGATCGATCTGTCTGTCTTTTTCTGGAAGAAATATTGCTCCTTTGAATCTTTCTTAAATCTACTCGTCTATACCTGAAAAATAGAATCAATATCCACTAACTAAACTAAAACAGAGCCAAAATGATACTTTGCCACTAATGTTATTAAACCAGCCAATTTTCATTTATAAACTATTGTTTGATTGATAAGTTATTCATATCGCCACTAACTGAAAGATATTGAACAAGGCTTAGATATGCCTCTGAGACAAGCGTGACACTTAGATCCACAAACGATTGAAGTGGCAGCAATATAGAGGATATATAGTATCCACTTCCTCCAAACTATGCTAATTGTGTACTTCAAGACGCTAATCTTAACAGATGTAGAAAATAAACACATTCTGTACTCCTGCCCTAAACGTACTTTACCTTCTATGTATATACAGACGAACACTATGCAATCTCCGCACAAATTTGTAAAGAGATCATTATCCTCTACACTCAGGTACTTCTTACTTTTATACTTACAGGTCGCATCAGAAGAGCAGTTGAGCTTATAGATTGTCGATATAGTTCGAGCATTAATTTGCTTATATTTTTATATTGACGAAATTCGAACGGCCATTTCTGAGGACATAACAAGTAAAGAACTATGAGAAAAGTGAAAATAAAGCTCAACTATGAGATTGTTAAAACTAAGCAAATCTATATTAATTCTAAAGTTCATCAGAGGTGGTCGCCTATTTAGATATTCGGATACATTTCAAAAATTCTACGGAGCAAAAAATGTGGTCTACAGTGACTTATAATTAAATTAACAACAACATCATTCGAATGGTTATGACTTATGACAATGTTCATACCACGTGGATAATTACAACATTTCGCTATAGGTATGCCGGGGCATGAGATGACGCTAGTTCTTGGTTTATCTAAACTTCATTTAATGTTATAACAAAGCAATATAACGTTACTAGATGGACAATATCATTCAGATAACTCTATCAAAACCTTCCACGGCACTCAGGTACCATATCGGTCTTTTACAGTTTTCTCATACTCTCCAGTAAGCTTCTTGGTATCCTATATATAAAAATCCATAACAAAAATAGTCTCTAAGTCATGTAAATAAATCTGACAAATTTGTTTTGAAAATATTGAGAGCTTCTAGTTTTATTGCAAACAATTTATGATTCATCAACTGCTTGCTGGTAATCATTTCGGATCCACAAAGTCTAAGTGAAAATGCGAAATAATGTTTTTGTGTCATATCACGCAAGGGCGACGGGAAGACAAGAGGCTCTTTTCCTTAAAAAAATAGTGTTTCTTTGACGCTAAGTGGAGTGTAAACAATAGGAGCGGGGAAAATAAACAAAATATAATCAACAACAACAACGCCGTAATAGGGGATATCGTAATCTTAAGTTATTAATATTTTATTTAATAATATTAAAAGAAGAAAAGAGGACATCATGAAGTGGGTGTGACGATGTAAATTTTATACTGTTCGAATAAAAATGCCAAACTACAAAAATAATGCGATAAAAAGTCAAATGGTAATCACAATTACGTATTAACAATGTAGAATCGCTTTATCACAAATTAACTTAAAAGAATTCATGCCAAGACTTCGCTGATGTCAACATTCAATAAATGATCTCTGTTTGCGATT
This sequence comes from Dioctria linearis, assembly GCA_963930735.1. Taxonomy (NCBI): domain Eukaryota; kingdom Metazoa; phylum Arthropoda; class Insecta; order Diptera; family Asilidae; genus Dioctria; species Dioctria linearis. The sequence continues at coordinate 4,563,514 of OZ005741.1, forward strand.
TACCCTACACAACTTATCCATAATAGCTTGAACAGAGTAATAAAGATAGTATGAGTATCGTCGTACACAAAAATAGAGACCTTAACACTAAATGAATTGATTGAATGATACCTAATTTAAAATATTGGGAGATGAGGGCACCAACCCTAACCACTCAATATACGAGAGTAGAATATTTAGGCTGTGCAAACTAAGGACCAATCCATCATAGTAACTATTTTGTTAGGATTAAATTCGTTGCAATTCAAGTCTAAAATTTTTGAGTATTCAAACTATACTTCCTGTTATCAGGGCATGTATGTATATGCAGTGATCACGCTAAATCTATTTTCAAGATGGAAAAAATATGTACTCTTTGTAGCGAATTTAAGGAGGCTATATACCCCAGGCTGTATTCGTCTGCAAACATTGATTTTTTTCTATTCATAGTGACAATATTTCCATTTTATAAATAAGTTGGGTAAATAGGATACACTGCAGAGAAGCACGCCACATAAAATGATCTAAATAATTTTGGATGAATATTAATCAGGTAAAATCAGGTTAACACGAAATGTTTTGTTATTAATGTTGTTTTTTTTTTTTTTTATATATTTTAGGGGACAGTGAACAGAAATATGCTCATCAAATTGAAGTCCTTTATTTACTGCGTTAGTCTTAATATTGAAATGTTTTTCTAGTATATACCCCCATCTAAGACCTAATTTATGATGAAAGGAACTTTAAGATGTACTAAATTTTGGCATAGTACGCTCAATTACATCCTACACAGCTGTAGAATTTGACTATCGGGGTATCTATTTGTTCATATTCCCCTTTTTAACATTGTACTCATTTATAAGACGTACCTAGATCAGATGGTTGGGTACAGAATGCACGTGTCCAACCAAACCAAGGATTTTATACTGAAGGCGATGAGAGAAAAAAAAGTCTGGCATTGACATGATTGATGATTTAATGGTTATCGCTTTTCTACATTTCTATACACACTGGACCGAAGAAACATATATCTCCTAATTCTCTATGGGTAATCCAAAGACATCCATCCAAACTCAAGAAGCAATCTATCAGCCAAGCGTGAAATATGGCATGTACTTGTGAAGCGAAGCTCTTCAACATCATAGCCAGAAAGTATATTTTTCCAATCACTGTCTTAACATACCAAAAGGAATCATTCCGGAAGCAGATTTCTTTGTTGATTTTAAGGCTTATTCATCATGACTCATATTGCATCTGAAAGCGTAGAAGAAGTTGAAGGGTGTATGGTGTCGTTTGATTTTATTATTAAAATCAAACGAAAATTTCGAATAAAACTTTCTCTTGATTCCATCTGTATTCCCTACAAACAGCTCCAAGAGTATGTATTCTTAGAATCTACAAGTGAGTGCTTCCCTCGGCGGATATGGTACATTAAAAAAATAGTGTGGAAGCGCTTACAGCTTCTGGAGAAGCAAACTTGCATTCATCTCTATTTTCCGCTGGGAACTAAAAGGAATCTTAATTATGTGTGAATTGAAATATTTTCAAGGTAACAGGATTTTAGAGACATTCTGAGTATCGACAATGTTTGAAATGAAACTAATCATCCTAGAGATTATCACAATATAATCCAAAGAACTAGAAAAGGTTGGTAGTAAGTTTGTAAGGAAGAAAGAAATCACTGATTCTCTCCACACTACTAGTTTTTGTACTGTTGTCGTCAGAAGACGGTCAAAGGAAAGCCGATATGAATAGTTGAGAATACGTTCCTCGACAATATCAGGAAATAATCTTCCCTCTGTCAGAACGATATGGATCTCAAGAGTTTACCATGAACTGTTTTCCCTTCCTCTCTTCAAATCCGTAATAGTTTTGCCTTCCATTTTGTGTTTCTCTAATAAAATATGTAAATTAAAAAAAAAATATTGTACAGAAAGTAAATTATTCCAAATAGTGCAACCCTGTACAAAAATATGCCTCCCCCCCCCCTCAAACTTAGTAAGAATCCTTGGAAAAAACAATCTTTTCTTTTTGTCAAAGCTATGCTTAGTATCCATTTCATAATATGCAAACTTGACAAAAGCAGCAGAGAGGCATTCAAAAAATATCGGAAGATACACCTAGGAGCCAATGACAATAAAGTGCTTACCAAATCCCAAAAAATAAAAGCCGGTGATAAGCCTCTATAAATCTTCAAATTCATCTCTCTGACTAAATAACCATTAACAGTTAGCACAGGCAAAGTTTAGATTTTCTTCCACTTAATTTCTGTTAAAGATCAACATAGTTTTCGATAAGCAGCATATATACATAAATCAAAACAAAACAAGGAGCTTTCATAAAAAATAATTAAGAAAAAAAAATATGTATAAAAACAACATAAACCTGTCAAACTGGTTTTTTAACCGCTATGGATTTGGATACACGCAGCCGTCTACAACTTTTTCGTTTCTTTTTATACACAACAAAAAAAAAAACTAAACGACGCGACCCAACAAAATTTGCGTTTGCAAAAATAAATCTACATAAAAAATTAGGTCTGTCGCAATTGTTTACATATTTTATGACGTGCGATGCGGTGCGTTACGCTCCTTCTATCAATACACATGTGTAAAGCGGACGTAAGGCATTATCATCCATCAAAATCATATTCAGCAGCATCAACAGGAGCAACCAAGCAAGCAAAGATTTATCAGGATATAATAAAATTATTGTCAATTAATGAAATTATACTAAATATATTTGCCTAAATTCAAAATTTATTCACACAACATAAATAGAAAATAAATAAATAACAAAAAACTTTGCCCTCTCTCTTAATTTTTTATATTGTGTCAACGGCACTTTGTTAGATGCACACTAAAAGTTATTTTGTTTAGCGCAAATAGATCACAATTGACAATTTTTTATTGAACACTTCTCCCACAAATAAAACATGATTTTGCAGCTACCTTTCACATGATTTTAATTAGCGGTTTTATTTGCACACTACGGCGGCTACAAATTATAGTTTTTTTTTTTTTTTATATATATATAAACTGCAAAATTATGCTTTCAAAGAAAAACTATAAAACCAAGGGCGAACTTTATAACCGCTGTTGCCACCACCCACTCGCGTTCAGCGTCTCTTTATTACTGTGTGTATGCATGCACTAGAGGCAAGCACTAGCCGTAAGCCGCCTAGCACAGTTTAACCCTAGCAGCCCCCTAGAATTCTACTCGTCGTGTATCTTTAATCAGCGTGAACTGGCACTGCACTGCACTGGACTGGTGTCTGGCTCTGGCTGGCTGTGGTACTCCCTCGCTCTCATCGCAAACTCGTCATGCTGCTGAAACTCACACACTTTCCTACTAAGTACAGTCAGTGGAGTACATTCATTATTGTTATATGCTTTTATGATGTTATGTTGCCTTGCGTAAAACCACTCGTAGTAAACAAACTCAACGCAAAACATCACACACACGCGTAACTACAAGGCCTCATTTGCACTAGTAAGAAAACATATTCACTAGCTGATCGAAATTACAGTGGCGCTGGCTTATAGAGGAACTAAAATTTTATTTTAAGCAAATCATGGAGCTGAAATGGAGGAACCTAAAAGTATCTCTCCCAAAGAAAATGGAGTTCTAATGAAAATTGCAGTTGCAGTTTGCAGTCCAGTCCAGCGAATTTTCTTCTTTAATTATACAAAAAAATAAAAATAAAGTAGAATTTATGGAAATTGTGATGGTCTCTATCAATCAAAATAAACCGTTGATAGAGAAGGATGCTGTTTTTACTGTTCTTGCCTACTTGCTGCTGATAATTCAAAAAACTTTCGCTAAGTTTTTCTACTTGCGCCAATACAAAAAGTACACACTTTAATTTAGCGAAATTGAGATATTTTCTGCAGTTGGTATGATACACTTTTTGATTTAAGAGCATGCGGTCACTGGCATATGCAATAGTATGTATGTATGTATGAACCATAAATGCATGAAAGCAAATGGCACCAGTTTTTTATGTCTCTTTCCGTGGCATTATTTTCACTGAACTGTAATGATTGGTAACGAGAAATTGCCTTAAGATCAGCGGTATTCCAATTAGAAAGCTCTATCTATGGTTTCATATTAATAATATCAGCTGGCAGTTTGGTGGATTATACGAGGAAATGGTAGGTATATGGCAGTACAGGGTGCAGAAAGCTGTACTTGCTACCGTTCACGTAATCCCCACCCCAGGTTAATGAAATTTCAACTGACTATGCTGCTGCACTGCTAAATTGAATTCGCATATTTGGTATGCTAATTATTGTTTTGTATTCCCCAGAGGTAGCTACTTTGATACGTTTACGGTCTTTCTCTTACCTTACTGAACTGACCTGGTATGGTACAGTTTTAATGCATCAAATCAACATGAAGAGGAGATGTACATTGTGAAACTGTATATGGTGTGGTGAGATGAAGATTTTTATCTCATTGGCATCGAACGTTATCACTTTTGTTGACTGGTGTAAAACACCATCATTCGAAGGCGTGTATGAAACGTACGCAAACGCAGTGCAGTACAAAAATCTCTTTATATGTAGGTATTTTTGCTTGCTTTGCTTTATCAAATTATTATTTTATTCTATCGGTTTTTGGCTGTACTGTACCTTTGACATTGTATCTGATTCTAATTGTAACATGCTCATTTGTGGAAAAAAAAGATTCCCGTTTCACACCTTCCATTTTTCAGTGCAATGTCGTAAATTATTTTTCTAATAATTCACCTCCTGTCTAGACGACTGTCCGTGAAAAACTTCATACCATATTTTATGGCAACGCCATCTTGAAAATAACATTTTTGGTCAAATTCAAGGTATATACATTGAATAAATAACTAATAAGGAAGCTGGGTTTCGTGCGAATACAGTGTACGTGAGTGGGCAATTCAATGACAGTCAAACCCAAGGAGCGGGGAAGAAATGACAAGAGGGCTTGTCACTTATTTGAAAATTCTGCTTGACAATTCACTTAAATTTTCATAGGCAACGCCAAGGAATATTATCTGAAGATAAGGGGGCCAAAATAATTTGTTTATTTTACATAGCAATTTGGATTATAAAAAATGTCCCCGTTCAAAATTTCACGGTTTCACTACTGCCATGACTAAACGAATGCCAAACACAGCATACTAATCCATTTCGCCGAGTGGTTTAGGTTTTCACCCGATATACCATTTCCTTATTAGTTATTTATTCAATGGGTATATATAAAAGCCAAGTATTCCCATTTGACGCATTGCATTGCAGCTGATAGCCCGTGACGTAATTCTGTGACCAAGGGGAGAATATTGTGTTCTCTTTACCGTACTTTCCTATACATTTCACGATATTTCTTCATTGAAGCCCTAGAGATACAATGAACGCCGCGAGTTTCTTTGCGGCGCCGCTGTGTGGCGTTTACGATACAATGAGAGCCGCACGTTTTTAACACTTGACAGTTCGAACTATCTGTAAAATTGTAAGAAAAAAATTAAGTATGCCCTAAAAGTTTCTTAAAAAATTATTACCAAAGAGAAATTTTTTTATTTCAAGCTGGTCAGTAATTGTTGTTTGTTCTCTTAAAATAACACAAAGAACAAACGTAGAAAAAAACAACGCGCCGCAAAGTTAAAGTTTGATCAAACTTTTCGGCTCCCCAAAGTGGCGCGGCAGACATTGGCTCTAGCCAAAGTATATAGATAGAATACAAGATATTGTCATTGAAATTTTGACACTAGAGCTGTGACGTGTTTCGTCCTATGACGTATATACATTTCTATTCAAAGGACAGAGATAGGAGAGAGATTATTGTGTTCTCTGTACCGTACTTTCCTATACATGCGGACACAAATGGCGGAACGTGGTTCGAAATGAGAATAGCATGTATCTCTGTACCGTGGGTTTACCCGGTGTTTTAAAAACTTGTTCGATGAGTGCACAAAACCCCGGGTAAATTTGGGGAAAATTGCAGGGGAAAATTTACACGGGTTTTGCATGGTGTATTTATCGAACGAACTGATTCAACTCATTTTGCGCGCGTAAAAAAGCCCGGCGCGCATTATATCTAGAGCTTAATGGCGAAACGTGGCTCGCAATGGGAAGAACTTTATTCTCTATATCTTGCTCAAATAATTTTTGGCTAAACGATGGCGTTGTCAACAGCGTTACCAGACATACAGTAATTACCGTATTTCAAGGTAATTTGAGTTCGATTTCTACATACAGTAGAAGAAACATAGCGTATTAGCAGCTTATTGTAATTTAAAATCTACCCATTAACCAATTTGAATGGATTTCTTTTCGTTTGTACTAGTGCACGAATCTTGCTACTTTTCCTATAGCCAGTGCCCCCTATCTTCTATATAAAATAATTATGCTGAAGGTGGAATTGGAATAGATTTAACTTTAAAAATGCATAGTAGAAACTACAAAGCAGGGGAAGAACCGAGAAGGTGAGAATGTTAAATTTAATTTTTGTGGTAAAGTATGGTGTTGGTTGTATTGAATGTAGAAAGTAGATTTTGCATTTCACCGAAAAAAATTACACGTGCATTTAAGAAGAATATAGTTTAAGAACGTGAAATTTAAGTCAAAGCCATGCATATTACAATTTTGTAATTTTCACTCGTGTAACGAAGGCGAATTTGGAACTTTAGCTGGGAAAAGGAAAACTTCAGAAAGGAGTGGTTAACACAACTTGATTTTAAAAACTGCCTACGAAGTGATGAAGTGATGATTTGAAAGCAAAATGGAAAATTTGCGATGCAGAATTTGTTGTTGAGTTAGCTATTATAAAGACCCACAGAGTGCTTCTAATAATGTGATACTGGTAATTTTGTGGTTCGTCAAAAACAATTTCAGCGTTTCTTTCGTCAACGAATAGTGGGGAGCAGAAAAGTTTGAAGGTAAAGAATTCGCAAGTTTAGATCTCAGTGTATTGAATTTTCCAAAATTAGTTGCATAGAAATCAAAAAGCGATTTGACTTTGATGATTTCATTTTAAAAACTATATAAAACCGATACACGCTGTTGATCTCAAAACGAGAGATGAATATTCAACACTTTTTGAATTGCATAAACAGTGTGGTAAAATTTGTGATGACATTCCAGCACAAGATTTGGATAATGAGTGGCGAAAATTACCATCATTTTCATTTCTTCAAGAATTCAACGATATTGAAAATGTTGCTGCAGATGAATTTTATTTTAAATTAAGAAAATTTTGATAATTGCCAGAAATTCAAATTTTTATCAAGTTATCAAGTTTTCCAATGAGGATTTTTTCTTTGCCTCACTAGAACGTAGACTGTAAAAGGGTTTAAAAAGAATATTTCTTATTTAATCAAAACTTAGAAATAAATTGAAAACTGAATCAGTCAATGACGTTCTTCTGGCATCAGAAGCTTTAAGCGTGAAGATTGTGTGGAATTTGAGCCTATAATTGCTATGTACAGCATTTATATGAAAAGTTATTTGAAGATGTATGTAGATGATATAATATCCATCAATAATTAGAAAAATAGTTATATACTTCTTGTCTTGTATACTTCTATTAATTGAGTGGAAAAAATACTTTTACAATCGAAAAATCGTTTAAAAAAAGGCATTCAAGTAAATACGTAGTATTTCGCCTGAGGTCAGTTTGGCTGTGCACTTTGGCGTATATGGCAGGCAGGAACCAAGCCGTACTGATGAGTAATACGGTTCCTGCTATTACGAAACACCTGTTTTTAGATAGATTTTTTTTTTTTTTTAAGATTTTTCGATTGTAAAATATTTTTTCCACTCATTTCTCGATTTGCGGATTTGGCAGCAAACTCGGTCAATTTCATATTGACTAAATTCGCTATGAATTTATTTCATAGCAAAACTCTCTATTTCTATTAATATCTGGTACTAAAAAAAACGTGTTTTTAATGTTAATAGATAATCTATATGTATGTTTACATAATTAAATATGTTGTTTTATTGGATTCACTGTGTTTTTTTAATTCCATACGGCAGAGAAGATGAAAACACGGTAATTTTTTACGTGATATAAGGTAAATTTGAAAAATAGTCCTGGCAACGCTGAGACCGTAAAAGGAATGCGAACGGAGGATTGATTGCATTAAAGAATTTGGAGCTCGTAGAGTTAGAAGAAATGAAGAGACTAAGAAAGCAAAACTTGTGAGTGAACCTCTTTCTCGCAGACTGCAGTGTACTGTGCTCCAGAGATTGCTAATGGCACGACTCCTATAGACTGTCGGACAAATGTAGTGTCTTTCGAGCAGTGCTCGTAGCGATTTACCAAGTGGCACTATTGGTATCTATGCCCAAACAAGGTATATAGAATACAAGCTATTCCCATTACGAACCATGTTCCCCCATTAGTGACGAAATATCCTGAAATGTATAGGAAAGTACGGTACAGAGAACACTGTACTCTTTCTCCTCTCTCTGTCTTTCCTATAAAAATGTATATACATCAATCAGAGAATTACGTCACAGGCTATCAGCTGCAATGTGTCAAAATTTTAATTGGAATACCTTGTGCGCAGAAAGTGCGCACAGCACATCTGCATATGCACTGACAGCCAGGCAGCCATGAAGGCGCTGGATACTGTGCTAGTTTAAGGCAGAAACACAGCGCTAGCGTGAGGTAAGCGCACCAGGCGTTTGACAGTTCCTGCTGCAGAACACCGTCTACAGAATACAAGATCTGTGCTCTAAGTACGGATATGCACCATTTTTGTGACATTTTGAGCCAAATTGTGGAGCTTTCAATTAAGGAGAGTTTTCTAAAAATAATTTTCAAATATTCTGAATTATATAAGTTGTTTTATTGCGTGATTTGGGCTTTATATGAACTATTAGTTTTTTTTTATAAAGCAAATTGAAAGTCAATTGATGCATGTGCAGTATTATTGTCATGCAAAAACTATATCACAAAGAAAGGTGTAAAAGCATTAATTGCTGTCCGAAAGAATAGTTTTTGTAAGACGAGTGGGTAAGAGCTTGTGAAAACCGTAACCAAATTAAAAATTAAATTACAATGTCACAAAATCGTTCCTTTTCACAATTTACCCGAAGAATTTATCACAGGAAAATTTCCTACTTCTTGAATTGAACTTGCTACATTTTTGCTTAAAACAAGTATACTTACCATAATATATTTTTATTTTAAAAACAATTATTAACAAACTACTCTCAATTATTTAAGAAAACATAATTATTTGATTTGTGCCAATCATTTTGGCACAAATTAGCAAATTTTATGGAACATTTTTTCCATATTTTAGAAAGAAACAGACGACGATTTCACTGTGTAATATAGTAAACTGTTCTTAAATTTTCATTTTAAATACAATTATGCGTACATTTTTCGGAACATCGCAGAAAAATACAATTTTCCGAATTTTCCCATACAAAATGCAGTTTTTTTGCTCAATTTCGCGTCAACAAAATTTGACATTTCTTAGTGCACAGACCTTGATTTCTGTAGACCGTGCTGAAGAATACATGAGAAAAGAAGTTGGGCGAATTCTACTGATAAACTACAATTTACGTATACGTAAGTAATGTTATTTACGGAAAGCGAACGCGCACTTTAAATTTAACAAAACTTTCACAAATTAACTGTAACTCGTCGGAAGGATTAAGGACGTTTGCCAAACGGGCTAAATGCTGGCTAAATCTATTACTTTTCCATTTAGTAAATTTTCGAGCTTGCTAATTCTTCTTCTTCACATTCGTCTAATTATTTGACAAGTGCGGTTTATTTGAAAGATTTTTAGAAGTATTTATTTGTAAAATGAACAAATACAAGAAAATAATATTACGGCCATAACTTCCTTGTTTATTTCCTGCAAATCCATCTTAAATGCCACACAATTGCTTTGCTTTTGAAATAAAAGTGACAGCTGAGCAATTGGCTAAATTCCACTTTGGTTTGGCACAGCCCTGGAATTAGCTGGCTAAATTTCCAATGCAAACTGGAATTTAGCCAGCATTTAGCCCGTTTGGCAAACGTCCTTAAATGCCAAATTGCAGCCAGTAAACGTGCAACAAGATTCGCTGATTCCGTAAGGAAGCGATTTGTCAAACAATTAATTAATACTAAATGATTAAAAGCGCAATGTAAAAATTAAAATGGAATAAAAATGGTACTGCAAATAGAAAGCACAAATCTTCGATTAAATCAACTTCCATTTGTTAATTTTTTCACTTTTACCACTTTTTAAAATTGAACACAAAAATGTCATTACGGAAGGACAAATTTTGAACTAAATCAACTTCTATTTGTTTTTTCTTTACCGTTTTTTAAAATTGAAAACATTAAGTATCAAGATAATAACCCTTACGGAATGTGATACCTATTTAGGCAAAAAATATCGATTTTTCGTAAGTAAACCTCAGTTTCGTTCAATTTCGTAAAGTTATTTACGTCTATTCTAGTTCAGACTTTAAATCAAAATTGGTGCAGTTATCCAAGGCCAGCCTTCATGAATTAACTAAACGGCACAAGGCGACCCTATGTTGGGTACCTTGCCATACCTATCCCAGGCAACGAAATGACTGATGCGAGTCAGCCAAAAAGGGCTCTTAAATGGATAGCTCCGCAGCAGTAGCTTATGCGCGGATCTCGATCGAAACTTTAAAAGAGGATATCATCAGCATCATCAGCACGTACTGTGCGAGTGCCCTGCTCTGATCAATAAGACGTAAGCTTTTAGGTAACTACTTCTTTTCAAGGCTGGTTGAGCCGCAAAGTAAAGATTTCAGATCTATCCTGAGATTCCTATGCGAAGCAGGATGGATTTAGGGCGGTCTTAAAGGTTATCCCATGAGGACAACGGGCACAATCGACCCAGTGTAGATCTAAGTGAAGCATGCTATGCACTACTAGCAGCACCTTACCTAACCTAATCTAACCTATCGCGTCCTCGCGAATAGAGAAAATTTTGACATTGAAGAATATCTTCTTAAAGAACCGGAACTTCTGCCGTATGACAAGAGCATCATTTAAAGAAGTGCTTGCTTTTGTAGTCCCATACTTTTACATTTTTGTAGTTCCACAAGCACTCCTTTAGCTTCTAAAAAATAAATAAGTTTAATTACCTCCGGACGCGTTTGCTTCATTTCAGCCATTTTTATGTTTAACGTGAGATTTTTTGCACGCAATTTTCTTGGCAATTTATATGGTAGGCAATATCCCAGTGGGATAGTGGAAGCGTTCAAAGACGAATGCAAGCTAGCAGCGCTTCCCCACCGTATCCTTGTTCATATCGTTTTACCATGCGCTCAGTTCTAGATTCTTGGGAAGAGCTCTTGGAGCACTTGTAGGGTAGCCGTAGCACTCTTGGGGAGCTTTTATGCAATTCAGAGGGAATAAAGATAAGGGCTTTATTAATAATTTCAGTTTTATTCTGAGTAATGAGCGCCGTTTTATTTTAAATTAAATTAAATTTCAATTAACCGCACACTTCAACTGACTACCTACTACAAAATGAAAATTCTACTGTGCTTTCAGATGCATATGAGTCATCTTTTGACAATAAAAAGCAGATAGGTTATGAATAAGCCTAAACACACAAAAGAGATCTGCCTCCGCAAATCTTCTTTTGGCTGCGGTAAGAGAGCTCTTCGGAAAAAATTGAAACTTCTGCTGCGCTTTCAGATGCATATCAGTCACGTTTTCACATAAAAAAACGAGTAAGCCTAAAGTCAGAGTAGAGATCTGCTTCCACAAAGATTCCTTTGGCTATGGTAAGGGAGCACTTCGGAAAAGATATTTTCTGGCTATGGTGTGGAAGCGCTTTCCTTTACAAGCGCTTGACATATTTCCCGCTGAGATGGTTTGCTATATAGTATGTATTGCATACCATGGGTTATTGCCACAACTACACGGTCAGCACTGCCAATTCCGTCGCCCATAATTTATGACCAATGTAGACAGGGGGTTAAGGAAAAGGCATTTAAAAGATTTCACGATTTTTGATCACTATATAGCTCGAGACATGCTGATCAGTTTTGGGTTTCAAGTAAGGTCCAGACTCCAATTAAAAGAAGGTAAAAGAAAATTTAATGATTGGGTTGCGGGTTCTTTCGACTGGAACTTGGAAAATTGTTATCGATGTCTGGAATTTACGTAGTTCTCTCATGTACCTAGGATCTACTTAGAAACATGAGATTGAAATGAATAAGATCCTTCCAAATGAAGGCAATTAGGTAGTCAGTACACCCTTGCATTAGGTCTATGACCACAAAGGTAGTGCAGAGTATAGAAGATTTAAAGCTAATATTTTATCGTTTTACTTATTTACTATTCATTTCGCTTGGTGCCTCACATTCACCATCTTTCAGCGAAATTCTAACCCATAGAGAGGTTGCAGCTCAGAAAAGCCTAAATACGGGGGTTGCAAGAGTTCCAACATCTATATTTTTTCGGACAGCTAAGCTACGCTACTGGTTCTATCCTCGCAAGACTTCAAGTTAAAACTAGTCTGGTCTGGAGCTTATGTACACACGAAACTCCAGCTGCTGTTTAGGTAACTTACTAACAATAAATTAACTTTGCTTTGAATACCTGGACACGAAGGAAATGAAAAAGCGAACGATCTAACTAAAACTGGAGTCGACAGTCCGTATATTGACCCGCCGCTGTCCAATATTTGGCCCACGTCCAATCAAAACATTCTATTGAAAATTTAGATCAGGATTTCATGATATTCACCAGAAAATTCTATTTTCACGATGACACGATTTTTGATTAAGAATGTCGTCAAGCTCTGTCTAGCTATCAACAGTTAAGCCAAATCGACATACTTACATACAAATAATGTAAGTAATAATAGATATATATTTACATACCGAGTATAAGTTATCTGTTCGAGGTCCGGCAAGGCAGATATTATGTAAATATTGCAAAAGTGATAATTATAAGCGCCCCAACGATAATATATGTATATGTATAAAAATAATAGAGATACAACCGCCCAAGCATATCCGTTTTTGTTACCGGAAAATTGCATCTTATCTTTGAGTCATGTGGGTAAATAATATATATACTTTCAGTACTGAGCTGAGATAACAAAAGTGGAGAAAAAACAATTGAAATTGATTGAGGAAAAGCATCCCCTGTTTCCTTCCCGTTCCCATAATCCCACATCCTCATTATCAGCTTAATTATTTATAATATTAGGTAATGAGAAAATATACATTGTGTGTGGATGTGTGTAACTACAATTGGACAATTTAGCAGCTGACTACAACTGACTGTGCTGAACTAGTGAATGCAATCAGTGAAGATCTACGAGACGAATTTACTTTTTAATTTCCGGTCGCCATCAAAATTGATTGTTCATTAGAGTTTGGTTGCACAGTAATATTGCTGCTCGAACGTACGTTACGTACAATTTCGCGACTTTATAGAAATTTTCAATTTGTGAGTATAATTAAGTTGTATCTGGTTTTCTAGAGGTCTATGAATATTATTCGTATATCGAAACTAGCCTTGTCCTTGGAGAATTATATAAAAAACAAAAACTGTTCTTGATTCTTGGAGCAGTTCTAGTAGCTGTTTTAACTTTTCTTTCGATGTGTTTCTGGAAATTATGTAAAGACGTATCCCTACACGAAAGTGAAGACAAGTTTGAATATGGTTGGCAGGTATTAAACCCAATAAACAGATGGTTTCAATTAAAATTACGTACCTATACACAACGCAGAATATGTTACATACAATAAAGGGGGAGTATGCAGTGAAGCATTGGATACATCATGCATATTTTGCAACACTTTAGACTGAAACAAGACCTAAAACCTGACGCTAAGTCATTATCTGTCGTCATGTCATGCTTTATCTTGTGATACGTGGTTATCATGAATTCATGTCTACATATATTGCTCCTCCATGCTCATGGATAAGTCATCATTATTATAGATGCACTTCATCATGACAAGAACTTAGACATGGCTCGATGATTTCCTTTTCATCCCATATAGAATAATAGGCACTCATTCCTCCTTGCTTCCACCGGTTTTTTCTCTTGATACTTCGACTGGATATAATGTGTAATATACGTATGTATGTATATGTAATCATTATCAGGTTTTTGTTATTTTTGTTGTTCTATTCAACAAAACCAAAGACTATGTCACGTTTGGTGAATGAATATGAGACTAAGGACCAGGAAATTCGCAATAGTCTCTATGTACCTACTCCAGATGGAAGACAATGGACTCTTAAATTACCTCTTAGAATTTCTTGTCTGATTTTCTGTATCTATACTTAAAAAAAAAAAATATCAGCTACCTTTATTGGCGCTGTTTTGGAAGAGATATTTAGGAAAATTATTATTATTATTTTAAATGTTAGTAAATTTTTGAAAATTACGAATTGCCTCTTACGATACGCACGCAAGTTTACTTTTATAAGAATCGCTTCTTTACAATGTAAGATAAGAAAAAAACGTGGCCCTGTTTGGATATCAAAATAATATAACCAGTGAATTTTGGAATATTACAATAATGTTCCGGAATCGGGTACCCCGGTTAATTGATTCCAAGTTTACTCGGGTACAACAGAGTATATTCAATTGCCGATTCCGGATAACCCGGATATCTAGTCCAAATATAATCGTTTCTCGAATCTGAATATCCGGGTATCCAGGTACAATTTTTTGCCACTCCGTTACATTACAGAATCTGAGATTACAGCTGTAATAAGAGAATTTAATTCTTCGAAGAACATTCGACGTAATATTACCCGAACCGGGTGGGACGTGTACATGTGCACACTCGAAACAGTTCTGAATATTCTTTAAATTTTCTCTGCTGATACGCAATAGGTTGAGAATTGCCCGTAGATTCGTATATTGGACGGGACTTGAAAGAGCAAAAAAGACATTACCGCTTTCTATTTATCAATTCTGAATCATTTTATGTATGAATAAATGTATAAGGATTCAGAAATATTTTATAGTGAGTGACAGTATAGTGTAGTGTGATTATATATCGTTCAAGCTTTGTTTACCAACGAACTATTCACTTCTCGATTCCAAAGAATCGGGTATGCATGTTACTTCACTCTTACCCGTGAAACTCGGGTAAAAACCGGGTACCCGAAAACCTGGGTTTTATAGAACACTAATATGCAGAGTGTTCGGTAAATAAGTAGAATGGAGTATACCAAAGCATTTCTTGAAGTTTGTCCTGATCATATTTTTGTTCTAGAAGAATTACCTGAATATCTGCCAGAGTATACTCAGCATCCATTATAATATGTACAAGCACCATACAAGCCTATAAGACTATTGTAGTGTCTTTCCAGGGGGGAAATTCTAGCTAAAAATATTGCACAGTAAGACTACTAGAACAACTGACAACATATCTATAGTGATGGAGATATCAGGATTTCAATTGACAGCCAAGCTGCAATCAGCGGCGTTAACAACCTCGGGTATCCACACCGCATTTATAAAGTTGAGCGAAAGCCACTTTTCGAACTGGAAAGGTTGCGATTTTGATATAAAAAAAATAAATAAAAATAAAAAAATTCGTGTGCTCTACATCAGGTAATTCTGCTATTGACGTTTACACGGAGCTGTCCAAAGTTCAGCTCTGTAGGCTAATTCTGGCGAAGTTATAAGCTCATCATGGGATCTTAACCAACGGTCTTCCACCATCAAACTAGTTCTTGCATCTTTACTTTCGCATCAACTTCGAATGTTCTAGAGCCACCGTGAGCACCTGCCATTATGGCTTAATCTCACGGCACTCTTAATACACGGATTAAAGACAAGCGAAAATCAGCGCCCTTGAGAGGCAGAATATAATTTATATTCTGTCTCAGCAAGTCCCAGTTTATGTCAGTGCATGCTTGACATTGGAATTACTGATCGAAGCGAGACCTACCTAAAATCTCTTCCGATCTGTGGGTCACGGTACCCGGTTGATTAAGCGCAATCATCAGAAATCAGAAAGCTATGTCCTCAGCACAACGATGCACGGTGCACACATATATATATGGCTTTTCACATCCAGTTATTCTCCCCTGGCAGCTCTACACTTCACTTGCCCTTTGCACCACCTGTCCTAGAGCTAGTACGAAGTTGTGCCACGAACTTAATTGCTTCTACATCAAGAGATCACGCAGCCTAAAAGGGGGTGTAAGACTCTCTACGTGGAGCACCCGCGATCTCATATTATCAGCATTATATTGTTTCCTTGGCAATCAGGTCCAGCATCTAGTTTCTGTGATTAGCGTCGCAACTGAATGACCTAGCGACATAACACATATTGTTACCACAGAGCTACATAAGGCTCTGGAGTTGCAGCACACGCACTCTATCGCTGATCTAGCCTATCAAACAATTGGTGTAACCCCCTCAATACCAAAAGATCTGCATTAGACCGCGCTTAGTACATATTTTCGCTGTGAGTTCAGGAAATTAGGTGTTAACTGAGAGAATTAGTGATATACCAGGAAATTCGACAGCTAATGTTTTGGCCAGGAAGGGTTTGGAACATATGCTTAGCGGAAGAATTCATTGGAAGGCCACTACAAACAGCGAAGCGGATATACAAGATTTTATTTATGTAAAAGTGAAACTAATAAAAGGTGTGTGTCTCAGCTCGGACACGATTTACGATAGTTTTTCATTGGACATTTTCAGTTTGTACGTTTGACGAGCTCTTACTTGGTGATTGAGAAGAAGAAGACAATCGACATCTGTCTTATCAAACCTTGCAAACGTAAAGACGTGAAAAGTGGAGCCAAAACGAAATCAAAATTTTCCATCGACATCGGCGAGTAAATCAACCCCTCACGTAAGTTCAAAAGAATATTTATCCCTGCTAATAACATATTTTCAATTGGTAGCAATATTCGCCTTCTTAGCACGAGAAAATCCGGAGAGAAAAAGCATCGAAATTCCGGCAGCAGCAAAGTCGCCGCTTCTACGCTGCGAATAACTATATTGGCGAGAAATAAAAGTTTGCTGACCTTACGAAAGTTGATAGCTGCATTGGCTGACTTGAAAGAAGGGATACTGTTCAATATCGCCCGCAGTATCGTAGGGTGGTTGGGGCAACGGCGATGGAAGGCAGAACATCTGCGCCTTCCCACGGGATGTAGGTAAGTGATGTAAAGGTCCCTTCAGGATCGAATGTGTGCCGGCGTTTTTTTTTTTGTAAGTAGGCACGAATTTTTTTTGTATGTGGCAGGCGGCAGCGGCAGGTTTTCGTGGAACCTCCCTACACTCTCCGCCAATAGCCGAGGCGAGCTAGCGTGCCGCCCTGCAGTCAACGCTGTCCGCCGAGTGATCTGTCAGCTCATGCTTGCTGGCAGTCAGGACTTCACGTCCAAGCCAAATCACTCAACATAGTTCCATAACAAATTCACAGAATCAAAAACCTGAGCAAAATCGATGAATAGTGCGTAGAATGGTGTAAAAATGTTCTCTATAGATAAGCTATATTTGATCAATGGTCGCCACACACAAAACCAAAAGAATTACGACTGGTATAATTTTATACCAGAAATGTAGGAGTTTTCCTAAAATAAAAGATTAAAACTATCAAAATTGCCTGTTACTTTCCAAAAGTGTAAAAACTAGACTAAATTTGATTTATAATTATTTTTTTTATGCTAGATAAATAGACCAAAAAAATGACGCAAAATTGTAAATGAAATGTAAAAAAAAAAAATAACACTTACCCTCGCCTTAGGAGTTTGTTTAAGTCCAATAGCCGGCTGACTTCTGTTGCTCTGTAAAAAAACAGAAATGACAAAAGTTTTAATTTGCTTGTATTTAAACGAAATAATAATAATAAAATAAAATGTAAATTAAATTACAAATAAAATCCGAATATAACAAAAATATTATACAATTTTTCGTAAGTTTTACCAACAAATCAGCTGTTGTGAGCGGTTTATAATGTTGCTGTGGTGCTCTCTTCTCAATCAGATGCTTTTCCTGTATGATTTTGCATTGCTGTTTCATTTCCTCTTGCAATTTGCTTTGTAACTGCTTAGAAATATTTAATGATGTGCTAATGTTGTTAGCAGTGTCGATTGATGTTTGATTATTACTACTATTGTCAACACTGTAGCAACTGCTTGACATTCGTTTTTTGGAAGCAGTCGAAACAATGCTTGATGTTGGCAATGCTGGTTGGATTGTTGTGTTGTTGACAGTGGTGACAGCAGAAACTGGCATGGACGATGATAATTGAGTGTTATTAACAGTTTTTGCAGTAGTAGATGTTATCAACCGTTGAGCAAGAATTTGTTCAATTTGCTTTGTCGTTTGAGTACATTGCAGTTTTTGTGTTGAAGACGCCGCCGATGATGATGATGATAATAATAATGATGTTGATATTTTTTTTGGTGATGGAGCAACAGCTGCCTTATCATTTTCGTTTGGCATTAGTTTTGATGAAGAATTTGTTGAATTCGCTATTGTAGTATATGCAGTATGTTGGCGTAGAATATAGTCGGGATCTCTGAAACCTCCCGAATGTGATGAAACACTCGAACAGCCATCTACAGAATCAGTTGATGATTGCTTGACACTGCAATTTAAGCTGTGAGCCAATTTAGTACTGGCAGTTCCTATGCAACTTGTTGTACTTCCACTGCATCCATCGTTGTTACTGTTACTGCTGCTGCTGCTACTGCTATTATTATTGTTGTTATTATTATTGTGGTGGCAGCTATGATTACTGTCATGTTGTATTTTTGAACTGCTCGATAACAACATTCCGCAACAATCATTACCAAAACTCATATTAGGGGATGTTGGCACACTAAAATCACACTTTATTGGCCGCTTTTGAGGGTGGTAATCTCCAGATGTAGATCGCAACGGTTCTGTTGTTGAAGGCCGTGAATTTTGTATGTTGTTAGGCGAAGAATTTGTTACAAAATCATTTTCCTTATTTACTAATAATTTTACATTACCGCGATGTTGTTGTTGTTGCTGTTGTGTTACAATAGTTACACCTGATGATGTTACAACTGATGACACACCTGTTGCTGTTGTCGACGGCGGCGCCGATAATTGTGATACTGATGTTGTTGAAGTGCTCATAGTTACATGCGGTGATTCCTTATATATTTGTTGGGGTAATGGCGGTATATTAGTTGGTTTTGCCGGTACAACCGGTTTAGGACGATGTTGATGGTGCTGTTGTTGCCTTGAAATTTTACTACAAATCTCTGAAGCATTTTCAAGACTGTAGTTATCTCCTTGCAACATTTCTTTTCTATTCACTACAAAACACTAGCTTTATATGTGCACTATTATTCATAAAACATTGAATTTATATTTTTCACAATTTCTGTTATCGTAGCCCTATAGTTCTCATTATAATATGTTATGTATTTATGTAATGTACACAATATTGTCCGATATGTTAGGTAAACATAATACTGTAGTGGAAATCCTTTTGTTTTTTATATTTTATTAATTATATTGATGAAAATTATTGAAGAGAAGATGTTGAACAAATAAGATGCGATACTATTTAAGTTATAAAGTCTTCTAATGATCATATTAACATTTAAGATTTTCTTTCTCGCACAAAGATTACATAACAATGCATCCCCACTAGGCTGATCTAAGTGAGACTGGAGGGTGTATTTCAGCAGCACTTTTCTAATCTAACTTAGATCTGCGACGTGTAAGTTCTTTTAATTGGTATCCCTTCCTTATCAAAGACAGACCTGTAAAGTACTTAAGTACATTGGTACTTAAGTACTAGTAACAGTACCAGTACCGGGGCTTGTACTTGAAATTTTTTTAAATACCAGTACCGGGACTTGTACTTGAAAATTTTTAAAGTACCAGTACTTAAAATATTTCAAGTCCAGGTACTGGTACTGTACTGGTACTTGTACTTGGAATTTTACAGGTCTGATCAAAGACACCAATATCTAGGAAAGGAATCTATGATGTTATCGCATAGATAGAAAGCCAAACCTCAATACGACTGGCATATTCTAATATGGTTATCTCTGAGCGCCCACCACAGATGTATAGAATGATAGAGGTCACCCAATTGCCCATATAAATACTTTTTAACAATAGCAAGTGAATTATATGGTAGCAAGATTTGGGTGACCTTTGTCATCGAACTTTTGTGGTAGGTGATCAGAGATAACCACACTGATGGGACCTCTCTGATCGCTGGGTTGAAAAGTTCGATATTTTTTCTGCATCTCAATGCATTTCGTAAATTCAGTCTAATAAAGACGAAAAATTTCTAGATTATTCTAATATGCAACCAAAAATAGTGGTAAAAAGAGCTGCGATTTAGCTATTTTCTGCTCAGTGCGAATTAATCGTTCGCGTGCATGAACAAAACAATATTGGCAAAAATACATGTGAACAATTTCTATGAACGTTATGAAAAGAAAAGATCCTGAGTTCGAACCTTGCTGTATCTTGTAGATACTGAGCTTGGATAGTGCAAATATATAGAAACAGATCCAGAAGCAGTGTTGTCACTTTAGCTGCAATCGTAGGAAATGGCTACTTTGGGCACCGTTTGGCTATACCCCTAATATTTTGGCTACGCTAGAGAATTATTGAAACGTGGCCAAAATAATTCCAATTATTTTCATTTTTATACTCAGCACTGTAGCAGTGTAAGTGTAAGCCGACGGATAGCGTTTTGAAATTTCCTTACATTTCTGGGCTCATCTACGATAGAAAGATTTCGACTGGCAACACTGTCTTCAACGAGATCGGAAAACCCAAAGTATTTGTAATTTAAATACTAGGAGTTAAAAGCTTATCGAAAACTTACTGCATTTAATGCAATGTTGTTAATGTTGTTCCTCACTTCATAGAATCATGTTAATGGAGAATAAAATCATCAGAATTATAAAAAAAAGGAAAAATCAACAGAGCTAGATTTACTAAACCTGTTAAATGGTATAGATAAAGCTATTGACAACAGAAAAAATAGCCTTTTGTTCTTGGTCAGATATGGAGTGAATCCAACATACAATAGATGAATTCAGGGAGTGCTTTCCAACAGGATAATTACGACGAAGCTGTTCGGGGAGACACTGGACGTGCACACCACCAGAGGTTATCCCCAAACGGGAGTACTGTCTCCACTGCTGTGGTGCATGGTAGTTGACGGTAAATGTTGCTTTCTAGAAAGGTTCCAGAAACCCCAAGTTTTGTTCAAGACTGGTATGCTGTACACAAGTTATCAGTCAACCTCAGCAAAACAACAGTTATACCCTTTACCAGAAGAAGCATAACTGGCCTATCCTCTTTGGTAAGGAGGTCCCAATGTTCAAAGATGCTAAATACCTTGGGATGACTCTCGGATAAAAAATTGGAAAAAACATATAGATAAGACAATCCAGAAAAGTACACTAATGCTGTGGAACTGTAGCAAACTGGCTGGCTCAGCAAGGAGGAAAACTAGATCCAAAACTGAATGGACCAGAGATGTACTTCAATGGTTAGCTCCAGACAAGTCAAAAAATTCATTAAAGGACCTTCTCCAGGGAAGAGGCTTTTAAGGCTATCTAGGAATCAACTCAGTATCATGACAGGAGTCCTGATCGAACACTGCAAAACAAACAAACACATGCATTGGATAGGTATATCACCCACTGCTGTATGTTGGTTATGTCTTAAACAGGATGAAATATCGGAGCACTTCTTATGCAAATGTGAGGCCCTTGCATACTATAGATTCCGGGCTTTTGGCTTATACTTCTTAAAGCCTGCCGATTTCGAAGAAATTTCACCCAAAAAATACTGTTCTTCTTAGGAAATGTGGGATTGATGGATGAACTATAAAGAAAGCGGTGCACAATAAGCCAATGAATGGCTGCAGTCCAAAGGCCAATCGCACAGCTTAATGCCCTCTAGGTCTAAATCTAGCCATAAATTGAAAAAAAAGTGTAAAAAAATATCAATAAAAGGCTGTGAATAAGGCTCAACCACTATATTAGAAAAGGTTGTTTAAAAAAACAAAAAGGGGTTTGTAAGAAAAAAGTGGTAATTAAGATTTGCTTAAATAAGACCTGTATGGTCAAATTGCCGGGTTCAGACAGCTCTAACTGCCTCTGGTTAATAGCAAGTAGCCACACCCTCAACAATGCACACAAGTGCCAACGTGGAACCATAGATATTAACTTTGTTCTCAAGGTTCAGTAAGAGGCACCACACTCAGCCAGCCATCAGCGATCCAGAAAGGAAAGAAGGCTTTAAGCCCCTCTCAACTAGAATCAGGGGATCGTAAGAAGGCCAAGGGACCCCAGCAGCACAGAAGAACTCACAAATAAAAAGGCAACTATCCTGAATTGAGAGCGACTTCGAAAACGGCAAAAGCTCCCCGCTCATTTAGACCCAAGGGACGGCACGAGCACCCACTAGAAACTAACTTCAGGCAACTTCACACCAAACTTCCTCGCTTGGCGACACACAGGAAGCTCCGCCCCGATAGGAGGCAACGTGGGAGCTACATCCGCAGCAGAGGGTACAGTAGCAATACCCCCAATAAGCTCAGTCAGACTGAGCCCACAATCACTAGAAGTTACCTTAGGGAGCGCGACAACCCTGACAGATCCCCAACAGCTATAAGACATAATTTTAATTTAGAAAATTATTTAAAGAATTTAGAAGATAAAGTGCGAAACTCCTCCGAGCTCTGTGTAACACAATGCAATTCAATAGATAAACAGTTCGCAAAGTCTCGCGAACAAAGCGGCTTGTGCAGCTGGTAAAATTAAAAGAAAATATAGAAAAGTTCAAACAGAGCTTAACAGAGTTTGGGAAATTTTCGCACTTTCTCGAAATAGAAATCAATAAAAATAGTGTTAGATTAAATGAAGGTTCCATCGACAGTGTTAGGGAGTCCATCGCGAGCGGCGACTTCCTTTTGCAGACCAACATGGGAGACACCAGCTTCGGAAGGGTGTCCAATTCAAGCCTTAAAATACCTAATTAATTCCAGCATGGCTAGTTCATCTATAACAAAATGACAAATAAAAAAACAGTTTGGAGTACAATAGAATTTACCAATGGGACGGTGTGGATAGTTAGTAGATGAAGCTCAAATTTATCAAACTTAACAATTCGACAAAATAAATACTTTCTTCCACAATTCATCGAATTTCTCTATATAAAAAATAAAAGGAAAGAATTCCACCTAGCCAAACTGAAAACTATTGGCTATAAACGGCAAGACATATGGAAAAGTAATGTCAAGTTTTAGAAATCGTCGTTATAAGTAATGAAAATATGAAAGATGCATAATTTGTTAAAAATGAACATTAATCTTAGTTGGTATTCAAATAGTTAGGAAAAAAGTTAGAAATCACGGACGGATCTAGAAACACTTTTAAAGTGCTACAGAAATCTAACTTCGTAAGCTCAAACATCTAGCAGCTCTATCTAGAGCCTTTAAATTAGATTGGACGAAAGGAATGTGTCATTAATGTTTAATAGTAACTGATATTGTTTGTTCAATGATTTTAGTAATAATATTTATTCCTGATAACTGTTAGATATTTTTTATAAAAGTAACGACAAACAAACAAACAAACAAAAAGTAAAAAACCAGAATTCTTTTAAAATAAAATTCATTTCTATTCTTTTGATGATGAACAGAGCCATCTTTACTTGATTTACTTAAATCGCTTGTTTATATTATTTATTTATAATATTTACTTGTTTACGTGTGACAATAATTTTCAAAGTATTTCTTTAATATATATATATATATAATATAAAGAAACACTCGGAATTTAACACAATTTTTATGTTGTTAACACACATAAAATATGCATCACATACCGATTATTAATTTATTAATATTATTATTATGATTATTATTTACATGCCACACGCAATATTTATAATTAACACACGAGGGGGGTGGGGTGGGGTTAGAATACGTAAATTGTATCGTTAGTTTTACTACACTTTTAATATAATATTTATCACACACTACTAGGATATGCGTTTTAGTTATAGTTTATTTACAACAATTTCTTTGTTTTTTATGTATATAACAAACTATCGCGGATTATTTTAGTTTTAATTTAAAAATTTCTCACTTTACTTCACACATTTCGCAATGTCACAAAACTCAAGGAATTTTTCTGTTTGTTTTAGATTTTTTTTTTTTTTTTTTGTAGTCGTAGTAGTTGTAAGTATAAAAGTATGAAAAAGTTAATAATATTAAAATGTGTATCTAAAAAAAATTATCTAGTTATAATTTAACTTTTAAAAAACCGATAGAAATTTTTTCGCACACTGACTTTAGTTTTTGTGAATTTTTTTTTTTTATTTTTGTTTACATTTTTTCCATGGCTTTATTATGGGTATACAACACGCCTTGTCATGTTTGCGGTGTTATCCTTTTGGCGTTCCTATACTCGAACACATGAAGTAATTTCTGTTGTCTGATGATATTTAACGAAGGAATACACCACCCAAACAAACTCAAGGATGTATTAGAGAGGGGGAAACGATTTTAAGTTGAATAAACTTTTCGGTCCCCATTTGATGCTCCTCTTCCTTTCATCCTTGCCTTTGCCATATATAGGAATTTGCGATTTGTGTTATTTTTTAATTCGAAGGTGAGATGTGAAGGAAAATTTTCGTTGAAAAAAAAAAATGATAATAATTTCTTCTCGCTTGGATGATTTTCTTTAGAGTAAGTAGAGTTAGAGTTATTAGAATTCATCATTAGAAATCCTTATACACTGTCCTGTTCCCTTTTTTTAGGGTGTTCGTTCACGGTGTGTACCCCTACTCGTATAGTAGCCCTCTGTGTTTCATATTACATATACTATATGTGTATTTGTAATCTAGCGTCTGCGCAGTGAAAATTTACGCGGGGATATTCACCTTTCCCTTTTTTATTTTATTTATTTATTTTTTTCTTCTTTCAAATAGGTATACTTTTTATGGGTTGATGCGCATGTGCTACGCATGTAAGTATTATATTCATATGTTTATATATATAAACAACTCTACCGAATATTTAACGAAATAATTACATATTTCGATAGGATTTTCCCTTTTTTCCTAGCCAAAGTATAAATTTTTAGTCACACAATAGAAATGTTGAGATTATTCCCCTTATGATTAAAAATGAATAATGAATGAAGTAAAAGTAAGAATAAATAAATAAATAAATTACACTCACCTTGCCTAACCCTCGTGTATTTGAGGTTCGTAAACGACCGATGGCATGTTGTTTATATTCCTTTTCAAGGAGATCATACTGCAATTGAATTCGCCTATGAAGAAGAAGAATTTTTCTAATGTTTAATTTTTATTATATTTTAGTATATGTAA
Organism: Dioctria linearis; assembly: GCA_963930735.1. Lineage (NCBI taxonomy): Eukaryota > Metazoa > Arthropoda > Insecta > Diptera > Asilidae > Dioctria > Dioctria linearis. Next base: position 4,588,823 of record OZ005741.1, read on the forward strand.
TAGTATACAAACAATAATTGGCTATATTTAATTAATAAAAAATTCAGTTTAAATTCTGAATATTAAATTCGTTTGGGCAAAAACACAGAAAGGATATACGACTATAAGGTCATGACATCATACTAGAAGATCTTAGTAAAAACCTCATCGTTTTTGAGTTATTTTGACTTTTTTGAAATTTTGAAAAAATCACTACCAACCTTGTGTTATTCCCCCCCCCCCGCACATTTTTACAAATTGTTTGTCTTTATATTAGATCTATTTTTTTTCTTCTAAATACTCTTGAATAGTTGATTCATCCAACAACAGTTTTTCAAAAATGAATAGGAATGTGCCAGAAAAAAATTTTTTTTTTCAACTTTTGTTTTACAAAAATGTCATTACTCAACTTTGCCCTACTGTGGTGGAAAAAAAATGGGCTGGATTGGTACATTACTCTAAGAAGTTACTCATTTATTATTGGTGGTGATTTTAATGTTGATTTGATGTGCTGCGCAGCCAAGTCTCTACGGATGAATTATGTTTTACAATCAAATGACTTGACAATGGACTACGGCACTCAGCTGGCTTTGAATCATTTTCGTATAGAAATTAAAAAAACATTGATATGGATCTGTTTCATGCAGACTGTCTTAATTTGCATAGGCTGGATAATTTCTCAATTCAGTCGATTGACGATAAAGTCAATACTCTAAAGAATCTACTTTTACAGCATTTTAACCGGTATGTACCCATTTCGAAGTCGAAAGGTTCTATCATAGTGTTGTATCCGTCGTAACTAGGGAGATCAATTCCATTATCACTGAAAGGGATCTACTACTGCGTCCATATAAAGTCACACCCAACCCTCTAATTCATAACCGCTATAAGAGAGTTAAAAACATTTGTGAGACGTTTAAATTTCAATCTGCCAAAAAGTCCTTCTATAGCACTAAATTGAAACCTGATCCTCCAATAAAAACAAAAATTTGGGGCAACATCCGATCACTTGGTGTTGTTAGTTGCGAAACTCCACAATGCAAGATTGATGCTGGGACCCTAAGTGAGGTTTTTTTCTCCATCTTCTACCTATATATAGTCTCTAATAGGTATCTAGTGGTGGATGATATGCGTTGGAAGGGTTTTGCGTTTAACTCCATTGATGATACTGATGTTCTCTTTGTAATGTCTGTTGTCAAGTCTTCTGCACTTAGGCAAGTTCTGTTCCTTCCGAAATTCTTTAAGATGATTGCTCCCACTGTTATTGACATTCTAGTACATATTTATAATTTTTGTCTTGCAACTTCTGTTTCGAAAAGGCCTCGTCCTAGTGGAATTAATGATTACAGGCCTATTAGTTTGCTGTGTTACTTTAACAAAGCCCTCGAAAAAATACATGCATGACAATCAGTTCATCAAATATCTTGACAAGCATCAGCTTCTATTATCTTACCAATCAGGTTTTCATATAGTGGACATAGCTGCGAAACTGCCCTTTTGAAGGTTTTAACGTATATTATCGAAGCCTTAGATCTAGATGATTTAACTATGCTTGTTTTATTGGATTTTAGTAAGGCTTTTGACTAAGTAGATCATAATTGGCTCCTTTATAAGCTTTCAGATCAGAGGTTTTCTTACACGTAGACAAAGTTCAAAATTCTATGTCTTCATCTGTGGAGTACCCCAACCATCAATCCTAGGTCCTCTCTTATTCAGTCTTTATATCAATGATTTGCCTGAGGTAATTAAGAATGTGTTGCTCGTGTAAATGAAGATTTAACGAGAATTTATGACTGGTCGATATAGCTAATGATCTATACTACTGGATCCTAGCAAGTCTGTGTGTATGCCGTTCTATAAAAACAACCTTAAGGCCGGGGTTATTTTAAATAACTTAACCTTGCCATTCTGCTGAGTCATGTTACCAATATTCTAGGCAAAGTATATGGCTCCTTACAGCAGTTTAGAGTCAGTGGGTATATATTATCTACAGATGAAATTAGTATGTGATTTGATTCTACCGCACTTCATATATGGTATAATAGTATTTCCTGTGCCCACATCTCAAATTTATTCAGTTCTTTGAAATTTTCTTGATATCCATCTTGCTCATCGTGACTTGTATTTTCTATATAAATTAATTCATGGAAAGAGGCCACAATATCATTACAACAAGCTGAATTTCTTACGCTCTCAAAGAAGTTTAAACATTCTTCTGTCACGCTGTCATTCTCATTTCTCGGAGCGTTTTTATTTTGTCCAAACTACACGTAAATGAAATAGTTTACCGTGTAATATTCATAACACGAACTCAGCCAGAGAATTTCTTGAATTGTTAAGCTCTTTGGATCTTTATTAGGTACACTTCATGGCTGTTCTTAATCTTATTCTTTATTTAATACATTTCCTTCTTTTTGTTTTCTAGAGTTTATTTGAATTTTTAGTTTTATTTTTCTCCTCTCTTATTCTCTTTTGACTTAGTACATTTAATTTAATTGGTGCAACAATTCTTAATTCTCTTCACAAAAAACGAAATTGTCTTCTGGCATCTGCTGCAGGCAGGAATTGGCCGTACTGAAGAGTATAGGTTCCTGCTGTGCTGATACGAAACGCCTTATACACATTGCTATATGTATTGTTATTTTTGTTCAAGAGATGCTGATTCTGATCGATTTTGTTTCTAACGTTGACTAGGATTGTGGAGCCCTTAACCAGGCCCTAGATATAATTACACTACACATGTGGTTTGGCAAAATTGGTCTTAATTTCAAACATTGCATGTCCTGGAGGATGCAACTTAAGAAAGTCTGATAGATGGACTATATAGTATAGATCCAAATCTCTTCGAGAAAGTCGAAGCAAATACTGGGCCATCTGCAGAGCATACCGAGAAACATGGGACTTCAAATTTATAGTTAAAGTGTGTGGTGTACAAGGATGAATGTGTCAGTTCATCTAGGAAAGAGCCTCAATAAAAATTAGACTATATTATTTGAGTCTGAGGTGAGGAGATTTCTTATCTCGTAATGGCCTCATATTATCGTCGTTATAGATGCTCAAAAACTTTCTGAAGGATTGATGATAGGTTACTCGTTCCGATAGATATTTGAGGAAGATTTTTAGTATAACATACTAATGTGTTCCTACATGAATTTAAAGAGATCTTATAAAAACAAAAAAACATAACAACGCATCTTTATCTTCTACGACAGTGTCAATGCGCTCTTGATAAACTGGTTAAAAATCCGAGAACCGGTCAGCCTGATCCGTGTAGATATAGCAAAGTTGTATTGGTAACGAGAAATCAAATGGGCCTGCTACGTAATGCTTTGTATTGTTAAAGGTGATATGTTTGTTTAGCTCTATATGTACGGCCAAAAACGCATACTCAGGCAGCTACCAAGTATATAGAGAAAAACAAAAGTTTTGTATGGCAACACCAAGAAAGGCTAACCCGATTTAGTCCATTTTTGAAATTTTGTTTACCATTGCTATGAAAACACCACATACCAAATTTTTTGTATAGCAACCCTCCGATTGACCACATTTTTGAACTTAATTTATATATTTTTTTTTAAAAACGGACCGTGTAAAAAATTTCAGCTCTCTACGCATGAGATGAGACAGTGTCCAAATATATAGTGAAAACCTAAAGTTTTGTATGGAAACATCAAGAAGGATCACCTGATTAGTTCTATTTTTGCACTTGTATTTGCAATTTTCATGCAAACGCCGTGTACAAAATTTGAGTTCTCCACGTCGACGCGTTCTCAGATAGTTTCCAAATATATAGTGAAAACCCAAAGTTTTGTATGGCAACATCAAGAGGGGTTCCCAATTCAAATCATTTTTTAAATTTTATTTACTATTACTATGAAAACACCACGTACCAAATTTCAGATTTCTACGTGTACGAAATATTTGTATGGCAACCATACAAAGGAGTTGGCCGAATTAGTCCATTTTTGAACTTGTACTTGATATTTTTATGAAAACAGCGTGTACAAAATTTCAGCTGTCCACTCGACTCGTTCACAGGCAGATTTTTAGATTGCGAAAACAGCGCCATCTATCATTTCTTCCAATACTATCCCATCTTTCAAGCTGGAACCAACCAAAACACATTGACAAAATTTCATTGAAATCGGTTGGGCGGTTTCGGAGATTAGCGTGATACGTGATTTTTATACGTATTAAAATCAATAACGCATACCTAATTCGGCAATTCCTGTCCAAAGGAAACATTAAAATCGTTTCGCAGTTGTAGGGTGATTAAGAAAATTATGCTAGTTTTTCACAAAATACCCTGTATATTAAAAAGAAGGTACGGGTGTAATACGGTCACTGTATGAAGAACTTTATAGCCTTTCCAACGACTGATCAACCAGCCATGTACTCCTATCCTCTTAGGAGCTACAAACTGTGGATTCTCTCCTTTAATTTGACATGTTACTTCTATGTGCTAACTACAACCGTTAAGCTCTTAATCTATTCAGTTCAAAAATAATTTGTTCCCTTAGTGACTGAAAACAGGTCATTTTAAAGAAATATGTTTTGTTTGTCTAGATGAGTACTATCATCTTCTACGCAATGGAACACTATGGCGGAAACACACCCTGTATAAGTAGACCTTCCGACTCAAGTCAACAATTTTTCTCTCTCAGTTTATCTACTGCGGAAAGCATATTCTGGATAAAAAATTGGGGAACAATTGCTTGTTGTTCAATGGGGAGATTTTGTTGTGCTATGATCACTGACATGTATAACATAGACTGCTTGATCTTTTATTTCATATGGGTCCAATTTTTGTTGGCAGGGGTGTGAAAACTATCTTAATTTCAAGTTTCAGTTTTGCTTTAACAGTCATGTTACAAGCTCAGCAAATTCCAAATAAATTCAAAATAATTATTTTTATTGGAAGCTTATCTCCTGCAACATCAAATATTCCTTAAACTCGATTTTTAAGGAAATAAAATTCAGCAATTTTTGTCTGCCTATCCCTAAAAGTAGCTATGGGAGACAGATAAAGGATTACAAATATTGTATTTCCATTCTATATATTCATTTGGCAAATCCACTGAACTGAAACTGAACTATGGTGGATTTCGTATAGAACTTATTATTTCAAGTTCAGTGGAGTCCAGAAAGAGACAAATGATCAAATGATAATGTAAGCAATTTCACTGGTGTGAGCGGTCTATGTTATACATGTTAAGGCCATATTACACTATGAGGGTTGCTTACGTGAGTTCTCACATGAGTTCCCTAAAATGACAGATATCAAAATGTAAAGACGAAAAATAAGCCCATGTGAGCGTCATTTTCTGAACTCACATGAGTTTTAGTAAAATAGAAACGGTTCTAATTTGCTGTGAGTTAACCTAAGAATTGTATTGTCAAAAATAGGACATTTTTTTTTCAGAAAGTGAAATAGCTGGCTGTGATATTCTGAAACTATAGGATAGACTTTGGAAGGCTTCCCCGCTTACTAAATACTTCAACGTTACTAACAACCTGAAGAACATTTTATGTTTGAAATTAGAAGTAAAAAGTTGTTATAAACAACCTTGCTTTAGCTGATAATAATTTTTCAAACGATTTTGGCGTCATTCGAACAAAGTTTTGAAAGCCTTTCTCATCTTCCTGAATATCTTTTTAATAGCCACGGCCGAGACCAAGGACGCTTTTTAATTCGGTTCTTAAATATCCGACGAATAATACCCATTAATCCCAAAATGCTGGTGTAAATTAAAATTTTTGTTTGTTACTTTCATGACAGTTGACGTTCACTCATCTGATTATTGCTACTCAAGGTGTGAAGATGTACACAAAGTACACATGTCAGTTTGACGTCATATGACTTTTCATAGGTATATTTCATAAGAGAACTCACGTGAGCAACACTCATATTGTAATATGGCCTTTAGTGGCTATGATGCATGATATATCTCCCACTAACATATTGTTACGTGCAATAGAAAGAGACAACTGGTGACATCTACTGGCAATGGAGAGTAAACGACTTCAGGTTCGGAGAATCGATGATTGAATCTTCGGGAAGGTTCAGGAATAGAATGAATAGAATAGTCAAGAAGCTTCTGGAATAGAACACTCCAGAATTATCTGGAGAGTTTCTAGGGTATAAATATAACAGTTGTCACCGCCAGAAAAGAGTCTTGTCTTAGACGTCATAGTGTTCACAAACGAAAGTAATAAACGGGCGAAAGTGTTGTAATTGGATTGCGATAATTGAAAGTACAGTAATAGCGCTAATTAAAGTTGAGTTGATTAGTTGAAGGTTTATGAATTGTATAAGATTAGAAATGAAATAAAGAACTTGTATATTTAATATTGTGTTTTAAATAACGAACCAAAGGCCACTCTCGCAACAGTATGTAGGTATGTTGGACAAAGAAAAAATGTTTTTACTATACCTAGTACACCTGGTATAAAATTCAAAGCGTCCTTATGTTAGAAAGATAACAGAACAGAAGCCATCAGCAAATTTCTGCAATAATAGAGAAAACTCCATGTGATTTTCACCGGATTTCTCAATTTTTTTCGATTAGTATGCAAAATTTCCAATTTTTCATATTATTTTCAATATTTATTCATTCGCCCATATTTTTGGCAGCTCGTCGTCCGAAATTTCAACAAAACCAACGAACTTATGTAAATCAATCAACCCGACGACGCAAGAAACCGTATAAAATTAATTTCCTAAATTTTTATACTTACGAAATTGCTAAAATTAATTCCTGCTTTAGTTGTTCTTTGGATTTTTTTATTGAACCGCTATCCTCAAGCGCCACTTGTAACTCACGCTGCAGCACAGCCAACTTTCGTCTTTCAGCTTCCAGAAGTAAGCTTGTTACCTGTGTGTTGTTTTAGGTTAGATAATAGAAAAAAAGAAAGACGAAAAAAAAGGATTTTTTTTTTTAATTTTTTAAGCGGAAAAATTCCAATAATATTACATCAATGGCATGCCATGAATATATACATAATTTATGCCTAAAAATGTTCAACAATAAACAAGGAAAAAAAATGCTCGTCAATAATAAATATTTACCTCTAGCTGAATTCCGAAAAGCTGTCGATTTCGGTTACATTTTGGAAAGTCGTTGATTTGTGTTTCGCATAATTTGTTGACATCATTATTGTGTCCGCTATCGATGCTACTACTATTGCTACTAGTATTGCTTGTTTGTCGTTTTAATTCGCTATTTATAAGGTTATTGCTCTTCTTATTCTTATTATTTAGTTTTTCTGTATCATTTAAACATAGCACATGATCATTGAGGTCAGTCTTAAATGGATGAAAATCAAGCGAATTTTCTGTTGGTCTTTCTATTGGACTCATGAGGGAAAATCCTGTATTTTTGGATAAAGAAAATAAATTTATATTATAATAATATAGAAATAATATTTAGTATTTTAATTATTAAAAATACTTAAAAATAAGGTTATGTTAACACAACATAAGAGTAGTCATCAATTTATTTCAATTAAGGCAACGTCTGTCTAAACCCAAAGTATGGAAAGTTTATAACTAAATTGACAAATGAAGATTAATATTGCCGGGACATCGTTATGTGTCCTTTGAAAACCTTACATACATGACCAGTGTATTTCAAACTGAAATTTAATAGCTCATAAGGCAGTGACAAAAACTCATCTTGCCACTCAGTTATAATTAAAGAGCTGAACTCTTATACAATCAAATAGCGATTAGTTCAAAGATACCATGGAAATCGTTATACAAAGATATACTCTGATAGGTCCCAGATCTTAGTAGGGTACCAGTTAACTAAACGGTCGATTCACTCCCAATTGAAGATTCAAGTAAGGGTACCTCTCAAGCGGATAGATCGGGGAGATCCTGCGGAATTTCTAGACATCTATACAGCCAAAGAATATCTCAAATAGACCATAGCCTTGAAATTAAATCTGCTGGAGAAGACGGCATTTTTCCCGCCTTACTACAGCAAGGTGTTGAAGAAATACTCTTTCCACTACAAAAAATTTTTCGAGCCAATTACGCTCTAGGGTATGTTCTCCAATGTTGGAGAGACGTCAGGGTGGTATTTATACCTAAAGCAGGAAAAAGAGCTAGTTCTCTAGCTAAATCGTTCCGACCCTTCAGCCTCTCCTCATTCCTGCTTAAGTCCATGGAAAAAATCCTAGACCTACAGATTCGAAGTGAAATTCTGATTAAGCAGTTCGCTTATCAAGCTGGCAAGTCTACTGAGACTGCCATCCACACATTAGTCAAAGACCTCGAAAAAGCTCTCGAAGCAAAAGAGGTGGCTTTATGTGCATTTGCGTACATAGAAGGAGCCTTCGATAATACCTCCTTCGATGCAATTAAATCAGCTGCCGAGGATAAAGGCTTTGAACCCTCCAGGGTAAACTAGATAGACTCCATGCTTAGAAGCAGGGGGATAACCACATCTCTAGGGAACTGCTCAGTCACGATCACCGCAGCAAAAGGCTGCCCACAAGGAGGAGTTCTCTCTCCACTCTTATGGTCGATCGTGAATTATGATCTGCTAGAGAAGTTGACCAGTTCGGGTTTTAATGTTCAAGGCTACGCGGATGACCTAGTAGTTACAATACGGGGCAAGCATGATCAAGTCATATCCGACCTCACGCAAATAGCCCTCTCCAAAGTCCGCACGTGGTGTTTAAACAAAGGCCTTAGCATAAACCCCAACAAAACGGTTATCGTTCCATTCACAAGAAGATCGAAGCTTTCACTAACGGCTCCTCTTCTTGATAATACGGAATTGATATTTTCAGACGAAGTCAAATATCTGGGGATAACCCTAGATAAGAAACTTACCTGGAATTCGCATCTGTCCAGAGTGACGGATAGAGCGATGCGATCTCTCTACACGTGTCGTCGCTTCATTGGCAGAACATGGGGTCTGAAGCCAAAAATGATGTGCTGGACGTACACCACGGTTGTTAGACCCATGGTCACCTATGCGGCCCTTGCATGGTGGCCAAAAACTAATCAAAAGACGGCTGAGGCTCTGCTTCAAAAAACCCAGCGGCTTGCCTGTCTAGGAATAACTGGTGCTATGAGAACCTGTCCTACAGCAGCCATGGAAGCCTTATTAAACCTTGCACCCCTGCATTTGCAGGTGAAAAAGGAAGCGATCTCCAGTGCTATTAGAGTACAAACGGAGAAACAGTTAAAGCCAGGCGATCTGGTTGGTCATTTAAGTATCTTAAAACAGATATGCTTCGAGCAAGTGACGACAATATCTGATATAATCACACCCAGAGTGGATTTTGTAAGACCATTCCAAGTGGTTCTTGGAGACCGACAACAATGGCGCTCCACTAAACCGTCCTTCTAACAAGGATCGATGGTGTGGTATACAGACGGCTCAAAAACAAACAGTGGGGTCGGATTGGGTGTATACGGCCCCAGATGCCATATATCAAAGGCTCTAGCCTCTACCCCTACCGTATTCCAAGCCGACGTATTGGCCATAGAAGAATGTGCCAATCCTGCATTAAAAGAGCCATAAATGGATCAACCATTAATATTCTCTCGGACAGTCAAGCTGCCCTCAAGGCCTTAAAGTCCTACACTGTCAAGTCAGGGATAGTCTGGGAATGTCTACAAACCCTCAAAAATCTATCAAGGAGAAACAAAGTTATCCTCATGTGGGTACCTGGACATGAGGGCCACAAAGGCAATGAAATTGCGGATGGCCTAGTCAAAAGAGGAAGGGGAAAGGCTACAAGGACTTCGTCAGGCAAAAAAGTTTATCGACTCCTCTGGCGGAAAAAAACAAAAGAACTCCTACTCCTTAGAAGAACAGAGCTCAAAATGATCACTGAGCTCTTCTCAGGCCATTGCCCCTTGAGGTATCACCTAAACAAGCTGGGTTTGGCTGAGACTTCATCCTGCCGCTTTTGTCAGGATGCTCACGAAAGCTCGGAGCGCTTGCTCTGCCACTGCGAAGCATTGGCCAGGCGGAGATTACTCCACCTTGAACATGCTTTTCCTCCACCAAGTTACGTATGGAACCTTAAGCCCAGAATGGTTCTAGACTTTATTAACAGTTTAAACCTATAAATGGAGCAAATTCAACGGGGACTCACAATAGATCTTTTAGGTCGCAGTGATTGCGAGGCTAACGCCTATACACCCCTTCACAAATCTAATCTAATAGCCTTGAAAGGTCCTGGTTGTGACGTACAGAATATGACAGTGCTTTATACCAGATATGGTATTGCCGGCAAGCATGAAGAAAACTTACGTGCCCTATACAGTGACTTCTATATAGAAACTGTCAAAGACTTTCGGTAGTTGATGACTGATTGCCCCCGTTTGAATAGAAGAAGGATTTATGTGATAGAAAGAATCTGCTTTTGCGATCTTGGGAATCATAAAAAGTTACGACTGGTTCGTCACCCTCAGGCGTCGTCCATCATTAAGGGACGACCCATTGGGCTTTGAACTACATCGTATATGACCGAATCGAATGTAATTCGATCGGATACTTTTACGCTGAAAGAAGCATTGTGGTAATGAAAATTATTTTTTTATGGACTATCAGATATTGGTGAGTCAGTAATGGTTGACATTGAAGTAAATTTACTCTGGATATCTGGTTATTTTGACTCTTATGTGCTATTGGTTTAGGAAGCGATTTTTCCAAACTGAACTCCTAAGGGCTAAGGGAAGTGAAAAGGGCAGAGGAGGTCAAAGTTTGTATGATAAAATTATAAACAACGTGCGTGTACACTTGAAACCTTGCAAAAAATAATCTACAAAAAAATATTATTAAACGAACGTATTATACCGATTTTCGAAATTTAACCCTTAAGCGGTTTGAAAACGAACATCGAAATTTGTATGAAAGCAAAAAAATGATAAACGCACGTATCAAGATGGGAGGTTGCACAAATAATCTGAAAAAAAAAAATGATTTACTGATTTTCGAAATTCAACCCCCAATGTGGTGAAAATGGGGTCAAAGTATGTATGGAAAAACAGCACAAGTAATCAATACTCAAATAATCAAACCAATTTATAGAATTTGAAGTAGTCTTACAAAATGGAGGCTAACCTAAAAACGAGATCAGTGACAACAATAATTTCTAAATGGGTATATTGCCCCTCCTCCCATCAGAATCATGCAGCCCAGAAAGAAGACAGTCCCGCCGAAGAACTATATATTCTGCTGAGCCAGAAAGTTATGCATTAGTCCGCACCATAGACTAGATCCAAATTTCAATCAAACAAACCATATCAAAACATGAATTAGTATAGCGTCCGACAAAGAATATTGTCGCCTTGGAATAACATCCATTTATATTCGCGTAGTTGTCATCGAGTGAAACTATGTACACATTGGTTTTTTTTTTTGTATGATCTTTGGAGACAGAACACTGTCTTGAAGTACATCTGGAACTGACAACTTGGTAATTAAGTCTTTCCTACTAAAAACGGTTTAGAAAAATACTCATAATTAAAATAATAATTAAAAACAAAAATAGTTCGAAATACTTTGGCAGTCAATTCAGTAAATCTCACTGATATGTATACAGGGTGTTTCCCACTAGGAGGTCAGTAGAGCGGGAGGTGATAGTACTCACTTAGACGAACCAGAAATTGTATGGCAGGGGGGGGGGATATCAACCGTTTAGGAGTTACAGGGTGATTAAGAAAAAAAACCAGTTTTTCACAAAACACCCTGTATCTTATAAACTACAGGGTGTACGATCACACTTAAGTGCTCATTGTATGCAGAACTTCATGGCATTTCCAACAACTGCTCAATCACCTCCATATCCCTCTCCAATCATGAATTATGGTTGTCTAAACTAAAAATTTCGGATTTTCTTACCTTTTTTTTTAATTTAACCTCTATTATTTTTGAAAAAAGGTCATTAACATAACTTTTTTTTATAAAAACTATAAACTGTAGACTCTCCTCTTTAAGTTGACCTATTACACCCTATGTGTTAACTGTAGCCGTTAAACAGTTATTAACTCATAGCCTATTCAGGTCACACCGAAATTAGACGATATTTTTTAAAATGACGTGCTAATGGAACAAATTATCGTTGATAATAGGTTTGAAAATAGGTTCAGATAGGACATTAGGTGTAATAGGTCATATTAAAGAGGAGAGTCTCCAGCTTACAATTTTTATAAAAAAAAGTTATGCTACGAACTTTTTTCAAAAATAATAGAAGTTAAATTTAAAAAAAAGGTAAGAAAACCCAAAATTTTTAGTTTAGACAACCATAATTCTTGATGGGAGAGGGGTGTGGTGCTGATTGGACAGTCGTTGGAAAGGCCATGAAGTTCTGCATACAATGAGCTGTGACCGTACGACCTGTAGTTTTTAAGATACAGGGTGTTTTGTGAAATACTGGTTTTTTTTTCTTAATCACCCTGTAACTCCTAAACGGTTGATATACCCCCCCCCCCCCCTTGCCATACAATTTTTGGTTCGTCTAAGTGAGTACTATCACCTCCCGCTCTACTGACGTCCTAGTGGGAAACACCATGTATAAGTAAATTCCCAAATAATTTAAATATGGCGCCATTTTTCGACAGTTGGTAGCATTGACATTGCGTGCGTTCAGGTGTCACACACTGTTGTGCTTTGAGCAGTGGCTTTGAGGCGTTGTGATGCGCATGTCATGTAATGACTTGTAAAAGTAGGGATACACACCCTTTGAGGAGAGAATTAAAGGAGACGACATCCCATAGTAAAGTATATGGCAGCGTAGCAAAAAAATTTCGCAATCTTGATTTTGGCAGGGTGTTTGACTGTCACTTTTTTGTAAACAAAGAGCCGCGAAGTGTGTTTGGCGCAGAGACGTAGTTACAAAAGGGATAATTTACTTTTTTGTGCGAAGTTTCTAAGAAATGTGTTTGAATTTTCGCGCCATTAATTTGTTGTGATATTTAAGGCACCTCTACAAAACAAGAAGAAGAACGATAGTTACTACGCTTTTTTCATCACATGTCGCCTCCTTTAGTTCCCTCCTCGAAGTACACACCGCACACCGAATTGTCAAATGAACGGCTGGTGTGCACTTTGATCCGAAACGTCACTTTTGAAATTTGTCAGTGTTTTTAAAGTGAACATTTTGCAAATAAAAAAGGGAAATGAATAATTGCATTACTCGGTGCAATTGAAATCTCAAATAAGTTTTTGAAACGGATTTGCCTCTTTTCAGGTATGGTAATAATTACGAACTCATTCATGTAAATAAATTAGCATCTGCTATACAATTGGGCGACGATTAAGATGATAATTATGTTATTATGAGAGCAGGAATTCATTCTTTACAAAGAACTCAACCCAATAGAATAGAGATTGATTTGGATGAAAACGATTTTGTTATCTGAAATAAATTATTTTATTAAAAAATGATTTTTTTTACTAAATTAAGGAATTCTTACCATCATTCAAAACAGCAACCATATTTTCCTTTTGTAAAAAGGAATTATCTTCGTTTAAAACAAAATTATAAATTTGTTCCGTTTTTAATTTTAATTTGCAATCAATTGAATTCAATTTGTAAATTCGCGCTAAATGTCACTTTTGAAAGTATAAAACCACGCTAAACGTCAAAACTACTAAACGCACCAAGGCCGTAGCGTAAAAATTTGCACACCGGTGCGGTGTGCACATTTTGAGCGGCTGAAAGCTGCGATGTGCTTTAATGTGCTGGGGAAATGACAACGCTTTGGTCGCCTGAACGAGACATGATGTGTAAAAATGTGACATTATGTGACATTCTTCGTGTGGCTGAACGCATGGATTGTGAGCATACTTCTGAAATCAAAAAATCGGTGCCACATAAAAAAAGAGATCAGTCCATGTATACAGTATATGTCAGTAGTCCCACGGTACAACATGATCATAATGACAATATCAGAAAAAAGAAAATCCCAAAACTGAAACCTCTAAGCAACAAAGATACCCAGAGCAAGTTGAAGGCTAACCATTTTAACTGCAACAACTGAAGTAAGATTGTGGAGTGAGATCGCTTCAAATCTGAAAGTCGCTTTACAATTACAATCCACAGAATTAAACAAATCTGAACTGTACAACTCTCCGCAGTTACATAGTTGCTTCTATGGACATACATACCATCACTAAAGATCTGATAACATAACTAGGGGGATCATGCTCACATTTTAAAGATTACTTCTAGATTGTGTACTTGTTGAAAACATTAAGCCGGAAGTATGGTCACACGTATTTGTTATTCTCCAGAGGAATTATACACCACGTTCTCAACACTTTATGTAATTATGTATGTATAGAATCAGAAGACATTTAACGAGATGTTGACAAGAGATATGTGAAAATGTGAGAAATGTACGCCTTTTCAATGTTCTCAAAGAAAAGAAGAAAGATCTAAAACAAAACTGCACTGCACCCAACACCACAGTGTATCTAAGATTTTTATTTATTTAAATTTTTTGCTGAAATAAACACAAGACAAAATGTTTTCACACCTTACGTGGAGATAAGTAAAAAAAAAAAACCGATCCGTTAATACAATAAAAGTAAAATAGTGTGAGGCTTGGAAGATTTCTTAATTACATAGGCACATCGTAGATTCAACTGTTTATTATGTACACATTGCAGCTACTTGAAATATCTATTGCAAATTAAATCGCAGATCACTGAAGATGATAAGGCTTAGAAGATTATGGTGGATGTGTATACGGTTTAACTACTAAAAATAAAAATAAAATAAATTTTTTTTTACAGATCTGTAAAATTAAAGTACAAGTACAATTCCTTGGTATGCGTTTTTTTTAGGCCATTCCCTTTAACCAAAACCCTCGAGAATACTTCACAAGCCATGAAACAGACTCCGTCCCTACCACATGCGAGGCCCTTCGGAGTCCTTACATTCTAAAATATTTGCAATGTTCTTATGTAAAACTGACAAAAGTTTGATTTGAATAGCTCCTCCGCCCGAAACTACTATTCATACAGAAAAATGGTGTTCTGATAATCTTGAGCTTGGTTTCTTATCTTCCAAACCGTAATAAAATGTTCATAACTTTTCTAACAAAATTATTTAAAAAAATTAATCTTAACCAAATGACTACGATTTCTCAAACAAAACTGCTCAGCTGAGTAATCATTGTAATGTCGCTGTGCCGTCGTGGGATGCCGTGGGCTGATGATAACGAATGTAGCTGCCTACAGATTCGGACTCCGGCTGCACATATACACATGCAATTATCACTCAGCTGAGATGTATTGAGCGTAAAATGGTAAGGTTACTTTGTAATCAAAACTATTTTATTATTTTGTTAATAAAGTATATAGTAAGTGTAGCCTTTGGTAAGGTTAGGAACCAAGCTTTAAATTACTAGATGACTATTTTCCTGTATGGATAGTAGTTTAGCCTCTATGGCATATATAAAGTCAATGTTTGGCACTTTTCCATAAGCATCAATATAGAACATTTTAGAGAACGGACTCCGAACGCCCACATATAGATTTCTGTTTCATGGCTTGGGAAGTATTCTCGAGGGTTTTGCTTTAACTCGTACACGAATTTGTCTGTATAATTTCTTTTTTACTATTTTCGACACTCTCGTAGACTTACTTTTCGTCAGCACAGCGAGCTGAAATTTAGAGCACAGGTTCATGTCGCGTGACAATTGAATCTATCAAAACCCAGAAAATCGGGAAAAATCATTTGAAAATTTTGGTACAAATTTGATTAGTGATAAATCCATTTCAGGAAGAATGCAGATGCTTCCGATTTTTCCGAAAAAAATTTCCGAAATTTTCCGACTTTTCCGGAAAATTTTCCGGTAAAAAAGTTTTCTAAATTATGCAGGATCAAGTTCCCTATCAACTGGCATCATTACTTTCTCTCCGACAATGGTGAAAACTGGCAGAAAAAATCGAGGAAAATTCATGTAAAACGCTTTTCCGGAGTTTTCCGACCAAGGAAGCGTTTGAGCGTCTTGCAACCTAAGACAAAGTTGTAGAGCATAAAGTTGCATAAAATTGCTTTTATGGAAAACCCGGAAAAGCGGGAAAATCATCGGACAAATTGTCATCGATATGATTAGTGATAAATCTGTTTCAGGAAAAATGCAGAATTTTCCAATTTTTCTGGAAAATTTTCTGAAAATTTCCGGCTTTTACGCAAAATTTTCCGACAAAAAAAGTTTTATAAGCTATTCGGAATCATTTTTTTCCCGTCATACTGGCATCAATACTTTCTCTTCAACAATCATGAAAACTTGCATGAAAAATCGAGGAAAAATCATGTAAATTTTTAAAAAAAATTCATAATAATAGGAACAGTCTGTGGAAAACATGAAAAATCGGGAAAATTCATGTTATATTGGATCAAGTTGGAATACAGCTAAAAAGCGCTGTTTAAAACATAATTTGAATTTCAGAAAACCGTTGCAGTACTTCAACGATTTGATACTCGAAAAATTTTTGTTTTCGGATCGGCACCAAACATGACTTAAAAATTGCTTTAAAATATCTCCATGCTGCACGTAATAACAATTTAGTTAACGTGAAAAAGGCAGAAAATAAAATTATTGGAGGCGATAATGGGTCCTTGGGCGGACCTATAATAGTTTTTATGAGTGTAGCAATGAGAGGTGAAAGTTTTACTCTACCTACAGCGCCGAAAACTATAAAAAACTGTAAATAGTAGCCACTACATTACTATACATACATATTATAGTTTTCAAAAGGTATTTCTTTATTAATATCTATTAACTGAACTCGATAAACTTCATTATATTACAGTTAACGTACAAAGATTCTAAAAAAGTACTTCAAAAAGTACTCAGTACTTTTTATAGACTTAGTACTTTTCATACATGCGGTACTTGTACTTACGCTGAAGTACTCAGGCCTTCGGAACTTGTACTTGTACTTAAGTACTTTTTCTTTGGTACTTGCCCAGCTCTGATTATAATACATAAAATATTAAACTTTTTCACATGAGTAAAATTGCAACTGATCATGATGCATTTCGAGTGTACCAATTTATATTTATCTGTAGCCACCCCTTAAAGTTTAGAAAAAGTAATAACAGATTATATGTAGAGGTCCGGTTCATATAGATTTAAATTGCAGGTTTAAATAAGTCATTTGTTTCTCAAAAATTGAGATTTTTTAAACTCTCACCCAGTTGGTTCCTCTTAAGTATTTCTCAATTCATTTAAAGTATTTTTCAATTCCTTTTAAGTACCAAATTTCAATTGAAGTATTCACTCATTACCTAAAACACTCTGTGTTTCAAAAGGCGAACTACGGAATATATATAATAATAATAATAAAATAAGTAAAAAACGAGTTTTCAAACAAAACTGAGGCCAAGCCGCATGAAAAAGTAGAAAATAAACTTTTCTTCACAAACAGAGGTGGACTCAGATTTTTTGATTGGGAAATTTCTCTTGAATATTTTTTCTCTTCATGAATCAAATCGCTTATTACCTCTCGGATTGATCATACTGAAATATATCGGTGATTGTCAACGAATAAAATCTGAGTCCATCTCTGTGTGTGAAGAAAATTTTATTTTCTACTTTTTCATGCGGCTTGGCCTCAGTTTTGTTTGAAAACTCGTTTTTTACATATTTTATTTTCTGCCTTTTTCACGTTAACTAAATTGTTATTATGTGCTGCATGGAGATATTTTAAAACAATTTTTAAGTCATGTTTGGTGCCGATCCGAAAACAAAAAATTTTCGAGTATCAAATCGTTGAAGTACTGAAACGGTTTTCTGAAATTCAAATTATGTTTTAAACAGCGCTTTTTAGCTGTATTCCAAATTGATCCCATATAACATGAATTTTCCCGATTTTCCATGTTTTCCACAGACTTTTCCTATTACTATGATTTTTTTTAAAAAATTTACATGAATTTTCCTCGATTTTTCATGCAAGTTTTCATGATTGTTGAAGAGAAAGTAGTGATGCCAGTAGGACGGGAAATAAAAATGATTCCAAATAGCTTATAAGACTTTTTTGGCGGAAAATTTTCCGACAAAGTCGACAAATTCCGGAAATTCCAGAAAAATTTGAAAATTCTGCGCTTTTTCTGAAACAGATTTATCGCTAATCATATCGATGAAAATTTGTCCGATGATTTTCCCGCTTTTCCGGGCTTTCCACGGAGTTTTCCACAAAAGCCACTTTATACAATTCATTTCTTTCTACAACTTTGTCTTAGGTTGCAAAACGCTCAAACGCTTCCTTGGTCTGAAAAACTCCGGAAAAACGTTTTACATGAATTTTTCTCGATTTTTTCTGCAAGTTTTCATCATTGTCGGAGAGAAAGTAATGATGCCAGTTGATAGGGAACTTGATCCTGCATAATTTAGAAAACTTTTTTACTGGAAAATTTTTCGGATAAGTCGGAAAATTCCGGAAAAGTCGGAAAATTGCATTTTTCCGGAAAAGTCGGAAAATTGCATTTTTCCTGAAACGGATTTATCACTAATCAAATTTGTACCAAATTTTCAAATGATTTTTCCCGATTTCCGGGTTTTCCATGGAAATTTCCGGTTCACATTTTGATAGATTCAATTGTCCCGCGACATAAACAGCTCGCTGTGATGACGAAAAGTGGGTCTACGAGAGTGTCGAAAAAAAAAAAAAAGTAAAGTCATTCGCGTACAGCGCGGAATTTCGAGCGATCTCATGTATGACGACGGAGCATTGTGTTGAGGTGTGAAAGTTAAGCGTAGCCATTTTTTTGTTTTATAAAATGGCAGCCAGATGAAAAAAACTTTCATGTTTCCTCAAAAATTTAGTCAGTTTTTTTACTAAAACAAAAAAGGCTACGCTTAACTGAAACTTGCAAGATGATGCAATGTAAATTGACTAAGTTACATCGAGAACCGAGATACGAAAAATTGTGTTTTTGGGAAATCTCGTTTAAAGTTTAAATTACTTTTTTTTTTGTCGATAAATAATTTTTATTTGATTTTACCTTTATTCATCGATTCCTGATGATGATTAATAAAGGATCATAAAACTACACTCGCCTACCTACTTTTTTCTCCAGTTATAAACATAAACATTTCCTTTAGAAGACTAAGAAAGGATCATCAATTTACAGACGCATGCACAGGTTCACTTCAAGTCCCCAGAACTTTTGTAATGCTTTAAATTTAAACTTAATATTATATGAGCGCAATACTACGAAAAAATGCAAAGAATAAATATTTTTTATGTTTTTTAAGCATCACCTTATTGGTCCCCCTAAAATTAATTTAAAAGTGCTTAAATACAAATTTTAAGTATACTAAAGTAATTAAAACCGGATATTTAAGTACTTTTCTGAGAATTATTAATATGATTACAAATCCCAGTAAGAGTACTAAAAAATTATTTCCAAATACCTACAAGTACTATGAAATTGTACTTATACCTACTTAGAAAAACAAAAATCATTTACAATTACTTTGTACACTTAAACTGTACTTTCAGTTCCAATATATTTAATTACTTTACAGGTCTGCATACATATTACATACATACTATACTGCGTATATCCGTAAAAAGAAAATTTATTGACGCAACATAACATCTCGATGGGCTTTTGCAATAACTAGATCAACGGTGCTGGTTTCGTTTCATAAATTGTATATGGGAGCCAAAAGTATGGGAATCTAATTTTGGTCTATAATTGGCTATTAGCAGCTAAATAATGGATTTTATTGAAAACCGTTTAATGTGTACAATGTACATACATACATATGTGCCCCGCCTGCAAATTCTTCATTTTCTATACGCTTCTATCTAGGGTACCTCTATACATTATGCATATGTATATTGCGTACAAAACAGTTATGTACCAGACACTATAGACCAGATTCAATAGAAGCTCCAGTAATAAGCCGATCGATCGCGATATGATTCCCAACATGTCCATAGCATACGATAGCTGTTTTCTTCAAAGGTGTGCCAATTGATCAATTGCTGATGAGAACTGAATTAAGAAAAGTTTTACACACTGTGATTTATGTAGGTTTTAAGATCATCAGTTGATTTTCGATTTTTCAATGTTGTTATATGAAAATATCAACATTAATGAAAAAAAAAATGAAATGAAATGAAATAAAAAAAATAGAGGAATGGAAGGGAAAGTCTCTATACTTTCTGTTATCCGAATCAAGTACATTTTATACTAATTTCTTTCAAGAGCAGAGATGTCGTTGAAGATCATCATTGATTGATCTCTTCGATTCCAAATATTAATAATAATAATAATAAAAAAATGTATTAAATTCTACTTTTATCTATAAGTTCAGTTGATTAAATTGTTTTTTTTTTGCGTGTGCTATACTGTTATACTGTATATAGCAGTTCTGGGCTCCAGTTGTGGGCTATGATCTTGTCGTGATCGTTGATCATTCAATATATTCTATTATTATTGGTAACCTTCCATGTGTCGATTGTTAATTTAGATTTAAATTTTAGATACGTGAATCAGGAAAAATAAAATTCGTGGTAGGAGGACTTATTCTTTTTTTTTCGTCATACTTTATGAATCACCTTATAAACCTCTGCATGAGTGTTGCACATTTAGAACATGTCCGAATCCAAGTCTTCGTCTACGAAATCCGTCAAATCTAAATAATCCGTAAATCCGGCAAATCCGGATTATTCGTAATAAGCGTGAACAAATCCGAAAATCTGGCTAATCCGAATATCCGAATTTCCGAAAATTCGAAATCCAACATTCAAAATTTCCTACATGTGGAGGAAGAAATACGTGTGTCACGCAACAATACGAAAACTCTAAATGGAAAAGCTAATGTTAGAAAAAGAGTGAGAATACATTTTTTTATATAATTCTTACTAATTTTGAAGCAGCGGAAACAGCGAAGATTTTTTTCTTAATAAATAAAAACGTTATCAGCCAGCATGCTCGCAAGCAAAAGTATTTCCGCGGGCAATATGAAAAGGTATAAACCTCCACTCGAATATCTCCGGCTTCTATACTCTCTCTTGATCTCTTGATAGTTTCACCAAATTTGGTGTTGTGAAAAAGTTCTTAAATTGAGAATAATTACATCACCATCAGCAGCACACTGTAAATGAATGGACTTTCAAACTCGCAGATAAAACTCACTTTAACTCATTTATTATTATTTTTTTTTATGTTTTATATTGAACTCAAACCAATTAGCATTTTGTTTCTCTTGTCTTTCTATTTTTCCCATGGGAATTTTAATAATAAAAGCAAATTGAAAATCTGTGTGTATTATACACACGTAGTAGGATGAGTAGTTAGAAAATAATTTGAACGTGAATAAATAAATCTCTGATCGCAGAGCAACTTTTGTTCACAATGAAAAAAAAATTAATTGAAATAATGAGAAACAACGAAAAAATCACATTCTCCTCTACAATGGAAAATGAATAATTCAAGGTAAATGGTTGGCTGACAATCTTTGAGAGATTTTGTTTTTAATCATAAGAACTTGATCATTGACTGCCAAGGTTAAAATTAAGAAATATGAATTAATGTAATTTTTTCTTTTTTTTAATGAAAATATGCACTCGAGTGTATGTATCCAAATAAAAGACATATAAAGAGAGTCTCAAGGGCGGCTATTATGGGGTTATTTAACCTGGAATCCTATATTTTTGTATTTGCCCTGTATCAGATTTCTTATTTTTCGAGAGTAGCTGGCAATAGTAGATATAGATTTTTCAAAATTATGTTGGAAGTCGTAGGATCACGCGGCTACTTTAGAAATTTCACATTGAATTGTGTAGATATGCAGGAAATCCGTCATCCGTTTTCACTTACATGATAATAAACTTAAAGATCAGAGTACGCCAATGAGGACACCGCAATTAACAGGGATGTAAAGGACTCACATTTTGACTCAACTCAAGCAGTGAGTCCGCTCAATCACTGAGTCCGCTCAATCACTGAGTCCGCTCAATCACTGAGTCCGCTCAACAGTTGAGCGGTGGTTCATCGCTCGAAATTTGAGCGGACTCACTGGTTGAGCGGACTCAATCGTGAGCGGACTCAGTCTTGAGCGAACTCATTGCTTGAGTGGACTTGAGCGGACTCACTGCCTGAGCGGACTCATCATTTCAGTTGAGCGGACTCATTGCTTGAATGGACTTGAGCGGACTCAAGTCTTGAGCGGACTCAAGTCTTGAGCGGACTCACTGCCTGAGCGGACTCATCATTTGAGTTGAGCGGACTCATCATTTGAGTTGAGCGGACTCATCATTTGAGTTGAGCGGACTCAAATCATATTTTAAATAAGGAAGGAAGGAGGAAGAAGAAATGTTGGCTAAGCAAATTAGTAAAAGCTAAATTAATAAAATATAATATATTGAATGACTTTTTTATAAGTTTTTCTTATTTTATTGAAATTTCAGTTTCAATTTTAATTAAATCAGATTCTCTTTATGTTATTTAAAATATGATTTGAGTCCGCTCAGGCAGTGAGTCCGCTCAAGACTTGAGTCCACTCAAGTTCATTCAAGCAATGAGTCCGCTCACGATTGAGTCCGCTCAACCAGTGAGTCCGCTCAAATTTCGAGCGATGAACCACCGCTCAACTGTTGAGCGGACTCAATGATTTAGGGGACTCAAATTCTGAGTTGAGCGATGAGTTGATATGATAAATGAGTCCGCTCATTTACAACCCTGGCAATTAACCTCAGGTCACATCATATATTAAGGAGACAAAAGATGGTGTCAAGATGGGCATTACCCAAGAAACCTGACTCTTCTGTCTGCTGTGCTAGCACAATTCACATTGGTTGCAAAGAAGATGCTCTGCAGTTTCCTATTCTTCTTCGAATAATCTGGACATGCTGTCTGTCTCTATAGAGAGTTTGATAGTGTGCAAAATGCTTATTCAGCCAATAGTGTCAGTGGTCAGTATTAGGCCGGTGATGCGCCTGGTTTGCTGCAAGAATTGTAGAAATTCGGTAGCTCCTCCTTTCGAATGGTTTACCAGGAATAACTTTGATTGTCTGCAACCCTTAATTTCCCTCCACTATAGTTCGGCTTGATGTGGGCTGTTAGCCTAGTTGTCTTGATTTCGAAGAAATTGAGTTCTTAAAGCTCAATTTTGATCCTTTTTGGCTCCAGCTGATCTGCCTTGTCGTTCCCCACGATATATAGAATACGAGGTATTCCCATTACGAACCATGTTCCCCTATTGGGTGACGTAATATTGTGAAATGTATAGGAAAATATGGTACACAACGGAACACAATACTCTATCTCCTCTCTCTGTCTTTCCTATAAAAATGTATATACATTAGTAACAGAATTACGTCACAGGCTATCAGCTGCAATGAGTCAAAGTTTTAATGGGAATACCTTACCTTCTATACACCCTTGGTCGCTACCTGCAAGGTTGCTATGTGTAGGCACCAAAATAAGGGATATAACTATGTTTGAGTGAGCTCAAGTGCAAACAATCCGATGTCAGCTTTGATTCAAAACGGTTTTGATCCGAGAGCCAATATTACATGGTTCAAAATGGTATTTGATGGTAGTTACCAACTGATGGGAATAGTATCAACCCTAACACTATCCCGCAAGGCTAAATTTTTTTTTATTTTTTTTTTAAAGGCAGGGGGACAGGATACCCTATCGAATCAGTTCGAAATGTTCTCTGTGAATGTCCAGCTTAGGTGATCAAAAGAGAAGGGAAATAATGCTGATGATGAGAGTTGGGCAGAGGGACAATCTCAAAGAAAAAGAATCTAAGGAATATAAGCGTCCCCATTAAGAATACGTATAAATATGGCAAAATAGAGAGTAGAGGAGATTTAGGTTAAGGAACTAAATAAATTGCCTGTAGACTCGTATTTTGTACGCGTCTCGAAAGACAAAAAAAAAACTCATTACCACTTTCCACTAAAGGCTACTATACAGAGAACGCTAGATTAAATATAAATAAAAGAATGTCTAAATGTATCCACTAAATATGAGTATAAGATCATAATTTTTCCACTCTCGTTTCTTTTGATTTATACACAGTCAAGAGATCTTAATATTTCCAGTAAGTTAAGCTGGACAGACCATATCTTCTCTGTGCATCGAAATGTCTTGGATTTCTGAAAAAGCTTAAGAAATAGTTCACAAATCTAGCGCTCGTATATCAGTCCTCGAATGAAATACAATTCTCACATATAAGCCGCGGGTCTGGTAGCACAGCCTTAACTTCATTCGATATTGTTCAAAAGAGAGCCTTCAAGGTCATTGGCGATTTGGCATAAACTTGTCATATCGACTCACTCAAGCACCGCTGCAATGTAGGATTCCTTTCGCTCCTTTATCGCTACATGTATGGTCAATTGTTCTGATGAAATATCTAGTCTGATCCCCTATAAAATGATTCCGAAACGCAATACTCGCACTGCAAACCTCTTACACCCATTTACCTTTAAAATTACTTTCGGCCGTACAGTAAAATTCCTTTTTTATCCCAAATCGTGCGAATTTGGAACAGTCTACCAACTTCTGTCTTTCCTCCGGTATACAATCTGTGAAAGCTTAAGGGTGACATATATCAGCAGCTCTGCCACTCTCCTCACGTTCCCTAATTCCTTCTATAGTTGAAATGCTAAGAGCCGTCAGAAGTTGAGGGGAGTCAATAACGCCCGGTAAAGTATCTAAACAAAAGCGATTCTGGAACAGTTACGTCTTTTATTTAGGGTGTCTAAAGAAAGTAGATTAAGAATGCGAGTATGGAGGCAGAACAATGGGCTCGCACCAATGAACGCTACGAAGAACAAACCTAAGGAATCTTCGTTTAATGGCCGCAATCCGAGTAATATTCACCATGTAAAAAAGAGCCAAAACAGGACAAGCGTACTCCAAAACAGGTTTAACAAAGGCACAGTAAAGAGATGTGGGAATATATGCCGTGCGTTCAGGTGTACACACGAATGTGATTTTTAGCACAAAACGGTGTGCACATCACATGATTGAAAAAGTGGGAATAGCAACTGAACGGTTGGTGAAGACCGAGATGGCTACCTTGCGAAATGCCAGAGATGTTTGTAAATGCAGTGAAAAAACTCCCCGAAAGAAAATACGCTGCATACAGACAGACAAGTCTGACCATAATAATATAATACATTTCGGTCCACACTGGCTATAATAAAATACCACTATCTCTTTACCTACTAATATCAGTCAATATGTAAAATTTTAAAGCAGCTGTGTGGTCCGACCAGGGTTCCATTCTGGGCCCTTTACTGTTCAGACTTTACATCAGTGATTTGACCGAGCACACTCACGACGTCAACATTCACATATACGCCGATGTTCTAAGTCATCCTATAGGTTTGATCAAGGATTGTGCTGCTCGCCTGAATAGTGTAATTTGCAAAAAAATTTCATCTGGTCCTTGGAAAACTGGCTGAGCAGGCGGAATCCGAGTAAGTCTCCGTGCATTTGTTTTTATTGTGGATCTATTGATCCTACAACAACTCTTCCTACCATATCATTGGCCGCTTGCTCCTTACCTTATGAGGATGGAGCTTGAAACTTGTCGTGATTTTAAATTCTAACATGAGATGTTGTGATCTGTCAACTCAAACATAAAAAAAATAGATGGCACTATTCGCCACCTTTTGCTGTCTGCTAGCTTACTATCCCCTAAGCTCCGTTGTCATCTTGTTAGGTCTCTCATTCTGCAACATTTCAATCACGCCTCGCTTGTCTATCCCAACCTCGAATTCACACTCTTCAAGGAAATTTTCTGTCGCTTTTAACGACTGTACTAGATTTATTTTCGAACTGCGATCATGTATCTCACATTTAGGGCTTTCGGCAACCACTAAGCGCTTTCGGCAAGCACATTCTCAGTGAGACAAGTGAGATATTCTCAGTTGGCTCATTGAGACTGCACTTTCGGTGAACTGTCTCAGTTCCATATTGAGCTACAAAATTCGAACGCAACCACTGAGCAACTGGAGACAAGTGAAACTGCATTTTCTTGTCTCAGTTGACTCAGTTTCGTTATTTTGTGATTTTAATTGCTAATTAAAGTTTAGTGAGCTATTTGAATAAACTAACAACACTTTCCTCAATTTATTTATTACTATCCAATTCTGTGGTCAAAATTATATAAATGTCAAAATTGGTAAATCAGCTGATTGGTTTGAACTGAGACAACTGAGACGATTGCTCAAAGTTTTGTCTCAGTTGTCTCACTGAGACAGTGCTTGCCGAAAGCCCATACTGTCTCAGTGAGACAACTGAGACAAAACTGTACGACAGTAAGACAGTTCACCGAAAGTGCAGTCTCAGTGAGCCAAATGAGAATATCTCACTTGTCTCACTGAGAATGCGCTTGCCGAAAGCGCCTAATAATTTCACCCTGCTTGGCTATTCGCTTGATGTATATGGTATTGCACCTGAAGGCTATGGATAGGTCATGCTTAGATAAGTAAAAAATTGTATTGGTGGAGGAGGGGAAATCTTAACAGTTTCCGAGATAACGGGACTTAAAGATATTTGTGTATGTTTTTATACTATATCACCCTGTAGCTTCTGAACATTACACCTTATTATGATGATTTAAAATTTATTAGATTGATAAGCGTTAGATTATTTTTAATGGTCTACAAATTTTCCCTCTCCTCTTCCCCGTTTGAAGTTATAGCTCAAAAAAGTGTTTTTTTTTATTTAACTACTAAAATTTAATCTTTAGCAAATTTTAAATCATCAACATAGGGTGTAATGTTCAAAAGTTATAGGTAGGGTGATCTATAAGAACATACCCAAACATCTTTAAATCCGGTTATCTCGGAAACCGTTAGGATTTCCCCTCCCCCAACCCTACAATTTTTTGCTTCTCTAAGCATGACCTATCCATAGCAGTCGTTTGTAAGACCACATACGGGACACCCTGTATATTTTAAGCAGAGTGTTTAAGTTTTCTTGTTTAACTTGCATCGCACTTCTCAACCGATCTATTTAATAATAATAATAATAATAATAATAATAATAATATATATTTATTTGAGGTTATTGTACACAAGAGTTCACATCTTTTTTGTACGTTATATAAAGCGGTGCTAGAAAAGTAACTACTTAAAATAAGAATTAAAAATTTAAAGGAAGTTCAAGCAAATTCTTATTAATTAAAGAGGAAGTTAAATTCAGTTAAAAAAAATTGTACTACGAGACTACTAGAAAACAACGAAAATAATAGTGTTAAATTATGTGTGTATCAATGCATCTCTTAAACGCGCCGACAATGCCAAAACTTTGAACATTCAATGGAAGATTATTCCATAAACGAGCTGCCTGAACAACAAGATAAGAGCCTTCCATGCAGGGCTTATGAAATCGCGGAATCAATATGTTCCTGTTACGTTGTAAATTGAAATAATTCGCGTAAGTATCCTGGTTTGTTCGAACTAAGAAGAGAATATAAGAAAACCAAAGCTCGCCTCTTCAAATAAGGGGCGGCCAAGGAGCATCCGAGCAAAAGCGAAAAGAAAGGCGAAACGTGATCAAATCTTCGCAGCCCAAAAACAAACCGAATACAGTCGTTGAATGCCACTGTGACTTTCCAGGCACAGATGCTTGCTATCCAGCTTGGGAAACACATTTCTGCCATAGGTGAAGTGGGGCAAGATTAAAGCTTTAATTAGTTGTAAGCGCATGCCCGATGAAAGCCATAGACATCGGAGCCCTGCATAAACTTTGCTGACCATGGCTTTAATGTAATCACAACATTTCATGTGTTGATTCAAGACAATTCCAAGCGTTTTAATTTTATTTACAATAGGCAGCGAAACATTATTCAAAGTCACTGGTGGAATTTCAATTAAACCGATATTGTTGAATTTAATGCAATGAAACTTTGCAGGATTCAGTATCAAGCGATTACATTTGGCCCAGGTGTTAATTATTTCCAAATCACAATTTATACGTTCAATACAGTCCTCAAGAAGACCGATCGGTCGGCTTAAGTAGAGTTGTACATCATCGGCATATAAGTGAATCTGTACATCTTGAACTACATCTGGCAGATCATTGACAAATAAGCTGAATAACAAAAGTCCCAGAATTGAACCTTGAGGCACTCCACAAAATAAAGGCAGTGCAGAAGATGAATTATTATCAATATGCACTCTTTGTCTGCGGTCTGCCAAGAAATCCTTTACCAGAGCGATGGCAGAACTACTAAAATTAAAAGAAGCATCAAGTTTCTGGAGAAGGATACAATGGTCTACACTGTCGAAAGCTTTCGAGAAGTCCAGAAGTACCAAAACACTGAACTTGTCCTGATCCAAAGACTTCCTCAAATCAGAGGTCACCTTCAGAACTGCTGTCTCACAGCTGTGCAAGCGTCGGAAACCCGATTGACAACCTGCAAGACGAATTCGACTATCTGCTTATATAATAGCTTTTCTAAGACTTTGGATATGAGACACAATAAACTTATTGGGCGGAAGACAGCTGGTGTTTCAGAAGAAGAATTCTATGCAATATAGGAAGGACTGTTGCCATCTTCCAGGGAGCTGGAAAGCAGGATGATGTAAAGCATGAGTTCACTATATGCAAAACAAATTTACCAATAAGGAGAAATAAAAGCTTAATGAACCTAGGTGGAAGATTATCAGGCCCAGCTGCCTCAGACTTAATTGAATTCACAGCATCCACAAGCTCCACGAAAGTAGAAGAAGTTGGTATTGGTATTAGATGAGATATCTCTTATCGGATTACCATAGCTGATATATGAGAGACGCAGCCAACTGATTGCCACTGTGGGCAGAGCTGATAGACGTGAAAAATATGTTTAAGTCTTCGGGATTTAAATCACAAGTAGTTTTGTACCTTTTACCTCCACAGACACCTGCATGGCGTAAATTTCGCCACAAAACTTTAGGCCTGAGATTCTGGTCAAATTTGGGGCTAAAATATTTTCGTTTTGCTCGCCTAATTTCTGAAGTCACCTTATTGCGGACAGCTTTATATAAAACTCGTGCCTCATCGGTCTGAGTACGCCTCCACACCGTTGGTACAGGTATTCACGCTCAGAAATGAGAGATCGAATATGAGGTGAAAACCACGGAAAACCCCTGCAAACAGTCTTCCATTTCCTTTTATTTAATAGGTACATATTTTGCATAGAGGTACTCAATAAGGGAGGAGAGGATCTCAACTTGAGTGTTTACTGAATCACACAAAAATATGTTATCCCAAGGTAGGTCAAAACATTCCTCAAATAAAGAACTTTCATCAATGCTGTTAAAATCACGGAATGAGTACACAAAAGAAGATGGTTATTGATTAACTGGGATATCGTAGCTTAGGAAGAGAATGTCGTGATCCATTGTACTAGGTGGATCAAGTTGATTATTCGATAGTACTTTATCTCTATCAGTAACCAAAAGAAGATCTAGTAACGAGGGATTGGTTGCATTAAAATAAGTTGGAAAGTTGTTAGTGTGACACTTAGATTTAGAGTCTGTAAGAAATTCAGAGATCGATCCCTCTGATTATCTTAGCGACACAAATTTACGTTAAAATCTCCTCCTAGAATGACATTTGGATACGTCTGACAATGAGATATACGTGACATGAAATTTTCAAATTCCATACCGTTATTGACATCAAAGCATCTAGGTGGGTAGTATACTGCGCACAATACACATTTTTCGCTTCGTGACTTAACCTCTATATACTAATAAATTCTATGGGAGACTCCTTTGATGAAAGAACAAGCTTCGCTTTAAGGTAGTCCTTCATGTAAATTGCCACACCACCACCCAATCGATCTTTCCTATCGTTACGAAACAACGTGTAGCCAGGGATTTCCACGAGAGGTGAATCCCTTCTTTCAACCCTTGCTTTAAAGTCCACTAGGGGGCACAAACTGGCGACTTCCACGGTTCCAATCTTCCATATTCGACGGCTCTTGGATTGTTCAACACTGACTGGGGAACTAGAAACTTGCTGCCTTGTCATACCCAGCCCAGAGCCAGACAGCTAACTCCCTTGACAATTTCAAGTCCGATCTTGGCATAGTTCACATTAGCTTGCGGGGATCTGTACGCACCGCAGTTCTTTTTTTTTAAATCCTCACTTTAAGGTAGTCCTTCACGTAAATTGCCACACCACCACCCAATCGATCTTTCCTATCGTTACGAAACAACGTGTAGCCAGGGATTTCCACGAGAGGTAAGTCCCTTCTTTCAACCCTTGCTTTAAAGTCCACTAGGGGGCACAAACTGGCGACTTCCACGGTTCCAATCTTCCATTTTCGACGGGTTTTGGATTGTTCAACTGACCGGGGAACTAGAAACTTGCTGCCTTGTCATACCCAGCCCAGACAGCTAACTCCCTTGACAATTTCAAGTCCGATCTTGGCATAGTTCACATTAGCTTGCGGTGATCTGTGCGCACCGCAGTTCTTTTTATTTAAAGCCTCATTGCACTTAATTCTAGTTTTTTGGTTGTTTTTGATCAATCAGTCAATTTTTTTAAAATTTCTTTCATATTTATGTTTAATAAAAATATGCAAATCTCCGATATTTTAATTTAAGTTAGGTTTAGTTTTTTTTATTTAGTTCTCTTGCCATTTTATTCGATGCTTGAAAAAATATTGTAAATCTTTTAGTATCAGTTCCCAGGAAATATAAATGAAATGAAATGAAATCGACAAGAGCGGTGAGCTCTTTCCTTTTTTAAATTTTGTTTTTTATAGTTAGTAGGGGTACATATCCGTGTTTTATTTATTTTTTCTTGGGTGTTATATTTATCAAATAAATAGTAAGTAAAAAAAAGAAAGAAAAATAAATTCTTTAAAACTTACCCTCTTTACAAAGTTTCCATAACTATATATTAAATTAATAATATATTTATTATTTTCTTGTTGATGTTGTTGTTGTTGTTATTGTTATTGTTGTTGTCAAATCACAATTTCCAATTGTGTTATTATTATTGTCTTATATCACATTTAATATTTTCGTTAGGTATAATTTATAAAAACAATTCTTGAGAACACACTTCACAATATTCTAGCTATTCTATAATAATAGAAAAAATGTCTTAAATTTTCTCAAAATTAACACACATATCATAGTTATCACTCTTTTTTGCAAATTTTCTTTATACTACATATTATATGTATATTTATGTAGGTACTACACTTGAGCATGAACCTCATGAAGGCTGCAATTTCTTCTATAACTACACTTGAACATGAACCTCATGAAGGCTAAAATCAATTGATCAAACGTCACATAAACACTGCCCTCTCCCTTGATGATCATTAGGTGGTAAAATCTCATATACAGGTGATGATTGAAAATTACACTTGAATTACTACCAACAAGAGTGCACTGAAACGAAAGTAAAATTGAAAGTTGTTTCACTTCATCAACACAAGATTCCTGATTCGTTTTTTTTCTGTTTTTTTAGTTTTTTTTTATTTAATTTATTTTTTTATTTTATTTCGTTTTTCACAAATTACAAAACAATATTGATGATAACACACATATTAGAAATATGCCAGTTAGATAAAACACGAAATCAACAAGAAATTTGTAAGAAGATATAAATTAAAATTAAAAAAACAACTACAGAACACCAGACAGTCTCTACCTGGATCAACAACCTGATCAATAAAAATTACGAAGATCGATTACGATCAAATAAATTTCGAGGACTTTTAATTTTTTTAAGTGAACTGAGAAAAACAAAAAAATTATCCGCACTATGAAATGCTTTAAAACAACAAAATCTGAAGAAATCAATATGAAATCACACGATCACTACCGACCTTCGAAAAGGCTTAACTCTTTGCACAGAGTTGGGCTGAAGAAGACTATTTTGTATGATCAGAGAATGCCTAGCCACCGATTGCCCATCATCTCTCTAGCGTCGTCATCATCAGGAAAGTTGTTAATATAAAAAAAAAAAAAAAAAATCAGGTGGGCTTTGCGGTAAGGTAAGGTAAGGTAAGTCGGTGAGCTCAGTGCCTGCTGCTGCTGCTGCTGCTGCTGGGTAATGGTCAGGAAAAGAATAAAAATAAGACACTAAATCACATCAACTAGAGTTTGTTGTTGTTATTGTTATTATTATTATTATTATTAATTTCGCATTATACTTCACCTTCAATTCAACAAAATCCGCGATCTTACTATATTCGTACAATCGCGCGCAATATACTGTTATACTACAAAACTGGTCCGGGAATTTAATTGAAATTTTAGAGATAGAAATTAAGTAAATATATATACACTTGGCACATCTTCGCCATATAACAACAACCGGGAAGGTGAACTCCTATGAACTGTGCTACAACCGCTAGTCACTATACTGAAGTCTCTACCAACAACTAGAGGTCTAGAAGTACCTAACCTAACCATTACCAACCATCCATCCAGCTTTAACAGTTCCCTTATTTCTTTACTTCTTTCTTCATGCTCTGAGCTTCTGACCATATTTATTTTGACTTCGCCTCACCTGCTCTACAAATCTACATTACATATGTATGTACATGCAGTACACTATACATATAATAGCTCTACACATATATGTATATGTATATGTGCCTGCGCGGGCTTTGCTGATGAATTAAAAAAAGGAAGCAACAAAATTACGGTAGCGAAACACTACCTAGGTAAGATCGCAGCTGACTTAAGTTTCGTCGTCTGCACAGTACTTACCTACCTACCTTACCTATATAAAGTTTTCGTTTCATATATTTTTTTGCAGGTATTATATTCGTCACGATGAAAAACAAAATAAGATTTAAGTAAGTTGCGCAGATTTCTACATATCTAAAACGATGTAACTTTTGTATGTAGCCAGGTCTGAGCATCTTTTGCATGGGGATTTCTTTATAGTAGGCTCGATCGGTGACAGCGCATGCGGTATGAAATCCTAGATGTAAACGATGTGTGGTGTGTGGAGAAAGTATATGCGGAGTCGCTAACGCCTTTCTGGGCATTAAGCTTATAGCTAGTAATGCATTAGCAAGATAGAAACACAACAAACAGCTGACGCCCCCCCCCCCATCGGTTATGACAAAAATATGAGATAAAATAATTCCGTACGCCCGGCTAGCAAGAAAGTGAGAGTGTGATATAAGTTGAAATTTTGAGACAATGTTTTTTTTTTCCATCGAGAGTGAATGAATGCATAAAGGTAAATGGCGCTAATGAGTGTTTGTTTTTTTCTGTTTTTTATTTTTAATTTTTTTATACAACATTTTAAAGGTATAGAGAAAGTCGTGCAAATTGCTTTTAGAAGGGCGGCCATCAGAGTTGTAACAGAGTTTTTAATATTTATAGATTGTACATTGTTTTTTTTTTCATATATATTATTAAGCCAAGATCAAGGGATACCCTATGAGCATAAGGGAGATAGAAAAAGGATTAGGGGACATGAGAAAAATGACGAAAATGTTGATGTATGTCAGCTTATGAGCCCGTGGAAAAGCAAAAGATGGTAGACTGTTCCACATTCGCTCAGTGTTGGGGATAAAAAAAAAAAAGCATCGCGGAGTTTTACTGTACAGTCGAAAGTATTCTGAAAGGCGAAAAAATATGCGCTGCTTACAGTGCGAGTAGTGATTGCGTGCAGGAATTAATCTACAAGTAATCAGACTATAGATATTTCAACAGAGCATTGATCATGCATGTAGCGATAGTGATAGCTGAAAGACATCCGACATTGCGGGGGAGCATGGCCAGTCGATATGACATGTAATGGTTGTTATGAACCGTAGATGTAATAGCGTATTCCGTTTGTTATACCTAGTATCAGTCTCAACCGGAGCGATAGATATAAAAGCACCGCTGAAGAATTTCTCTAGGAACATAGCCAAGTACATATTTACTTTACTGCTATTGAACAGGGAGCTGTTTTGTTGTGCTTCACTGCTGTCGAATAGAAAATTGTTCTGATGAATTAAGCGATATTTGGTGATAGTGGCGACACGTCTCCTAATATCTTCGAATGCAGTGCCAAGGAGGAGTAGTCAGCCAAAATTCGAATAGTTGTCTCAGGCACTGAGGTTAACCTGAAAAATAATCAGATCGATGCACTTTGGGGGGATCGAGCACCTAGAACAGCGTTTCTCAAACTTTTTCTTGGAATACAGTGCCAAGGAGGAGTAGTCAGCTTAAATTCGCATAGTTGTCTCAGGCACTGAGGTTAACCTGAAAAATAATCAGATCGATGCACTTTGGGGGGATCGAGCACCTAGAACAGCGTTTCTCAAACTTTTTCTTTGAATACAGTGCCAAGGAGGAGTAGTCAGCCTAAATTCGCATAGTTGTCTCAGGCACTGAGGTTAACCTGAAAAATAATTAGATCGATGCACTTTGGGGGGATCGAGCACCTAGAACAGCGTTTCTCAAACTTTTTCTTCGAATACAGTGCCAAGGAGGAGTAGTCAGCCCAAATTCGCATAGTTGTCTCAGGCACTGAGGTTAACCTGAAAAATAATCAGATCGATGCACTTTGTGATCGAGCACCTAGAACAGCGTTTCTCAACCTCTTTTGATTAACGGCACACTAAATTATCTGGAATTCTATGCGGGGCACACCTTGTGAAAATTTTGACCAAAACCTTGGACCCAGATAATCCTAGATCCAGCTTCTGTATTAATATATCTAAATAACTTTTATTTTTAGAACAGTGGCCACCTCAGACAAGACTAAATTAAATATGAATACAAAAAATTGTATTAAAAATTGTTTCAAACTTTTTCAAAGATATCGATAATTTTTTTTATAAAAGAGTAAAATAAAATGTTACTAAATTGCATCGTTTTAATACCCGTCTACAGCAGGCGCGTATCCAGACCTGTTGCCTAAGGGGTCACAACTAAAATGTTCGAGGGGGAGAAAAAAGTCGGAAAAAGTCGCTTTTAAATTTTTTTTTATCAAATTTACGTTATATGACAAAATCCAATTTTCTGTTTGATTTGGAAAAGCTATCGATAATATTATCAACATCAATGTCGATCTTAGGGTGGACATTAAGGAAAATAGATGATGACCCAAGCGATTCTGTCACAAGTGAAGTAATTGACTGAGAGTGAGTTTGCAGCTTGAGTGAAATTTAAATGAATGGGAGTAAGAGTGCATGATTTGTTACAAACTATTTCTTCCGATGGGAGCTTACTTCATCTTGCTATCTTCTGAAAAAAGGTGTCAATGGTTTTATCAATCTTCTGCTTTACACTTTCACTACTATTTCTACCTCCATCGATAACTAATATACCAAAGTTTGTACTTCTGCTACAAATTAAAAGTAATCGTGAAGTTAAATTGAACGACACTACTTGGTGGATTAATACGAAAGTACAAGCAAAGCAAAGCCAACCACCCACCGCAGAGGAAAGTGAATGAATTTTACTTTTATAGTTTTGCCGTAAAAATTCTGAAGAAAAATTATATAGAATCAATTTTAGCGGCACTCCAATCAATCCAACTGATGGTTTTCAGCCACCAATAGTATATAAAAATCGAAAGAAAAATGTTCAAGTAAATTTCTAAAAGCAAAATGTTTGATTGCCAACGCTCATAAATATCTTTAGTGACCAAAATCAGCAAGGCACCTGAATCATTATAACTTTTTGGAACCATAGTCGACCCCACCAGTAGTGCATTAAAAATCCAAAGAAAAATGTTCAGACTTTTACAACTCACTCTACAATCTGCGCCACATTCAATTCACGCGAAGGTGAGGTGGTGCTTAGGGGGGGGGGGTCATTACCCCCGTGACCCTCCCCCTGTATACGCGCCTGGTCTACAGTGGCATTAAATTATGTTATATCATATGTTATTTTTACTGAATTGCCAGTGTAGACCGTGTAGTCATGGCAATAATTCATGGTATGCAATATATGGCATACCATAAATATTTTCAAGAAAATTGCTGTCAAAAATTTGACGTTTATCAACAAAATGGCTGAAATGAAGCTAACGCGTTCGGAACTAATTAAATTTACATAATTTTTACAAACTAAAGGAGTGCTTATGGAACTATAAAGGTGCATATTGGTTTTCTTAAACTTTTAATCTCTTCTAAAGCGGCGAGCTCCAAATTTTTTAATGCAATCAATCCACTGATCGCATTCCTTTTCGGTCTTGATAACGCCATCATCGGCCAGCCAAAAATGAAATGTTATAAAATAATTTTTCCACACCAAAAACTTATTTTCCAAGATGGTTGTTACCATAAAATATTGTTACGAGAGTGGCTTTAGTTCTTTATTAAAAACAGTTCAGATATAATTCAAAAGTTCTTTATTTATTTAACTTTACTGTCATAATTCACAAACAATTATCAAATCAATTCTTTAGTTATCGCTAGTAATGTACTTCTAATTATCACAATCCAAATAGTTTACTTCGTTCACTTCACTGTCTGAAATAAGACTCGCCTCCTGATGTGAGAAGCGCCGCCGTATTTATACTCAACGAATTATCCTAGAACCTTCCTAAATATTCCGTTCTCCGAACCCAAGGTTTACTAAGATGTCACTAACCTAAAGTTGTTTCCATTTCCCGTAACAGCTAGGGGAAATAAAGCGTAATTCTCTACGTGATCCAACACAAATGATTTTTCTCTTTTAACAACCCCTAGATAAACGTGATGTCAGGGACTACCTTTCCTGGCCCATCACAAACGGACCGTTGATCTGGTGCAGAAAGAGTTGATCCCTCCCACAGTACCGACATCATAGTCGTTGTTTGTGCGACCGTCAGATCGACATAGGGTCGACTTGAGACAGAGCTTCAGACTCACTCCCGTTGCAGCTGCCGACTCGACATTAGGTCGGCTTGGTCCAGATTGCCCTGCAGCAAATTTACAGACAGGATAGGGTCGGCTTCGTCACAGCACTACCGCCTTCTTAACAAAACAGCCTGGACTGAAGAAGTGAACCATTCCTCCGGTGCGGTGTTGCTACATCTTCCCCTGGTGGTCCTCAAGGCGCCTTAAAGACGATTTGCTTAAAAAGACCCAAGTCAGAAGAGTTCCTGCTCCAAAAGGTTTACAAACCGTCGCACGTTTCGGAGTCTAGCCAGCTTAAGCAAGCCTCAAGACAACGCGGTTCCCTGCGGCATGCAGGTATTCAAGAGTCACACGGCGTCCTATATCGAGACCGGAAAACCCTCCAAACTCATTATCACTTATCAGATGTGACACCCGACAATTAAGGACATAAAATAGGCGCATCTAAAGCACGATATTATTTCATCAGTATACGGATTTGTTTCCCTGGGCATTGGTATACTGCAAAACTAAAGTATGGAGGTTCGAATCATGCAGATGAGCAAATATTTTTTCATACCTACATTTTACGAATCATGGTTGGGGTTGGAAGAAAAATACTTTCTCAGAAAAGACCAATTAAACGTAACATTGACAAAAATGAGTCATGCTAAAATAGGGTAGAGGAACACGAGGAAGCTTTGTTTTAAGAATCGATCCACATAAGATGGGAAGGAAATGATGTTTATATCTAACAAGGAGAGGGTCCCTACTCGTCATCACCGATTTCGTCCAAATTCACAGTATAAGTAGGGCTTAATTAGAAATAAAAGTGACGCAAGTCGGAACTCCAGATGACCAAATGAAACCGAAATAATGCATAATGTAGGGGAGTCCAGGGTTTTGTAGACTTATCCCTTGGAAAATACTCAAATGTGCAAATTTTCGCGGAATTTGTCGCAACTGAATTTAAACGAAAATGCCAACTTCATTCGGATAAAATGCCAACCACAGGGGAGATATGCAGATTTTCGATTCTGTAAGTGGCACTTCCGTGAGTTTTCAAAGTTCGCCGGTAGATGGCGAAAAGTGGGTACGCAAAATTGTTATAGATTTAAGTTTTTTTAAATAGGTAAATTACATCCGATCTTCCTGAAATTTTATACAGATAATTTCTTAGTAAAAGCTTATACATAAAAATAAACAAAAAAAATCGATTAATCGACAGGTTGTAGAAAAACTTTTCGAAATAAATTTTTCAGACAGAATTTTGGCCGTCGAAATTAAATTTCGGAACTTAATCAGAAGGGAAAGGAGAATATGTTCAAAAAATCAGAAAAAAAATCACAAAATACTAACAAAAGAAATTTTGGAAATCGGATAATATTTATCCCACCTCCCTCCCTCACAACACCCGAATTCGGGAACTGAGAAACTTTTTCCCATTGGTGTCTATGAATGACCTTTTGACTTTGCATTTTTCATCCGTTTTTTGATGAGATTGAGTACGAATATTCTACACAGATGGTAGAATATAAAATAAATACCCCCAACCCTGAAAAACATATATATAATAATAATATATATGAACCTCACCCCGGGTTACCACTCTGTAACCCGCTGCCGTACGAATCTTGTAATAGTTTCAAGAAATCATATAAACCTCACAATGAACTCAGCAAAAAGAATTTTGAAATTCGGTTAGAGTTCGGCCGAGTGATAAAGGTGGCAGATTTACAGTTTATGCTGCTATTGCTAATTAACGTAAGCTGAACGTATTTAGCAAACCTCGCAATCTTATTTGGCAAATACTCCCAAACTAATTCGGGTAGTGATTTCTGGTTTTTGTGTATATAAAAGATAACAGATTATAGACAATTGTAGCGCTAAAGCCTCGTTTCCACTTATACAAATTGTGCCAACTTGCTCGGCCACATGTTGGTGGGTGCCGACATGTTAGCTTAAACTTACAAGTGTTTCCATTTAAATAAATTCTCGCGAACTTGTTGGCTTAACTTCTCACATTCTACTCCATTGCCTTCCACTAGTTTAGCCAACACAACAAATGAGCGTTTCCACTTAAATGCACAAATCCACCCAACAAATTCTGCGAGTTTTTACAGCCGACATCGAACAAGTTGCCAACATGTGTCTGAATTTTCATATAGCGTTTCCACTTAGACAGAATGTTGCCAACTTGTTTCAAAACTTGTCGGGTAAGAAAATTTGTATAAGTGGAAACGAGGCTTAAGAAATATTGCGAATATACCCAAATCAATCAAAGTTTTTCTGAAAAGTGTTAATTTTAACCCCGGGCTGCCATACATTCTGCATTATTTCACTTTGGCTTGGTCATCTGGAGCTCCCACTTGCGTCACTTTCATTGCTAGTCAAACCCTACATATACTGTGAGTTTGGACGAAATCGATGATGACGACTAGGGACCCTCTCCTTGTAAGTACGAAGAAAAAAGAAGTATCAAATCTCTTCCGCAAGTACCAAATATTTCGCCTAATCAACTTAGCCTCGTTTGTCTTTTGAACAATCTACAAAATTTTTTAGCTGTCATATGAAAAGTAGTTAGCACGATGGACTTGGAGTATATAAAAAGTGAACTCCATCGAAAGATGGATAAACCCATCATCGGCTTATTAGCTGACTAAAAGTTTTTCGGTTAATTTTCCAAAAAAATTGCCATACAAACAACAGTTAATTTTAATATTAAAAAATAGTTACGGTCGATAAATCTCTGTAGAATCATCATAGGAAAAAGCTCATCAGCCTCTATCCCTGGCATTTTATTTGTAATTTTTTTGTTTCTTTTCTGCCTTCTTCTTTTTTGTTTGTTTGTTTTGCTCTCATCTCGACATCTTTGGAGGTTTTATTGCTATTGCGAACTACGTTTAATGTCTGTAAATATCTCACCAAATTACATACCCGCCCCTATCGTCTTTTCACTAGAGATGACGCACTACTGGTCAGTTCAGTCCCAACTCCCGAGTACACAGTGATTAGTTCAGGTACATTTCTGAAGATTTATAGCTTCCATTTACAAATTACAGGTCTTTGTTCTTATACCGGATATACATTATGTATGTATTTAAATTTTTTTTGTTGGGCATAAACCTTAAGAAAAAAGTGCAAAAATCAGAGAAAAAAAGGTTGTATTTTGGGTATAGAGTCTGGTAGGCCATTTTAGGGCTCTTTTTACATTTCATATGAACAACTGATATTGAAGATTTTGTAAAAACAAAAAAAAATAGTTTAAATTTGGAAATTTTTTTGATTTTGAAGCGCCATAGATTTGGAGTGAGCAGGTATATCCATGGTAGTTCATTCGTTTTTTATAAAGGTCAATAAGTTTGATGAAGAAAGGGGAATGTCCATTTTAGGCCCGACATGAACAGACATGAGAATGTCTTAAACGATGCATTATGATACTCCTCTGAACATATTTTATTAACAATGTTTATTTCAAATATGCTAAGAAATGCCTGAAGGGGGAGGGGGGGGGGGGGGGGTGCCAAAGTTTGATCGAGTACATTTTGGAACATCTAGTACAGAATTGAACTTCTTAGGTCCAGAGAAGAAGTTTAAGTACCCACACTGCTATACTCCGAGGATTAAATAGCCATCCCCATACTCACTTTTTGAGTGTTACCTACTCTCTTTTTTATTCGAACTGATGCACTAGATTTTTCGCACCTTAGATCGACTCTAACTCGGTAGAATTCCCAGAAGAACATTTTTCTCTGCATACTTTTAGGGTGGGGGTAGTAGTCGCCGGCGGGGCATTGGGGAGGGCGGTTCTAGTATGGCATGTTGCACGTCAAATTAAAGGTCTCGCCGAGTACTATCGGGTGGTGTACTTTTTTCCTGATTAAGACAACTTTCTCGACTTGATATAATTGCGGATTAATCTCATCGATGACACGCGGAGAATTTTTTTCCTTGAGCTCTGGGGGCGAATTCTGTAATACGGGAAAGTA
Organism: Dioctria linearis; assembly: GCA_963930735.1. Lineage (NCBI taxonomy): Eukaryota > Metazoa > Arthropoda > Insecta > Diptera > Asilidae > Dioctria > Dioctria linearis. The sequence goes on from OZ005741.1 coordinate 4,629,548, forward strand.
GGAAATTTGCTATAAGAGAGTTGTTATTTCATTTTTTTCTGACGGCAATCGAACCCACACTTGTTAGAATCGGTCAAAGATGAAGAATAGAAGAATTTTAAGAATTTTTATTTTTAACGATTCTAAATCAAATCATAAATACAAGAGGAAAAAACTACCGCCTCGTCCGCGGTTTGTATTTATGATTTAATTTAGATCCATTAAAAATAAAATTTCTTAAAATTCTTCTATTCTCCATCTTTGTACCGTTCTAACAAGTGTGGGTTCGATTCCCATCAAGGAAAAATAAAATAAAAATTGAATTTACAAATTTATTTGGGCGCTTTCATCGTTACCCGGTTTCAAACCCCGGACGAGGCTGTTGTTTTTTCCTGTTGTATTTATGATTTGATTTAGAATCGTTAAAGAGTTGTTTTGATATTATTAGTTTTCCACTGGGAATTCAGTAACTCGGGGAATTGTTTTGAGAATTACCGAATTCTCTAGTCCACTTATTAATTCTCCGGTATTTTGCAAGTGGAACAATAGGTAGAAGAAATCTCAACTGACAGTATTGTGGGTCTTTGTTGTGTTTTGTGAAAGTACCTACCAAGATACCTAGGAATTTTCAAACTATATTATGGGTTAACCACATATCCTGGGTATATTTAAAAAAAAAAAAAAATTATCAATATCCATTGCAATACTTACAGAAATATTATTACTGGCTAAAAATATTAAATCACTGGAAAAATGGTCAATTTAGTCATTTCCAGTACAGAAGAGAGCTATAAAATTTTTAAATATGTACGTTAAAGCTTGAATATAGGATGAAATCGCATCATTGTGAAGAGCTGGTAAGTCGTGAAAATTCACTTCCCTAGAGAAAAATGCTTACAACAGAGTATTATTGGATGTTAAAGAAACAACGAAAGTGCAGCGTGGTGTATATGATCCAAGTACAAAAAAGCCATTTTTCGGCGGTAAGAGGTCAGTCATAAAGTTTAAAGAACAAAAAACAAACTACACCATTCGATTTCTGGTATTGATTTTATTTATTTTAAAGGAAAATGTTCCGTAGACTTACATTATAAGTCAATCGTAATTGTTCTGCAGGCACTAGTTTTAGTGCTGCATGTAAGCATATAAGTGCTTGTGCTTATTTTATGCAAGAAAGTGTTTATTTTTGCAAAATTTAAGGTAATATTGCAAAGAAAATACTTGCACAGAGATCCTTCAGGTCTGGCGTCATTCAAAACCAGGAAGAAACTTGGAAAAAGTTTGACAGTGGATCAGATGCTAGGAACAAAGATAACCTAGTTTGGACACCAAAAGGAATATATAGATAGAGCCCGTACGGTACAATAATGCATTTATGGATGAACATTTACCATTAATTACGAAGTATTTCGAATTCATTTTCTGTCCATTTTATTATAGTTCATTATTATAGAAAACCATTGTTATTATTGAAAATGATCATTTATTTGTTTATTTTTGTTATACTTATGATTTTCATGGTTAATAATTAAAGCTAATACGATTTTTAATAAAAGTTTTATAGCATAATTATTGACTTACAAAATAACTACTATTAATGCTAATTTGAAAATAAAGAAGTCACAAGGCAATTGATTTTTTTCAAATTGCAGAGTAGAAATCAATTTGATACAACTTTGTTTGCAATAGGCCATAGTTTCACAAAGAATTTTGTTTCTTTTCACAAGACCAATTACCCTTTCAACAATTGTTCGCTTATTAGCAATACATCTTGCGTCTATAACTTTCACTTCATTTAATTCCTTTTTGAGGCCTACCCCCTTTAACTCGAACACGAATTTGTCTGTCTATTTATTTATGTATTTCTTTTTTACTATTTTCGACACTCTCGTCATCACAGCGAGCTGAAATTTGGCACACAGATTCATGTCGCGTGATAAATTTGAACCGGAAATTTCTATGGAAAACCCGGAAAATCTGGAAAAATCATTTGAAAATTTGGTACAAATTTGATTAGTGATAAATCTGTTTCAGGAAAAATGCAGAACTTCCCGATTTTTCCGAAATTTTCCGACTTTTCCGGAAAATTTTCCGGTAAAAAAGTTTTCTAAATTATGTAGGATCAAGTTCCCTTGCAGAAAAAATCGAGGCAAATTCATGTAAAGCGCTTTTCGGAGTTTCTCCGACCAAGGAAGCGTTTGAGCGTTTTGCAACCGAAGACAAAGTTGTAGAGCGAAATGAGTTGCATAAAGTTGCTTTTGTGGAAAACTCCGTGGAAAATCCGAAAAAAGCGGGAAAATCATCGGAAAAATTTTCATCGATATGATTAGTGATAAATCTGTTTCAGAAAAAAATGCAGAATTTTCCAATTTTTCTGGAAAATTTTCCGAAAATTTCCGGAATTTTCCGACTTTTCCGGAAAATATTCCGACAAAAAAGTTTTATAAGCTATGCTGAGTCATTTTTTTTCCGTCCAACTGGCATCAATACTTTCTCTTCAACAATCATGAAAACTTCCATGAAAAATCGAGGAAAATTCATGTAAATTTTTAAAAAAATTACATAGTAATAGGAAAACTCTGTGGAAAATATGGAAAATCGGGAAAATTCATGTTATATGGGATCAAGTTGGAATACAGCTAAAAAGCGCTGTTTAAAACATAATTTGAATTTCAGAAAACCGTTGCAGTACTTCAACGATTTGATACTCGAAAAATTTTTGTTTTCGGATCGGCACCAAACATGACTTAAAAATTGTTTTAAAACATTATCTCCATGCACCACGTAATAACAATTTAGTTAACGTGAAAAAGGCAGAAAATAAAATAAGTAAAAAAAGGAGTTTTCAAACAAGACTGAAGCCAAGCCGTATGAAAAAGTAGAAAATAAACTTTTCTTCACACACAGAGGTGGACTCAGATTTTATTCGCTGACAATCACCGATATATTTCAGTATGATCAATCAGAGGAGGTAATAAGCGATTTGATTCATGAAGAGAAAGAATATTCAAGAGAAATGTCCCAATCAAAAAATCTGAGTCCACCTCTGTGTGTGAAGAAAAGTTTATTATCTACTTTTTCATGCGGCTTGGCCTCAGTTTTGTTTGAAAACTCGTTTTTTACTTATTTTTTGAACTTAAATTTACATTTTTTTTTTAAAACGCCATTTACAGTGAAAAACCAAAGCTAAGTATGGCAACACGAAGAAGGGGTTGCCGATTCCAATTTTTCTTTCCCAAAGAACCTTACTCGGACAGGTTTAATTCTTGAGGGAAAAAACAAAACTCATTATTAACTGTTAAAAGCTGAGAAAAATGAAAAACTCGAATTATGAGTTTTATTTTTTGAGAGAAAAAAATAAAAATCATTTTTAAATGTTAAACCGACAGAGAAATATAAAAGTTAAGCTAAGACTGTTATTTACTCAGAAGAAAATAAAATTCTCTTTTCAACTATTTCATTAGAAGATAAAATATAAAATATCAATAAAAAAGTGTTAAAACGAGACTTTTAAAATTTTTCTTATAACTCTTTCGGTCCCTGATTTATATGCTGTTCTCCATTGAGGTGTTTTGAAATTAAATTGGTTCAGAAATATCGGAAATATAAGGTAATATAAAAAAAAAAAAAATCAATCGAACGGATAACCTCCTCTTTTTCAAGTCCAATTTTTTTGATAATAGAACGAAGAACTTTTTATAAAATTTTAATTTGAAAATTACTTACATTAAGGGGAGGGGGGAGGTTACCGTTCATGACTTTGAAATTTCATTTTTTTTTGTATACATAATTATCTTACTTAAAGTGCTTAGCACACGTGGGTAAAAAGATATTTTCATATCTAAAGTATATTTCAGAATTCACAGCCTGTTTATGGAATATTTGAAGTAAACTGTCAAAGATTATTTTTAACGTTAAACTTTATAAGATTTTTCCTGGGAACAAATTCTATAGCTAGTGGGGCACTCTACAGCTTCACAACGGTGCAATTAAAAGGAACTTCAATTTACCGTGCCATCAGGAAGCAATTTTTGTTAAAAATTGATTTAGAAATAGTTTTTTCGTCGGTTGAACCAAAAATAAAAAAACAAAACAGAACAAAAAATGGGTTTCTTTTTCAAACGGCTGGCATTTCGGTATTCAGTGTTTTTTTTTTTTAAACGAAAACCGGTAAGGTCCCCCAAATTTTACCTAGTTTAATATTTGTTTCGGATGAACTGGCAGAGCTGTGAAGCGCCCCGCGCAGACCAAAACACGCTATGCACAGTTTTGTTTGATTGGAGTTGGAGCCGCCATTTTGAATATATTTTTTTTTAAATAAAAATGGAATTTACTCTAAATTGATAGAAGAATAAAATACGTTAAAACACATTTCCAAAAGTATTTATTTTATGTATAAAAAAAAAAAAAAAATCCAAAGTTCATGCATTTTTCATGCTTCTTGATGGTAACCTCCCCTTAAAAAAAATTATAAAATTTTAATTTAATATGATCGGTTTTAATTTAATCGTGTACTCCGTTTTTTCCGAAAGTACTCCGGTTTGGCAGCAAACAATACTACTCTTGAACATTTCCAAACGACAGCACTGCACTGCTATCTATAAACACAGTGGTCGCGCCATCTACTTTTCAATATTGGAAAGTAGTGCTCCGCACGCCCTATTGTCTTTTAAGTGTGGGCAATTCGTCTTTATTACCAGTTCTTAAAACTATATTGATAAGTCTTTGGTAATACCCTAGGCACATGACGCGCTAGAATGATCATTGATTCAATTACGTAATTGATCGAATGATCATTGCTTGGTAAGGCAAGCACACGATATCTTGACGGTAATTCTATTTGACAGATGACAGTTTTCAATTTTGTAAATTAAAAACTGTGAATTGTGAAGTAATTTGTGAAAAATTGATTCGAGCCTTGTATTAAATACATATATAATGTGAGAATTTTTATTTAATAATTTATTTCGGAAAATATTCAAAATTTACCTTGAAAAATGTATCAGCAAATTTCACAAATGACATTTGACAGTGATGGCTGGAAAATCAGCTAATTTTCCAATTAACTTTCAGTTTCTCACCACTGAAAGCGCACTTATCGACAAAATGAATGACAAGTAATGAATAATTTCAAACGAATGAGCTTGTGGAAGCGTAATTGATGCAATGACGAAACGAATGATCATTGCGCCAATGATGCACTGACACACGAGCTATGCAATGATCATTGATATGTCCCGTGTGTCTACGGTATAACACTGTCACTGAATAATGTTTGTACGAAAAAAAAAAATGGCACAATAATTTTAAAATATCAAAATTGATATTTATCACATCCATAAGCCAAATGGTTCTTATATCGAAAATTCACAGTACACAGTACAGCATCTATGTATTTACATGTCCATGCTTATATAGCTAAGCCCTGATTTTACGTCAGAGGATGATGACGAAGAAAAAAAAACTCATTCTTATACCTATTTACAATCCAGTTAGGCCATAAGTTCATCACAATTATTTAATTGTATAATTGTTCCACGGATTCATTACAAATATTTTCTCAGCAAGTGGGTAAACACAAGCTTTTCGGTCTAATTATATTCAATTCACGTTCAACGACTGCTACTGCGACTGACAATACAATTAGATCTAGTTTTACTTATAAAATTAAATTGCATAGAGAGAAAAAAAATAACTCATTCTGTATTCTGCTAAAAAAAATTTCATTTTTCATTCGCTCTCTTAGCTCAATGCATATGGGGTTACCTTATAATTAAAGAAGACAACGCGCCATGAGGTAATCGTATTGTTTACCAGGGGCAGTGATGCTGTAGACTACAAAATAAATGCAACATAGAAAGATCAGATAACAAAAATTGGTCCATCTAGGTACGAAAGTAAAAAAAAAAACAAAAACAAAAAATTAATTACAAAAAAGATTTTTATGTCATAATGAATGATGTAAAATGTAATGAACTGTAATAGTAGATTGGCCGGGCAGTATACAACATTCTGGGGACGTTAGTTAAACTTTGATTGGATTTTTTTTTTTAATTTTCTATCAATTTATTTCAGCTTTAAAACTGGACTCTTACAAAGTGAAGACGCGAAAATGATGTTAAAATATCCACACATAAAAACAAAAACAAAAAACATAATTGACTTAGTATGGAGAAAATAGTTTCAACATGTTCCGATCATTATACCTTACTCGATCTTTGTTTCCCAAGTACATACGTATGTGGAATTCTATCTGGAAAGTAGCCAATAATAGTAGCTAAGAAAAATTTATATCTGGCCAATAAATAGTACATATATACAGACATAGCAACTCGTTATGTAACCACGTAATGAAGGCATTGGATTTATATATAGGAAACACTTACGACTTATTACCTCCGCCATAATTGGTACAAGCTCTACTTTCTTTCATTTGATTTCTGAATCGATTATACGGAAACTTGGATATGTGACAGCAACTTTGAATGGATAGCCATCATAGCTCCATAGATATAACAAAATATTATTGGAGTGCAAATGAAAAGCGGAAACATATTGATAACGATTCGAAAAGAAATTAAATACCTTATAAATTCCACCACTAAAGTACAACAAAAAATATTTGTGTAGAGTGCGTAAAGTGATGCTTGTTGGCCGGGGTAGATAATCTATTTAGAACTATAAGAAAAATGTAAATTCTAAAACCAAATTTATCGGTACCCTTTAGAGTTGAATGCCTGTAAAAAGAAGCCAGAGCAACCCCTCTGTTTTGAAAATATGCCTATATTTTGCGTTTTGTTCTATAACCTACCAACACCACCCTTCTATCGACATAAGATTAAAATTGACAATAGCTGAACCTGCAAACATTTTAGCGAAGAGCTCGCTTTCTCGAAGTAATCTCGAATTTGAGCAAGAAATGAAAAGTTCGAGATTCCTTCGTTTTTCTGATTCTCTTACGAATGAGAGCAAAATAGAGAGCTCAGCATGACAATTCCGTTTTTTGGCCGAGATTTCTCCATTTCCTTGATTTCGGAATTACAATGAAATGAGACTACGCGCGCACATACTTCGAATTTACTACGCGATTCCTTCGTTTCTCTGAGTAAGATGCAAGTGCACTAATCACTTACTGATAATGTTCAAAAAACAAAAATAATTTATCTGTTTAGTGGGCATGTGCTAAAATGTTCACGAACCTTATTGTCCACTTAAAATGAATAAATATCCATTTCCACGGCTCTAATTAAATGACCATAAAAATTCGCTCTGCGCGAATCGCTTACGACACGAGAATAGTTCGCTTCTATAAATGTATTAGAAATATCCGTTCAAACATTGCGGTTCAAAATCGAATCGATTTCGAAGTAAATCAATTCGACTAGGTGAAGTTATGCTTTGAAATCGAATTAGCTTGCGACGTGCTTGTGAATTACAGCAGAATTGCAATCCTTAAGAAATGTTTCGTTATGCTCATCTTCAAATCAGGTGACCCAAAACTCATTACTAAATATCGTTCTATAACTTTTTCCAATGCACTTGCACTTATATTCGATAAAGCGATCTATACAACCGTAACTTCTTTAACTAAATAAACTCTGCATATCGGAAGAGCACCACGGATTTCTACCTGGTCGATCCTCAGTTTCTAACCAAGCTCTACTTACGGACTCTATTACCTCTGGGCTTGATGAAAGCAAACAGCTGCACTCTATTCATATGGACTTTAGTAAAGCTTTTGATAAAATAAATCATAGGCCAAGGCCCTCCAAAATGACTTGTTTAGGCTTTCATTCGGACACCGTATTGGTTCTCATCCTAATTGACCAAGATCTGTTGTACCTCAGGGCATACTTGGACAATTGATATTCTTTATTTAGATTAATGACTTACCTTCCCTCTTTTTATTTAACTGTCTAATATATGCAATGCAGACGATTCCAAACTATGTAGAGTTATTAACAACTTTACTGACTATGTTCTTCTTCAAAAGGATATTCTGGATATGGGGTGTATAGGGAGCTGCATTGAAATTAACGTCAGTAAATGAAAATCTATGTCCTTTTACCGCAAAGCTATTTTATCTCCTTCGACTATAGAATTTATAATATGTACATGTCTCTGTCTCTCTGTTGATGAATTAAATGATTTGGGAGTCATATTTGATCGTAAGCTTCGCTTCGCATCACACACAAACTTCATTACATTCAAAGCTATTCGTCTATTGGGTTTCACTTTTCGTACTTGAGTACTTGACCCTTTTCTCAGCGTACGTAAAAACTCTGAATTTTTATATGGCAACCCTAAAATTTGATTTTTTTACATGGCAACCCTAAAATCTTTTTTTTATATGCCAACCCTAAGATAATTTTTTTTTATATGGCAACATAAAATGGTAATAAGTTGCACCCAAAATGTCAGGTCAGGTGAACGAGTTTACAAAAAAAGTTTTAGAAATTGTTGAGAAAGGCGCACATACTTTTCTTGGACACTTCTAGATCTGTTACCAGCCAGAATACGGAAAGGATAGCTTTGATTGTCGCATGAATCTTCCGACATTGCTGCCACTTTATTGGATGGAGAAGACACAGCTCATTCTGATTTTAAGCTGCACCTAAATCCGCTGCATATTGAATGAGACACCTACATATGTAGAATATTTCAGAGCAAGTAAAATAATATAGAGTGCAAATCCTGAAAGGAACTAAGTTAATGGTGTGGAATGAATGCACTATGGCGCATAAATGTGGTGTAGAGGTGCTCCATAGAACATCATCAAGAAATTTAAGATCAAATGAGAGCCTGAGCATTTTCAGTTATTTTAGCAGGACACTTTCGTCAGGAAACTTTATTACCAGTCATCGTACCCAGAGATACAAGACCCAATGAGGTAATATTTGAACTCTTCGTATTTATGGACTCATATTCAGAAGTTTGCTTTAAGAAAAAAAAAACGATTTGAGAGACTGGACATTTTCCAGGGATGTTGCTTTAAAATAGGAGACGACGGAAATCACCCTACATTTGATGGTAAAATATTCCCTCACCTTCCAAGTTTGGCCACGGTAGTGCTGTCCAGGTATACTATAACATCGCAGATAACATCAAGATGGAACTAACTACCAAAAATTACAAAGAAACAGTTATAAATGATCTGTTTTGTTGAAGTTGCTCCAAGAAGTTGTAGAGACCTCGATGTGCTCAATGCTTTCTTCACGTCTCCTATTAACACGCAACAAGGACATATAGATGAAATGCATGATGATTCCAATTTGCTGACTTCCAATATCACAAGAGGTAATGATTCATCCTTTTCCATCTGCGGAATTGACCACCGCGAATTAATTGAAGCAATTTTTTCTATCAAATCTTGTACTATCGGTCCAGATAATATGCCTCCGCAGTTTCATATCGTAAACATATGTCTTATGACTTCATCTTTTCCCAGCGGCTGGAAAGTTGCTACACATGTGCACATGTGTTGCCAATACCCAAAAAATCTTCTCTTCAATCTCCTTCCGATTTCAGACCTAAAATCATTCTTTACTTTTTTATAGAAATTACTGAAAAAGCTAACGAATAGGCAATTAGCTGAACATCCGGATTCAGAAGAGCTCCTAAGTAAATGGCACTCTGGCTTTCGTCGTTATCACAGCTGCGAAACTGGAGTACTGCGATTATCCTGTCCGCTGATATCAGAGCTGCCCTAGATCAAAACAGCTTGGTTGCCTTGGCAGTGCTCGAATTTTCGAAAGCTTTTGATATAGCCTTGATCTTGGAATCTTGCTTCGGAAACTCAATTGCTCGTTTGGTTTCAGTTCTTTCGCCATCGCTCTTATCCGGGACAGTCTGACCGATCGAAAGCAGGTGGTAAAAGTGCATTTTAATACTTCCAGTTCTCTTCTGTCAGCGTGGACATTGTATACTATCGATGTACATGTGTATCTAAGTAGACCTATTGACTTATTTGAGGACTCGCATTAATGATTTACCCTAGACTAGATAGCGTTTGTCTTCGAAAGACGAAAGTTACCTTTACTTATTGTATCTGCTTCATTTATGGACTTCATAGGTTCGACAATTTTCACCTTACCGCACAAAATTGCTAGGTTGCTCAATCCGAGATTATCCCAAACAGAGAGGACTGATTCACTATTAAAACGTATTACGTACAAACAAACCGTATTATCTGTGTGAGTTTTTTGTACGTGTTCACAAAATAGTTATGAAAGTCTCTGATCCTGTTCAAATAGCCCATCTCTGGATCTCCGCGTGATCTATCGGTGCATTTAAGGATCTCATGAGGATCCACGCGCTTCTAATTAATTTTTCCTATTTTTACGTTATTCTCTTGTCTCAGGACGTAACTCACTTTCATAATATTCATAATTTTTATAACTTTTATAATTGAGGCCATTCCCTTTAACTCGTACACGAATTTGTCTGTATATTTCTTTTTTACTATTTTCGACACTCTCGTAGACCCACTTTTCGTCATCACAGCGAGCTGAAATTTGGGACACAGGTTCATGTCACGTGACAATTGAATTTATCAAAATTTAAACCGGAAATTTCCATGGAAAACCCGGAAAATCGGAAAAAATCATTTGAAAATTTGGTACAAATTTGATTAGTGATAAATCCGTTCCAGGGAAAGTGCAGAGTTTTCCGATTATCCGAAAAAATTTTCCGGAAAATTTTAGGGTAAATTTTTTTTCTAAATTATGCAAGATCAAGTTCCCTATCAACTGGCATCATTGCTTTCTTTCCGACAATGGTGAAAACTTGCAGAAAAAATGGAGGAAAATTCATGTAAAACGCTTTCCGGAGTTTTTCAGGAAGCGACTTTTCCGGAAAATTTTCCGACAAAAAAGTTTTATAAGCTATGCTGAATAATTTTTTTCCCGTCCTACTGGCATCAATACTTTCTCTTCAACAATCATGAAAACTTGCATGAAAAATCGAGGAAAATTCATGTAAATTTTTAAAAAAAATTCATATTAATAGGAAAAGTTTGTGGAAAACATGGAAAATCGGGCAAATTCAGTAAATCAGTGTCTTTCCAGCCGTCATAAAATTGTTTTAAAATATCTCCATGCAGCACGTAATAACAATTTAGTTAACATGAAAAATGCAGAAAATAAAATAAGTAAAACACGAGTTTTCAAACAAAACTGAGGCCAAGCCGCATGAAAAAGTAGAAAATAAACTTTTCTTCACACACAGAGGTGGACTCAGATTTTATTCGCTGACAATCACCGATATATTTCAGTATGACCAATCAGAGGAGGTAATAAGTGATTTGATTCATGAAGAGAAAGAATATTCAAGAGAAATGTCCCATCAAAAAATCTGAGTCCACCTCTGTGTGTGAAGAAAAGTTTATTTTCTACTTTTTCATGCGGCTTGGCCTCAGTTTTTTTTGAAAACTCATTTTTTACTTATTTTATTTTATCTACTATTTCCTTTATTTTGTGCATTTTAGCTAGAATTTCTTAATTTTAGTCTGCTTAACCCATCCCCAATCCAGATGGTCTCCCCCTGCACAACCTCATTCTTAAAATTAGCGAACAATTTCTATGTTGATATTAAGAGTCCTTATAAACCTCCAAAATTATGCAATGGCACCATACTGTAGAAATAAAGGTTCTCCATTGAGGCCACAGTATTCATCACTGCTGGATATGCTGAAGGGGGAAAACTGTATTCATACTACGGGGGGTTTTTGTTTTTGCTGCCGGAACGTGACTCCTGGATCATTGGGGGACATGTCAGAACCATGTCAAAAAGCTGTTAACTCCGAAGTGCCAGCTCCGGGTTTCTGCGCAAAGGAAGCAGCAAACGTCAAAATTACCAATAACAAACTTTTTCCTAATCTCTTCCTCTCTTTCTTTGACATTTCAAAACAAGAATCGCAGTGCTTCCAGTCAAGAGCAGGAGCAGCTAGGATTAACCCGGGGTTAACCCAAGTTGGAAACAAAAACGGAAAGTGACAGCTTCGGCTGTCCCGATTGCCATGATTCTGGCAAATCGAATACCAAATGGACTTGACGATTAACACCGAAGCAAAAACAAAAACGTCCCACAAATACCGCGTTGTCAATAACCTCAGAGCAGACCTGTAAAGTTCTTATGTACTTAAGTACTAGTAACAGTACCAATACCTGGACTTGTATACTTGAAAAATTGTAAAGTACCAGTACCGAGACTTGTACTTGTACTTAAAATATTTCAAGTCCAGGTACTGGTACTGTACTGGTATTTGTACTTGGAATTTTACAGGTAACCCCATTTGTGTTAAAAAGTTCTCCCTCAAACTTTGCTTCGCATTAACAAATCTCAGGTGAGGCATTTGTTGAAAGTAGACCTGAGAGGACTCTGTATACCTTTCTCCAACCCAATAAAATCCCACCAATAAAACATAAACAGTGTCCACAAGATCCGGACATTCATACTAAATCTAAAATGCGTAGTACAAATTCCATGCATTCGAAGTCGCAGGCAAAAGCTAGTCAGTCAATAATTTTAAGCAAAAAAAAAAAATTTTTTTTTTTTTTTTGTTAATTAATGTGCATCTTACCGTATTTCATTTTATTGAATCAATCATGTAAATCACACTACTTTGTTGCGATAACTTTTTGACTTTTCCTTTCAGAGTAACTCAAACACGAAAGTCAAACTTGTTTTTGTTTTTTCCATTCTTAGATCCCATAACAGTCTCACAATGCGCGCGCATATTTAATTTATGTACCACAAATAAAAAAAAAATCATCTCTAACTTAGTTTATTACATCACTTTTGCGGTAGGGTGAACGTCCAATAAAAATAATCCGAAACAATACACGTTTGAATAAGTGATTTGATCTTGCGCGTTACAAAAAAAAAAAACTCACCGCAATTAACAACTTCAACGCAGATAAAGAAAGTAATCCTCTAGTGATTCAGATCCATCATCATCAGAGGTAATGACTTTAGTGTTACTCGATGCTGGCTTCGTCGGATTGTTGCCTATCACCTACCACAGAGAGTCTGTAAATAATCTGATGGGTACAGTCATCTTCTTCTTCATATTTTTGTTTTTGTTTAGACGACATAGGCATAGATAAAAGTTAAAAAATAAACAATCTCCAAGATCAAATTTTTGAATAGGTTCTTCAACTTCCTACATTATGTGTAGGATAGTCTCTATCTAAAAAGAGGAAGTTTGTTGTAGGTAAGTGCAGAGTGATTGGCACCGGTAATTATGTAGAATTCGCTCTACTACCCTCTTCACGAATGCTCAATGTATAAAAGAATAAGGTAAAAAGTAAAAAAAAACAACTCATTAAAAATTGCAACCAGAATATTATTGAACATACATACAATTGTTTTGCTGATGACGACTCGCCTTTAGACTAGAGTAGGTACAACAGAAAGTACAGGAACGGAAGTGACTTTAATGGATTATTGCGGTCTGTTGAGCATTTTGTTACTAAAAAAAAAAAAAAACAATCAAAAAAAAAAAACCTTTTCCAACAGAATTATTTTGCCGATAATACGAGTAAAAAAAAGTCGCTCTTTATACATGTAAGTAGTAACCTTGAAGTTATATGGCAGTACGACGGTAATAAAAAATCAATAAGAAAAAAAAAACGGAAGTGAGTTTAGATTTGGATTTCTTAAAAAATTTATGTTCTTATTTTCATCTAAAAGACAAATAAGCCAGTGGTGTGCTCAGTGGCAGGGCAAGACCAAAATTTGATGGGGGCGAGTTACATTTAGCGAGGCCCTCTGTTGGCGCAAGAAGCAATATTATAAATTAAAAGGCAGGTGAAAAATATCTTTTTACTTTTTTATTATAATAAAGACAGTGCAATCCAAGCTATTTTCTTAGAATAACTTTAAAGAAACAGAAATTTCCTGCTTTTAGCATTACTAAAATCCTTAATGATTGTACCGTAATTAAGCTTAGATGCTATGTCTGCTTCAATAGATAAAACTGCCAATGCTGAAAGTCTTTCCTGACCCATTGTACTTCTCAAATAATTTTTTATAAGATTTAATTTTGAAAAGCTACTCTCAGCGGAGGCTGTACTTACCGGTATCGTTAGCAAAATGCTATACACAATGTAAATATTTGAGTAAATTTCTTTCAAGTTTTTTTCTATATGGCGAAATAGTCGGCATGGAAAGCAGAAAACTTTATTTTTACTTTTGGAGTATATCAGCCAGCGAAGATGTTGAGTCTTGCCATTATTTATTTTCTTGCAAAATGAAAATTGGAAAATTGCCTTTGATCGGCATCATTCGGATAATCTTCATCACTGTTATTTAGCTGCAGTGACGGGCCGATTTGCACTATGTCATGCTACTGGAGAGTCTGTTATGGGAAACGCCCACATTCCCGGATCCGAAACTACCAATGCTTGCTTAACTTCATCACTGACGTCGTTGCTAACTGAGCGAGAACCAAACTCAAATTTGTTTTTCATGATCAGGAATATCAGCGTTTGATTCCGATTGTAGAGTTTGATTCCTGCTCTTTTTCCGACTGTCGTTCTTTATCGATATCAGCATTCAGTGAAGTACTTCCCAGTATCTTAGAAGTCGTCGAAGCAACCGATTGAGATGATTTATACGACCGGATTCAGTTTGGTTAAGAAACTTCATCAAATCTGAACTTAAAGCTTGGTTTGATACGGCTCTTTCATCTTTTCTTTTTGCTGATGCTGATGCCGATTTCCTCCCGATATCTCTATCTCGGTTGCCTGACATGTCGTAGATTGTAATTGCAATATAAATGTTTTTCGAGAAAAATTGAGTAATTCATCATTAGGGCATTCCCCAGTCAACTTAGTGTTGCGTTGTGTATTGCCTACAATAAGTGGAGACAATAATGGACACATTCTTCAATGTTCTTTTCTTTTATTCAGAATATTTACAGGATTGGTCATGAAAAGTATGGTCATGAAAACGTCCGTAAAAGTAGCTAAAACATTGTTTAAGGTCTAAATCTTAAAAATAAGTCGCTAAAAACCTCAAAAATCCGCTAGATCTAGCGACAAAGTTGCTAAAATGGCAACACTGTTTCTAGCCCCTGAGAAGCGACTGGAGTTTGAAAGTACCTTACATAGACAAACTCCAAACAGAAAGGGAAATGCCGTAACCCCCGCAAGATACAAGCCATGAACAAACTCGAAAAAAGAGAGCAGCGGGCCGGTCAGCAGGCGACATCCATAGTCTTCTTGCCTTGTCTTACTGAAGGAGTTTTTCATATAAAAGATGCTTGTATTTTGTTCAAACGCTATAATTTCCGTAAATTTGTTCTTTATGCTATTATTTTTTTATAAGTATTAGAAAGAAAACATATTTGGCTGCAATTTGTTTTAACTTCATTTTGCTGTGGGAGCGACAGTTTTGGCCTTTAGGACCTGTTTAAGATGAAATTTTAGTTTTTCCTCCATTACGAGTATACAAAAAGCAGTGAGAGTGAGCTCTTACTGCATGCTGTACCCGGCACGTTAAGGCCTTTTAAAGTGTCGGTGCCTTCGGCGACTTCACGGCTTGTATTATATTCCGGGGGTTACGGAAATGCCCATCAGACAGCTGACATCTGAGTTATACATATTGGAGGCGCGAGGCCCCTCGGACCGCGAGGCCGTAGGCGGTGCCCACATCGCCCACGCCTAACGCCGCCTCTGGGTGTGCTGGAGTGGGCTCGCCTGGGCACGCGCGAGCCCATTGTTAAATTTTTTGGAACTTTGCGAGCCCATTGTAAAAAGCAGGTTTTCAGAGTTTTCATAATCCCAATCTATCGTCTAATTTTACTTTTAAATATTTTCCATAGACCATGAAGAGACAAACAAACTTGTTAAATTTTTTTGGAACAGAAAAAAAAAGTAAAACTACTTTTGAAAACTCACCAAGTACAAAGTAAATACGGTCGAGGTTGAAGAGACCGAAAATCCCAATGTAGTTTTATCACATATTTCTGTGTCCGAAAATGGAGCAAATGAAAGTTCATCAACTTCAGAAAAAGACAACAACTCAATTTCATTGGCTGAACGTGGAAAATGGAAAATTGGGATGTCTTGTTTGTTCCAAGTTTAAAAATTTGGGGTTGAAAACAAAAAAAAAACATTGCCATATTTCAAAGGAATGTGGATGGAATTTACCGTAGAGCCAAATGGAACAAACAAAAGTACTAGACAAGCATCTTTACGCAAAATACTTAGCATCCATATAACGATTCAACAGAACATCAAAAATTTCTTAAATTAAAAGAAGAACGAGAAAAACATCTAATTACTTCCTAATATTATAGATTCATTAAATCATGAAGAACTTTTAAAAAACTTCTATAATATTTAATACTACTATGTGTATAGCATTGTAAAGAGAAATCGACCAATGTCTGACTTACCAGCTCTCTATTAGAATTGCAAAAGAAAAATGGTATTGACGTTGAACTTTCCTTATATTCAAGATTTTCTGGCACGAGAATTTTAGAACACGTATAGCATTCGAAATAAGAAAAGAATTATTTGCAAAAATGCCAAAATTTGCATCGCCGACATTGGCCAAAAAAAATTGTTTTAGTTTTGTATCTATACATGTTGAACTTGCCGAACGTTGCATGATATTTGTCGATGTCATCGAACTTGAAAATGCCACTGCTGAATATAGCATTCTCAGATTTAATTAAACCGTTAACAAATGAGTTCAAACTTTAAGCAAATAAATTTAAACTTTGAACAAATGATTTTAAACCATTAACAAATGAATTTAAATCTTAAACAAATGATTTTAAACCTTAAACAAATGATTTTAAACCCTTAACAAACAAAATTAAACCTTGAACAAATGATTTTAAACCCTTAACAAATATATTTAACCCCTTAACGAATGAGTTTCAACTGTTAACAAAAAGACTTAAACCTTTAGCAAATATATTTAAACTCTTTAATTTGATTCTCGATTACATCGAGGGTCAGAACTCGGGGTTAAAAGTGTCTGAATGGATAGTGTTGCGCAGGGTACAAAAACCCTCAGTTACAGAGCTGACTCTCTCCGTGGACCATGTGTCAATGGAAGAGCTAAAGAAGGCTCAATTCGTAATTGGGTATAAATTCGGGTCTGTCCAACTAAGACCCAAGGGTGGAACAGTAAAGACTGTGTCGGAGGCTGGGGATGGCCCAAGTCAGATTAAAACTCTGGCTGACGATCCTCAGCCTTCGACATCAGGAGTCAGCAGGCCTAAACTTTTGGTCAAGGCAAAGGCGGGCCCTGGTAAAGCAGTTGGAACTGCATAACCCAAGTCGAGGACTTCCGAAAAGAAGTCCATAGAGACTAACAAGAAGCCCCCTCCTGCCCGTGCCAAACCGGGTAAAAACAAAGGTCCTAAAGGATCCACCACCAAGGCTGACAGCAGCCATAAAAAGCCATATTAGTCATGGCCAATGATCACTTAAGTTGCCTTCAGATAAATCTCCATCATGCTAAAGCGGCATCAGACGTACTTAGCAGGAGATTTATCTCGGAGAAACTTAGTCTGGCGCTCATTCAGGAGCCCTGGGTACATCAAGGCCACATCAAAGGACTTCCTATAAAATCATGTAAGTTAATATATAGTAATGAACATGAATATCCTAGGGCAGCACTACTGCTCAACACTAAATTAAACTTTATTCCTCTTTCACAGTTCATCTCGAGGGACGTAGTTACAGCAGTTGTCGAGGTACCAACTTCAGGAGGTAGCCACGAGGTAGTAGTTACCTCAGCCTACTTTCCCGGAGAAGCGGATTCATTACCTCCCCCAGAGCTAAAACGGCTCATCAACTACTGCAAACGCAGAGGAAAGCACTTCATCATTGGATGCGATGCAAATGCACATCATACGCTATGGGGCAGCATGGATCCCAATGCCAGAGGTGAGTACCTCTACGATTTTATATTGTCTAACAATTTAGAGATCCTAAATCGATGTAACAAGCCAACCTTTATGAACATCATTAGACAAGAGGTCTTGGAACTAACACTTGCCAGTATGTTCATAAGTACAAAAATAAGCAGGTGGCATGTATCGAACGAGATTTCCATGTCAGATCACAGACACATCAGGTTCGATATAGATGCCACACTCAACACATGTCAGGAGTACCGAATCCCTAAATTATCTAACTGGGAACTCTATCGACAACACCTTAAGGCTGTAGTTGACTCTCCCGGCGGTAGCATTAGCACGACTGAGGAGCTAGACTCAGCCACTATGCAGCTTCAAACGGCTGTAATGACTTCATTCGAACACAGTTGCCCTCTGAAGCAAAAGACTTGCAATCGGCAGGTACCATGGTAGAATAGGGAACCGAGTCTAAAAAGAAAAGAAGTCAGGAAACTATTCAACAGAGCTAAATTCTCTAGCATCTGGGGGGAATATAAAAAGGCTCTAACGGAATATAACACGGAATTAAGGAGATCCAAAAGAAGAACCTGGCGGACCTTCTGCGATGGCATAGATCAATTACCCGCAGCTATCAGGCTCCATAAGGTACTTTCGAAGGATCACACGAATGGTATAGGCACACTTCAAAAAGAAGATGGGAACTACACCGAGAGTTGCGAGGAAACAGTCAGGCTCTTATTAGAAACTCACTTTCCCGACTCTCTCACTCCCGATCAAGGAATAGTAGCTCCAGACCCGATTGAGGTGGACAAGTATGGAGTCTCTAATCTTCACTCCTAACAAGGTTAGATGAGCCATTGGTACATTTAAGCCCTTTAAATCTGCTGGAGAAGACGGCATTTTTCCCGCCTTACTACAGCAAGGTGTTGAAGAAATACTATTTCCACTACAAAAAAATTTTTTCGAGCCAGTTACGCTCTATGGTACGTTCCCCAATGTTGGAGAGACGTCAGGGTGGTATTTATACCTAAAGCAGGAAAAAGAGCTAGTTCTCTAGCTAAATCGTTCCGACCCTTCAGCCTCTCCTCATTCCTGCTTAAGTCCATGGACAAAATCCTAGACCTACAGATTCGAAGTGAAATTCTGTTTAAATCACCACTTCATTCTAAGCAGTTCGCTTATCAAGTTGGCAAGTCTACTGAGACTGCCATTCACACATTAGTCAAAGACCTCGAAAAAGCTCTCGAAGCAAAAGAGGTGGATTTATGTGCAATTGCGGACATAGAAGGAGCCTTCGATAATACCTCCTTCGATGCAATTTAATCAGCTACCGAGGATAAAGGCTTTGAGCCCTCCACGGTAAACTGGATAGACTCCATACTTAAAAGCAGGAGGATAACCTTATCTCTAGGGAACTGCTCAGTCACGATCACCGCAGCAAAAGGCTGCCCACAAGGAAGAGTTCTCTCTCCACTCTTATGGTCGATTGATGGTCTTATGGTGATTGATGATCTGCTAGAGAAGTTGACCAGTTCGGGTTTTAATGTTCAAGGCTACGCGGATGACCTAGTAGTTACAATACGGGGCAAGCATGATCAAATCATATCCGACCTCATGCAAATAGCCCTCTCCAAAGTCCGCGCGTGGTGTTTAAACAAAGGCCTTAGCATAAACCCCAACAAAACGGTTATCGTTCCATTCACAAGAAGATCGAAGCTTTCACTAACGGCTCCTCTTCTTGATAATACGGAATTGATATTTTCAGACGAAGTCAAATATCTGGGGATAACCCTAGATAAGAAACTTACCTGGAATTCGCATCTGTCCAGAGTGACGGATAGAGCGATGCGATCTCTCTACACGTGTCGTCGCTTCATTGGCAGAACATGGGGTCTGAAGCCAAAAATGATGTACTGGACGTACACCACGGTTGTTAGACCCATGGTCACCTATGCGGCCCTTGCATGGTGGCCAAAAACTAATCAAAAGACGGCTGAGGCTCTGCTTCAAAAAACCCAGCGGCTTGCCTGTCTAGGAATAACTGGTGCCATGAGAACCTGTCCTACAGCAGCCATGGAAGCCTTATTAAACCTTGCACCCCTGCATTTGCAGGTGAAAAAGGAAGCGATCTCCAGTGCTATTAGAGTACAAACGGAGAAACAGTTAAAGCCAGGCGATCTGGTTGGTCATTTAATTATCTTAAAACAGATATGCTTCGAGCAAGTGACGACAATATCTGATATAATCACACCCAGAGTGGATTTTGTAAGACCATTCCAAGTGGTTCTTGGAGACCGACAACAATGGCGCTCCACTAAACCGTCCTTCCAACAAGGATCGATGGTGTGGTATACAGACGGCTCAAAAACAAACAGTGGGGTCGGATTGGGTGTATACGGCCCCAGATGCCATATATCAAAGGCTCTAGGCTCTACCCCTACCGTATTCCAAGCCGACGTATTGGCCATAGAAGAATGTGCCAATCCTGCATTAAAAGAGCCATAAATGGATCACCTATTAATATTCTCTCGGACAGTCAAGCTGCCCTCAAGGCCTTAAAGTCCTACACTGTCAAGTCAGGGATAGTCTGGGAATGTCTACAAACCCTCAAAAATCTATCAAGGAGAAACAAAGTTATCCTCATGTGGGTACCTGGACATGAGGGCCACAAAGGCAATGAAATTGCGGATGGCCTAGCCAAAAGAGGAACGGAAACTCAGTTTGTCGGACCAGAGCCATTTTGTGGCACATCAAAGTGTTACCTCAGAGCTACCCTAAATAACTGGGAGAATAAACAAAAACCCCTTTATTGGGAAAGGCTACAAGGACTTCGTCATGCAAAAAAGTTTATCGACTCCTCTGGCGGAAAAAAACAAAAGAACTCCTACTCCTTAGAAGAACAGAGCTCAAAATGATCACTGAGCTCTTCTCAGGTCATTGCCCCTTGAGGTATCACCTAAACAAGTTGGGTTTGGCTGAGACTTAATACTGCCGCTTCTGTCAGGATGCTCACGAAACCTCGGAGCACTTGGTCTGCCACTGCGAAGCATTGGCCAGGCGGAGATTACTCCACCTTGAGCATGCTTTTCCTCCACCAAGTTACGTATGGAACCTTAAGCCCAGAATGGTTCTAGACTTTATTAACAGTCTAAACCTATAAATGGGGCAAATTCAACGGGGACTCACAATAGATCTTTCAGGTCGCAGTGATTGCGAGGCTAACGCCTATACACCCCTTCACAATCCGAATATTATAATTTGGCATTGCTTAACCCACCGGCTATTATAATTAGCATTATCAGATTCCATAAAAAATATTGGTCTTGAATCATTATGAAATATTTCTTGATAAGCTTTATGCCTTTTACCACCAATCAACGGGAATTAAAAACATGTGCTGAAGAAAGAAAAGATGTGGAAATTATAAAAATGGGTCGAGTGTTCGGACCTATAGGTGGGCAGCTTGCAGCTTACGCACTTCATTGGCGGTCTGGAAAAACTAGCCCGCAAACATTTTGAATCTAGAGGTGACAAAACTTCTGGATTATTAAATCGATTTTTAAATTTAGAATTTTTAAAAGATTTAACTTTAATGATCGACGTCTTACAGGAATTCGCTTACCTTTCAGAAACCTTACAAAGTCGAAACATTAATATTGTTGAAGCAAATACTCTAATAGTTCGATCTATTAACGCCATTAATTATTTTAAGGATTCTGTTGGATGCTATAAAGCTAAAATCGAGGATATCCTTAACCCGGGGATTACACGAGTCAGTAGAACTGACTCTGACAGCGATTGACACTTACACAGGCTCGTGTAAACCCTGACTACTCTGTTTTACTGACCAGTCTGTACTGACAAGATTTCTGACGAGTCAGTATGGACTAGTCAATAAACTGTCAAACGTACAATTAAGATGGCGGAAATTGAAAATAAAAGGTAGATGCTAGTGGATATTTGTGTTTATATTCCTAATCTTTTCTCTTTTGAGTGGGAAATGACTGAAAAGTGTTTAACATACATTTTATTGTTTATTTTGTAGAGAATAAAGACGGATTAATGAAGAAATCGTTTGATATGCATATAGAAGAGGAATGTCTGCACCGCTTGACGACATTTTATTATGAACAGACTGGTCAATTGATAGAACGCAAATCGTTTTTTGTCAGTAAATTTGACAGACGAAATCAGGACTGTCCGTCAGTTCTATTGACTCGTGTAATCGTTGCGTAAGTCTAAAGCGTTTGAAGGCTTAAAAATAGAAAGCAAGGAAAAGTATATGAAACTCATACGCGACAAACTATATTAACTTGTATTGTTTTGTCCCTTACAGAAAGATTATTGAGTCAACACAGTTTGACCCCAGAGGGCCTTCCAAGTCGTGTAGTGTCGTCTTTCAAACTGCTAGTTCCCGATGACCTCGAGACGTTGCTATTGGACTCAAAATTCTGGCCTCATGGTTTATTGGTAAAACGTTTCTTCGTACCTCGTCCGATCCGGGATGCATAAAAAAACCGAATGAATTAGACGGGGCGATGGAAAAATCGCAGATTAAAGACTTGGTAGTTTATTACCAAAATGTTCGTCATGGTCTACGGTCAAAAACACGTCGGCTCTACTTGAACTCTTTTAATATTCCTCACGATGTTATTATTTTAACGGAGATATAGCTTAACAATTCCTTTTCGGATGCTGAATTACTGGACAACGACTTCCAAGTTTTTCGATGTGATCGAAATCCTGATGACATTTCTGTGCTCGGAAGAGGTATTCTAATCGCGATAAAGATTTCTTATGGCTGTTCCAAGATAGATATTCCCAATCCATCCTTGTCTGAATTCATATGCATCAGTATAACAATTGGGACAAAAATACTGTATATTCTTGCTGCATACATTCCTCCTGGCAGTCCGTCTGCTTCATACGATGCCGTTGCTGCTGCTGTGGAATATGTGTTCGAGCTGGCACGGGACTCGGATGATATTATATTCCTTGGTGATTTCAATCTTTCTACTGTTCAATGGCCGGTTTTTGATGATGAGGACTCCTTGGTCCCCAGTACATCTTCTGGAGAAATGCGCATATCTTAATGGATGCTATTGCCGCAATGGATCTTTTCAGGTAAATGATATTATAAGAACAACCGTAATAAATGCTTGGATTTCGTCTTTACCTCGGATGCTTTGAAATGTATGGTTCGTCCGTGTGACATGTCATTGGTTCTAATTGACTCATACCATCCAACTTTGGACGTGATAGTGGGCATTGATTGCGAGGGTACGTTAACATTTTTGTTTAATTTATCACTGCGGCTTGGTAAATTTCCTAAGTTATGGAAAGAGTCGTTTATTGTCCCAATCCTTAAGTCAGGTCAAAGGGAGCTTGTTACCAACTATCGTCCTATTGTTAAATTATCTTGCATTCCCAAACTGTTTGAAGCTTCTTTATATGAATTTTTATATTTTCATTGCAGTGGAGCTCTTAATACTCATCAGCATGTGGTTTTATGAAGGGAAGGTCAACAACAACAAACTTGCTTCAGTTTACATCTACCTGTATCGAATCGTTTGAGCGTGGTTGCGAAACTCACTGTATTTATACAGACTTCAGCAAGGCTTTTGACAAGCTTCCTCACTCTGTTTTGTTATTTAAACTGAGATCTTTGGGTTTACTAATTTGGCTGTTGAACTGGTTATCATCCTTACCTTAAGGATCGTAAACTTAGGATTCAGTTCCGTTCTGCACTGTCTGAAGAAATAATGGCTTACTCCGGTGTTCCATAGGGTAGTCACTTAGGGCCCTTTCATATTATTCATAAATGATGTTTCCTATGTAGTTACCAAATCTGATTTGCTAATATACGCAGATAATTTAAAACTATATATAAATCTATCGACTCGCGTTGCGACTGTCTCAATTTGCAGGATGACCTGGACAGACTTGTTGAATGGTGTGAAAAGAGTTCTCTCATTTTAAACGTTGATAAATGTAAGGTAACAACTATTTTATCTCGTAAGCGAGTCCCTTCGAATGTTGTCTATGCTATGAATGGGTTATTTGATTTCAAAAGTTGATAAAATATATGACTTGGGGATACTGTTTGACTCGAAAGGGCAAACTCTATGTTAGGCTTTGTAAAGCGTTGGGCAAAAGAATTAGATGATATCTACATTACAAAAGCTCTTTTTACCACTCTTGTTTAGACCCATTTTGGAATATGCCAGTCCTGTTTGGTCTCCCTCTTACAAAAATCACTCCGATCGTGTATTGAGAGCGTGCAAAGGAGATTCTTACTTTTTGCTCTAAGAGGTCTTGAATGGAGGGATAGACTTCATCTTCCTCCTTATAACGAAAGATTAAATTTAATACAAAAAATTTAAATTTAATATTCTAAATGGAGCTTTTTGGAATAATTTTATTTTAGTTAATATTCTAGAAGTTAATTTTAGTTTGTATTTTTTTGGATTAAACATTTTGTTTGGTAGTAATTTTCATTTTGTGATTTTTTGATTTTGTATATTTTGTATTGTATTGCGTTTGTTTTTGTTTCTTTAAATTTTTCATATAAATTATTTTATAAAAATAAGTTTTAGTTTTTTTTAAAATAACCATGCAAAAAATCCCCCCCCCCGGCGCCGGCCCCGTGCAGCGATCCTCTTATTAACATTTTTCCAGCACACCACTAATACCTATATCAGTACCACTACACTTACTGTGCGATTCACTGACTGATCAGTGTGTCTTAAGATCAACAAGGTTTAATAAGCTGAAATTTTGTATGGTGATTCTTCTTATACCCTATAGGGATGTAGTACATTAGGTTAGGTTGAGATGGCGCGACTATCGTGAAAGTATATACGATCAGCCCTATACTTAGATCATCTATGATCCAGTGTGAGATGTCACCTTATTAGAACTCTACCTGGAGAGATTCCTCAGATTTAGGGGGTAAACTGAAACCAGTCACAAGAGTTAATGAACATTACCACGTCCCCCCAAATCCTTCTCTGCTAATTCCCCCAAATTCACAAAACAAGTAGCTACCAAGCGTATTCCTTCTACGCCTAGCAAGGTTAGGGCATTCACACAGCAAGTACTGACCGCTCTCAACCTCTTCCTCGTCTATACAGCCTCTGCAGAAGTTATTGTATGAGTCCTCTGCGTGTTTGCCAAAGAGGCAGTATCCTGTGATAACTACAATAACATTTGACACATCATTCCGGTTCCTCATTTAATCTTCCCAGGACATATTTCGAGCAACAGCTGTCGTGAAATCGTGTATGGGGTCAGCTCCACCCAGTCTGCAATTTGATAGCTTACACACCTGTATATCTATAGAATCCTCTTCACAGAATCTAGGGGTTGACCTATGGACTCCTCCGCTAGTCATATATTCATAGCAGTCTGGCCAGAGCATCAGTTCCAGGTATGTCACTGTGATGAGGCACCCCGCAGAGAATAACTCTGTGGCTAGCACTCAGTGTTCCCCAGCTCACAGTAACATCGTTGCACTAGGCGCGATCTAATGGTGCTCGAGTTTAGAGCTTTGATTGCAGCTATCGCTATCATAAGTTCCTAATAGACAGAATCTCCGCTTGGAACACACTACTTTTCAACGAGCTCTACACCGATGGAGTGCAGCTTTACATGTTTTTGTTTTTGTAATGCAACAAGAATTCCACATAACAGTAGTCCGGTAGGCAGTACGATCCTGTATTTGAGGGAATGCTGAGTACACACCAGCTCCCATTCCCACATCCATTTTCGAACCATCTGTAAAGACACATATATCAGTGTCGTTTGCCACGCGGTAATCATCCCACTCCTCTCTACTAGGAATGCTAGTTGAGATTTCTTTCTCCCATGTCTAGGGAGAATGCAATCCGTAGCTCCCTGTATACAGTCCCCAGGATAGATCTTTAGACCTTGGTCTGCTTTTATCGAGCAGCCTGAATCTCTAAGCCTTACTGCCCTTGTTGCAGCTATACATTTGCCTTCTGTCACGGGGAAACAACCAGAGTATAATCTCCATTGCTGTAGAGGTGTAGTAAGACAGATTTAAACAAAAAATTCGACTCCTAATAAGCCTAAAATTGGTCTAAGGTCTAAACCCATTTATCCCCAAATTAACCCTATTTTATTTTAATAAACTTTACAATAAGCTTTATCCTCTATAGCTATAGTCTCCGCAATACATCATACACCATTTTTTTTAAAGGCAGGGAGACGAGAGATCCCAAGCACGGAGGACAAAGCGGCTATTGTGCTAAAATATGCCATACTACCAATTTTTTACTAATGTACAGCAGATTATGAATTTATTTATGTTTACACCTTAATTTTTGAGCTCTATATAATTTCAACAAAATTTTTTGAAAGATAGAGATCAGTTTGTGTCCAGTGCAGTCGTATAAGGCTAGTTTAGACTGTACCGTCTAAACGAGCTTATAGCGATCAACATACCAAGCGTCGCCTGACGTGAAGGTGTGGCAACAATTTCGTTCCGGAATGTAACAACTGATAGTTTACAAAAACCGCTGTAATTGCTGTAAACAAATTTATGAAAAATTCCTTGAAACACCCAGCTGATTACAAAAGAGGAATTAGCTGGATAGGCTTAATTATAAAAAACAAAAATGTAAACAATCCAATGACAGTAGCATCAAAAAGTACAAAAAGCAAGAGAATAAACTTTTTTCACCTATATAAGGAACTATTCATCCGTTGTTTTGGGTTTGAATTGCATTCAGTCTAGATAACTTCCTTTTTTCCAGAACCAACACATGTTAGGTTCACGCAAACGGACGCACCGAAAAGGCAAATCCCACCAGTAATATCAGTGGCGCAGCTATTCTTTTTACGGCAATCAAGTCCACTTGATTCATCGGCGTCAGCCTCATCTTGAGATCGTGCCAGTTCAGGCTGACATGTTACGGCCTGGGCTTAAGGAAACTATCTAATCTCAGCAGAACGCTTAACGCCGCCATACGGACGTTTAGGTTCTAGTCGTGATATTGCCGGCTGTTTAGGTAGCCAGCAATTGGATCGTTACCAAACTGCCTGAGCGATTCAGTCACTGCAATTCCACTTTCAAGACATCATCATTACAGGCGTCAAACAATCTAGTTGAATCCGATCCTCAGATTCACATTTGCAAGCCACAGATTTCCTGTGTCAAACAATTCTATCGCGCCTCATAGAACAGTGGCCGATTCAAGTCGTTTCATTTAAACAGCTCGTACAAAAATAGTTTACCACCATAAGCTTTGACAACGTCAAAGCCATCAGCTTCCTGTGTCAAGCAGTTATTTCCAAATCGCCACACTTCCTGCTCCTATGAACCACACACCGGACTGCTTCATTCTATTCAGTTTATTGTGGTGGACGCACCTCCTCAACACACTTGGCAGGTAGGCATGAAAATTATTCTGACAAGATCAACACGTTGGACACAATTGCAAATGAAACCAATTGGTAGGTTAAGAGATTCGAACCTAAATATTATCACAGTATTTCTAATTCTCTGCTTTATCAACGTCATTGTAATTTCTACATCAATACAATTAAAATATAACGTACAACGACAGGTAGTCGTCTAGATCGGATAATAGCAATTGTCCCTATTGCCTCTAGAGAGATTGGGCACATCTATTTGCATATCTAGAGCACTGTGTATGTTTTTATTTAGTCCACAAGTTATGGCATAAGCTTTGAACTGTATGAGATTAGCAGGAAATTGTATAGGACCTTACCCATTAAAATTTTACAGTTTACAAAATATGAGTAAAAAAAAAATTAAAATTTTTAAAATAATCAAGGAATTTATGGCAAAAAAATAGGATATACCTTGCGTTTTTCTATTTCTTTCTTTTTTTCTTCATAATCTTCTTAACAAAATTCCTTCCTGCAAATCCTTGTCCGTCCTAGTTATTAGTTTATAAATTTTTTCATACTTTGGAGAGCTTCGGTCTTACGAATTCACAGTCTCCAGCCAAAGAAAAACGTAATTTTAACTGAAAAAAATAAAAATAAAAATTCATTGTAAAGAAAACTATACTATATCTTTTAATATCAGTTGAAAGGAACCCCCCCCCCCCCCCTTTAAAACTAATATTCATTTAAACCTTAAAGTTCAATATGTTTACAAATAATAATCCTAATATCTTCAATTTCCTCCCTCCTTAATAATGAATGACGCCATCATATAATTTGGAGTAATAAGGCTGTCCCTTAGACAATTCTGGGCTAATTGCACTGATGGCACCGTGATAAATCAGCCAGCATACAAAAATCAACTGATCACCATCCCATAGCAAACATTTTCTCGAGTTTTCGCTTCTGCGAGAAGTTCTCGAAGAGCAACAATCCAAGAGTTTTTCGGTTTTATGAATTTCTCTCGACTATGGCTTTCAGGTTCAGAGAGCGCAGTATAATTCGAGAATTTTTCGTTTTTACAAATCTCTCTCGAAATGCGGCATTATTTTTCAAATATTCCGCCGAAAAAGGAAGCTATATAATGAAGCGTAGCAAGGGCTGAGAAAATAAAATTTACATTTGGTAAATGTTTCTCATAGTTTACTTGTTTATTTTCAATTGGATATCGAGTAGTTTTCACAAAGCGTAGTCTACTCATTCAAACACTTCGAAATTGAGTAGTTTTAACGAAGAAATCTCGAATACATATTGTGACCAATATACTATATAGCACCAATACATGAAAAATCTTGGAAAAAGTCCTGAGACGATGAATCGATATCGAGTCGTCATTTCGATTCGAATTAGCTTTCCTTTTCCTTCGTTTCGGCTCAAGATCGAGTCGAGAACGTCTTCGAAATCGAAGTGAAAATTCAATTGAGCGAGTCGCTTCGATTTTCTATCTCCAATCGCAATGTTTGCTGTGCAGTGTGTGAGGCTCGAACCTTCATTCATCAACATTGTAAGAGCGCGTTATTGGGCCACCAGAGAAAGGTATTGCTCAAATTTGACTTTCATTGATGTAGAAGGCCTTGATCGCATATTTGTACCTACATAAATACAAAAATTTATCAATTCCTTTAAGCTAAAAGCTATTCGTGAGCCTTACAGCTTAATATCGAAAACAGATCTAAGTTTTTACTTGACTTTTCCGGAGGAAGTTTTCTTAACTAGCGTATGATCCTGCCTTGTATTTCTCTTCGAATTCTTCTTCTGTCTCTTGAGCTTCTTCTGTGATATTTATCTAGCCAAGTACTACTGTTTCTCAAATAAAATTAATTAAAGAATAAGTAAAATAACCGGCCAAGTGCGAGTCGGACTCGCGCACGTAGAGTTCCGTACCATCGGGCTCGCATTATACCCCATAAGGTATGCCAGTCAGTAAAATAGCTGATAAATTAACTAGGCACAGGAATACTATCACCATCTTTCCTGAATTTTACGCTATAATAAGGAGGCCAGGAGCTAGGCCGAAAACCGAAGAAAGGTGTAAAAGAGCAATTAAGCGTCTTGCTGTAAGAAACGACATGAGTTCCGTCGAAATCAAATTATCTCTTAACATCCACAGAGAGAAGAGTTCAACAAACGTTACATGAAGACAATAAACTTAAATACCAAAGTCGGTTGACTAACTAAGCCTAGGAGTGGCAATTTATTATCTTCACTGAAGAAAAGAAGTATTGTTTGGACAACAATGATGGCTGCCAAAAGTATTGGCGAGATTTGAGGGAGACACGTGAATCACGCTATTCTCGCAATTTCGGGGAGGATCACTTACGACATGCGTTGCATTCGGATATTGTAACACCACAGGTTGGCTCAGAGCAACCGGGGTACATAAGTCGGAGGTTGTAAGACATAACAAGCAAAAGGATAAACGGAAAAAAATTAAACTAAACTCGGCGTATAAGGGTTGAGTGTTCGGCTACTCAGCTACTTATTCTCTTCAAAGCCAAAACATTTTTTTTTGTATTATCATTAGTACCTTCGTAATCAACGAAAAAAAAACGAAAAAAGAAAAGCAAAAATTGGGAAACAGCATTATGACAGATCTTAGGTTCCATACCCGAATAGGATGGTAAGCTTTTCCGAATCCGTGCTTACATTAGGAGTTCTGTAAAAAGAAAAAAAGGAAACTGATCGAAAATTATAGGGTCATCTATTAGTCGCTAGGGACAAATTAGTATACCGCTTAATTAAAAGCGCGTAGCAACAAGAATCTGTAATGGATAAGTACTAATTAGACATATAGTTAGGTAACGGGAGGGTGACCATTCTTCGACGAGTTGCATTTCTTCTAAAACTTCACTCCTACTTTAACTATAAAAAAAATTAACTTTTCCTTCCTTTTAACTTTGAGGCCTAAAATTTGTCAGCTTGATCATTTGTTGATCTGTACGCCTCGGGTTCACTTTTAGAAAGGAATGTAATTTTTAATTAGACCTTGACGTGGAACGATCACATGAAGTTTATCATGCGTAGATTTCGGTGGCCTCCGTTCGCTTTGGGCCACAAGCTCTTTTACATCTACCGAGACCAGATTACATTTAGTGCGTAACTGCTTCCTTTAATGGGTATGAGATCTATGGTAGGATGATTATGTTTATATATACATATATAACCTTCGTAGATTTAATAATGTCTCACAGCATGCTTCTTCAATGTTCGGTTGTATACTCTTGAAGCTCACTTGCAGCTTCGACTGATTGCATATGTGGCTTAGATTATCAAATTTGCGCAATCTAAATACTTGTTTGACTTACGCACATGAAAAGGAAATAAAAGTCATGTCCACCTGCTTATAGACAAGCGAAGTGCATTATGCACATATAAGTGTCATGTATCAATGAATACACGACGACAAAGCCTTACGCTATGTTTATGTTTTGCTAATAAGTAAAGCAAAACCAACAGCATACGGTGCTTTAGAGTAAACGATCAATGAAAATCATTACATTGTAGCTTTCTTTGTTTACTTCTAGCTAACTTGCAAGCACAACGAATTGGAAATGAGTGGTGTCAGCAATTTTCAAAGTGTATAAATTCAGTGTAATTAGATTGAATAAATCAGAGTTTATTTTGAACTCTAGAATTGTGTTTGTTATCAGACTGAGAGCTCCCTTAGCTCCGACATGGCTACACATGAAGGTAATTGAGCTCCTCAGCTCTTGCCCTTTCTTATTACTAATATAGCTCTTTATAGCTCTGGTAATTTTCCCTGGCTATCCTAATAATGAACTCTATAGCTCCTACCTGGACTAGCCGCTTGGCCAACAGAGAGCTGCTTCATAGCTCCTACTTGCCAAGCATATTGTCAAACAGGGCTTTAAGAAGCACTTTGTCGATAGAGTAGAAAAGTTATACATATTCTTTTCATCGGCAGATTTAAAGAATAATAAGCAACAAATATTTCTACAGTAGATGCCTGTTGTTTTTCATCCAAGCTATCCAAATTATGGAATTTATTGCTAACTTCATTAAGAAGATTGCTTATGTCAAGTACAGTGACCACTTTCAATCGGAATGCTTTCATTTATTACTCTTCCTAGAGTAATTCTATATTTTAATATATTTTTATATATCTCTCTACTTACATATTATAAAAACAAAAAAAATATATATATATATTTTCCCTATCCTTCTTAGCTTTGTAGTTGTTTTGTAGATCAAGATATAAATTTGAGTTGCTAGTATAAGAATTTTTTTTCTCGATATTGTATTCTTTATATTTGTACATCACATAAGAATTTTTGTATTCTAAATTGTACAATGCCATTTGTTGGAATAAATTGATTTGAATTGAAATATCTCATAGTTGCGGTAGCGTATGTGCTAATATAGCCAGTCTCCTAAGTTTCAATTTTAATTGGGATGTAAGTAAGTGAATTTCCGATTTAAGGAAGTATGTGGAGCGATCAATGATGGGCCCATTGTTTGATTAAGGACTATAGAAATGCTCAAGGCAGTAATTAGTTGAAATAAAGTGTTTTTAGATTTTTTCTTTTTTTAATTTTTTTTTTTTTGTTTTCATTGAATTTTTTGTGACAGAACCTATGGCAAATACATATAGTTGCTAAGGAAAAAAATTAGGGTTTCAACATTTTTTTTTTTATAAAACATCGTAAAAAATTATTTATTTATCTAAACATCAAAAACAAAAAACTTGGAATCAAATAATTTTTCATAACGATAAACGCCCAAAAGAACAAAAAAATAATAATAATAATAATTATATTCTATAATATTATATACATGTATCACTTTTACTAAATATAGAAGACTTGTCCTGAAGTCCTTAATAAACATACGAAATATCTTGTGATTGACAAGAACAAGAATGTTTTTCATTTACCCACAATTTAAAAATTTAACTAACCTCCTCAGCTCGTAAGCTCATAGTTTGCAGATGGTTTCCACAATGTAATTTCCAATTTTTTTTTTTTTTGTATCATCTTTTCTCATTTTGAAGATCTTCTACTTAACATATTTTACTTTTATAGTAAACATATATATAAATAAAAACTAGATTTAATATTTTCACTCAATTTATACATGAAATCGTAAATCATTGTCGCTCTGGAATTATTTCTTATTTGAGGAACTGATGTCATTCACATCTTGGGTTTTCATTTCTCTGAACACCCAGTTACCTTGGCCATCAAACTCTAGGACATGAGTATGAAATTTCCTGAAAGAATTATTTATTTTTATTTTTATTTTATTTATTTTTTTTATAAAACAATATTACCATAATGTTGGTCGATGTGTAATTGTTAGGAGGGTGATATCCATATTTTTGGCGATTTCATATATGGAACTCTCAACGTCAATTGATACAGCGCTCGTACATTCATCAAGTAGAGCATATTTTGGTCTAAAAAAATAATAATAAAAGAAATAAAAATATTAAAATTTGTTGAAATTGACAAAATATTATTTAATTTGACATTTTCCCACTTTTCTTAATTAGTTATGAGACATTTTGGTAAGCTCTGCTCCATGTATTTCTAACACGATTAATAAATCTACAGACATCTACAAAAGTAAGAGTACTTGAGCCTTTTCTCTATCGAAACCGATTCACAATCTAAGTTTAATTCACCTGAATCAGTCGTCCCATCTAAAGACAGTAAGAACAGACAAGGAACAATATACATCTGGGCGGCATATTTCCAGGAATGCAATAGCTGAAGTTATGAATACAGTTCAAGTGCATATAAGAGCAAGGAAATTGTGGATGGACATTGTGGACTGTTTGTTCATATGAAAAC
This sequence comes from Dioctria linearis, assembly GCA_963930735.1. Lineage (NCBI taxonomy): Eukaryota > Metazoa > Arthropoda > Insecta > Diptera > Asilidae > Dioctria > Dioctria linearis. The sequence continues at coordinate 4,662,656 of OZ005741.1, forward strand.
CTGGAACAGCATCAACAGCAGGTTCGGCATACAGTGAATGTTTTAGCACTAAGACTTGACTGTGAGGAAGGCTATCAAAATTACCGTAAGGATCGTCTTACTTAAATGTATACTTCCAGTACTTGATAAAAGTTCTTTGTGAGCTATAGTGACCATAATCTTATTCTGGGATTACTTTGGATATGGCAGATAACTTGGGGATGATTGCTGGCATAAAAACATGTAAGGATATACTACGCAGATCTATTCATAAGTTGTCTGTCACCATTGTCATGTGATGAGGTAGATCATAGATCATAGCGAGAGTCCAAAGAAAAAAAAATAATAGTATGGTTCTCAAAGAACAAGCGATGCAGACAAAATCAAGTACCCATTAAACGACGATGACATTTTTATGGCTCTGCAAACGCGACACAGTTACTGTGATATGTTTGCTTCTACCGGCTTGACTCGAATCAAGCATTATCGATGTGATATTTTATTATATCTTAATAAAAGAAGATGAGACTGAACTGGAGGCCTTAAATAATTACTACTGCACCGTAAAACGTACATTGGGATGTTGTGGAACATATAATATAATAATAAAATAGTAATAATAATAAAATAATATTTCCTAATATTTCCTAATTGATGACACTGCAAGATTGACAATCTTTCACATTAGCAATGGGGAAATCAAAATTCAAATCAGGATATAAGTCAAAGCCCAAATCAAGACTAACATAAAAATCAAAACCAAAATCAAAAATTCAAAACCAAATCAAAATTAAAAAGATAAAATAAAAACCAAAAAAAGATAACAAATGCGAGTGTGTGTGTGTCGCAGATAAAAAGAACGCTACTCTAGGAACTCAACAAGATACCGTCTGAATGTTCCAAATGAATTTGCCCGCTGAATGTTACTAGGCAGCTCGTTCCAAGAACGAATTACCTGAACAATATAAGAACCCTCAGATACTGATGTTTGGAATCTAGGTACTAAAAACTTAAGCCCTTTAGTAGAGTTAAGAGACCGGACCAAGTTAGCTAGATATGAAGGTTTGGCTGTAGTAACAAGCTTGTAAATAAAAAACCCTCCGCTTCAAATATATTTCCAGCGAGCATCCAAGCAGAGCAAACCTAAAGTAAGACACATGGTCAAACCTTCGTAATCCAAAAATATGTCGGACGCAGTTATTTAATGCGACATCTAATTTTATAATGCAGCTTGAATCCAACTTCGTAAAAACAAGGCAATCTTAGGTAAAGTGTTGAAAGACTTTATTAGATGATGACGCGCAATTGGGCTAGCAGAAAACTAGCTGACAGACACAAGCAATGAAGAGTTGCTTACATTTTGTAAAGGCAGACCATATTCAGTCGCAACATTTCATAGAATTAAATGTAACGCCCAAATTATGGATCCTGTTCACGTACGGAATTACAGCACCATCCACAGTGGCAACTGGTAATTCCAAAGAGTCTATCGAACCAGTTGAAAAGGCAATGCACTGAGACTTACTAGGATTTATTTTAATACTGTGTGCAAACCATCAGCACCTCTGCCGCTCTCATCACATTCCCTAATTCCTTTCCTTATCTCCTTATGCTGTGCTTTGCATCATAGGGTATCCCCTGAGCTTGGCTTAATAATATGAAAAAAAAATTCTCACTTTTCAATTTCGAGTCAATCACTGTTGATCCTATCCACACAGTCTTTCATCAAACCTATTGAACGTCATTTGTATAAATCTGAATATTAATGTCACGAATTACAAGCGGCGAATAGAGTAGAGTAGAGGCCCAAGAATAGTTCCATATGGAACTCTACAGGTTAAGGGAAGCAAATGCGAAAAAATTTCCTCATCTAGGCATACACGCTGTAATTTATCAGACACTAAGTTATTAATTAAAAGAGCTGACCCATTTGAGTTGTGAAGTTTTCTCAGTACATTTTTAATGTAAAACACTGTAAAATGCCTTCGAAAAATCAAGAAGTCACAAAATAGCGATTTCTCTGTTATCGAGCTGATCGAGTGTCAGTTGTCACTTTCAAGGTGGTACTTTCACAACTAAGCACAGGATGAAAACCGGACTGCCATACACTTATGAGGTTATTCTTTAATATGGAATGTTGAACTTGCCAATACAGCAACTTTTTCAGGACTTTGGACAGAGCACAAAGCATTTCTGCATATTCTCTTTTAAAAGAAACGCACTTTGATTTTGGAAAAGAAGGGGGGGGGGAAGGGTTAAAAGGAGACATGTCAAGCCTGAAGATAGGACTAAAATTGTAATTTTGGCGCCTACTTTTAATATCAAAATTCATACAAAATTAAAACAGGTATTGTAAATAGATTTCGGAGCCTTTACATTGATTTCTATTTATACATAACGTTAAATAAACATCCCAACCTTATTACAACACAATATTATATCAGAGTAGCTCTAAACCAAAACACTTACCTATGATAGAATAATCTTGCAATTGCCATTCTTTGCTTTTCACCTCCAGAAAGAATATCCTTCCAATCTCTAACAACATCAAAGCTATCCCTAAAAAAAACAAATAAATAATCATAAAATTTTCAATTCAATTTAAATCTTCTAAATATTCTAGAAATACCTGATAGCAATATGTTCTAGAGCAACCATTTTTAAAATTTCTCTCAATTGATTTTCAGTTATGTTTTTCTTGATCATATCATCTCTAGAATCTGGATATATGATTTGATCACATAAGCTTCCAATTGACATATACGGCCTTTGTGGTATATAAAACATGCAAGGTTTTCCTTCAACTGGACGCGGTATATGTAATTCACCACCATAAATTGGCCAAAGACCACTCAATATACGAAATAGACTTGATTTGCCACAACCATTTGGACCGGTTATAAGTAAATGCATGCCAGGCTTAATGTTAAGTGTTAAACTTGGTACAACTATATCACAGTTTGGTGTTACAACTGGTACATTACACAGTTGTATTGACATTATTTTATTATCGGTGTACACAAGTTTACCCTTGGCAATAGGTTGTCCATTAGAAAATTCCAAAACTCCAGCTGTATTACGTGATTCAGCTACTGTTGTTTTACTATATTTACCCTGAGCAGTTTCTTCAAAAACTTCAAGCATACTAGCTACTCGATAGGTGTAGCCAGCCAAAGCTACTATTTCTTTGTATGATGACATAAGGCGTTCAATTGCATCTGCACCAGATATTAAAAGATTTCTAGCTGTTGTTAAGTATTGTGTCCTTTCACTAACACTGGTACTATCGGTCTCGTTTACTAAAATCAAATATATATCAGAATCAAATATTTAGAATGTGTTTAAAACATACAAAACATAATGTTAAATATAATATGAGAGTTATTCTTACCGCTGGCTTGACGTTTTGTTGTCAATATTGGAAGGGATATCATAATCATTCCAGTTCCAGACCAGATATATTTCATGAAAAATTGTTCTAACATAACAAACCACAATTTTTGTGAGAAGATTGTGTTCATTTGGCTAACTAGACGACTGTAGGCTTCTCGAAGTTGGATTAGTTCAACCTGAAAGTTATATGGAAAGTTATAGGAGAAACAGTAGTGTAAATAAAACTTTCATATACATATTATAAAAAATTTACTAAACTACATAGTCTTTTGTAGTAAAACTATAAGATTTGACGAGTTGCACAATTACTTGTACTAGATTAGATTAGATTTGTGGAGGGATATGGAAGCAAAAAGCCTCGCATTCACTGCGACCTGAAATTCTATTGTGAGTCCCTATTCAATTTACTCCCTTTCTAGGTTTAGATTGTTAGTAAAGTCCAGAACCATTCTGCGATTGAGATTCCATACGTAGTTTGGTGGAGGAAAAGCATGATCGCGGTGGAGTAATCTCCAGCTGGTCGTCAATACATCGGAGTTGCCGAGCAGGTGCTCCGAAATTTAATGAGCATCCTGACAGAAACGGTAGAATGAAGTCTCAGCTAAGCTCATCTTGTTTGGGTGATACCGCAACAAAGAGCAGTGGCCTGAGAAGAAGTCTGTAATAACTTTAAGCACTGTTCTCCTAAAAAGTAGGAGTTCTTTTATTTTTCCGCCAGAGGTGTCGATAAATTTTTATTTGCCTGACGAAGTCCTGTAGCCTGTCCCAATAAAGAAATTCTTTTCGTTCTCCCAGCTATTTAGGGTGGCTTGAAGTAACACTTTGAAGTGCCACAAAATGACTGTGGTGCGACAAAGGGAGTTTCCGCTCCTCTTTTGGCTAGGCCATATGGCTCTCATGTCCATGAGGATAACTTTATTTCTCCTCGATAAATTTTTAAGTGTTTGCAGACACTCCCAGAGTATCCTTGACTTAATAGTGAAGGACTTTAAGGTCTTAAGAGCGGCTTGACTGTCGAAGACGATATTATCGGTTGAGTCACTTATGGCTCTTTTAATGCAGGAATGGCTAATACCTCAGCTTGAATTACGGCATAGGTAGAGCCCAAGGCCTTTGAGATATGGCATGTGGAGCCGTATACGCCAAGTCCGTCTGTATACCACACCATCAATCCTTGTTGAAAGGATGGTTTAGTGCCCTTTCTTTTTGGTCTCGCAAAACCACCTTGGGTGTGATTATATCTGTTTTAAGATAATTAAATGGACCAGCATTATCCCCTGGCATTAACTGTTTCTCCTTTCTATAGATTTTTCACCTGCAAATGCAAAGGTGAAAGGTTTAATAAGGTTTCCATGCATGCTGTAGGACAGGTACTCATGGCACCAGTTACTCCTAGACAAGCAGGCCGCTGGAGTTTTTTTTTTAAAGCAGAACCTCGGTTTTCTTTTGATTAGTTTTTGGCCACCATATGAGGGCCGCATACGTGACCATGAATCTAACAACCGTGATGTACCTCCAGTATATCATTTTTGGCTTCAAACACCATGTGCTGCCAATGAAGCGAAAACACGTGTAGAGAGATCCTACCGCTCTTTCCGTTACTCTAGACAGATGTGAATTCCAAGTAAGTTTTTTATCTAGAGGGACCCCAGAACTTCATCTGAAAATATCAATTCCGTGTTATCAAGAATTGGATCCGTTCGTGAAAGCTTCGATCTTCTCGTGAACGGAAAGATAGCCGTTTTATTGGGTTTATGCTAGGGCCCTGGTTTAAACACCATGTCCGGACTTTAGACTTGTACTCATTTTAGATAATTTACATTACAAACTGTCGTAGTCAGGTGGCTTAGTTAGCTCGTAATTTCTAAGATTTATATCGGTTAGCGGGTCTTTCGAGACCCTCTCTCTAAGCATGCCGCCGAAAAGGTTTGCAGTAAAAACTTAAAATTGGATAGGGTAACACCTGAAAGCAGAGGATGCATTTCTATCTGATTGTATACAAACTTAAAAGCTTAAACATAGCTGTGACGGCAGATGGCAGACTATTGAAGTACATAGGAACAATTTTCTCTAGGAACGTTTTATCGAACGTGTATTACATAGGAATTTGCAGTTGCCGTCAGCCCCTCTCGCTGTCGTAATTGAATTAGTTCAATAAAGTGGTCGGCGGCACTGCAGATTCCTATGTAATACACACTCCTAGAGAAAATTGTTCCTATTACTGAAACAATATTCTTCTCCCATATTGAAAAGTGTTTTATATGGCGGATCGTGTCGTGAGGAGTGTTGGGAACTTGAGGAAATTTCAAAATTTTTCAACGTGAAAAATTTGATCTTATGTCCCACACAGCAGAAATACATATATTCGTGGTATGTTACTGGGAAATCCTGTTAGGATATATAAATTGTTCATGGGAAATCCCGTCCGGTCCCAATTAAAAACTTAGGACATCCCTGAGAATGACAAATGTCCGGGGTTGGGATGTCTCTGGTATATGCCATGCCCTTCCCACAGGATATCCTGTGGTTGTACTTAGGCACAGTTAACGCATTCAATAATATAAAATTCCCACTTCAAGCGTATCTAGGACGTCCTACGGATCTCTTAGTTTTTGGCACGATGTACGGGGGAATATCTGGAGAATATTGTTTAAGATTTTCTGTAATTGTAGAATTTTCTTTTTGATGAGTAGGCATTTTTACAAAAAATAAATAAATACTGGCTGGAAAGTATATGCCAGAGGTGTATGCATAAATGCAATATTTTCAACACAATCAAATTGAATTCCTATGACAAAATGGCTAAAAAATCATGTTCAAAAACTAACAAACTTTGCCAAAACAGGACCAAAAACGACACACGGAAGCACACCAAGCAACAAATTAGTGCTTTTACCAGAGAACCGCGCGAACCACGAGAATCAGAGAACATATCGAAATAAATTCTGGAAGGGGGGAAAAAATACTTTCCCATGTTTGTCCCAAAATTGTCCTACACATCCCGCATGTATTTTGTCTTTAAAATACTGAGAATGTTCCCACATAGAGTTGTTGTGGGATATCCCAGGAAATAACTTATGGGAAATACTTCCTATTTATCCCGGGAAAGCTATGGGATCTGTGGGACAAGAATAGGATGTCCCTGGGTAACTTTGTGCTGTATGGAGTTATACTTTTCGTTAATTGTGCAGTATGTACAATTATTACTTTAACTTTGGAATATTAGATAAGTCATGTTCTACTTTGAAATGCACGCAATCGGATTCAGACTGACTGATCCAGAGAATAGGTACGTAACTGTACTTCATTGTTGAGCTTTGCAAGTATTTTTATAAATTTTACCATACTTTTGTTGAGTCTATGAAATTGCGTGTAATACTAAACAATCTCTCTCTATAGAATACATATTTATGAAATATTCGTAATTTTTACACTTTATAGTATCAAAGAAATCTCATGTTTGGTAAAAATTACGAAGAAATCTATTACAAGCGTAGGTGCACGTTCTTTTTACGAAACGTTTTATAGATTTTTACATTGTTCGTTAAAATGAGCTATGAAATTCTACACAAATTGCATAGATTTTAAGTAGTTTTCTCCAAAACTACGAAAATCTTTTAGATCGAGATTTTACAAAAGCTCTGGTAAATACTTTACGATTTTTCTTTGTTTTTTTTTTTTGCTGGGTGTAGGAATTAATTTAGTTTTGCCCAACTTATTTTTTATTATTAATTTGTCACTTGTTTTTATCCAATACTATTTTATGTGCAACACATAATTAAGTTCCATATTGTTTAAAACTAGCTGTCGCTAATGGCCGGTTTTACAGTCCAGGCTTAAGAAAGAGCTTAGCTAAGCCAAGGGTGTGGCTTAAGCCCAGAACTTAAGCGTACTCAGTTACACAGTACTCAGTAAGCTGAGGCTTACTGGCCGCGGATGATAATTTTTAAGTTATCAGCACTGTGCTATAATTGTGAATTTTTTAAAGGAAAATTGCCATTGTGGATTAAAAACCAAGCTAAAAGAAGAACTTTACATTTACCAGTTTGTTGTGGTTTTTATATCTGGAAGGATATCAAACCTAAAAACCATTGTTGCAGAATGTTTCGACAATGTAAACCATCATAGCCGAATGTTTCTACAGTCGGAACCGAGAATAAAAATCAACGCCATCCCAATTCTCGAAATGTTGCGGGCGCCTTCATATGATATTTTCACGGGTCACACCTTCCGATATTATATTATACATTTGTTCGTCGCTTATATCCTCTGCTTCAGATAAATAACTCAGTTTTGTCTTAAACTGTTTGGTTTCTTCTTAAAACGTCAAATTGAATGCTGACACTAGCTGCCAGACTGCTAACTAGATAACTATTTTTTGCTTGGAAAATTTCAATTTAGTTTTAAAGTTTAACAAAATTTAGGCAAAATATATATTTAGCAATAATTTCTAATGTGTGTTATGAGTTCGCACTCATAACGCCTAACCAACCTGAGTACATTGCATACCCGTGCAAATATGTACTCCCGATAACAAAATATTTCATTTCATTTCCCGTCATACAAAGTGTACAATTTGTATACTTTGTTTGCTCACATGCAAAAATGCTGAAGTGGGGCCTTTTGCCCACCAACGATAAGAAATACAATATTTCTTAGTAGAGGATATTTCCTCCCGACATTTCTCAACATCAAAAAAACAACGCGCGATTATTTTTCTCCACACATTTTTATCGCGAAATCGCTCGATCAGCAAAAAAGCGTGGAAAACAACGTTGGCAGCGAAAAGCATGTAGGGGCGGCTGAAAAAGATCATCGAGGCAGTCTATCAAGAACCGGCGGGCGACTTTATTCTAGAAAAAAGCTTTCGGGTTAGTTCCGCGCAAATCTTAACCATTCAGATTAACAAAGTATATTATCAGTAAAAGTTCTGTATTAATCGAGTAAATCTCGATCACTTCTATTAAAGAATAAATTGACACATTATCAATAAAAGTTCTATGTTAACTGTGTAATCTTAATCATTCCTATTAAGGAATAAATTCAAAGTATATTATCAGTAAAAGTTCTGTATTAATCGAGTAAATCTCGATCACTTCTATTAAAGAATAAATTGACACATTATCAATAAAAGTTCTACGTTAATTGTGTGATCTTAATCATTCCTATTAAGGAATAAATTCAAAGTATATTATCAGTAAAAGTTCTGTATTAATCGAGTAAATCTCGATCACTTCTATTAAAGAATAAATTGACACATTATCAATAAAAGTTCTACGTTAATTGTGTGATCTTAATCATTCCTATTAAGGAATACATTCAAATTCTACGTTAATTGTGTGATCTTAATCATTCCTATTAAGGAATAAATTCAAAGTATATTATCAGTAAAAGTTTTGTATTAGTTGAGTAAATCTTGTTAACTTCTATTAAAGAATAGATTGAAACATTATCAATAAAAGTTCTATATTAATTGTGAATAAACTCAAAGTATATTATCAATAAAAGTTCTATGTTAACTGTGTAATCTTACTCATTCCTATTAAGGAATAAATTCAAAGTATATTATCAGTAAAAGTTTTGTATTAGTTGAGTAAATCTTGTTAACTTCTATTAAAGAATAGATTGAAACATTACCAATAAAAGTTCTATATTAATTGTGAATAAACTCAAAGTATATTATCAATAAAAGTTCTATGTTAACTGTGTAATCTTAATCATTCCTATTAAGGAATAAATTCAAAGTATATTATCAGTAAAAGTTTTGTATTAGTTGAGTAAATCTTGTTAACTTCTATTAAAGAATAGATTGAAACATTACCAATAAAAGTTCTATATTAATTGTGAATAAACTCAAAGTATATTATCAATAAAAGTTCTATGTTAACTGTGTAATCTTAATCATTCCTATTAAGGAATAAATTCAAAGTATATTATCAGTAAAAGTTTTGTATTAGTTGAGTAAATCTTGTTAACTTCTATTAAAGAATAGATTGAAACATTATCAATAAAAGTTCTATATTAATTGTGAATAAACTCAAAGTATATTACCAATAAAAGTTCTATATTAATAGTGAATAAACTCAAAGTATATTATCAATAAAAGTTCTATATTAATTGTGTTAATCTTAATCGTTCCTATTAAGGAATAAATTCAAAGTATATTATCAATAAAAGTTCTATATTAATTGTGCTAATCTTATTCATTCCTATCGAAGAATAAATTGAAAGACTACCAATAAAAGTTCTAAATTAATTGTGCAAAATCCTAATAACTTCTATTAAAGAATAAATTAGAAGATTATCAATAAAGCTGTGCATAGCCGATTACTAAGGCTTGATATCGACGGGGCTGGTGCAACTTCCTGGCGAAGTCAGAAGCACTCCCAGTCCTTTGTGGGTGACAAAACTGAGATACACCACATAAAAATCTGGTGGCAGCGGTGTGGGATATTTAAATCCTACCAATAGTTTATGAAAGACCTGGAAGGAAAGGACCTCCAGGCAAGGCACAATATTGGACCATTGGACGGACGCAGGTTCAAGCTGTAATGGAGCAGAACTCGATGGATGGAACCGGTAATCAGCGGCTGGTAAACTCCAAGTAAGTCGGATGTACTTATACTCTGTAAAAGATTTAGTTCCAAATAGATATATATAAAGTGTTTTTTTTTATACATATGTTGTATATATTACTGTGAAAGTGAGAATTTCCCTCGGCATATTTATGAAACTCTATTAATGGAAACGGAAAACCACTAATTATTTTATTTTATCGAAGGCAGGATGTACATTTTATATCCAATTTTCTTTTTAACTTTTTTTGTCGGTTACATCCATTGCCTACTCACTAACGACTGATAAAATATTTTTGGGCATTTCAATTCAACTCAATTCAATTCAATTTATTTCATGATAATACTCTCATAATGGTGGAATCGTGAGTGGACCATTCTAGAGCTAAACCTAATCTAACTACAAAGGAAACTGAACAACTTAAAGCGTTTTTTTCCTGCGGCCCTTATGCATCTCCACGCCATAACAGTTTTGAGTTGGTGGATTACTGCAAAGTGTATGATGGGCGATAGTTGCTAATTTGGTGATGACTGATTGTTTTATTGAAGCGTTCCATTCTAATCGGCTTACAACTGCTGAATACATGATCTCTGTTCGTTTGCTTTCTTGGTTGATTCGAGATGTTAGTATGTTATTGTTTTAATTTTATGCAACATGGGCGTTTAAGTGACTTATGACCTCTAACATCTGCGCCTAATTACCTGCGTTCTTTTTGTTTTTTCTTTTTGCTTGTACGGAATACCAACACGAATTTACCTAGCTAGGAACGAATTTTTAAACTGTCTGTATCCTTCTACACAGTTGTATGACTAGCGTAGATAATAAGGAATAGAAACGAGGTCTGTACTGGGACGAGGTACCTACCTTAGAATAGCATCCTACTTTACTACATGTATACTACTAATTAATCCTCACCAGTGATACATCGTTTTCAAATTCAAAATATTTACCCTACGCAGTGGTCGTACTGTCCAAAAGGGACTCAGGATGCCAGATAACCCGCCTACTCCTCCTCCCCCTCCTCCCCCTCTTGGAGGAAGTGGTTCTGTCTCGACACCTAATAGTGTGCATTTATCATTCTCCGACGCGAAACTTATTATCCCCGAATTCGACGGAAATCCTCGCGACCTCCAACGTTTCCTCTCTTGTTGTGACCTATTCCAAGTAGATTCACGAAACGAAGGGGAAAAGGCCGTCTTTTTAAGTATAATAAAGACAAAACTCACTGGACGCGCTTATGATGCCATCCAGTACGGGACCCATCACCGTTGGTGCGAGTTAAAGAGGGAGCTTCAAGACCAATTTCTTGAAGTCTTATCTCGTACCACTCTGCAAAACGAGCTAATGAAAACTCGCCAACAATATAAGGAAGACGTAAAAGAGTACGCCCAGAGAGTTAACAAACAGCTTGCCCTCTTAAATAGCGCCACAGCTACTTCAGTCACTGATGTTACTCTCCAGAACCTACTTCTTGGTGAGAACAAAAAACTCGCCTTACAAGCTTTCGAGGACGGAATACGTAACGATCAGCTCCGTATCCTCACCAAAGCAGCTCAAAAGACCGGGTTGCGTGAAGCAATAAACTATGCGACGGAACAAGCATCCCGCATTGAAAAGAACTCTCCCTCCACACTCAATACAAATTTTGTCCACAACCATAAGTCCCCAGTAATAAAGACTGAAGGACAACACGTTCATCTTCCCCATCTTCGACCAAGCGCTAATCTCTACTGTACCCACTGTAGGCGTAGCGGACATACCCTCGAACAATGTTTCGTCAATAAAGGGACACGGCCACCCTTTCCTAACAATGTCAAGAAGGAAGACTATAGGACCCATTGTGCATATTGTAAGAGGCCGGGTCACCACATCGAGGAATGTAGATCCCGCGAGTATAACAACGCGAGGAAAGCCGATCAATCGCCCAGAAGGCAAGACCAATTACATACAGTCAGTAGAGTACCAGCTCCACGAGAACAGACTAATCGGCGCAATACGCTAGTTCATTTTTCGGATGAGCTGAAAGGGGCCTCTACTAGTGTACAATCTCATCGCCCGGAAAACTCATCTTGGCGGCTGAAGAAACTCGGCACACCAGCACGCCTAAATCAAATAAGTACTCAAGCCGAGATACACGAAAATCAATCGCAGACGCTAAATTAAATATAAGTCAAAACGCCCTCACCCTTACAATACCGTTTTCCTTATCTAAAAATGGGCTCAGTACGTTTCTGATAGATACGGGAGCCGAAATAAGCCTCTACAAAGCCAGCCTAGCTAAAGGTGACTGTTTAATATATCCTTCACAAAAAACTAATGTCACAACTATTTCAAGTGACAAAATGTCTACCTTGGGACTAGCCTTTGGCGTCCTCGATTTTGGCGTCTTAATTGAACACCCATTTCATGTAATTGATGGTAATGTAAACCTAAAATATGACGGAATTCTTGGACATGACTTTCTGCGCGAACACGCGTGTGGCATTGACTATGAAAAGGGAATAATCAGATGCAAAGAAGACAATTTTGGGGGGAATCTTCTGTCAGAACCGGTTGGGGTCTCGTCAGATGAGGACTTAACGACCTGTATAGGTGCCTGCACTCCTCATTCGGATCACCCTGGACTGATAGAGGGTTCCGGCTGTAGTGATAAAATGTACACAATTCCAAGAGTAGGTAAACCCAGTCTGAAAGCGACAGACGTTCCGCAAGATGGGGACTTAACGACCTGTATAGGTGCCTGCACTCCTCATTCGAAACACTCTGGACCAACAAAAGATTTTACTAACAAAGATGAAGTAGATAATCTTAACCCTAATGCCAAAAACAAAGAATCTAAACCTGGTGTAACTAGCAAGACAAGTGTTGTCACGGAAGAATTAGAGCTGGATTTTGTAAAACTGCCTCCTAGATCAAGAACCATTGTACGAGTACCTACAGTGCAAACAAAAGACTTTTTGGTAACCAGACACGAACCTATACCTGGTGTGTACTTAGGTAACTCTATTTCTAGCCCCCGATATGGCAAGGCTAATCTAATACTACTAAACGTAAGAGACGAAGACGTTTCCGTAAACCTAAACACTCTAAAACTGGAAGCCGAACCTTTAGATGACTATTCTATAGTCCAAAGTCTTTATATGGAAAACAAAGTCGAGAAACGTCTTAACCAGTTAAAGAAGAGACTCAACCTAGAGCACTGTAACTCGGAAGAGGCGGACAGCATATTGCAAATCTGTCGAGATTATAACGATATATTTCACTTGGAGGGTGACTTTCTTACAGTAACTAATTCAGTCCGTCATAAGATTCAAACTTTTCCCGATAAAGCCCCTGTAAACGTCAAACCCTACCGACTACCGGAGTCTCAACGGACGGAAATCGGCAACCAGGTAACCCAAATGGTGGAACGGGAGATCATAAGCCCAAGCTCAAGCCCGTGGAATTCCCCCTTGCTGCTTGTTCCCAAGAAACCCGATTCAGCAGGAAACAAGCGCTGGCGAGTGGTTGTAGACTTCCGGCGGCTAAATGACATAACTGTCGGTGATTCCTTTCCCTTGCCCAACATTACAGATATACTAGACCAACTGGGTAGGTCTCAATATTTTTCCTCTCTGGACTTAGCGAACGGGTTCCATCAAATCCAGATGGACGAAGTCGACAAAGAGAAGACTGCCTTCAGTACTTCGTACGGACACTTTCACTTCAATAGGATGCCTTTTGGACTGAAGAATGCCCCCTCTACATTTCAGAGGTTAATGAACAACGTCCTATCGGGACTACAAGGCATAGAATGTTTCGTGTATATGGACGACATTGTGGTTCATGGGTGCAGTCTTAGGGACCATAATGCCAAGCTCGTTAAAGTTTTTGACCGTTTGAGACACCATCGACTGAAGTTGCAACCTGACAAATGCAATTTTCTCGGAAGGCAAATCACTTATTTAGGACATGTGATAGACGAAAAGGGCATTCATCCCGACCCAGAAAAGATTAAAGCCGTAAGGACCTACCCCACCCCAAAACGGGTCAAGGATATCAAATCATTCCTAGGATTCGTGGGATATTATCGTAGATTCATTGACAACTTCGCGAAAGTCGCAAAACCCCTTACTTACCTCACTAAAAAGGATGTGCCCTTTACATGGGACGCCTTTTGCGATGAAGCCTTTAGAACATTGAAATCTAAACTTATCACTGCTCCTATCCTGAAATATCCTTGCTTCGATGAACCATTTTTGGTCACTACCGATGCTAGTAACTTCGCTATTGGCGCTGTACTTTCGCAAGGCGAAGTAGGCAAGGATAGACCTGTCTCCTACGTTAGTCGAACCCTTAATTCGACTGAAATAAAATATTCTACTATTGAGAAGGAGCTCCTCGCTATTGTGTTCGCTGTTGAACAATTCCGACCCTACTTATATGGTCGACGTTTTACCATTATAACTGATCATCAGCCACTTACCTGGCTCATGAATCTAAAAAACCCTACTTCAAGACTGATGAGATGGCGTATTCGATTAGAAGAATACGACTATTGTATAATTTATAAGTCGGGAAGACTGAACTCCAATGCGGACGCTCTAAGTCGCATACCTCCTGTCGATAGTACTGTTAACGCAGTAACACGACAACATGCCCGTCAGGGTGAAACTCGCACTGAGTTACCCAACTCTGACACCATCGCTACCTTTATTCCCTCTACAACCGACATTTATGAGGCCTACGCCGAATACATGAAGAAAGGCACAGCCGATTACTCGCTCGTCCACGAGAAGAAAGGTTCTTTAATAAGGTTCAAAACCCCTATTCCAAAATTTTTTATACTAACCCCATACGACGACAAAACGAAGAAAAGCCTCGAGTTGTATACCGGTCTAGAACTAAACACCATTCCTGCAAGACTAAAAATATGTGAAACTGGAAAAAACAAAATTCTAATAGTCAAGCTCCCCTTTCCATTGTCGGGTCCCTCCGAAAAGAGGACCGCTCTTACTGTCCTAATGGAATACCTTGAGTACGCTAAATCATCTGAACTCGCAATGGTGCTGCTCTCCTTTAGTGCCATAGACCACGCCAGCTTATTGGAACTAAAATCTATGTGTGCATTTGTCTTTTCAACATCAAAACTCCCTGTCAATATTTTCCTCAACGAAGTGATCGAGTTGAGTGACAAGGAAGATACCCAGCAGATAATACGCGATTATCACACCTCTCCCCTAGGAGGGCATACTGGTATGCACAGAACCTTAAAACGAATAAAGATGGCCTATCATTGGCAGAATATGAATAAGGACATCATAAGCTTCATAAAGAAATGTCCCTCCTGTCAGGCCAATAAAGTAAATCGGAACAAAAAGATCCCAATGAAGATAACCTCTACGAGTAGGAGACCTTTTGAAAAGGTATTTCTCGACATCGTGGGCCCACTACCCACCAGTTACAATGGTAATAGGTTCATTTTAACTTTCCAGGACGATCTTAGCAAATTCTCGGAAGGTATTCCCCTGCCAGATGCCGAAGCGGATACCGTCGCTAGGGAGCTCACTACTAAAATCATATGCCGCCACGGAATTCCCCATTGTATCCTAACTGACCAGGGTACTAATTTCCTTAGCCGACTGTTTACGGAAGTCTGCAAACTGCTTAAAATTCATAAGTTACAATCTACCCCATACCATCCCCAGACTAACGGCGCGTTGGAGCGTAGTCATAGGACACTGGCTGAATACCTCCGCCATTATGTTAATAAAGACCCTCTCTCTTGGGATACCTGGATGCCGTATGCTGTCTTTGTCTACAACTCAACCCCTCATTCTAGTACTGGCTTCACACCGCACGAGCTTGTTTATGGATTCCCGGCGAGAATCCCTACTTCTCTAAAGCTCGAACCGGAAACCTGCTACAATTACGATAACTATTCTAATGAGCTAAAGGCTCGTCTTCAGCATGGATTTGAAATGGCGCGTCGGACCATTCTGAAATCTAAACAAAAATCGAAGGGTTATTACGACAAAAGTTCAGTGGAGCGTTCTTTTAATCTCGGAGATAAGGTTTTTCTTAGGAGTCATGCAAAAAGGTCCAAACTCTCGCCGCTCTGGCTCGGACCGTACGACGTTGTAGAATTGAATTCTCCCGAGAATACCACCATTAAGATAGGAAGTAAAATTAAGATTGTACATAATAATGATTTGAAATTGTACGTCGAGTAAGTCAAGCTCTCTCCCTTTTCAGGATGTCAAACAAGGGCAAACTCCTATTATCTATACAACTACTAAATCTATGGAGCACCGCGACTGGGCTAAACGTCACTTATTTGGAAGGTAACTCAGGGATTTACTTCGAGGAAACAGGTAATGTGGGCCTTTTTAGCCAAGAGTGGCATATCATCGTTTACTTTGACCTGAGAGGTCTGAATTATGAGTTCAACCTAATAGAGGGTAACGTACGCGTAATCAAAAGTCTTTGTCAACGGTTAACCTCTTACGCAGACAACCCCCTCCTCTGCCAAGCTTCTTTAAAACAGATTTTGAATATCTTCGATAACATTAAGGATAAGGAAAGCTTGTTGTCTCCCCTTAGTGTTCGACAAAGACGCAGCCCCTTTAACGCAGTGGGTTCCCTGAGTAAAATGCTCTTCGGAACTCTAGACGAGGATGACGCCATTAAGTACGATCACCTGATTGACAGTGTGAAAACTGATCAAAGGCGTCTCCTCGGCCTGTTGAGGAACCATACGTCGATAATAGACACGACGGTTAATATTTTCAACAGGAGTCAGCACGAAATTAGGGCGCATTTTTTGTCTTTGGATGGGAGGATTAAGAATCTGGAAGTACTAATGAACACAACGCTCGTCTCGGAATCTCAGTTCAACATGACGCTCCAAATAGAGTCAATTATTAATGCCGTAACACTCTCGTTAATGAGATACGAGTCTACCATAAATTCTATCCTCGATTTGATGATAGACGTGAAACATGGCAAGCCGCACCCCGCTATACTGACTCCTAACCAATTAAGAAACGCTCTATTAGTAATACAACAGAAGCTCCCCGATAACCTGAGGCTCCCAATCTCCCCCGGCCTACAGGACCTGTTCGGCATATACGCGTTGAGCCAGACAAGCACAGCTAGAAGTGAAAATAAAATAATTTTCGAATTCAAAATACCCTTACCCTATCGTATGGCATACCAACTATATAAAGTAACCCCAATGCCAACCACCTATGAAAACGAATTCGTCTACATCCAGCCATCCGTCCACTATCTAGTAGTTGATTATAACCGAGAACACTACTATACCCTCAATAACTTCGACTTTCAGAATTGCCTCACCCGAGATGCTTTTCATTACCTTTGCCGACTAATGCACCCAATATTTAGCGTGCATCCGGAAAACAACATCTGTGAAATTGAGCTTCTAAAGCACGTCACTAAATTGCCCGACTCTTGCCACATACGGAAGGCCACCCCAGGTAACTTTTGGATCCAGCTTTCACAAGCGAACAAATGGCTTTTTGTTCTAACCAAGAACACTACACTAGACGAAGTCTGTGTTAACAAAATTTCCCCCCAAACCCTACTGGGTACTGGAATACTGGAACTGTCGGACAAGTGTTACCTGCGAGGCGATACACTAACTATCCAACCCCATTCGTCTAAAAACACGGAAATACACAATTACTACGTCCCCATCTTGAACCTATCTACATCTTTGAGATTTCCTAACATTATTAAACTCCCAATTGCTAACACCACCAGAACGCACCTCTTGAAATTTTCCTCCGACAACGAACTGCAACGGTTAAGTTCCTCTATAAAGGAAATAAGGCAAATCGAAGATCAGGGTCTGAATGCTCACGACATCCACCACTATTCTATTTCATACACCACTATTATCGTCGTTGTTTTGATTTTCGTTTTTGCGTACTTCTATTTCATGAAACAAAGAGGGAAATTCTCTGAATCCAGCAACGCAACTAGTGTAACAGCACAATGATTAAGTATAAATGTAACCTCTAAAGAGGATGGGCCCAGCCCACTATGTAAAGGAATTATGTAAACCCCCTTTTTATCCACTGGTCGACAACAAAAAAATTATAAGAACGTCTCAAGTGGGAGAGTTACCAGTTGAACGCCTTGTTTGTCACAGGAGCATATAATAAGGAATAATTAAACATAATACAATTTAATAAGTATGTAAGTAATAAGTAAGTTTTGTAAATAATAAATGGGTGATATATTTTGGAAATTTCAATCTCATCAGTTATTGCTAAACCGATGGAAATTAGACTATAAGAAATTAAGCGAAAGAGAACGAAAAAATCTACATAAAAAAAATCGGACTACTATATATATAGAAATTTATCCTTTTTCTCTTTCTCTCTTTTCTCCTCATCTTGATTTGTGTGGCAAGTGCTCATCGAAAATCCCTACTCCTGATCAGACGTAGGAATTTTCTTTTTCTATGGGGGATGGTGTTATGAGTTCGCACTCATAACGCCTAACCAACCTGAGTACATTGCATACCCGTGCAAATATGTACTCCCGATAACAAAATATTTCATTTCATTTCCCGTCATACAAAGTGTACAATTTGTATACTTTGTTTGCTCACATGCAAAAATGCTGAAGTGGGGCCTTTTGCCCACCAACGATAAGAAATACAATATTTCTTAGTAGAGGATATTTCCTCCCGACATTTCTCAACATCAAAAAAACAACGCGCGATTATTTTTCTCCACACATTTTTATCGCGAAATCGCTCGATCAGCAAAAAAGCGTGGAAAACAACGTTGGCAGCGAAAAGCATGTAGGGGCGGCTGAAAAAGATCATCGAGGCAGTCTATCAAGAACCGGCGGGCGACTTTATTCTAGAAAAAAGCTTTCGGGTTAGTTCCGCGCAAATCTTAACCATTCAGATTAACAAAGTATATTATCAGTAAAAGTTCTGTATTAATCGAGTAAATCTCGATCACTTCTATTAAAGAATAAATTGACACATTATCAATAAAAGTTCTATGTTAACTGTGTAATCTTAATCATTCCTATTAAGGAATAAATTCAAAGTATATTATCAGTAAAAGTTCTGTATTAATCGAGTAAATCTCGATCACTTCTATTAAAGAATAAATTGACACATTATCAATAAAAGTTCTACGTTAATTGTGTGATCTTAATCATTCCTATTAAGGAATAAATTCAAAGTATATTATCAGTAAAAGTTCTGTATTAATCGAGTAAATCTCGATCACTTCTATTAAAGAATAAATTGACACATTATCAATAAAAGTTCTACGTTAATTGTGTGATCTTAATCATTCCTATTAAGGAATACATTCAAATTCTACGTTAATTGTGTGATCTTAATCATTCCTATTAAGGAATAAATTCAAAGTATATTATCAGTAAAAGTTTTGTATTAGTTGAGTAAATCTTGTTAACTTCTATTAAAGAATAGATTGAAACATTATCAATAAAAGTTCTATATTAATTGTGAATAAACTCAAAGTATATTATCAATAAAAGTTCTATGTTAACTGTGTAATCTTACTCATTCCTATTAAGGAATAAATTCAAAGTATATTATCAGTAAAAGTTTTGTATTAGTTGAGTAAATCTTGTTAACTTCTATTAAAGAATAGATTGAAACATTACCAATAAAAGTTCTATATTAATTGTGAATAAACTCAAAGTATATTATCAATAAAAGTTCTATGTTAACTGTGTAATCTTAATCATTCCTATTAAGGAATAAATTCAAAGTATATTATCAGTAAAAGTTTTGTATTAGTTGAGTAAATCTTGTTAACTTCTATTAAAGAATAGATTGAAACATTACCAATAAAAGTTCTATATTAATTGTGAATAAACTCAAAGTATATTATCAATAAAAGTTCTATGTTAACTGTGTAATCTTAATCATTCCTATTAAGGAATAAATTCAAAGTATATTATCAGTAAAAGTTTTGTATTAGTTGAGTAAATCTTGTTAACTTCTATTAAAGAATAGATTGAAACATTATCAATAAAAGTTCTATATTAATTGTGAATAAACTCAAAGTATATTACCAATAAAAGTTCTATATTAATAGTGAATAAACTCAAAGTATATTATCAATAAAAGTTCTATATTAATTGTGTTAATCTTAATCGTTCCTATTAAGGAATAAATTCAAAGTATATTATCAATAAAAGTTCTATATTAATTGTGCTAATCTTATTCATTCCTATCGAAGAATAAATTGAAAGACTACCAATAAAAGTTCTAAATTAATTGTGCAAAATCCTAATAACTTCTATTAAAGAATAAATTAGAAGATTATCAATAAAGCTGTGCATAGCCGATTACTAAGGCTTGATATCGACGGGGCTGGTGCAACTTCCTGGCGAAGTCAGAAGCACTCCCAGTCCTTTGTGGGTGACAAAACTGAGACTCAAGCCTCCGAGATGACGGACTTAAGTTAAGGTTGCCTTAAGCCAGTGATTTCACTTAAGTCTTGACTGTGAAACCGAAATATTTATTAAGCCCTGCCTTAAGCCATCGCTGTAGGTTGCAGTGCTGATATTCAGCCGGTTCGCACCGGTTCGACCAAACCGGGGTTGTTAAAAAAATCAGAATTTTGCGAACAGGTTTTTAAATAACTCAGTGTTGATATTCAGCCGGTTTGCACCGGTTCGGCGGAAGAGCTTGTTAAAAAGTCAAAGTTTTGCGAACCAGTTCTCAAATAACTCAAAATACTAAAATGATACTTTTAAAATGTTGTGAAATATACATTTCTAAGAAGTTTATAAAAAAGGAGCGTCAGAGACATTAATAAAATAACATTTTATTGTGTATTTCCCTTTGCCAGATGAATTGCTTAAGTTTTCAAAACAAAAGCTTATCGAGCTATGTATAAATAAATAAAGCTCTGGAATAAGGAGAAAAAAAAAACTATAACTAATCTTACGATACAGTAGATGAATGCCCGTATGTAATTTCGTCAGTTTCTGTGCAAGTTTGATTGTTAAAGTGGTTTTCGCATCTATTTCTAGAACGGTTCGTCGGACAGTAAATATGATTACAACCAATTTCATTTCATTTTATATGCAAAAAAAACTTTTCAGTACAATAAAAACTTCTAGGAATGATCGTTTTAACAGTATACGTAAAAAGGATACGTTTTTGTATGGCAATACCATTTTTGAAATTATATTTACTATTTTTGTGGAAACGCCTTGTACAAAATTGCAGTTCTCTAATTAGTCTCACATTAAATAGAAAATCATGCAATTCATATTATATATGGCAGTGAATGTGACTACATTTTGTCTCTTAACTGCTTTCACTAATATACGAGTAAATTTTTAATACAGAGGTTGCTATCTAAATCGAAAGTGGGAGGAAGAAATCTTCTTATGGCATGCATATACTTTTGCTAAGTACCTTCCAGGAAATCATAGAGGTTAGGGATCGGCATTACTTTAGATGTGAATAGCTCTGTTTAATGAACTCGAAAAAAGTTCGGAGCACAGCAGGGCAGGATATCTCAACTTAGGCTAACTGTCAAATTAAAAGTAGATCAAAAAAGTGCAGAAATGAGCAGAAAGCTCAATTATTTTTGAACTTTTTACCAGAACTGTCAACACGGTTCTCAAATGCTTGCTCTAAGTTACTCCTTCGAAAAAGGTAGAGCAGAAAATCTTGCTTTTGGGTCACTACAGTTCACTTTAAAGCAGCCTTATTAAACCGAGTTCAATGCACATTAGAGCGCTTTAGAGAAGCAAGCGTTCTGAATTCATTTCTGCTCTTTTCTTCTCTAGAGTAACCTGTGTTATGGTCGTAGCGTATTGCATATAGCAATATGCTACACGGAAATACTGCAGCATGTACGACGGCCCTCAAGTAGAACCACGTACTGAGCGCACCTCGACGAAGCAATGCTTCATCAAGCTCGCGTGACATGCGGGGACGACAGACATGACGGAAAAGAAGAGGAAGAAAAGCAGAGGCGTGATAAGTACTACTGGCATAATAAAAATTAATCGACAAGAAAATTAAAAGTGAAGTTTATATTTTTGTATCAAATCATAAAAAGTTATCAAAAGTATTAATCCCAAGTTGGTGAACAAGATATTAAAAATCCAGTTGATCGGAAAATGATAAACTGATTAATAATAGAAACCTGATCGAAGCAGCATCGGCATGCAGCCCTAATGCACAAGCAAGAAACAATTTGAAGCACGGAAAAGGAGCGAATTTCAAGGAAAAATTAAGGTACCCATAGGTAGACATTTTGCGCCTTTTTATCTTTTCTGTTTTACCTGGCTGTACGTCGCGATACATACGAGACCAAGGTATACGGAGGTCTTGAAGCGAACTTGAAGGGATATGCCTACATTACATACACCGTTTGCCCCGTGATTTATTCATTCATTTATCGATTGTTTATATATTGATGCCAGAAGGAATTCTACAGGACATCTGAAATCCTAATTAACTGAATCATTCAGTTGAACAGTACTTAATTACCCTGTGTTAATAAATTCGACGTATTACAGCAGCGAAGCAACTGAACGTCATATGATGGTATGAGGTATTTGCATTGATGCCATAGAACACGTATAACAAGCGGCATACGGTAGCCTGTGCAACAGCGAAAAATCATATTGTGCCTTGAATTTAGTATACCAGCGGCTGATAATCTACAACCTTGCGGAATGAAAACGGAATGAGTTTAATAACTAGATTAGTGCATGATATATAGAGATAAGTAATCAGGTTGGCCCTGACGGCTTTATAAACCTAGAGTAAATTTTTATTGTGAAGAAAATCCCAGGCACGAAGTTTCTTTTGTGACTTATTTGCAGGGCTACAGAAACGGTAGAACTCTCCAGGAGGCCTTCATGGAGGAACAAGTTCATAAACAAGGTAATTTGTACCCATTTCATCTGGGATCTTCTGTGTGGTAAAGTGATTTAAAAAGAAAAAAATTTCGTTTTTTGTTTATTTCTAAATTAATACAAGAATGATTAGTCTCAATGGCGCTGCACGTAGATTAATAATTATGAACTCAATTTTTCATTGTTTGTGCAGTTGATTTCGATTTGAAATATTTCCTTTTGCTAAATTAATATAACGATATTAGTCTAGATGATTTTGGAATTTCAACTGATAAGCAGAAGTGTTAGGTTATAATTTTTTGTAAGTTTAGATCTAACATATCTTTTCTCGATAAAGTTAACGTAATAATTCATTTGAGAGCAGTTTCTGCTGATCAGTCTCGTTGACTCTGACGTTATGTAAAGTGGTAGGAAGAGACAAGGTTATCGTTGCACTGTAATTTTTGATTCGGAATCTTCTATTCCTGATAGAGCTTTGAAATATCGAGTGCCCTAGCGGTCTCGTACTTCCAGTCCTCGATGATTCTTATGTCACTACACTCAGCAATTCAACTTTTTGTTATCCGTCAGTTTAAATGCAATCCGAACTAGTGAATAGTGAAGTACATATCGATTTGCTGAATAAACAGAATTTATAACGTGATGACGCTTTAATGTCTTTGTAATTCCTCTCACATCCTGGAGCCCTCTCCTCTAGCATAAGGGTCGTCTAGGTCCGCTCTCGTCTCTCCTAACAGGTCAGCCAAGGGACTTTGGAAAATAGTGCCACCCAAGGTCAATTGGGAGGATGGGGCTGGCAAAGGAAGGTAATAACACCTACGCCTTCCACCCAAACTACAGGTAAGTGACGTAAGGGTCCTTTCAGGACCGAGTGTGTGCTGGCTTGTTTGTTGAAGGCACGAAATTTTTTTTGATTATGGGTGATGACAAGCGGCAGGTTATTTCGGGAACTCCCCCCACACTCTCCGCCACTCTTAGCCGAGGTGCTAGCGTGCCGCCCTGTGCTATCGCTGTCATCGAGTGACCTGTCAGCTCATGCTGGCAGTTCGGACTTCACGTCCAAGCCAATCACTCAACCTATTACCATAACACCTGCTCTGTAGAGTAACCAATAGCAGTTCATTACACAGATCTATATTGTATACGAATGTGTCCGTACAGGGTGGCAATAATTCTTGCGATAAATTCTTTTTCTTTTAATAACTTTTTTTGTTGTATTATGTATGTTGAATGATGCCTATTAAAAGGCTGTTATGAAAGGCCTCATAAGGAATAAAGCTGTCACTACATTAATCTAATACTACTCTAAAGAGCCGCTTGGGCACTGTCACAAAGCCAGATCTGGTAATGCTATGACGGCGTCTTTATCACCAAAGTTATGACGTCAACTAAAAAATGGATTCTAATTTTTCGATTTTTGTAAATTCGAATGAAATTTTTACCCTTTCTTATATTTAAAACTAGCTAAAGTTGCCGGTTCTTGGAATTGGATTTTCTCCTGTATATTTTCCTTTTAGTATATTTTAATATTTTTAATTTAATTTAATTTTTTTTATTTTTTTATTTATTGGGATTCGAACTCTTTATAACCAGTCTGAACTTTTCTTAAGATTTTAAAATTTTTTTGTCTCATTGAAAACAAGCCTTATAAAAGATCTGACACAGTTATCATTAGGATTACATGGTCGAGAAGTGACAGTAAACAGAGCACATAGACTAATTCGAAGGTGCATAAGAGCAATGGAGCTAATGAAAGTAAATAAGGGAACTAATGAACGTTTGTAGCATAATCCAATCAGACGCTTATAAACATTATTATTGTTCATTGAGAATAAATGTGTTCGTTTGCCAAGAGGTTTGTTAATTCAAGCTGTTATAGACAGACAACATAAAAAAAAG
Source organism: Dioctria linearis (assembly GCA_963930735.1). Classification (NCBI taxonomy): domain Eukaryota; kingdom Metazoa; phylum Arthropoda; class Insecta; order Diptera; family Asilidae; genus Dioctria; species Dioctria linearis. The sequence goes on from OZ005741.1 coordinate 4,687,391, forward strand.
TGAAAGTAATTATTTGGTATCAATTTTTAATGTATTGAATCCTACTATATGGCGAGGAAAACTTTAACTTTCGCCTTGGCTAGAAGACGAGAAACAATTAGAGAATTTGTCCACGCTAGTGAAATTTTCTATCTCTAAAAATGATTTTCGAGACCAAACCAAAACCCACATATTTCTGACATATTTTAAGGAACCAGGATGTTTCAAAAGTTGTTTCAGTTAGTTTGGCTGAAGTTGGACGACCGTTCAGTGTGATGAACATTATGGAAACTGAAAAACGAAATTCCTTGATGATTGAAAATTTTTCATATTTTATGACAACAAATCTGCTTGGAAAACCTTTAACAAATTGGGATGGAGCACGATTAGTAAAGTCGTAGTTACAACGTGGCCATCATAAAGCTGAAGATATAGAAGAGCAAAAAATAAATGTGATAAAAACTATTTTGAAAGCCAATAAGCTATCTGGTGCTTATTGTAATACTAGTAATCTAATTCTTATCCTTAAAATTCTTGGTCTTAAATATAAATGCCCTGATGAGCTTGCTCATTGAATTTTATTAGTTTTTTAACCCTTTTGATATATTTCCGTTAAATTTTAACTTTCTTAATAACACTCTATATATCCAACGTTATAACGTAGCTTTAACATGGAGCTTTTTCAATAAATGTGTTCTTGTATCGAATAGTAATTTATTTTGTTTAATACTCGAAAAAGTATTTTACCTCACACTATAATGAAGAATTAGAAACGTAATTGGATAAGCGAACCGGTTGTTAAAAAAATTGAATATCAGCACTGGGCTTAAGCCTTGACTGTGAAAACGGCAATAAGTAATATAATAATCGATTTCTTTCTTACTTTCGACCCCCCCCCCCCCTCTAAAGCAAATGTCTGGATCCACCCTTGATAGGTGCCATTAGGCCATTATGGCCTCCAATTCATTCTTTTAGAAGTTGACTGCCGAGAGAAAAGTTGGCCTGAGTTATTATTGCCTGCATAGAAAGTACGTATTGTTGAACTTGTAATGGGATTTAAAAAAATAATTTCATAGAAGTAGAAGGTAGATTTCAAATAAAAAAAAAATTATAATAAAGTGCGCCAGTACCAATAAAATACTGTAAATGGACATAACTAGGAGAGTTGAACGAAAAGACCGAAGGAACATAAAATCACTGGAAAACCAAAAACCTTGTGTTATATTAGATAATCGCTGTCTATGTTATAATGTCAGGTTCGATCGAGAAAAATTCTTATGATAGAGCCTAAATGGCCATAGGCCAAGCATCATTTCATTGTAATTATGCTGAAAGCTATAAAATACTACAAAATATTTTTTTGTTTTTTCTTTATTAAAAATTAACTAAATAGAAACGAAATATTATATAATTCCTTCAAATTATAACCCATTAGATTTACTATTAAGTTTCTATGTTCCCTCTTAAAACCAGCCGAATCCTAAAAAACTTTGTACAATTACAGCATTTAACGAACATTTTTATGAAATTCTTTTCATTTCCTTCCAATTAAATTGATCATTTCTTAATGTATGCACAACAATTAAGTATTATGACAACCTTGAACTTTCACGATCTGCAGACAAAAAAAGGAGGTTCACCCCATATAAAATGATTTTAAAATCTCACGTAGACTTACACTTTGATCTATACCCATAATGGCATAATAATACTCTGCCGGATAAGATACCATGACGAAAACAATAAAAAAAAAATGAACAGCAACACAAAAACGAGAGGAAAACGAAAAAATAAAACCAAAAAACAACGTCTACAATAAAATTATACATTTATCATGGCATTGCCGAGGTTTTGAAATAAATTGGCTATATTCACAGACAGCTGTAAATCTGCAAAATCCGTATAAGAGATATTTTGTCCAGACTAGAATTAATTGAAGTTACACATAGCGCGCCTATTATTGCAAACCAAACTAGACACCTATTGCTTGCTTACCTTGTGGCCACCGTAAAATGCAATCTCTTCGGCATTTGTAATTATTCTTGAATGTATATGACGTAAATATCCATAACGATTCGCTTCTTCAGAAACCAGCTGACCAAATTTCGGTGATACAACACGTAAAATGTGCCCAGTTGTTGATATGACTATAAATGCTAGAAGTGGACCTGTTTGGAAGATAAAAATGGAATTATATGAAAGGTGTAAACCTTAGGTGGTTGTTCAAGACATGACGAATAAGAACGACAAACAAAATATTTTCAAGATCGTATTTATCAGGTTTCTTTCGATACGGTTTTTACATATACAATCTACCGACAAGGTAGGTAGCTGCTCATCACAACATGCTAATTTGTGCGATCTCGGTCCGTCATCTTCACTTTAGTTTGACGAATTTGGTTTTAGTGTTTTATTTTTTTCGTCATGTCTAGACGCGAATTGATACATGCATATATATGTGCTGTGCACATACCAAAACCAAAGATGTGCTTAATTTACCTGAAACAATGTTTGCTTTCATTCTTTGTGAAGATCTCATTAGTGCTAATGCGATCAGTAATAGATCAAAGCATGGTTTTGTCAAATGACTGTACAAATGCGCAACAGTACTAGCAAATACTGATATGTCTTCCGTAAGTCTAGAAAAAAAATTACGGAAATTATGAGCCACTTAATTTAATCGTTTTATATAAAAAAAAATTAAAGACGTGTGTTACCTGTGGTCAGCATTTTCTATCCGTCCGTCCAAATTTGATACACGATAATAGTTTTGGTTTTTAAAATAAAGTCGATATGAATGCCTTACTAGTCTTGTTCTGGAAGAAAATAAGAAAGAAAATATGTTATTGCTAGTAGTTCTATATGTATACCAATGAAATAAAAGTGTGTTAAAATTGTGTGGTCATGAGAGTTATTTTAAATGAATAAAATTAATGTGCATGCAGTCTACGAAATAAATAATTGTACTACCTAAAGTCACCAGCCCCCATTAATTTTATAGTACATTTAGCGCCTTCAACCAATTGAGACGAATCAGAGATAACTGACAATCATCAATCTGTAATTGCTAATATAATCATAAATATACCGAAACAACTACTACAATAGGTTAGGTTAGGTTAGGTCCCTGCTGATAACTGCGAACAGAGTTAATCTATTGTGCCCCCCCCCCTCTAGAGTAGTTGGGCTAAATCTAGTCCTTTTACGAGCTCGATTATTACCCTTGGGGTTAGGTTAGGTTAGAGTGGCGGCTATCGTGAAAGCATATACGATCAGCCACACTTAGACCATTTATGGTCTATTGTGATGCCACATTATTGGGATCCTACCTCGAACAGATTCCTCAGATTTAGGAGGTACACTGAAAATAGCCACAAGGGGCGCACCGAGAGGGGGGACGAACGGGACCGGTCCCCCTCCAGAATGTCAGTTTTCTGAACATAATTTACAAATTACGTATAAAATGTGGTCTGTATATTATTACAAAGACGCGACTTTAGAGCCCTATTTTTCCGACTCGTTAGGACTTGGGACACCAATGCCCCCCCTCAAAGCCAAATCCTGGGTGCGTTACCGCCAGCTACCCCAATTCGCAGAAAAGTTGCTAGCAAAGGTATTCCTCCTACGCTTAGCAAGGTTATGGCCTTCGCACAGCAAGCGCTAACAACCTCTTCCTCGTCCACACAGCTTCTGCAGAAGTCTTTGTATGCAGCTTGCATGTGCTCTGCATGTTTTCCAAAGAGGAAGTATCCCGTGATAAGTGCAATAAGGTTACGCACATCATTCCGGTTCTTCCTCAGCTTATAGGTCTGTACATCTAGAATCCCCTTCACTGACTCTAGAGGCCAACCTATGGATTCCTCCGTTAGACATATATGCATAGCGGTAGCCTTTCTAGCTAGAGCATCAGGTGTCTCGTGTTTAGGTATGTCACTGTAACGAAGCACCCAGCAGAGAATAACTCGGTGGTTGGCACCCAGTATCCTGAGCTCACAGTGACACCGTTGCACTAGGCTCGAGTCCAGAGTTTTGATTGCAGTTTGGCTAGAGCTTGCAAACTTTATTTGAAATGATAAACGCTTCTATCCAGTAATTTTCTACCTTAAAAGTTGCAAGCGCAAGTCGAAGTGTTATCAAAGAAACAAAGACATACAGAACTTGCATGAGCAGTGTGAAATTTTATCGGAAAATTTTTCTTCTTGGGTTCTCGACCGAAGACCCCCTAGGCCCAGGCCAGCACCAGGCTAACACAAGCATCAGATGAGATCGCGATGGATGGTGTTATATAAGATTGGACATTTACCGATCTATAAGGGACGATAGCTCTTAAATAATGGTATACCGTACAACACTGTCGCTACACAGTGTACATACATACATGTGAGTTGGATTGTGACAAAAATTTGGCATTGATATTTTTTGTGAATTAATAATATTATAGGATTCGCTTGGTGCCTCGTCTTCTTCCATCTTTCAAGTGCAAGTCTACGCTATCGAGATTTGAGCTCAAGGAGGAAATCCAAAACAGGAGCTGCAAGAGCACCTGCCATCATGGCTTAATCTCACGGTGTTTTTCACACTCGGATTGATTTTGTGACGTCAATCATCGCCCTCCAGTTGCATTTCTGCTTCTGAAGTATCAGTCGACGCCAAGTGCATGCCTGGCGCCCTCACTGATGGGAGCGAGACCTATCTAACATCTCTTCCGATCTATGGGTCACGGCACCCGATTGATTAAGCGCAAATCCACGACAAGATCATGCCCTAGTTCAGCAAGAAGATGTCAGCAATCATTCACTTACATGAGTGATCACTGAAATCCTCCCACACTCACCAGGACACTCACTCTGCCCGCGATATGGGCGAACACAACCACCACGTTACTCCCCGAAAGGCCTCACCAAGAGAGTTCCATATATATTTGCACAGTCAGACAGCCAAGCTGCAATCCTGGTTCTATCCTCTCAAAACTTTGATTTTGAAACTAGTCTAAAGGTGCCACGCGAAACTCCAGCTGATGTCTAGAGAACTGGCCGTAGAAATTGTAAAGTCTTTTTTACAGCTTATATAAACATTTAAAGTGGTGACTAAAAGCGCTACAGTGACAATGACATAACTCTTACTGAATTTTCGCTCTTGACACAAATCGCGTTCTATTTACATATTTAGATGCCTTCAAGTCGGATGCCAATATGGCAGCAAGGGTTTTCTGGAAAGACTCTTGTATTGAAATGATTAGCCATAGCAAAAGGTCGTCTAACCTGACATCCAAACATTTGTGGATGTGTATAATAGGTTGGAGCGACACGTGTGTGCCGGGTATTACATTTCCGAACACTTGATCAACCACTTTGTAAAGCTAGCAAAATTAATTTCGTAATTCTCGTCAAGGCTTAGCTAGGTAGTCTTTTGCTTTTGTGAAGATTAAAAAAAAACAAATAATTTGGCTTATGTCAACTTGTAAATTAGCAACAATAAAGAAGGATGAATTTCACAAAGAAAAAAAATAAGTCCGAAATAAGAGCTAATTTTCCCGGAGGGACACCGATACAATGGATTAATGTTTCTAATCCATACATTAGATAAACTTTGCTTCCAGAGATCACGTCGATTTTTTTTATTTTAAGTTTGCCATAAACGGACTAACTACTTGCCACCGGGGAAACGAATTCAACAAGCGGCACCAGTGTTGCCACTGCTCTCGGTACAGCTGTTAAGTCGACTTAGGGTCGACTTGATTTTAAGAAGCGAGTCGTATAGGCAGACCAATTCCGCCACGACTTTCACTACGGCCGTCAAGTCGGTATAACGTGGACTTGGTCCCAGCACTCCAGCCTTCTTAACGGAATACCACACATTCAGGTTGTCATAAGGACTGCCCGGACTGAATAAGTATGGCCTATTGACATAATTCAGAAAGAAATCTAGAACACCGAAAAAGCAGATAAACTCTGAGAACATGGAAGAATTCTTAGAAATCTCTACATCGATATTATACACAATATGACTTCACTTGTGAGCCTTAGCCTAGATTATTATCCTCCTTCCAGCTAACACTCCCATGACAGTCTACCTGCGAAAAACCTGAATAGCTCAATATACAGAATTGAATCCGTAAAGGCATATGATCAGTAATAGAGAAACTGATCTAATCTGAGTTTAAGTCTAACCTTACTTTTGGTGCTTGGAAGAAAACAATGCCGAACTTTGGGTGGCATCATCACCGGCCACATCTCTCTTTATGCTCATCTAACAAGGAGGGAAGTTGTTGAAAATCCTGCCTGGAAAGAGAGGCTGACACAACCGAACAATTTCTATGTGCTTGTCTCCGGCCTTTGCACGGATTAGGCTGGATACGCTTCGTTCTGCCGTTCTATCTGTGGATGAGTTGAAAAACTTACCTCACCTAGACCTAATGCGCTTCAGTAAGAGGACAGGAAGGTTTAGGTGAGAAGATTTTTAGCAGGTTAGCACAATGGGCCGCCTTGACCTCCGTGCTTGGGATCTCTCGTCCCCCTGCCTATAAAAAAAAAAGTCTAAATTTCAAAACACATATTGTAATGTGTAATTTTGACACCATACTATTAAATAGAATGAAATGATATAGTGAATTATGAAATATTAGTGAATGTGCATTAAGTAATTAAAAAAAACATATATAAAAATTATACTAGTACTCACCTAAATGCTAAAGCTAATTTATTTTCTAAGTACCTAATCATTGAATTGACGAATGTAGCTGGTATTGCAATACCAAACCATTTTAATAACATCCATGCAAAATTCTTTACATCTTTTCGAACAATAAATTTAACAATAGCACCTTCAAGGGCAGCCACATAAATACTCAAAAACGTTCTTGATATTAAACAAAATGTATGCACACCTAATAGACCTGTCTCATAGCATATCGGCCGTGGTATCATAATTTCAATTAATTTTTTCAATTGTAATAAAAAGTCTAAATTCAATCCGGGCTGTGATTTAAGTAGTTTAGTTTTAGCCAAAAGTTTCTCAGCTTCAGCGATTTTCGTTTGAACATCATCATTTAAATTTTTTGTTAATTTCTTTACTACACTGTTATTATTATTACTTTTAATATCATTAGTTCCGTTAGCATGATTATCAATTTTGATTTGATTGTTGCCTTTATCATGGAATGTTTCATCGCTACCGCATACTGCATTCAAATGTTTCTTTAGAACTGGATAGCTTAATTTCAAGGTGTATGCAAATATTGCAGCACCTATTAGACCTTTGCTAAGTGCTTGCTTTGTATATCCGAGTTCTTCATATTTTCGTATTGTGTCGTCTACAATTTTCGATAGCACCGTCATGTTTTCTGGAATTTCTATTCTTCCTTTTTTTTTATAGATGTATATTTTTTGTTTTTTAATTCACTACGTAATTTTTTAATTTATCTAAATTATATTATTTTTAATACAAGAAAATTTTTACTATGTAATTTTTCTTCCAAATTGTCGGCAACATTAAAATTGATAAATTTTGATAGTTGTGAGTATTTTTAACATTCTGCTTTTTTTTCTATGCTGTCTTCATGGAGTAACGCGACTTCTCGATTATTGAAGGGCTCAACAGGGCAATCTGTAAGAGAAAAAAAATAGAACTTTAGAGAGAATTGTAATGTCTATCAATGGCAAACACTGACATTTTAAAATTTGATCTATTTTTAGACTGAACGATTTTGAAAAAAAAAAACAAAAAAATCATCAAATGTCATCAATTCAGATAAATTTAGCAGCATTTAAGAAAACCCATGAAAAAATGCTACAGGGACACAAATTATTTTTATGTTTCACGGTAGTATTTATTCAATTCAATGCAATTCAATGCAATTCAATGCAATTATTTATTAAAGGTTACTACCGTAAAACAGGGATACTTTGTACAGTGAAGGATACATTGACCGTAACCTAAAATAAAAATTAAAAGGCCTCCTCTTCTTTGAAAAAACAAAACAACACGATTCAAACAGATTCAAATTATTTCATAATAGTTTTAAAGTGCAACTGCTGTAGAAGTTTTTTATTGGTGAAAATCTGGGTGATAAATTTTATAAAAATCAGGTGCTTCAGGCTAAATAATTCCAACAATTACTCGTATAGTGCAGGCAAGTAACTCATATTCTTAGCTTGAGTTTTATGATTTTTCTTGTAAAAATTTTCAATTTTATACTATATTTTGTATAAAGTTACAATTTTGTATACCACTTTGACTGCTAATTTGGGATTCTTTGACTGCTCGGTTGGAAGTCGTCAAAAATCTAATCACATTATTATTGGTAATTTATAGATTACAAAGGCCAAAAACTTTCATAATACCGCTATGTTCCAAAGGTTCACGTAAATATCGGTATCCTGAAGAAGGTTTGAAATTAGCTATAAGTGACGTTGAAAATGGTTCGTTATATTTTATTCTATTTTTTTGGGAGCTTACTATTTTGATAACATTATAGGACTCCTGTCAATTGTTAAGGCTGCTAATAAACATAAAATACACAAAGGGAACACTTATTAATAAGTTGAAGGGGAAGCACGCAGGCAAAGTTGGCCGTCCCTTAGTGTTCACAATTGGCGAGGAAAAATCTTTTGTGGACCATATGCTAGTCATGTCCAAATGGAGATTTCCTTGCGATTCACGAGACATTCGTCAGCTAGCCAAATTGTACCTAGACAAAAGCGGCAAACGTATTCCACAATTCGGCCACCACAACTTGCTCAGTGTCAGATGGGCCTGGCGATTTTTGCAGAGGTATAAAAATGAGCTATGACACCGAATGTGCCAAAATATTATTCGGTGTAAGGCAGCGGTACCACCGAAAGAAATGTGCACCTATTTTGGCCATCTCCAAGAAATCTTGAAGGAGATCACTGGTACTGGGGAATCAACTGTTCCACCTGAGCGTATATTTAACTACGACGAGACAAATTTGGCATTTTGATCCTGGAGTCAAAAAATGCATTTTCAAACGCGGTGTAAAATATGCAGAGCGAGTTCGAGATTCTTCAAAGGCATCTACATCGGTTATGTACTGTGGATCTGCTACAGGAATACTTAGAGGAAATGGAAGCAAATATCTCCTTGAAAAACACAACAACGGAAACCGCTTTGGTGCCGAGAGAAACTCCTAATTTTGAGATCGAGCCATTGACAAGTTCTATTTCAATCCCAAGACCTACTCGAATCGTTGATATTTATTCCGATGACTCCGACGAGCAATCGATGTGCTCCTATGGAAAGTTCAGGTGACGATTGGGGGTCTTCTGATCAGGAGCTACTCAATGAAGATTAAAATAAATTATTTCATATTTTTAATTAAATATTTCCGATTCTTGTTATTAATTTATTTTCTATTGTAGTAGTACCTATGTACCTATGTAATTGACGAAATAAAACGTCATATAAAATTTGCTTGTGTATTCTTTCTGGAAGCCGATTTCATACCAAAATATTGAGAGAAAAGTATTTTTCTCATCTTAAAATATTGTAAAGTCTTCAATTTCATGTTTAGCCAGGGATTCATTGATCAAACTAACTTTATACATAGAATTTATAAAGAAAACTGATCTCAGGTCAAAGTATCCCATTAAGGGGGTATTCTTTGACCAGCACCTTTCAAAAATGTCACTATCCTTATTTTGATATATTTAATAATAATATCTTACTAAATATAATAATAGTGATGGGCCGCACTTTAAAAAAATCTAAATGTCACCGCATCTCAACACCATAGCCAAACATCTTACTTTTAATTTTAAAACTATACTAAAGTATCCCTGTTTTACGGTACATATCATAAAGATTACTTTTTTTTTTAGCATATACAAAATATTCCAGCAAAAATTACGATTAGAGATCGAATCGGAAGCGAAACGCTCAAACGAAATTCGAATTCGATTTCGAAGTCGTTCTCGACTCGATCTCGAGCCAAAAACGAAGAAAAAGGAACACTAGTTCGAATTGAAATGACAACTCGATATCGATTAATCGTCTCAGGACTTTTTCCAAGATTTTTCGTGTATTGGTGCTATATAGTATAATGGTCACAATATGTATTCGAGATTTCTTCGTTAAAACTACTCAATTTCGAACTGTTTAAGTGAGTAAACCATGCTTTGTGAAAACTATTCGGTATCCAATTGAAAATAAACAAGTAAACTATGAGAAATATTTACCAAATGTAAATTTTATTTTCTCAGCACTCACTTCACTATATAGATTCTTATTATTATTATTATTATTATTATTATTTTCACATTCGAATACATTTCTTAGACAGCCGTCAACTCCGCCGTGAAAACGTCAGACCACGCTGGCAGTTTAAGTCTCTCAAGCAAAAGGCAAGTGCAACTGCATCGTCCTTTTTGGACGCGTCCGTGTAAATGCTTCTGTCTGCATTCAGTCTATAGTATGTTTAAGTGTGTAGTCTAATTTTACTCGGCTTGTCCAGATGCTCGTATTTTTTTTCATTGCAGATGATACTATTGAAGGGCACTTTCCAATACAGAACTTCTTCCACCGGATTGAGGGTATGCGGAGAGAAATGGAGAATTCTGAGGGGCGCTGGAATGGTTAGAACTGATCGGAGTAGGCCAGAACGGGTGCGATTAGCACATCTATTCTGTAAAAACCCTGAGCAGCTCGTCGAACGGATTTCCAGCAAAATTGAGCGTAGGGGGGCGTTTTGGTGATGTATTGTTTTGAAGAAGAGATTCCCTATAAGATCTTCTCTTCTTTGGATGAAAGATTGGAAGCCGGATTCAATGTGGAGACTTTGTATTGGAGTGGTACACAGAGCACCGAGGGCAATTCTGGCAGTTGAGTTTAGTGCAGATTGTATTCTGGAGATGTTCTTTTTATTTAGAAAACCGTATACCGTGAGGCAATAATCGTTCTTTCTCATTACTAGCTGTTTAGCAGGCTGTGTCGAGGGGTGGACCTACATTCCTCCTGCAGATGACTTTGAGGAGGTTGTTCCTCGCACGAATCGACTCAGTCAGATTTGCCGCTTGTTCGTTCCAATTGAGGTTGTGTGAGTGGACAAGTCCCAGAACTCTGAGTTCCTTGAGAAGGGGCCGAATATTGCCGCTGCTTGCGTTGCATGCACAATCTGAAAAAAATCATGTCTCTCTTCAAACATTTCGTAATACTTCAAGAGAGAGATTGGAAAATTCCCTCCAAATTTTTAAATCCAAAGGCCATCATATGTCGAAAGAAAAACGTAAAACCGAAAAATTTTCGGATTGTTGGTCTTCGCGAACTTCTCGCAAATGCGAAAACCCAAGAAAATGTTATACTGGGATGTTATTTGGATGGAAGCAACTACTGAGAGACAAAATAAAGTAGTATATAGATAGATACAATATCCCAGTAAACATTTTAGTGAATTTCGTTTTCAGCGAAATATTATCGAATTCCGAAATTCGAGATTTCTCCGAGAGTTCTTCGTTTAGCGATGTATTGTTGTCGTCGGTACGCTAATTTTTTTTTCTTTGACTTGTTCAATTCTCAGAAGCAATTAAAGAGTAAGTACAAGTTTCTTGTAATTTAATTGTATATTTGTTGCAAAATATCGTTTGTGGTATCTAAAATTGCAATAAAGTACAGTGCCGTAAACCTCACAGAAAAATAATAAATTAATCAGAATTTTCTGCAACATATGAGTAAACTTTCAATTTACTGCTATTCAAAAAATTACCTTATTTAACCCACATATGATTTCATTTCATTGTGAACTTAATTTAAATTGAGACGACGAATCAGTCCCGAAATATTATTACGAACTGCTATCGAATCGTTTTTCCGAATCATTATCGAATCGTTATTATGATTCGATAAACATGGTGTCCTGTAAGTAGTGTAATATGGATAGCTCATGCTTAGACGAGCAAAAAATTGGATGGGTAGGGTAGGGGAGGGGAATCTCAACGGTTTCCGAGATAAAATGGGACTTTACGAAATTTCAGTATGTTTTTATAGATCATCTTCTCGAACGTTTCACCATATGATGATGATTTTAACTTTGGTAGATAGATAATCGTTGGACCTTTCCAATGGTTTATAAATTTTTTCCTCCTCCCTCTCTGTTTTGGAATTTTTACTCGTTTATTTTTATTTAACTACTATTTTTATCAAAAACCACGTAATCAATACCAATTTTCATATTGGATTTAAGAAGCCCAAAAACTTAGCTTTAAAATTACGTATAACACTCTGTACCCAAAATGTAACCCTTTCTGTGCTTTTTGCACTTTTTCTTAAGCCTATCTAGCGAAAAGTTTGGTAGCTGCTGAGAGAAAATCCGCCGAGACAAAAAGTTTACGAAGTGCGCCATATACCTTGCCCAAAATGTTGTCAATTTAATCGCAACAGGACGTCATGCGAGAGTTCAGTATTACTCCAAGATTTCTAACTCGCGCCAAGTGGGGCAAGAAATTATTAATTAGGAGGGCTGGGAAGAAATTGAATTGATTCAGATCTCTCCCATGGAGTAACATATAATTTTACTTTTTTTGCATTCAATGCAAGATCATTTACCATAGACCGCTAGAAGTAGATGCACTCCAGATCATTGTTGATTTTGAGGATGCAATCCTCGGATAGACCAACAGGGCAGCACAGGAAAATTTGGACATCACGTATAACATTTAGTAGCTCATTTAGAATAGTAATGGCCCAAGGATAGAGCCTTGTGATATTCCGCAAGATATATATATGAGGTCTGCGGGAAAGTTGCTCTTTTTCACTTGCTGCACTCGACTTGACAGAAAACTTTTTACTATCAAATGAAGACGAGGGTTTGCATGTTATCTCTATCAAGTGTTTCCCCAAATATCCGTAATAACTCGTTTTGCAGCTGTACCTGCGTCGAAATTCTGACTGTCACGTTGATAATAAAGCATTATCCGCAATATAGTCAAACATTTGCTCTGTCTCCAGAGCTTTCGCTAAGAATCAAAGTAGGCTGATAGGTCGAAAATCTGATGGGAATTATTTTTTAGGGTGGCGAAGATACCAAGACTGAGTTAAGATATGTGGCTCATAACAGGTATAGTATTACAGGCAAAAGTATTTTTAGGAAGTGTCCCGGATAACAATCTGGATCGCTAGCATTCGATCTAATTGAGAGAATGGCATGGTACACCTCTGCCGAATCCACACATCGAAAACTGAAACCATTATCTGACACCAATGTAGGAGTTACACTCTCAATATCCGATGCCAGTGGTGATATTAATGTTGTTGGAGATGTGAAATGTTCATTTATGTCATTAGCGGATCAGCCTGGAGACTGTGAACCATGAAGATCCACTCATTTTAATTGGAACTAAAATTTGTTAGCTGCGAGTTTAGGATCAAGCTTAGCACCATGCGTATTTTACTAGATTATATAGGTACTTGTATTTGCGATAAAGGAAATTACGCTCGGCAATCAAATTTTCAATTTTCTCTGATAACCAAAGAATTTTATGCTTATGTGTCCGCCAAGAACAGAATGGAACGTATTTATCATGTAGATATTGAATGAGGTGATGTATGTATGTGAAAAATGTGCTAGCCATGTCTAATAAATTATAAAGAAAATTTTTTCGCTCCGACTTGTTGGCAAATGATTTTCACCGGCAAATAGTCTCTGATGAATATCTCAAATATCACCAGTAGCAAATACTTTAGCGAAATTTCATATGAGCCAACAACAAAACTCTTCTTCTTTTCTTAATAAGTTGCAGTATACAATTCCGTAGATTAAGATTCTGTATTATGATTGCACGTAATTATATTTTAAATCTTTTGCAGAATAGTAGCCTACGGACTAAAAAAGTTAACAGAAAATAGTGTTTAAGTACATCGATTCCAGTCAACTTTGGAGTTCCACAAGGATCGATGTTGGGAACGGTGCTATTTTCAATCTATATCAACGACATTCAAAGGCTTATTCTTAGGACATTGTACATATATATATATACACAGTCTAGCTATTTTTGCTGATGATGCTTTACTTTTTCTGGCAACTTACTCGTATAATGCTTGTAGATGAATGGAAGAAGGGTTACATGGTTACAAGCAAACAAGTTGAAACTGAATATAGAAATGTGCTCAAATGGAAATGTAAAGAGCGTTTTTTTTTTTAATCCAATAGAGCTTTAAATTTAAACACAAAAACTTAACTTTTGATCAAAAATCTTTTTATTTAATTCATTATTTTTTTTTTTCGAAAGACGAAATCGTGATATTCATATTTAAAAATGACTGCTCTTGACGAAGGGCAGTTTTTCAGTACAATGTTCGCTTCCCATTGTTGTAGGTTTATCACGTAGCTCCATAGAAATTTGTCGAGGAGTCAAATCATTTGACTTTGGATGTCAATTTATAGGGCCGTTTCTCGAAATCATATATTATCGCCAAGTCGTGATATCAACAAATCGATTGATAGCTAGGTATTAAAGTACTCATGAGAGGCAAAGGGGGTATTGGCATGTCAAACCGTATGCGACGTTCCCTTTCTCGTTCAGGATGAATCTGTCTAAATTCCTGTCATTCTTTTTCTCGGGCCGAACGATTTAGTTTTTCAATCTGTCGTAGCTTTTTTCGGACTCCATATGGTTTTAAATTCACCTGAGTTATTCTCGGAACGTCTTTCATTTTTGTATTCTTAATGTGATGTTTAGATTTTGGTTGGGGGTAATAGTTGAGACTACGTTCTCTTTGTTGCAAAATGGCTTTGTTTATGATAAAAAAAAATTATATGTCAAAACGAATAAATGTTAAACAATTAAAATGGTTCTGTTTTGTTTCTTTTCTATATGGCACAAAACTAAATTATGACATTACTCGGTCGATTGACACAGATTGTTTCCAAACGCAAAAAGGAACGCAACATTATTTTGACATTTCAATTCAGTTGACAGCATTTAAGCGTAACCAAGTTAGCAATGGAAGTGGCAAATATATTAGATTTAATGCAGGCACAACACGACAGTAAATAAATGTAAATATACGGCATTGCATTTGCATATCTGGGCGGAAAAAAAATTTGATTCTTCTTCTTCTTTTCCGATTTCTTGTGAAACGTACAGACATATATTTGTTTAATTTAACGCTCTAACAACTAGATGACGCTGTTCAAAGTAACAAGTAAAGATAATCAGGCTACACTCAGCAATTTTTGTGGGTGGCATATATACCTCCTCTATGCCCACTAGATTTTTAGGTATATTGTGAGAATTTGATGAAACAAATGGTATTTAAATGGATCATTCCGAATATTGATGATCAATATCTCATGTTTGTCATAAACGTTATGCGAGCTCCTGACTTCCTTTGAAAGTAATAAAAACCACTAGCGTGCAAACCGCACCAAATAGTGCATTTTTCTATATGTAATGGGGTCTCTAGAATCATCTCCTCTTCTGGATTGGTCTCACTCCAAAATTGACAAATTTTGCTTATTAACAAACCCAATAAACCAAAAATTGATCCTCGCCACTGAAAATAATTTGTGATAAAATAACAGGTCAGCTTGCAACTGGTCTCAGTGAAAGAAATGTAAACCATAAATATACTTAGATTATCTTTTCATACACCTTTCACTTTCGTTTTTATTATTTTTTTAAATATTTAAAATAATTTAATTAATTATTATTGCAACACACATACGTCCTTTGTTGAGGACGTGTGGCTACGCGTCTGTACCGGGTCGTGCATTTCCGAATGCTTGGCTTGCTGAACGTAGAAAGGCTTGTGAAAATAATTTAATAACAAAAATGAGTCTGATGACAACGACCATTCAAAAAACATAAAAACAAGTATAAAAATAAGGAAAATAAATATTAGTAGCGACTACAACGCAAGAGAATAAACATTATTAATTAAAGGAACCAGGCATCCAATGTTTTTGTTTTGAATTGCATGCAGCCTATACAGGGTGTCTCGTATGCGGTCTGGCAACCGAAGGCTACGAATAGGTCATGCTTAGACAAACAAAAAATTCTATGGTTCGAGAGGAGGATATCGTAACGGTTTCCGAGATAACGAGACTTTAAGATATTTGGGTATGTTTTTATAGATCACCCTGTAACTTTTGATCGTTACACCCTATGATGATGATTCAAACTTTGGTAGATATATAATCATTAGGCCTTTCCAATGGTCTATAAATTTTGTCCCTCACCCTTTCCGTTTTGAAGTTATGGCTCAACAAATTTAAAATTTCGGAATTTTTACTCGTTTTTTTTTATTTAACTATTATTTTTATCAAAAAACACGTCATCAATACCAATTTATCATATTGAATTTAAAAAGCCCAAAAGCTTAGCATTAAAATGACCTATCACACTCTTTACCCAAAATGTAACCCTTTCTACGCTTTTTGCACTTTTTCTTAAGCATCTCCAGCGAAAATGGCTGATAAAGGTCATTTCTAAAAGATAATTGCCTACTTTCCGGCACTTATTGAGCTTTTTCAGCCATTTTCGCTGGAGATGCTTAAGGGGGGTTTCCACCACAAAAAAGCTCACGATTTATGTTTTCTAAAGCACTGTGAAACATAAACGCATAGAAGTATGCAATTTTAAAATTGAAACAAATCACTATATGTACATGCAAAGCTACATATATGATGCTGTAGTATTCGTGTGCATTGTACTCTAAAGCATTTCGGGCATCTGCACGCAGTAGGATCGCATAGGCATGGCAAGATTTTAGATTTGTCTGTAGGAGTTTTCATAGAATTTTTTTGGAACTTATACAATATTTCTGCGTGAGGAGCAGGCAAGGGGCGAACGAAATATATGCTCTCTGTGCTGTTGGCCAGACAATTTTTCTTGTAATTTGTCTGGCACCATTTATTGCTTGGGGAAATTTTATTTTAGTGAATCAAATGAAACTCTTCCGAAAATTCTGAGTTGTAATGTACCATATAATTTTGCCATTTTTTCCAGTTTATTAACTAGATAACCAAAGAATTACATTCGAGAAATAGATTTTAATTTACCAACAGAAATTCCAGGTTGAGATATGTCTGGTAGAATTTCCAATTAAATTTTACTGTATGACTATAAAAGATAATCGACTAGATTGTAGATTACCATATACATAGTAGAAAAAATATACCACCTTTTCTTAAAAAAAAAATTTACGCTAAGTCAACAAATTGGAGTTCCGGCTCCGAATTTTCGTTTTAAAAAACTTTATGAAAAATAGAAAAGTTAAATTTGCCAAATCAGTGCTCACATTAGATCTGATATCTTCAATTTGAGAGTAAAACAATGAATTTAGGGCGACAATTCTCAAGAAAAGTGTTATCTGGACACTGCAAGGAATATATTAACTTCATCCTACTTATTTATCGAACACACTGTATATAATCTGACAACTCAACACACCTCATCAATTTTGTTCACAGTTTTCTAAATTACATACATTTTTCCTTTCCATATTCTCCTTTCTAAATTTTTCAAATTACATCTACTAAGCAGAATTTGCCACATTTTTCAAATTTCAAAAGACCCTATCTCGGTCATAAATGGATCGTAGCAAAAAATTACTATTTTCAACATTGCCAAACTTTCTGTAAAATTCCATTAAAAGGAAAGATAGTTCATTCACAAATTTACACAAAATTGATCGATTTTCTGTGTACGGCCTTATAGGATTATTTCCTTTTCATATACACAAATTTGAATACCCAGCAATATTCTGCTTTCTCTTCTTTATTCCATAATATTATTGGACCAAATTTTACTAACACGTCCCATGATTAAATAATTGTTACTCCCAATTTATAAACAAATAGATTTTAAATAGAACTGCAAGCAAAAATGTTCGCCTCCCAATCAAACTTAAAATATTCCACGAAATTTACACACAAAGAGGTACTTTATGCAGAAAATGGCGAGATACAATTTCCGAGCATGTAGACTACAACGCGCAGAGCTTTCAAAGCCAATGAATGCTTTCCGAAACATTATTCCATCTAACGGTGACGAAATGAATTAAAAACGCCAAATTGTATGCAAAATATATAAAAACAATAAATTTTTGCCGTTACCATGGTTAACATTATTTTGACTTTATATCCTTTATCATTATACTAAATAATTTGAGTTTTTCAAAATAAACAGAAAAACGTTCGATATTTGTTACAGATTGAACTTTCTTTGAAATAATGTCATAATTTTGATAGTTATTCGTCTCTGAAAATAGCAACTTTCAAACGAAAATATATTAGTAACCAAAAGTTTTTTACTAGTTTTCCCTCCGTCACTTCCTATTCCACTTCAAGATCTTCCATACTCAAGTACAAATTTATCTGCTTGATGTAACATTATTACGTTATTATGTACCAAACTTTGCAAATTTCATGAATTCGACAGTTTTCTAAAGCTAATTACATACATATAAAACCCCGAAATCTTTATTTTTGACACGTCATTACCTAAGTTTATGCTTTTTCACAAACTATGTGCAATTTTGATCATGATAATACGCACAAATTTGACGCAAAGTTGTATTAACTTTTCGTGTTTTATAAGATTTCAGTGGTAACCCCCCTTAAGAAAAAGTGCAAAAAGCGCAGAAAGGGTTACATTTTGGGTACACAGTGTGGTAGGAAATTTTAAAGCTAAGTTTCTGGGCTTCTTAAATCCAATATGAAAAATTGGTATTGATGACGTGGTTTTTGATAAAAATAAACGAGTAAAAATTCCAAAATCTTAGCTGCAAAACAGAGAGGGAAGAGGAAAAAATTTGAAATCATCATCATAGGGTGAAACATTCAGAAGTTACAGGGTGATCTATAAAACATACCCAAATATTTGAAAGTCCGGTTATCTCGGAAACCGTCCCCCCCCCCCCCACACACACACACCACTACAATTTTCTTTTGTCTAAGCATGACCTACCCGTAATCTTCGGGTGCCAGACCACATATGCGACACCCTGTATAAGCTTATTTTCAGAATCTACGCAACTTAGGCCTACCGCAAACACACTGGCAACCTGATGCAGGAAAGTCAATTCTGCAAGTAGTACCAGCGCTAGAGTTGCTCTCCATACGGCCGTCAAGTCGACATAGGGTCGAAGTCGAGCCCCAGAATCGTTCCAGTTGAGCTGAAGAAAAACATTCAATCGCAGCAAAACAATTGCAGCCGCCAAGTCGTCATAAGGACGACTAGGTTCAAGGCAAGCTATTTCAGGTACAGAAGTCATTCAGCACCAAGCAAACTGATAGGTAGCTATGTAGCAATTGGACCATTACCAAGACAAACGACCTGGGCGAATCAGTTCCCGAAACTCAGCTTTCAAGGCATCACCGTTTCCTGAATCTGGCATCCGTTCGACGGATCCCAATTCTTAAGCCTTCAGTTTCTCGTGCCAAACAATTTTGTTGACTTTGCACAAGAGTTACCATTTCAAGCAACTACAGCAGATTCAAGCAAATTCATTGAAGCAGCCACTTCCTATTGAGAATCCACTTGTAAAAGAATCTTTTACTTATCTTTACTTAAAAAAATATTTATAATTACTTTTATTTTTATTTATTCAGACAGCATGAGTATAACAACAGTTTAAAGTTCATTGATCTTTCAATTATATGAAAGCGATGTTAAACCGTCCTCTGCTCTGTTATTAAATAAAATATTAGATGCATGGTGTGAATGTTAATATATTCAGTTTAGTGAACTTCAGAAAGGTCAACCAAAATGAATGAAGTAAAACTCCTTGAGCAGGTCATCATCGCCAAATTATGTATATACGAGTATGTGCAAAACACAGTTCAACGTACGATTTCATTTTTGCATTTTCGACCGAGACGTGAAACGCGTCTGTCCATCAAATTCAATAACGTGAAGAATAAGAAAAAGATAACATGGATCGACTTTTTTAATTGCCTATCGATAATATGCAAAAAAAAAGACATTTTTAATGAATATTAAGCTAGGAAACATTTTCACGTTTTTTTTTTTATAGTAGAATTCCTGCTTTCTCTTATGCGATCTGATTGATCTCATGTCATCGATTTTATAGTATAGGATGGAATAAAACTTATATGTGTGAATTAATATAGGCTTGTCAGTCCTCTTATCAGGATTTGAGCCTAGAGCGATGTGTCTGATGGGTGGTAATGATAGAGAACTATCTGGATTCTCATATGTAAATTGTGGCTCCCATAATATAAAATCATGTGTATTACTTGTGTACATATGTAGTCATATATAGCGATCAACTAAAACAATCAATAAATCTAAATCAATCTCTGTAAGTCGAACTCCAATTTAATTTGGACTCCAAACTGACGGCATATTTCTAGCCTAGCTTCAACAAGGACTAGAAAAATTACTGGTGAATCTAATCAAAGAGTTTAGAGTCAGCTACACTCTTTTATTTTTATATTACTAAGCCAAGCTCAGAGAATACCCTACGATACCAAAGATGTGGAGAGATTTGAAGGCAGCATAAATCGATACGCCTATTAGGATGGAGGGCGGTCACCTGCACAACTCTCGTCCTACTGATGTCTTCTAAGACTAATCTCCTTCCTTCCTACTCAAGAAAATACAGCTTCATCCAAGCCATGCTTGCTTACCAAGCGAAAAGCCAACCAGAATCGCTCTATACATATAGTTTTGTATCATGGACTAGAAAAGGCGTTCAAGAAAAAAGTCACAACCCTATACGCAGTTTTGAATATCATTTCTTCCACAGAGAATGCTGCAGCTACCAAAAGAGAAATTGAGCTCCTACTGATACAATAGATAAAAGCAAAGCTTAACAGCCAGAAAATCGGTAGTCGTGCTTGCGACTAAGGAAGGATACCTCCAGGAGGAGCTCTATCTCCTCTGACATCTGTATACATTTTTCAATGATCTGCAACAAGAGCTGACCAGATTTTCAGATATGAGAATCAGGAATATTCTGATGAGCTGGTCATAATAGTAATTAGCGAAAAACATGATCGAATAATCTCCGATCTAATGCAGAAAACTCAAAGGAAATTAAATCTAGTCATTAGATTTGATAGCAAATTAGCTTTGAATCATCATTCAAAAAGAGTCCCAGCGACATCCGATTGGACTTGGTTGTCACATATACACCGCTTCACTAAGTTGTTGGCCAAAAACTAAACAAAAGACAGTTGAAGCTAGCTTACAAAGAAAAAACTACAACTGAGCTTTCATTTCTAGGAATAACTGGTGAAGTCGATTATATTAGATTTGTGGAGAGGTGTGCAGGCGTTAGTCTAACTTTCACTTCAACCTGAAAGATCTATTGTAAGTCCACGTTCAATTTACTCCATTTCTAGGTTTGGACTGTTAATAAAGTCCAGAATCCAGAAATAGTTTGGTGGAAAAAAATAATATTCGAGGTGGAATTGACCAATGCTTTGCAGAGCAGGTGCTCCGAAGTTTCATGAAAATCCCAACAGAAACGGGCAGGAACAAGTCTCAGCCAAGATCATCTTGTTTATGTTATATCACAATGAGCAGTGGTCTGAGACGAGCTCTGTAATCATTTTAAGCTCTGTTTTCCTAAGAAGTGAAGTTCTTTTGTTTTTCCGCCAGAGGTGTCAATAACATTTTTTTCCCTGACGAAATTCTTGTAGCCTTTCCCCAAAAAAAAAAAAAAGGAATTTTGTTTGTTCTCCCAGCTATTTAGGGTAGCTCTGACGTAACACTTTGAAGTTCCACAAGATGGCTCTGATCCGATGAACGGAGTTTCCTCTCCTCTTTTGGTTAGGCCGGCAGCAATTTCATTGCTTTTTTATGGCCCTCATGTCCAAGTACCAAAATGAGGATAAATTCATTTCTTTTCGATAAATTTTTTTTGCAAGCTATCATCCTCGACTTAATAAAAAGCCTTGAGAGCGGCTTGACTATGCGAGAGGATATTTATGGTTGTGCCATTTATGCAGAGGCGGCGTTAGGCGTGGGCCACCGCCTACGGCCTCTCGGTCCGAGGGGCATCGCGCCTCCAATATGCATAACTTGGACGCAATGTAAAAATTTATGCGTTTGTTTTTTTTTTAGGCTAGAAACATTTGTTGGCGTTGCGTTTGCCTGCGCGAGAAACGAACGGGGAAGCCCCTCTGATAAATTTTGTTTTTATTTAGTCTAGCAATGTTTGTTGGCAATTCGTTGCTATCACGGGGAACCCCTTGTTTCCAGACTTGGGGATTTCCCTTTCTGTTTGGAGTTTGTCTATGTAAGGTACTTTCAAACTCCAGTCGCTAATCAAGGGCTAGAAACAGTGTTGCCGTTTTAGCGACTTTGACGTTAAATCTAGCGGATTTTTGAGATTTTTAGCGACTTATTTTTAAGATTTAGACCTTAAACAATGTTTTAAGTTACTTTTACGGACGTTTTCATGACTAATCCTGTAAATATTCTGAATAAAAGAAAAGAACATTGAAGAATGTGTCCATTATTGTGTCCACTTATTGTAGGCAATACACAATGCAACACTAAGTTGACTGGGGTATGCCCTAATAATGAATTACTCAATTTTTCTCGAAAACCATTTATATTGCAATTACAATCTACGACATGTCAGGCAACCGAGGTAGAGATATCGGGAGGAAATCGGCATCAGGATCAGCAAAAAGAAAAGATGAAAGAGCCGTATCAAACCAAGCTTTAAGTTCAGATTTGATGAAGTTTCTTAACCAAACTGAATCCGGTCGTATAAATCATCTCAATCGGTTGCTTCGACGACTTCTAAGATACTGGGAAGTACTTCACTGAATGCTGATATCGATAAAGAACGACAGTCGGAAAAAGAGCAGGGATCAAACTCTACAATCGGAATCAAACGCTGATATTCCTGATCATGAAGAACATATTTGAGTTAGGTTCACGCTCAGTTAGCAAGGACGTCAGTGATGAAGTTAAGCAAGCATTGGTAGTTTCGGATCCGGGAATGTGGGCGTTTCCCATAACAGACTCTCCAGTAGCATGACATAGTGCAAATCGGCCCGTCACTGCAGCTCAATAACAGTGATGAAGATTATCCGAATGATGCCGATCAAAGGCAATTTTCCAATTTTCATTTTGCAAGAAAATAAATAATGGCGAGACTCAACATCTTAGCTGGCTGATATACTCCAAAAGTAAAAATAAAGCTTTCTGCTTTCCATGCCGACTATTTCGCCATATAGAAAATAACTTTGAAAGAAATTTACTCAAATATTTACATTGTGTATCGCATTTTGCTAACGATACCGGTAAGTACAGCCTCCGCTGAGAGTAGCTTTTCAAAATTAAATCTAATAAAAAATTATTTGAGAAGTACAATGGGTCAGGAAAGACTTTCAGCATTGGCAGTTTTATCTATTGAAGCAGACATAGCATCTAAGCTTAATTACGGTACAATCATTAAGGATTTTAGTAATGCTAAAAGCAGGAAATTTCTGTTTCTTTAAAGTTATTCTAAGAAAATAGTTTGGATTGCACTGTCTTTTTTATAATAAAAAAAAAGTAAAAAGCTATTTTTCAACTATTTTTTAATTTATAAAATTGCTTCTTGCGCCACCAGATGGCATCGCTAAATATACCTCGCCAACATCAAATTTTGGTCTTGCCCCGCCACTGCATTTATGGATCTTTTAATGCACGTATTGATGCATTCTTCGATGGCTAATACCTCAGCCTGGAATACGGTAGGTGTTGAGCCAAAGGCCTTTGAGATATGACATCTGGAGCCGCATAAACTGGGGAGTAACGTATATTTATATCATTTCTGCCGTGACAGATACTATTGACAGACAACCGGAATAGGCTGTAACAACAAATCCACGGGTTATCGCAACATTTGGTTACATGCCGTACTGCACCACGGATATTGGTAACAGTTTACACATACTTTACAATACCGTAACGCATTATCACTAAAAAATATTTAAAAAAATACATCTCTTTCAACCACCCTCCTCTCGGCTTCCCATACTATTTATTTACTGCATATTTTCTGATAATCATGATTGAGAAAGATTTCTTATCTGATCCTGTGACGTCCATTTCACACAATATATAAAAGAAAAAAAAATATAAAAATAACAACACGCTTAATTATTATTAAATTTTGATAAAAACTTATTATACCATTTTCATATATATGTATGCAAGTACGCACATACAATAGTTTTTAAAGCAGCATTATAGCACAGATGAAACCTTGAATACCATAAAAAAAAAAACAAAAAAAAACGATATTTCTTACCACTTATCTGACATAATTTCAATTTAAAGAGTTTTTCCGTAGGTTGATGACGGTATATATAGGTAGCTATAGCTAACTAACTATTATATAATAAAGCTACCAAAAATTTTGCAACAACACTTAAAAGTTCGTTTTGAGGCTCTATGAAAGAAACGGCGACCTTGATTGAGTCATTTGATTTCAATTTTCCGCTTAGTAATACTACATTACAACACAGGCCGTATCTACTTTGATTGGTTGTGCAGATACAAAGATAATTATTATTGGTAGGTACCCTGAGAATGGATGCAATTACATACCATACCAGACAGACAGAGGTAGTACAACACAAAAAGGCTTTCATTTTCATAATAAAAGCAAAATAATGTCTATGGAACAAAAAAAAAAACAGTTCGTTTCAAAATATTAATTGGAAATTGGCCTTTAGAAGGAGCACAAGAAGAAAACTATTATAAAGTCCAATTAACAAATTAACAAATCTTATGAAATCTCTTAAAGGGTCTTACAACGTGTATACGTTTGTATGTTTGTATGTAAGTAGTTAAATGCTAGTGAAACTTATCTCAATGTTTTTGTCTAGCATATAATATAACATTCAGGTCATTGCTGTGCTGCATTGTAATGCATATGTACACAATTAAAGCACCCACAAATGTTCATGCGAATTAAACGAACTTATGACAAACAATAACATAATGTAGGCATGGATTTGTACATATATATATATATATACTTGACCAAACACACACACACACAGACTGACCAACAGCAATTATATTGACAGTATTGCGTACTTGAAGATCTACAAATCGTGCGCATAACGATGACAGCAACTGCTTAATGTTAATGACATATGGGCCAAAGTTAAAAAAAAAATAAAAAAAAAATAAAAGAAAACAGAAAATGGTTGATGTTCCCGTTTTTTAATAACAACTTTTAATGATGCCGTGGCCGTGAAAAAAAAATGCCGGCTAAAACATGACAACAACTGACCTTTACCTTTTTGGTTTTTGAGAAAGGTAAGTAATGGATTTTTATTATTAAATAAATATTTACAGTCCATTAATATTCATATGACATTAGGCCCGTTCGTTGACTTTTATCTCCGGACCGGAGTTGATGAAAATAAGATCGAAATAAAGAATTTTCAGATTTTATTTCTTTGAACTTTTGATTTTGTATTTTTGATTTTTGTACATTATGTCATCGAACTATGTGAACTGTCAGAGTACATTGAAATTATTAATAATGTAAATGACCATCAGGGTTCGAAATCGAAACGAAACAAATATTCGTTCTATGATGATTTTCCGATCTAATGTCAAACCTTAAACAAGAGAAAAAGTTATAATTTGTCTAGGACTAATAATAGATGAAAATCAAATTTAAATAAAATGAACAACCAAAAGTTTTGTATGGCAACACCATAGAACGGATTGCCCGATTTAGTTCATTTTCTATTTAGTATTTTTATGAAAGAGTTGTGTACAAACTTTCAGCTCTCGACGTTGTCAACGCGTTCTCAGGCAGTGCCCAAATATATAGTGAAAAACCACCAAATTTTTTTATGGTAACCCTACGAAGGAGTTGCACATTTTCGAGCTTAAATTTAGTTTATTTTAAAAAGCCCATGTACAAAATTTAAACAATCTAAGTGAGTTGTCATGAGCACGGACAAACGGATGGACATGCAAAAATCAAAATAAATTTTAATATTTTGCCTGGGTGTCCCTGTCCATCCCATTTTGCTCTACTAGCATTATTTCTGTGCGTAACAGTTACAATGGAATGACAAACTTATAGTTTACCGTCTGATTTCATCTCTAGGGTATAAAAAAAAAACAGAAAATAAACCAAAAACGTGAATTTAATATTTTTGGGTCCCATAAAATGTTTACGCTAAAGAACAAACTACTTCTACACTTTACTGGAGATTTACTAACATTTCTTACCGAGGAGCGTTGGAATCAATGTGTTCATAATTTTGGTTAATCTGAAATCATCGCATTAGATATCTCGACGGGCATTCAATTTAAATTATATTTGCTTCTGATTGTTTTATAACCCATGCCGCTATACCACAAGGTTCTGTTCTCTCACCTACTCTTTTCCTAATTTTTATTAATAATCTGGTTGCTTTCACTTTCAATCCAATTTATAGTTCTGTAGACGAAAACACCCTTGATTTCGTGTACTCGTTGGAATCTTTAGGTGATTCCCCGCTCAACCCATTTTCGTCAATGGAAAAGATATCTCGAACTCGCCATCTCTAAACATCTTAGACATTGTGAAATATCCAACAATCGTAGTTGGTCCAATTATATTTTTGGTATTGCCAAAAACGCGATGAATTGGCTGGGCTTCTTGCAAAGATGTAAGAAATATTTTACTCCATCAGACTTGGCGCAAATCTAAGAGTCTCATATTAGGCCTAGATTAGAGTATAATCCCCACGCACTGTATTGTCCGCATTAGACAAAGTCCAAAAGAAGGCCTTCCGGCTTATTAGCGATAATATATTAATAGCAACTATTGATTCCCTAGAGCACTGGCTTATTGTCGGAAGTCTATCTCTCTTTTATCGCTACTTCTATTGGCTATTGCTTGGACGAAAATTCTAGCTTCATACCTCATAGAATTCTTCCTATGCACGACACACGAGCTGTAACCCGAACTAACCCCTTACATCCTTGAAGTCAAACTCGTCCGTACTGTGAAATTCCGCGAATCCTTCCTAAGCAGAACAGTACGAATATGGAACTGTTTGCAATCCTCGGTTTTCCCCCTCAGCTATGAGCCGCAAATATTCGAGCGTAATCTGCATCGCCACCTCCTTGGCTTAACTAATAATCCTCAATTCTCTGTGTAGGCTGCGCTACGGCATCATAGGATATCCCCTGAGTTTTGGCAACAGCATAAAAAAAATTGTAAGTTCACAGGTTATGCCAAAACTCGATTTGTTAACACTAGCATTAGTTTGTTAAAATGTTAGTGCTGCGACGATCCCCTAAGATCACATTTAATGGTGCTTCAAAGTTTTCGCGTTTTGGCATAACGTCTGTGATAGGAGTTAATCATCGCATCACCTTTGAAAAACGATCTCTTAAATGGCTTAAATGGTACACGAATGAATCCAAAAAAAAAGGAAAACAGAGCAGGTGTGGGTTTATTTGGGCGAAATGATGCTGTGTCAGCCCACTGAAAGGAATTGCCACAGAGCGAACTTGCTGAGAATTGTGCATAAGAACCGTTGTAGTTCCATTTGAAATGGAGTTCTGAGCTGATTCTAATCGAGGCCTGGATCGTGCAGATCAAATCCTGGAAGCAGTTTATTTATTCACTTGGTGTTCACCACATACTGATTACTACATAGCCTTAAAAACTTAAAAAAATTCTTAGAAATAACAATAATAACCAATAATATACAGGGTGTCCCGTATGTGGTCTGTCACCCGAAGGCTACGGATAGATCATGCTTAGACAAACAAAAAATTGTATGGGTGGGGGAGGGGAAATCGCAACGGTTTCCGAGATAACTGGACTTTAATATATTTGGGTATGTTTTTATGGATCACCCTGTAACTGTTGAATCTTAAACCCGCTGATGATGATTTAAACTTTGGTAGATAGATAATCATTGGACCTTTCCAATGGTCTATAAATTTTTTTCCTCCTCCCTCTCTATTTTGCAGTTATGGCTCAACAAAGTTAAAATTTTGGAATTTTTACTCGTTTATTTTTATTTAACTACTACTTTTATCAAAAACCACGTCATCAATACCAATTTTTCATATTGAATTTAACAAGCCCAGAAGCTTAGCATTAAAATGACCTATCACACTCTACACCCAAAATGTAACCCTTTCTGCTCTTTTTGCACTTTTTCTTAAGCATCTCCAGCGAAAATGGCTGAAAAAGGTCATTTCCAAAAGATAATTGCCTACTTTCTGGCACTTATTGAAATTTTTCAGCCAATTTCGCTGGAGATGTTTAAGAAAAAGTGCAAAAAACGCAGAAAGGGTTACATTTTGGGTACAGAGTGTGATAGGTCATTTTCAAGCTAAGCTTTTGGGCTTTTTAAATTCAATATGAAAAATTGATATCGATGACGAGTCTTTTGATAAAAATAGTAGTTAAAAAAACGAGTAATAGTTCCGAAATTATGACCTATCCATAGCCTTCGGGTGCCAGACCACATACGGGACACGCTGTATAAAAGATATAACAGTCAAAAAATCATAAAAACTTTCTTAGCTGGCTCTTGATCTGGGTTTAAGTCAAATTAAAATCAATACACTCGGGGTAAGCATATTAAAAAGGCGAGACATCGGCTCATGCATACTAATTAAGTGCTATGATAAGGAACTTGGAAAAAGCCATGATACCTAAGGGTGCGGGTGTAGTTGAAATGCTAAGAGCCGTAAAAAGTTGAGATTAATAACGCCCTGTAAAATATCCAAAGCAAAAGCGACTCTGGAACAGTTACGTCTTTTATCTAGGGTGTCTAAAGAAAGCAGATTAAGCCATTGCGAGTATAGAGGGAGGACAATGGGAAGGAAGATTAGTAGAATGGCAATCGGGAAAAATGGCTAAATCGGATTTTGCAAGAGCACAGTCATTTTTATCCGAAATTACAATGCAATATAATACAATGAGCCCACATCATTATTATAAATAATGAAAAGGAGCGGACCTAGATGGCTACCTTGCGGAACGCCACAGATGTTTGTAACTGCAGTGAAAATGACTCCCGGAAAGAGAATGCGCTGCATACGGTCAGACAAGTATGACCATAACCATTTAACGAGGACATGAGGAATGCTTCATATACAGAATACGATGATTAATTTTGTTAAATGCCTTTCTGAAATCGGTGAAGACACAGCCAACCTGCTTGCCAGCCTGAATGGCAAATATGCAGAAGTTGAAGAATCCTGCTATTCTGCCATGCTGGAAGAACCCTATTAACGGCTTACAAAGAAAAGTTAGAAGGTCAGAAAGAAGCAGGAATAGCCATTCACACAATTTGAGCCAAATAATTTTTGCAAGTTAAGCTAGCCACAACTGAGAGAACAATATCTCGGCAAAATACTCCTTGAAATGATCTGACTTGAAGAGTTTTCAACCGAACAATCAAGTCAGCTGCATATGAACATACATTATTTATATGAAGATAGTACAGACTTGCAATATCTGATGATAACACTCGACCACCAGATACTCGGAGAGAGTAATCTGTGCCAGAATATGTGGTCATGACGAGACGGTTCTAACCCAAAGCGATTTACTCACCCTTATTAAGGAGCGTTTACAATGGCAGAGTAGAGTGGAGTCACCAGAATCTTCTTATGAATTTTACATAGTCGTGTCACTTTAAGAGAGATGACAACCATAATAAGGCTGACTTACTGGATTAGTTCGGTTTCGGTCCATGGAATTACCTTCAAAGTAAATGGTACTTGTTCGAACTCTATGCTGGTATGTACCGACCCGGTCATATCTAAGAGAACTCTGATCTGAAGTTCTGTCAAAAGTTTTTGTTTTGCAGTATTTCCAGTTAACTTCGTAACGCCCTATTATACCACCTAATCTATATCAGTAGAAGCTACATTCCATCCTAGCGCTACTAAGAACACTGGTTAGATTTGTAAATTAAAAAACTAATAAAAAATCATGTTAAGCACGATGATAAAAGCATACAGGAAAACATCGTTTGACTCCTGTCTGGACTTCAACTATAATTTTATAATCATATTTAAAATCTACACTCTTGTTGTTTTTAGGCCAGAAGGAATAACTACTCTCTGCCCATATTATAAAAGTAAAATTAAATCAAAATTAAGACGTAACGGAAAATTTTTTAATTTCAAGTTTTCCACAAGATCAGAAAAGTTGCCACCAACATTTCCCTTTCAGGCGCCAATTAACGTTTTTCACTTTCAGCCTTTTTCATAACACGTAAAAGTAAGCCTATGGCAATCGGCTCATGTGTGCTATAGATTGCAACTATATCAGGAACAAGAGTTCTCTTTGAGTCTATAAAATGAACACACTCTGCTGGAGATTCGTGTAGTAGTTATTATGCAATTACATGATATAAATGCGACGAAGTTATACTATTACGATTACTTTTGATATTACATGACATATGCGCGATATGCAGTTGCGTTCAAATATGTAATTATATGTGAGACATGCAAAAGCATTTTAAGCATTTTAAATAGCATAACAAGGTACATAATATGGATATGATCATAGCAATTTCATAGACATACAAAATATGTAGGTATGTACATACGTCATTCAGTTCAATGCTTCGCTGCCTCTAAACGTCTTAAGATCCAGTATAAATTGCAAGTAGTCGATGCAAAAAAGTGAATAAAGATTTTAAATTAATTTAAAGATATAACCTTGTCGCTATTAACATATTAGATAACATTTCCGTAATGATGGTTCCAGTCGAATCGAATACCACCGAAAGTGCAGTTTTACGCAAATACCAGATCCAGAAAGATCTAATGTGTATTTCGATTGAACCGATCCGTCAATGTCTGTGAAACAATTCCGAGCAGACAACGTAAAATTTAACAAAATCGATCAACTGACGAAATAAGGGCCCTTAATCTCAAATATGCAGCATCCGAGCAAAACTGCCTAGTCCGGTGACACACGATGATACACACGCGATACACCGTACTAAAAACTGGTTTTCTTAGCACTATTTTAGAACATTTTCGTGTATACCTCAATTTAGAGCAGAGGGTTAGACTCGGATGATACATGAGTATTTTATTACAAATGTATGCGTGTACTCGGTTTGGGTGCATATAGAACATATGGATATGATGAATTTTCTTTCCTGCCTCAAGAACGTGTATCAACCGTGTATAAACTACGTGTACTATGGGCTGATACACATTTGATATAAAAACCGGTTTTACGTCGTGTCTAGTTTCAGTGTGTTTCGTGTGTCACGGGACCTAGTACTCTTGTCTATATATACAGGGTGTTGCTGTATGTGTTCTTACACCCGGAGGCTTAGACAGCAATGAATTGAAAATTGTATGGGTGGGACGGGAAGGGAGAATCCTAACAGTTTCCGAGATATTTGAGTATGTTTTTATAGATCACCCTGTAACTTCAGAACGTTACACCCTGTGATAATTATTAAAAATTTATTAGATTGATATTCGTTAGACTTTTCATAAATGGTCTATACATTTCCCCCTCATATTTACCGTTTTGAAGTTATAGCTCAACAAAGTTGAAATTTCGGAATTTTAACTCGGATGTTTTTTTATTTAACTACTATTTTTATCAAAAAATACATAATCAATACTAATTTTTCATATTAAATTTAAGAAGCCCAAATACTTCGCTTCAGAATAACCTATCACACTCTACACCCAAAATGTAAGTCTTTCTGCGTTTTTTGATGTTTTTGTTAAAGATCCACATAGGTTACCAACAGTACAACACAGCTGGCGCTGTACAATCGACATTTAGTTAGTACTAGAACCATCGGAGAGCTTTTTAAATATTTTTTAACCGTAGCCGTAACTAATAAAAAAGCTAGAAGCATCAAATACATGGAATACAGCTTTCTTTTAGCTAAAAAGAAAAACTGAAACCTCCGAAATTATGCAATGTGCACCAGACTGCACACAAAGGTTTTTCCATCGAAATATTGTCAAGGCCGAAGTAGTCACAGGATGGGCTCAATCAAGAGAAACTGTATTCATACCACGAATACTGTTGTTGATACCCCCATTTAAGCTCAAAAGACTGCGATTCTCCCTTCGCAATGACGATTAATAAATCCCAAAGGCAGTCGAAGTTGAAAGTGTGACCCTAATATACCGGGGAGAGAGAGGACTGTTTCAAAGTGAGTAAGGCTAGCAATCGGAAGGCATTAACGCAAATGTATGTAGTTTATGAAGAAGTCCTTCACTAACCCACCTCTTTGTAAACTTATACACAACTTTATTTTTCGTTTTACTAGTAGAGGTACATTGGACGATGTTTGAAAAAAAGAATTATTTTCTCTAAAATTTAATAAATTTTTTTTAAAATCATTTACCACCTACGTCCTCAAAGCCAAAAGAAACATAAGCAGTGGCTATAGATTACAAGATCCTATATGACATTCAGACAGTAATACTAAAATTATAGTAGATATCTAGTGAGAAATCCACGCAGACGAAGTCGCGGGCAAAAGCTAGTAACTATTATTATAAAAATGCACAAATGTATTATAATGCAATATTTATAAGTGTGCCAAAGAGGAATGCCCACTTTTCATACAACTTTATGCCCGACACCCCCAGACATGAGAGATGTCTTAAACGATGCATTATGATACTCTGAACTTATTTTATTAACAATATTTATTTCTATCTAGCTGGGGAAAGCTTTGGCGATCGGATGTAGCTTGAGTGGCTTTCTTGGGTGAAAAAGGGGACCTTTCGACTTCTCGTGATTGTACGGAATTGAGGCATCCTGATGTAAAATGTCTTCGTATGAGAAAAATTTTCACAACAGAGCACCAATGGCCGTGAAAGAAAGAACTGCAAAAATATATACGAAATGTAGTAGCTGGGGTGTGTATGTGACCCAAGAGCATGAAAATGGGTTTTCTGGCGACACAACGTCCCGAGAAAGTTTTCTTAATCGGGAAAAAAGTACACCACTCGATAGTACTCGGCGAGACCTTTAATTTGATATGCAATATGCAGTATTGGAACTACCATTCCCCTCCCTGGGGGTTCCTACCCCCCCCCCCCCCCCGCCAACGATAAAAGTATGCAGAGACAATTAATTCTTTTTTCTACATATTGGAGTTGGTAATGAACTGAGGCAAACAGTGAAACCCGTTTTCTTATTAGACATAACCCTACCGAATTAGAGCCGATCTAAGGTGTGAAAAATCTGGTACGTCAGTTCGAATAAAAAAGATGAAAATACTAAAAAAATTAATATGGAGATGGCTATAAATAACTATCTAAGCCTCCGAGTATAGGAGTGTGGGTACTCAAACTTCTTCTCAGGACCTATAGAATTCGATTCTGTACTAGATTTTCCAAAATATACTAGATCAAACTTTGACCCGCAAGCCAATTCCCCCACTTAATTGAAATAAACATTGTTAATAAAATATGTTCAGAGTATCATAATGCATCGTTTAAGACACGTTTCATGTTTGGAGGTGTCGAGTCTAAAATGGGCATTCCCCCTTGTGATGTTTCTCACTTAACAATAATTCGTACATCGAAAATGAACATTCTACGTCTACCGATGTAAAAGGGCAAAATTTAAGATTTGGTGCCATATCCCCAGAAATCACCTCAGGCAAGCTTTGACATGTGCTAATAGTGTAAGCATTTATTTGCTTAATTGCTTCAGTCAAAACCAAGATGTTTTTGGCAAGAAAAGTGTCTAACTTATTTTAGAATTTGACCGAAAATGAGTCTGAAAGTACATGGATTAGATCCACAATTTTTTCTATAATTGCAGAAATTGAATTATAAAGAGTAAGGTTTTCATCAGACAGAATCATTGGAAGATTGTGAATAATAAGGGTCCCAGAATGGAGCCCTGTGGGACTCCACTGCGCAAAGTGAGGAAGCCATAAGCAGAATTAGAACAGACCACACTCTGTTGATGACCGCTAAGAATTTGAAAAATTAAATTTAAAAGCCAGTTTACTTAACAACAATATGTGGTGAACCGTTTCAAAGGTCTTGGAAAAGTCACAGAGGATGAGCGCTGTAAATTTATCATTATCAAATGATTTATTTCCTAATAACATCTAAATCCCAATTGAAGCTTAGATAGCAGGTTCTCATTATTTAAAAAAACAAAAAAACTGGTGATTAGCATGTGCAGAATTTTTTCAAAGTCTTTAGAAAGAAAAGGCTAAACGGAAATACGACAATACTCCGTTGAACTAAGTAAGAGACCTTTTGGGGATGGAAATTATTTTAGAATACTTCCAAATAGAAGGGATCATAGATCTTAAAATTCGGTTGTTAAAATAATAGGTGAGATTTCGAAGTATTACAGGCAGAAGAGCTTTTTTACACCCAGTTCAATAGCGTTAGACTTCACAGACATAACAGCAGGATTAACATTTGCGCCTCACTAGCTTAAACCCATCAAAAAGTTCTAGTGTACTTAAAATATCACTGGTCTAGGATAATATTACCCATGGCCGGCTATGTATACTTTATTGACTTTATTGGAATCAATATCCAAAAATTTACATACGCTTTTATACAGTGTACGGGGAGAAACTTTGTATGTTTAATAGTATATGTTTATCGTGTGTCTCATACCTTGCAGATTACCAACGTAATAACGATCTTTAGATCAATTATAACTTTTTCTTTAAGTTTAAAAAATAATTTAACTTTCTATAGACAGTCTCGTGTATGGAGGAGGATAAAACGTTTTTTTTTTCTTAGCCTAAGAGAAAAAGATAAGATTAACTAATCTTGATAGAGCGCTTTCAAGCATATCGCGAATACTGCGCAACTCAACTACACATATTAGGTATATGAAGTAAAAAAAGAAATAATACAAAAAAATAAAAAAAACATCACTAAACTAAAAGTAGCCTAGCCTAGCCATAGATGCAATTTGATATACTCTTTAACGTTTTGAAAACGACGAGAGAGATTAAGTTAAACGCGCATACGTACAAATATAAAGCTTTAAGGTCCGACGGAATAGAATGAAGTAAAATCGAAAGGCCCCAGCTTAACTAAAAAAATAAAGTAAACGGCGAATGTACCGAAAACATTAAGAAATTATTTAAAGGTGCGAAACGGAGAGTAGCAAGATCAGTTAACTGTTTGTATGCTAGTAGGTAGTCTAGGTAGGTACTTACTTTATGAAGTTAGTTAATGAAAATGGACACACGTTTCCTTTTATTTAGTTTCATTTGGTTTTGTATTTCTACGGAATGCAATCATAGTTGGTAATGCCTACGTACATACATTGGTAGAAAAATTATTCAAATAGTCTTGTAACTACTAAAGTGGAAAAAGGTTACATACGCCGGCAGGCTGTGTTAGCGCAGTGTACTCACTGAAGTGGGTAGCGATATAGCATCTAAGTAGGTCGTTTCTGAATGTACAATATATAACTACTGCGAGTATAGACTAGACTCTAGTCAAGTCACTAGACTATACGTATAGATATAGACTGTAGAGATGACTCTGACAGTATGTACAGAGCTGCTTTTTATGTACGCGCCCGCCGCGTCTATTCCAGAGAGAAGGGTTTACGGATTACACAAAAATTATAAAAAAAAAAGAAAAACAATAATCGCGGATAGTATAGAGGTATTTATGGATGTAGCAGCTAATCTCAGCTGGGGGCCTGTTTATTTTGAAATTATAAATTTGACGGTAATTGAAAGTATTTGCGTTATTGTTGTTGTTGTTGCTGTTTTTGCTGTAGATGCTGCCTGGGGCGTGATAAATTTTGTAAGAATCTACTTGATTTTTTTTTTTTTTTTGAGACGATGAGAAAATGGTTAATGAAAGAGAATGGAGTTGATGGGATTACTAATTCATTACAGTTTAATTATTTCTGTGCGTAATATCTAATATTGCGTATAAAAACAAAAATTAGAAAGTATACCAATGGATCTCTATAGTTTAACAGGAAACTGTTTTTTTTTTTTGTTTTTTTGTTTTTTTTTTTGTCTATGTAATTTCAATTAAGGAAATATGTAGCTCAGTCATAGTGGAAAGAGATTTTTATTTTTGGAACTTGCTACATGTGGTTTATGTCCTAGAAAGGAGATGTCACTACTTGCAGAAAAATATGTGATAGAAATTTTTATTTAATGGTATAAATAAAATTTTTCCAGCATACAAAGCAAATAAAATAAAAATGGTTAAAAACAAAATAAAAAATAATATCCAGTCATTGAAAATTCTTTTAATAGAAGTTTAAAAGTTGGAAATAACAACAAGCGAAAGACAAGTAGCGACATCTCCTTTCTAAGATGTAAATTATTTTTTTTTTTTTATTTATTTTATTTAGCCAACATATGTATATAAATATAATCTGACTTATATATAAAGTACCATAGTGTATAAAATAAAAAAATAAATCAATTTGCGGTAAATCAATAAAAAAAAAAATTTTTGCGATAAATCAATAAAAAATAAAATCACAAACCCCCGTTCAAACAATCAAATTTCTAATTGTTCTTGAATCAATATTGAAATCTAAAATATTTGAATATTTGTTGTAAATTCTTACACCACAAATTTAAAGCACATACATACATCATTCTGCAACAGTACACAATCATTCGGTGAATGAATCTGTTTGAAGATCTTAACGTCGTCAGCATATATATTAAAATTTCAGAGAATTTTATCACATTTACAAGATCATTAATAAATAAGACACAAACAATAAGGGACCCAGATGGCTTCCCTGTGGAACTCCAGACTGCGTATAAACAGCATTTGAAAGTGCGTTTCTGAAAAGCACTTTAAATTTTCTACCACTTAAATAGGATGAGATCCAATCAACCAACAATGGAGAAAAACCTATTTTTAACAGCTTAAACAGAAGCACTCTGTGGGAAAGCTTGTCAAAGCCTTTATAGAAAAGTCGGTATAGACACAGTCAGTCTGCAACCGCTTCTCAAGGGTATTATAGAAATGGAGGATGCTAAAAGTGTCAAGTTAATTGATATTGATCTACCCTTAATGAAGCCGTGTTGTTTTGAGCTAATTAATGGCTTACATTCGAACTTCAACAGTTCACAAATCATGCTTTCAAAAAGCTTGGGTATAACAGACAATTTGGCAGCAATAGGTCTATAATTACTAACCAAGTCTCTCTTTCCATTTTTTAAAAAAAAAGGAATAACAAATGACGATTTCCAAGCATCAGGAAATATACCCGTTGACAAAGATAAATTAAATAAATAAAGAAGAGGACGCGAAAGACTATCAAAACATTGTTTGAGAACAATGCAAGGAATACCATACGATCTAACAGAACAAAAAGAATCCAACTCATGAACATGCTCACATAACATATTATGTTCACTAATACACCGAATATTAACATCTAGGCTAGAACAATTAGACATGCAAGACGACACATAAGAAAAATCATTTGCATTGCCATTGTCAACACTGAAAGATTTGGGGAAATAATCCGCAAAATAATTAGATTTAAGAGACGGATCATGACTGGAACTGTTCAAAAAGGACTGGCTGTTGGGATAACCATCGCATTTACGCTTAGCATTAACAAAGTTCCAAAAACGCTTAGGATCATATTTAATACTATTTTGGACGTTATTTATGTAAGAAGTATACGCCTTTTGAGCCTCCTCCTTAAACTATTTTCTAAGACAAGAATAATTGCGATAATCACTTATAAGATTCTCCACGCCTTATTACGCGCATTACGCAAATTACGTAGACTATCATCGAATCAATTAGGAGTAGAACTATAGTTCTTAGCTTTACGAATAGGTACAGCGTCAAGGAAACATTTAAAAATTAATTCATAAAAAATTAACAAACAAGAATCAACATCTGAAACATTAAATAAGGTAGACCAATCAATATTGCTCTTAGTATCAACTTCAATTTTTCAAAATCTGCTCTAGCAAAATCAAAATCAAAATCTAAAATATAAGTAGGGGTATCACCATAAACATTGTCGACATAAAGGACAAGAGCCGGATGATCAGGAACCTCACTCACCAAAGGATCCAATGAACGAGTAACACAAGCATTGGAATCATCATTAACAAAAACAAGATCCAAAATCCTGTTGCGAACATTATGAATGCCATTTACTTCCTTAAGTCCACAAGATTGGCAGAACATGGGGTCTGAAGCCAAAAGCCCTCGCATGATGGCCAAAAACTAATCAAAAGACGGCTGAGGCTCTGCTTCAAAAAACCCAGCGGCTTGCCTGTCTAGGAATAACTGGTGCCATGAGAACCTGTCCTACAGCAGCCATGGAAGCCTTATTAAGCCTTGCACTCCTGCATTTGCAGGTGAAAATGGAAGCGATCTCCAGTGCTATTAGAGTACAAACGGAGAAACAGTTAAAGCCGGGCGATCTGGTTGGTCATTTAAGTATCTTAAAACAGATATGCTTCGAGCAAGTGACGACAATACCTGATATAATCACACCCAGAGTGGATTTTGTAAGACCATTCCAAAAGTTCTTGGAGACCGACAACAATGGCGCTCCACTAAACCGTCCTTCCAACAAGGATCGATGGTGTGGTATACAGACGGCTCAAAAACAAACAGTGGGGTCGGATTGGGTGTATACGGCCCCAGATGCCATATATCAAAGGCTCTAGGCTCTACCCCTACCGTATTCCAAGCCGAGGTATTAGCCATAGAAGAATGTGCCAATCCTGCATTAAAAGAGCCATAAATGGCTCAACCATTAATATCCTCTCGGACATTCAAGCTGCCCTCAAGGCCTTAAAGTCCTACACTGTCAAGTCAGGGATAGTCTGGGAATGTCTACAAACCCTCAAAAATCTATCAAGGAGAAACAAAGTTATCCTCATGTGGGTACCTGGACATGAGGGCCACAAAGGCAATGAAATTGCTGATGGCCTAGCCAAAAGAGGAGTGGAAACTCAGTTTGGCGGACCAGAGCCATTTTGTGGCACTTCAAAGTGTTACCTCAAAGCTACCCTAAATAACTGGGAGAATAAACAAAAATCCCTGTATTAGGAAAGGCTACAAGGACTTCGTCAGGCAAAAAAGTTTATCGACTCCTCTGGCGGAAAAACAAAAGAACTCCTACTCCTTAGAAGAACAGAGCTCAAAATGATCACTGAGCTCTTCTCAGGCCATTGCTGCTTGAGGTATCACCTAAACATGCTGGGTTTGGCTGAGACTTCATCCTGCCCTGATGTCTATCGCGACGAAAAACACTAAACTCATCAGACAAAAATTCCTTGTCAAATGATAATCAATGTAGAATGTTTAGATAAGAGTTCAAACGAAAATATGTAGGTACACATGTATGAATGTATATGTACGAGGGAAGGTCGATAAGTTCGCAGAATGGAAGAATGTGTGTAGGGGTTGAGTATAAATACCAAACCAAGTTTCAGCTCAGTCAGATATTGCCTAAAAACTAGCATAGCAAGTCAATCAGGAAGAAAATGTCAAGCATGAAAAACATGAGTATCATGCTGCCGGCCGCCCGGTAATGAAGTTCCAACACAAAACAAGCAAAAACGTATCTGAAGAAATATCTCAACGATTTACAGGTACTCTTAACCCAGGTAAAACTATGATTTTTATAGTATAATTTTTTTCAAGCAATGGAAGAATCAATTGAAAACACCCCCCCCCATCCCCCACACCTCCAGCTCGAGGTAGCCTGTCCAAGAAGCATTAGTAGAAAATGTGGGAAATTTTGAAAAACTTGTACTAAGCTGGATGGGGAATATCCGCTTAAAGAAGAAGTACCTAGCAGATGCTCGCAAAAATAGTTGAAGTACCGCGTATACAAATATATTTTGGTAATTCTTCTATTAACTGTCTTCCTCTCAATATCAGCAAATACACTGCTATGTTCTTTTCTCGTAACAGGAGACCTTTCGACTTTTGTTATACCTTAGATGGATGCTTATTAACTAGATTTGACAAAACCCAAGATTTTGGCGTCTTCCTTAATACTCGTCTTTCCTTCGAAGATCATTAAAACGCAGTCATTGCTAGTGCTAATGGTATACTCTGGGGTTTGTAAAGAGATGGTGAAAGGAGTTTAATGATCTATTCATAACGAAGGTTCTTTACTGCACATTCGATAGACCCATTTTGGAGTATTCGATCTGGTCTCTCTTCTATGCCATCTACATAAATCGTATCGAAGCTGTGTAGCGGAAATTCGTTCGATTTGCCCTGCGTGAACTTCATTGGGACAACCCTGTTATTCTACACTCCATATGTTGACAGACTTAAACTATTTCCATTGGATTCTCTTGATAACTTCCAGAGGAAAAATCGTTAAAATTTGAAAAAAAAATAGGACTTTTTTCCAATTTTTGACTTTGACGTACTACAACTTAAGATTGAAGATAACAGGACGGGAGGGTGGGCATTCATTGCAAAGCATAGACGGTTTGCTATCACCTGAGATAAATTTCGCCTTGATAGGGTGTATATCAAGTAATTTACAGGGTGTAAAGTGCAAACAGTACTAAAAATAGTAAACCCTCCCTACCGCCCACACCGTGCATTTTCTGGCTCACCTCCCATACAATTTATTTCTCGAAATTGAGTGAAGAATCCGGGGTATAAAGGCAATGCGGTACGTCTGGGACACCCTGTATATAAATCTTCGAGCACATATAACTCTTTTTTTATATTACTAACACTTAGTCCAATAGTCATTAACGATTTCCTATACAAAGTAAATTATCCATTTGTAACTACGTCTCTGCGCCAAACTCACTTCGCGGCGCTTTGTTTACATAAAAGTGACAGTCAAACACCCTGCCAAAATCAAGATGGCAAAAATTTTTGGCTACGCTACCATACATATACTTAATATGGGATGTCGCCTCCTTTAGCTCTCTCCTCAAAGACTTCTACGTTCTTATGCCATCTATGCTTCTACCTACTCGCAACTACTCATGCTCTTGTCCACGAGTAGATGTACTGAGTAGTTTCGCAAGAATTTTCCGCTAGGTGGAGTTGGATGCTAAGTGGTTATTGAAATGTCAGATAGATGAAATTTGAGAGAAATTGTTTATAAAGAAACAATTAACTCATCGAGACCAGGAGAATTATTCAAATTTATATATAATCGTTATGAAAATAAATACGGTAAATAACTTTTAATATACTATATAATAAATATTTTATATTATATTATATATTATATATAATATTTATCCTTAAATTTTCTAGATAGTATGTGGATACTGCTCGGGGAAAGTAGCTCGAATATATGTCCAGTTTTTCATAATTTTATTTTCAGTTGCCTTTAATGAAATTAATTTAAGTAATATAGATCCTAACTATTTTCATAAGAAACTTTATATATAACAGAAACATAACAGAAATGTTTGAAATTGGAGGTTATGTTTTACTCTTGACAACAAAAACTTGCGTTCCATTCGAAAAGTGCTCTCGAGTACTTTACACAGCCCAATGGAACACAGCTATTGTAAGAGGTAGTGTTGTACTGATGTGATACTGTGTTGGAATCAACGTGTGCAAAAGGGATAAATTGGAGAAAGCTTGGAGAGAAATTTCGTCGTAAATTTTTTTTTTATTAAATTATACTCCGTACTGAAGAGTATACATATTAAAGTTTCACCCAATACGACACGCTTCTTTCAATCAATTTTTGAAGTTCAAATTTGAAATTTATTTACAATCGTTATTAGAAGCAATGCACCATACACGGAATATAACTCAACTTCCAGGAGGCGTTTGGCTTCCTGGATTTTATCATGAATGATAGCTGGACTTTATCATTTAACCCGAATGAAGGCTCAATTTTATTATTGATCATGATTGATAGTTAGATATTGTCGTGTGTATCCTCCTATATCATTTATCATGAATGTAAGTTAGGTTTCCTTCAGATGTAAATGCCATCAAAAAATCCCACCTATATTAATATATAACCCACCACACACCCAATATTTGCGTTTATTTTGCTTTTTTCTTCCATTTTTTAATAATAAAAGCAGCAATATATCTTCCTCCTCGCTGAATTCCATTTCAAGTGTGTATGCAATTTTGAAATAACAAGTAAAAAAGCTAAAATTGGTGTAAGACCAATTCTTATGATACACTAGAAAATTTCGTATGAGCAATTTCGATTTTTGAAATTGTTTTTCGTATATACATAT
The DNA here is from genome assembly GCA_963930735.1 of Dioctria linearis. NCBI lineage: Eukaryota > Metazoa > Arthropoda > Insecta > Diptera > Asilidae > Dioctria > Dioctria linearis. Next base: position 4,729,500 of record OZ005741.1, read on the forward strand.
ATTTCTAGAACGGTTTGTCGGACAGAAAAAATGATTATAACCAATTTTATAGGACTTCATATTCTGAAGAAGTTTTTAGTACATTAGAAATGTTTAGGACTGATCGTTTTCACAGTATCCGTAAAAAATCTAAATTTTTGTTTGGTAACACCAAGAATGGGTTGCCCGATTTATTTCATTTATTTTTAATTTTATTTACTATTACTATGAAAACACCATGTACTAAATTTCAACTCTCTATGTTCACGCGCTCTCAGGCAGTGTCCAAATATATAGTGGAAAACAAAATTTTTGTATGGCAATCCCACGAAGGAGTTGCCCGATTTGTCTCATTTTCGAACTTAATTTTATTTTTTTTTTTTTATTACAATTTCCGTGTACAAAATTTCAGCTCTTTAGGTACTCGCGTTTTCGAGTTATCGTGCGGACAGACTTTTAGTTTTATGCATGGGTGTCCAATCCATTTTTGTCTACTAGCATTATTTCTGTGCGTTACAAATGGAATGACAAACTTAGTATATCCTTTAAATGTCATCTAGGGTATAAAAATCAGATCACCTTATGTGGATGTAGCATTACCTACTGATGTGATGTCCTCGCAATATATTAGCTGGTGAATATTTTAAACTTCACCATTACCACATCAATAGTCTGGTGTGGTACTTAGGCCTTAGGTTCAGTTAACCTATTTAGACTTAATTTGTTAACTTACACCACAAAGTCGAATTCTTCTTCGTTATTGTCATAGAAAGTGATGCATTGCAATTTTTGAGGATTCAATAGCAGTCTGTTGCTTAAGGCCCAACAGTTGATTCTTTCTAAGTCGTCGTTTAAGCGAGTTACGCAGTCCTCAATAAGTCCAATAGGCCGACATATGTACAGTTGTACATCATCTGTGTATATGTGGATTCTCACATCTTGCGTAACATTCGGCAAGTCGTTAATGTATAAGCTAAAGAGCAACGGACCTAAGATAGATCCTTGTGGTACTCCACATAGTAAAGGTAGACTATTAGATACTAAACTTTTGGTCCTCACACACTGACTGCGCCCCTTCAAAAAGTTATCAATCATCGCAATTGCAGATGCGCTGAAACTAAAAGAATTGCAAAGTTTGTGGAGGAGGATGGAATGGCCATAATGATCATATTGTTTGGTTAAACAATACACAGCTTTTCAAAACAGATTGTTTTAACACTAAAATTGGGTAGGTAGAGAATTGACATAAATATAAGATGAATTAACCATCAATTTAACTTGATTTTACCTTAATACTTTCTCATTGCATTCTATACCCAAAATGTAGTACATATTCAGGGTGGTCTATAAAAACATACCCAAAATATCTTTAAGTCTCGTTATCTCGGAAACGGGGTTTAGATATCCTCCCCCCATCCACCCATACAATATTTTGCTATAGTCGAAGCATGACCTATCCATAGCCTTCGGGTGCAAGAGAAGACCACATACGGCCTGTATATTTTTTTTCTTTTCAGTATAGAAGGTGTTTCTCACTAGGAGGTCAGTAGAGCGGGAGGTGATAGTACTCAATTAGACGAACCAAAAATTGTATGGCAGGGGGGGGGGGGGGGCATATATACCGTTTAGGAGTTACAGGGTGATTAAGAAAAAAAACCAGTATTTCACAAAACACCCTGTATCTTATAAACTACAAGGTGTACGGTCACACTTAAGAGCTCATTGTATGCAAAACTTCATGACTTACTTCAAGGATTACTCAACCACCTCCACACCCCTCTTCTATCAAGAATTATTGTTGTCTAAACTAAAAATTACAGATTTTCTTACCTTTTTTTTATAATTTAACCTCTATTATTTTTGCAAAAAGGTCGTTAGCATAACTTTTTTTTTTATAAAAACTGTAAGCTGCAGATATTCCTCTTTAATATGACCTATTACACCCAATGTCCTATCTGAAGCCCTTTAAGAGTTATTAGCTCTAAACCTATTCTCAAACTCATTTTCAAACCTATTATCAACGATAATTTGTTCCTTTAGCACGTTATTTAAAAAAATATCGTCTAATTTCGGTGTGACCTGAATAGGTTATAAGTTAATAACTGTTTAACGGCTACAGTTAACACATAGGATGTAATAGATTTTTGGTTCATCTAAGTGAGTACTATCACCTCCCGCTCTACTGACCTCCTGGTGGGAAACACCCTGTATACGTCAATTTAGAAATTCCAATAAAAAATAAATAAAAATAATAAAAAAAAATAAAAACTTTAATATTACTTGGTGAATTAAGTTAATTTCTAATGGACCACTTAGCCTATAGAGCAAATTTAAGTCAAAGTGTCAATGACAACTTTACTTATTACACCTCTACTGATGTAACAAGAAGAGAAGGAGGCCCTTAAGATTTTACATAACAAGCACCATCTACACTAAAATATTGTCATAGTTGATTTAATAATTATCTTATGCTATCTTTTCTCGGTTCATTCGTTCACCTCATCTGAATAGTCATCATTGTGTGAGAGGTATTCAAATCAATCCCCGTCTGTAGATATAGTAGACGAGCTCGATCCATGAACGATCGTTCAATTTACACTTTTCACTATGTTGTTAATTTTGTTTTCTTTTTACTTTATTATGACTGAATTTTCTCTATCAATGTCATGGTCTAGATCACAAATATTTTATAACAAAATTTATTAAATACCTCTTACACATAAATTGGCAGGGTACACTGCTTTGTATTTGTGATTTTAATTTGGCATCATTTGATCCCCATGAATATTTTCAAATCTTTTATGTTTATCAGAGCGAAGCAAATATTGTTTATTATCTCGATTTATGAGCTTCGATATAAATTCAATTCAATTACGTTTTGGTATTTATGATTCACGTAAGTATTTAGTAAATGCAAATAAAAGTCACACCTACCTATATTTCTCAGAAGAAGAAAAAAAAACAAAAATTATCGAAAATCGTTGAACACTGTCAGTCACACTGGGAGTATCTACTAATCGCACTGTGTACTATATCTCTCTATAATCAACATAAAACAATAAGCAACATAGTTTGTCGTAACCAGAAAAAATAAACGTTTTTAGAAACCTGATAGCATCATAATTATCAGCGGTAAAACACGTTTAACGGAGACCGATTTTAGTGTACACAGTGTAGTATACCGATCTAAACTATACTCAAACGTCTGCATATGGCAAAACGTCTTCTACTTCTAACTATAAAACTACATAAATTAATTAGCCAACAAGTCGAAACTGGAGGCGTTTAGAAGCTTTTTATTTCATTTTGATAGACAGATAAATAGATAGTGGCAAAAATTGTTTTTTCTCACGGAAGTCTTTTTTTTTTTCTTCTATATTCGAGCGTTGATTGACCTGCCTGTAATGTAGCTACATAAAAAAAATAGCCAGTCGAAATTATGTGTTTATCTTGTTTCATGATGAATGCAAAATTAGAAAAAGTACCACCAATTTGATTTTGAGGCTGACCGCTTTATGCATACGCACGAAAATACTTTCAGGAAGTGAAAAATATTGTCGACTTATAGTGGTTTTAGCCTTGGCCTTGAATTCTATTATACAGTTAAGTTGAAAATATTGAAAGGATAGAAGAGATTATTTGAAATATGATGATCAATCAGTTGATTTGATTCTGCAGGATATTTATCTAGAGATATTTCGATTATTATAAATTTTCTCAACCAAAATATACAGGGTGTCACGTATGTATGTATATGTGGTGTTACATGCATCCGAAGGGTATGGATTGATCATTCTTATAGACAAGTAAAAAAATTGCATGACTGGTGGGGGGAAAATTCTAACAGTTTCCGAGATTCAATTCAATTCAATTCAATTCAATTTATTCAAAATATACTTCGGTATAGTACACAAGACTTACAGTCTTTTGAAGTACAATTTAGATACAGGAAATTGATTAAGAGGTCAGAATAGATAAACTATTAGAAAATCCTTTAAGTAGTACATTTATCGTATAATTCGGTGTAGAAATTTAGTTGCATTGCACAATTCAACTAACATAGCGGTATAATAAATAATATTGAAATTAGATGGATTATACAGTTAAAGATATACAAGAGAGAAACAATCTAACAGTTGGTAGAAAAAGTAACAAACGCAAATAATTAAGTTCTAACTTACATACTAAACGAAAGTAGTAGATCTAATTGTATAAAATAAAGTCAAAAATATTCATTGTTTACAAACACAAAAAAACCTAAAAAGAAATAACCGAAAAAGTAGCAGTCCCATTAATAGCAACACATTATTATTGTTAATAATTTTGTCTTGAATGCACCCACATCTCTCACACTCTGGATATAGAGTACGGTAAAGAATTCCAGGTTCTTGCAGCTTGAACAAAGTAAAAGACCCTCTTGAACCATTCTACTACGATAACGGGGAATTAGAATATTACGATGGCGTGACGAATTCAGGAGTTGGATGTTATTCGCAAGGTAATCAGGTTGTCCCGTATTAATGAGCTTATGGAGGAAGCGAAGTGACCTGCGCTTTAAGTATATATCTAGACTACATCCGACTAACCTAGTTTGAAAGCCAGAAACGTGGTCAAATCTTCGAAGACCAAAGACAAACCTCACACAATCATTGAAAGCAGCAACGTTGATTCTGCGTAGGCAGGTAGAGTCTAATTTTGGGCAAATCAGGCTCCCAAAGGTAAAATGTGCCAAAATCAGAGCTTTGATGAGCTTTAGTTTGGTGTTCGAACTTAGAATTTGTGCGGACAACCAGAGCCTGCGTAGCCCACAATAGACCTTTCCCAGTACTGATCTAACATAACCAAAACATTTCATATCTGCATTGAGCCTTATTCCAAGATTTGTGACTTCATCAACATATGTTGAAGCTTGTTCCCCGAGAAATTTGGAGGGGATAGGTCTAGTCAAGGTACCACCACCCAAAATGAGACACATGAGACTTGTCAGGATTAAGGATTAGGTCATTCGCTAGAGACCAGTCATACATAGATTCTGGCAAGATCTTCATTGATTCGCTCCAAGCAATTCTTCGAATAACCCAATCGGTCCACTACTGTATAACTGGATATCGTCGGCGTATAAGTAGATGTTGGCTTGTTGGATAACGCCAGGTAAGTCGTTGATTTTTAAGCTGAACAACAATGGTCCTAAGACAGACCCCTGAGGTACGCCAAGAGGTACAGGTAAGACGTCTGATTCGCACTCGTTATAACGAACTTGTTGGCATCTGAGGAAACTTTTGATCAAGTTAAAAGCCAATTGGGAGAAACCAAAATTATTGAATAACTTCAAGAGTAGCCTTGAGTGGTTGACTCTGTCAAAAGCCTTGGAAAAGTCAAGTAGCACAAGAATGCCGACCTCACCCTTATCCAGGCCTTTCCGCAGGTCCGTAGTAACCTGTAATATGGCTGTTTCGCAATTGCGATTTGCACGGAAACCTGACTGCCAGCGTGTCAGCATGTTATTTCTTTCCACATATGCTAGGATTTGCCCATACATTATCTTTTCTAGTACTTTGGATAAGAAGCACAAAATGTTAATAGAGCGAAGATCAGATGCTGTAGCGACTGAAGACTTTTTAGGAATAGGCAAAATCGCTGCCGATTTCCAGTTAGTATAGGGAAAGTAGATGACGTAAGGCAATGATTTAGTAAGTGCAGGATATATTGATCTATATAGGGGAGCAATATTTTTATGAACTTAGGTGAGATTTTATCAGGGCCTACAGATTCAGATTTGACAGAGAATAGTGCTATTACGAGCTAATGGTAATCAATTCCGTGAAAGGAGAAGCAATCCTCATGGTATTGAATGTGGTCCACAGGATGAGGCAATGGAGTGCTATTATGTATATTAGACGAAGCCACAGGAGAGGATAGAAAGAACTCGTTTAAATCGTTAGAATTAAAGTTGCTATTTTTAAATTGCCTTGTCTACCACATACACCGGCTTTTTTCAAATTCCTCTACAACGTTTTTGGGGAAAGATTTGCATCGAATTTATTACCATAATAGCGACGTTTTGCCCCACGGATAGCAGTGGTTACTCTATTACGGGCAGCTTTATATAGAGAGCGACTGTACTGTGTTTTGAGTCGCCTAAATTGTTTATAGAAATATTCACGCTCTGCGATAAGAATCCCGATTTCTGCAGTATGCCAAGGACACCTATTTGAAGTTATCCTCTTGGTGCGCAAAGGTATGTAATTTATCGAACAGATAGCTGCAGAGGCTTTCAAAAACAGCAACTTTATCGTCGACAGAGCTAAGAGCTCTTATTCTATCCCAAGGCAGGTCAGAGCACTCCTGAATTAAGCTGTCCATGTCCAAATTATTAAAGTCTCTATATGAGAGGTAACTTGAGCGCTCCGGACACTGGGTAGTAAAGTCGTAACAGATGAAGAGTATGTCATGATAAGGGGACTTTAAGATATTTGGGTGTGTTTTTATAGATCACCCTGTAACTCCTGAACGCTACACCCAATGACGATCACTTAAAAATTGTTAGATTGATATTCGATTTCCTCTACTTTTCTCCGTTTTGAGGTTATGGATCAACAAATTTCAATTTCAACTAGTTTTGTTTTTTAATTAACTCCGATTTTTATCAAAAAACACGTCATCAAGACCAATTTTTCACATTGGATTTAAAAAGTCCAAAAGCTTAGCCTTAAAATTACCCAAAATGTAACCCTTTCTGCGTTTTTTGCAGTTTTTCCTAAACACATCCAGCAAAAATGGCTTAATAAGCTCATTCCCAAAAGATATTTGCCTACTTTCTGGAATTTATTGAACGAACGAAATCAGGAATCTAAATTGCACTCAATCTTTGTTACTGAGTTACGCGAGGATATTCCATCGTCCCTGGTATCTATTTCCAGACTTTAATGTATTCCGACTTGATCGTAGAAATAGAAAATGGGTGGTGGTGTAGTGGTCTTTGTGAGAGATAGCTTTAAGGCTAGAATGGTTGCGCATTCTAGGTCTGGGCCCCTTGAGTTACTCTGTGTTGAGGTAAACACAGGTGCCGAAAAGTGTATCTTGGGTACAAGTATATTGTCCGCCTAGCTGCTTTAGTGTTGACCCCTCTGAGGAATTTTGCAGTGCCATCTCATATTTGGTACAGCACTACTCTTCTATGTAAAGTTATCATTGGAGGTGACTTTAATGTTAATTTGCTTAGAAACAGTGCTCAAACTGAGCTATTTCTGTCAACTGTTCAGTCTCTCCACCTAAACGTAGTCAATTCTCAGCCCACATTTTTCAATACGCTTAACCCCTCAATATTTTCCTCGTATCTGATCACTCTTCTACTTTGTTTTTCAATCAACTAAGCCCTAGTATACTTGATCATGACCTGTTGTTCCTGTCCTTCAACGTGTTGAACCCCTTAAAAACTATTTCCTTTCGCGACTATTCTCGTGTTGATATTGAGGCTCTGTTTGAAGAGTGTCAATTGCTGCATTGCGAAGACATCTATAGTATTACATCAGTAGACCGACAAGTCGAGCTTTTTAGTTCCTTCATTCATAATCTCTTTGACAGATATGTGCCTCTGCGCCATAGAGTAATTAGGTCCAAGGGCTGTCCCTGGTTTACCGCCGAAATAAGGTTACTCATCGCTGAACGGGAATATCTCCATTCGAGATTTCGTCGCTGCAGAACCAGTGAGTTCCGTAGTCTGTATGTTACAATCAGGAATAAAGTTAATGCCAAGATACGGGCTGCCACCAAAAAAATCTTACTATCATAAAAAGTTTGATTGTAACTTACCATCTAAAACATTATTGCAAAATCTGAGTAATGCGGGGGCTCATGGGGGTGATGCTAAAAGCGTTAAATTTAATCCCAATGTTCTTAATAACTACTTTGTAGCTTATCATGCACCTGGTAGTGATAATCTTCAATCATGGTCGCCTCGTCATTTGTTTGACTCTGAGAACTCTGAATGTTTCAGTTTTCGTTGTGTGGATGGCGAAGAGGTGATAAAGGCGGTTTTTTATGTCAAATCTAATTCATCTGGTCATGATCAAGTATCGCCGAAATTTCTCAAATTAATCTTGCCAATAATTATAAGGCCCCTTCAGCATGTCCTTAATGCGTGTCTAACATCGTCCTCTTTTCCAACGACTTGGAAAATAGCTAACGTTTTACTTATTCCTAAACGCACCACACCTGCATCCCCAGCCGACACTTTAGACCGATTAGTCTATTATGCTTCCTCTCTAAGATCCTGGAGAAATTAATGTACTGGCAAACTCAGGAATACTTGTGTGTAAACAATCTAATCAGCTCTCGTGTCAGTCAGGCTTTCGCTCGCATCACAGCTGCGAAACAGCTCTACTCAAGGTATAACTACTGACATTCGCACCTCTCTTGATAACGATATAATATCCATCTTGCTTTTATTAGATTTCTCTAAAGCATTTGATAGTGTTTGTCACAAGAGGCTCTTGATGAAACTGTTTTCGAGATTTGGTTTCTCCCATTCTGCCATTCTTTTAATTAATTAATTTTCTGTTCGGTAGATCCTAACGTGTCATATTCAATAATGATCATTCCTCAGATATTTTGCCCCGTTCCTGTGGTGTGCCCCAGGGGTCTATTCTTGGCCCCTTATTATTCAGTTTATACATAAATGACCTCCCAGAGGTGACACATGACGTGAAAGTTCATCTATATGCTGAATATGTCCAGCTTTATTTGAGTCGTCCCATAGGTCTTATCGAAGATTGTGTAAGCCGCATTAACTGTGACCTCCAACGAATTTACTGCTGGTCAATCGACAATGTTCTTAGTCTTAACCCTAGTAAATCCCAGTACATTGCATTCTATCCACAACAAATTGATCTGTCTGCATTGCCAGAAATTCTACTTAATGGCATCAATATCACATATGTTAGTAGGACTCGAAATCTTGGAGTGTACCTTAATTGCCGGATGAGCTGCTGTGATCACATAAGCGCCATACTATCTAAAATTTATGCTGGCCTTCGTCGTCTTTGGCTATATGCTAGTATCATGCCACTAAGCTTACGTATGACTTTGGTCAAACTAATGGATGCCATATTTTCCCAGCCTTAGATTCTGTGTGCTCTAGAACACTTAAAGTGGCATTCAATGATTGTATTAGGTTTATTTACGGGCTGCGCAGATATGATCAGGTATCCTATTACAGTCTATCATTTCTGGGCTGTTCTCTAGAGACATATTTGAAACGTAGGAACGTGGTTTTTCTTTATATGAAATTGCAATTGGGCCCGCCTCCTTATCTAGCTGATTTTCTGCAACCGTTACATTCCACCAGGGGTCGCAAATTACTGCTGGAGTGTTGTCGTACTACTAATCTCACTGGTTCTTATTTTTTTTTAGGTTATACGCCTCTGGAATAGTTTACCCTCCCGGGCTCAATGCGCAGGCTCGGTCGGCACTTTCAGGAGACTTCTTCTCAATTGTGCGATTTAGCTGCTTATTTTTTTTTCAACTTTTCTTACTATTTTTAAATTTAACTTTGCAATTTTCATATACACATTTTTTTCTCTTAATTTAGTTCTAATTATTTTAAGGTAGTCTATAAGTATTCTAGTCCCGTTATTATACCTTATTTTTTATATAGGATACTATTAAAAGTATTTATCTTATTGTATCTTGGGCCGTAATAAAGAATAATTGAATTGAATTGAATTTATCGCTAGATATGCTTAGAACAAAGTCCAAAAACGCAGAAACGGTTACATTTTGGATAGGTCATTTTGAAGGAGGAAATTTTTGGGCTTCTTAAATCTAATAGGAAAAATTGGTATTGATAGCGTGTTTCTTGATAAAAAAAAACAGTAGTTAAATAACAAAAACAAATAGAGTTAAAATTCAGAAATTTTAGCTTTGTCAAGAGGGGGAGCATTGCATATGGGCCATATCGACCATTGCAAAGGTCCAAGGGGGGGCTGGTGCAGACAGAGTTCCCACCCCTCATCTATTTACCGGGACCTATTAGATCTTTTGTGACATTACCTCTGAGTGCCCTTGGACGACTATTCGAATTTAAGATCTTTTACAAAGCCTTTGACGTTCTATAGGGCCATCTTTGCATCATTTTCTAGCCGTGCGAATGCCTTTTTCTAAATGTCTTCGAATTATGCGGCACAGAGCTCAGAGCTATATACAGGCACATATTGTTCATCTGTTTTATCGTCTTCCATATACAGAAGCGAAACGTCTCATCATCAAACTTACCCATCTTTTTAAGATGATATCTACGTGGACAATGTCCAGTAAATAGTCCTGTTATGAGCCTTAATTCCTTCCTGCTGAGCGTGAAGAAGAGTACTTTTGTCCTATGTTGCTCTGTACTTTATTACGAATTTCAAGACAGTAAGACAGTCCCAGACCAGGGGGACTGAGACTCAGAAGTTAACGGAGGAGATTAACGTTTTGAAAACTGCTTGGCTATATTTCTGCTCCACGCATATTCTTGTGAATTATTTCGCAAGCGCAGAGTTCTATGGTGTGTATTTCTACCTGGAAAATGGTTGGTGAGATCCCCAGTGCCCAGTTGCGAGATGAAAATTCGGCCCTTATATGCCCACTCCACTTCGAGCCCATCCGTGTACCATTTAAGAGATCCTTTTTCAAAGAGTAGGCCCCCAGTGTGCCACTGTTGACAGTCCCCTAAGATCACCCTTATTGGTGTTTCAAAATTATGATGTCGGCATAACGTTTAAATTTGGGCTGGCCACATTGGGTTCTCTAGGAATTCTTGGAGGACTTTCATATGGCCAACCAAATTGTTTGTACTTAGAAGATTTGACCTCTGTAGTCTAATTGCACTGATGACTACATAGTATACAAATGTAAAGGAAGTAGGTCCAGCATAGCCTCTAAATCTCCAATTGGGCACCAATTATTCCTAGACGCATGCAAGCCGTTGTAGTTTTTGTAAACTACCTTTTGAACTGTGTTCTGTTTAGTTTTTGGCCACCAAACAAATTAAGCGGAAGTTACCATGGGTTTATGATACAACCATAGAGTCATTATGGGTTTAAGACTCTAAGCGCTGTCAAAAAGCTTGCGTCATGTCGACTATGGGCTTCTCCAGTACTTTTTTCATGAGGGAATTTCAGGTTAGTCTGCTATCTAGGGTAATGCTTAGATATTTTACCTCCTTTAAGAATTCCATTACTGTTCCCTAAAGAGATGGTGCTTGTAAATAAAGCTTTCTTCTTCTCGCAAAAGGAACAATTCAATTACTATCTTGCCAGGATTGATTCGAAGTAGTCACATTGTTTGGCCCTAGTCGCGAACTATGTTTAAGTCATTTTGCATTAGATCAGAGATTATTCGATCATGTTTACCCCGGATTGTAATGGCCAGGTGATCTGCATAGCTCTGATTATCATAACCGGAGTTGGCCAGCTTCTGTAAGAGATAATCGATAATCAGCGACCATAGTATATTTTCTATAGTCTTCTTATGGTAAACGTTTCACCTATGTATACGCCCTCGAAAGAGTATAATCGTCAGGGTCGGGCCAACTGCTATTTTTTTAGTTTTGACCACTAGCGCCACCAATGCGTGAGTTCGGCAAAACTTCTTTCAGTGACAATAGTGAACTTTTCATGACATTACAGATTTGGAGCGTGAACGCAAAGAATGTGTTGTGCACTCAGGGGCTTGAAATTAAAAAAAAAAAAACGTTTTTTTTTCATCAATGAATACGACCCGAAAGTTGGGAAGAAAATATGCATGCAATCGTCAAGGTAAGCATTATGAATGTGTTGTGCGGTTCATGCTTGAAAACAATCCAAGAGGAAAATTCAATCCTTCAACATATTTGGTTGTGGTGTCACGTGATGCGGCAATGGCGCTTGCCGTCAAGCTTGGCCATTTTGTGTAGTCGCTGTCTAGCACCAATCCCAACGAAATAGGCCAATAAAACACCGGCTAAAGGAAGATTCCCGCCCAAAAAAGCGCAGAAAAAGTCCTCATCGGACGATTGACCTACACTGTAAAAATATTAGAACTATTCCCTAAATTTAAGACACGTTTTTCCCTAAAAATAAATGTAATTTTCTCTGATAGAAAGGGAAAATCAGTTTAATTTCCGCAAATCAATGGAAAATTCAATGAATTTAGGTATTTGGCACTAGAAAACCTATAAAGTACGTAAAATTCCCGAAATGTTAGCTCTTTTGGATATGAGGAAGAGAACATTCAATAAATTAGGTATTATGGTGCATTTTTAATGGAAACATATTTTCGTTTATATAATTCACACATTGTTTTTGAAAACAAGTCATATATTGCTTTTCAATATTTTGTTTAAGCGTGCCCAGTGCACCAATATAACTTCCTTGCTACTTAGTAGTATGGACCATAAGAAATGACCTATTCAGCGCATTTTTATGTTTTTTAAAACGGGTGGTCTTCTATCACCTTCACGTATGGTGGAGAGTGGTGCGGTGCCATCACCTATTCCCTACATTTTATTGAATATTCTCTAAATTTTAGGGAATAGTCCGTACATTTGAGGGGAAAAAAACAAAACAACAATTTAAAATTTCCTATATTTTAGGGAATGCTCCCTACATTTTAGGCAATATTCCCTAAATTTTATGGGGGGAAAACCAAAATTCCCTACATTTGAGGGAGAAAAACCTACCTACATTTTAGTGATCTTAGTTTTCCATAGTGGAGTTTTCCCTAATCATATCGACAAATGCCTAACCTGTGTGGCACAAATTGTTGCCACTCACATCAGCATTTCACTATTTGCTCAAAATGCCTATACTATGTTTTCTATTTAAATCAAATAAATTTACTATGTTTAGCAAAAGTGTTCCTTTTTCCCAGACCTTACCGAAGATGTACTTGGATTGACTAAATGGAAGCTATGGGTAAAAATCAAAAGGATAGGGATTATCCTAATTATCAATGAACTTTCAGAATATTATACAATAGTCAGCTATACGCACCTACGAGGTAGTCTAAGCCGTAGGCTTTCGAAAGAATATGGGGGTTTGATCGGTCTTCAAACAGTAGCAAAACTGTTTGTATTTTTTTCTTTGTTTTTTTCTGAACATCATTCACGTCACTCTATTTATTACTTTTTACTTTATGGAACTATGCACACTTGTTTACATACAAATTATCATTTTCTGATAATATTTTTTTGCACTTTACCCAAGCGTCATTATAATGATAATTAGCACTAATTCAAATTGTCATTATCAATTCAGATAAGAAAAAACCAGTAAAATACACGTTCGCGGTAATCTCCTACATAAATATATTTAAAACATGTCCATATGTCCATAGTCCAGAGAAAAGAAAGAAAATACATCTGAGAATGTTATCAACACTAGACTCTAATCTGAATTCTGTATTTTGTTTTTTGTTTTTTTGTTTTTTTTTTTTTGCAAACTACATAAATTACCAAATAACTTGATCTACTTGAAAGGCCTAGGTATGAACTCACAGAACCTTGAGATTGAACTCATTACAAATTTGAACCTGTAAAACTTCATGCTTGATCTACCGCATCCATCAAGGTGGCAAGCAATCTCCTTTTCAAGGAAAGTCCGAGGTATTAATCAGAAGTATTTATTTTATTTTTATTTTTTTTTTCTTCCATTTATATTATTGAAATTTTTATTGTGTTGCTAGGCCAATTGATTTCTACAAATAAAATACTCAACCCACTCTTATTTATTGCACTCAATTACAAAAGGATTAAAGTTCAAAGTTTCTTTATACCCCGCATGTGGAGATTTTTAAGTATGTACGACAAATGAATTGCGATTAAATATGACTTTAATGATAATTACATGCTTCGCAATAATCTTAGTTTTCTATTTATTTTTTTTTTGTATGAGATAATGATCGAATCATAAAATTGTAGGCAAAGTCTTTAAATGAAATACGTTCTCTTTGGGTCAATTTTATGATGAACTGTTCAATGATAATGGAATGATGTTGAGAGATATTTGTGAAATTAACATAAAATTTAATGAAATCCAAACCAAAATTTATATGAGGAATGATGAAATGTCGTTTAAAACTTATGTGACGAACAGCATACGAATTCGAATAGGTTAGCATCATTTTCGTCTGAGCGTGTTGTGTCGTCACGTGCAGCTCTTATAATAAGACTCAGACGAAGACTTGGATGCGGACAGGACCTAAATAAAAGTCCATACAAGAAAAATGACGGAGAATATTATTATTATTATTATTATTACTGTTATTAATATTTTTTTTTTTTTAAATATAGCCAATGTATCAAGGAGCACATTATCAGGAAGGAGAGCCATCTAAGGAAATAAAGTTAGGTTAGATTAGGTTAGGGTGGCGGCCATCATTGAAAGCATATACGATCAACCACACTTAGATCATCTAAGAACCATTGTGAGATGTCACCTTATTAGAACTCTACCTGGAAAAGATTTCTCAGATTTACGGGGTACGTTAAAATCAGCTACAAGAGTTAATGAACCTTACCAGGTCCTTCAATTTGCAGGAAAAGTTACTATCAAGCATATTCCTCCTACGCTTAGCAAGGTTAGGGCATTCGCACAGCACGCTCTCAATCTCTTCCTCGTCAATACAGCTTCTGGAGAAGTCATTGTATGGAGCTTGCATGCGTCCCACATGTTTATCATCACTGATTCTAGAGGCCGATTTATGGATTCCTCCGCTAGATATATATTCATAACGGAATATGTTCAGGCCAGTGCATCAGCTGCCTTGTTTCAGAATAAGTCACTGTGATTACGCAGCCAGCTGAGAATAAAGAGAAGTAAAGAACGAGCCGTTCTAAAGCTGATGAAACTCAGTGTTAGTGTTAGCTTTTCAGTAAAGTGAGATCGCGATCAACAACAAAAATCCTCTACTAGAAAAAAACATAGAGGTGCATTTGCTAGCTCACTCATTGTATAGAAAGAACATCAAGAATGAAAAATCAGAATTTACAAGTCAACAAAACAAAAGATCGCAATCATTTCCAACCGAAATTAAACGAAATATTATGGTAACATCGTTAGGATTTTTTTTAATTATTCCAAAATATGAATAATTGCGATCATTTTACGAGGGATCGGGTAGCGTTCTTTTATCAGCTCCCATTTTATCTTCTTTTAACATAGACGCATGTCATTAGAGAGGAGCACTCGTATTGACCTCCGAAATAATAATCGAAACTGGAGCTTTCGTTTTTAGCTCAGTATCCGATCATGGAGGTATTCTTTTTAGCGCTCAAAATTATCATAAATTAAGCACTTCCTACTGAAATGAAGTCATGTTGCAGAAAATTCATTTTTAATAACATTTCGCAAAATAAATTATAGATTAGATTAGATTTGTGGAGGGGTGTGCAGTCGTTAACCTCACTTTCAGTGCAACCTGAAAGATCTATTGTAAGTCTCCGTTCAATTTACTCCATTTCTAGGTTGTTTGGACTGTTAATAAAGTCCAGAATCCAGAAATAGTTTGGTGGAGAAAAATCATATTCGAGGTATGGAGTAATCTCCGCCTGGCCAATAAAGCAGGTGCTCCGAGATTTCATGAGCATCCCGACAGAAGCGACAGGATCAAGTCTCAACCAAACCCATCTTGTTTAGGTATAATACCGCAAGGAGCAGTGACCTGAAAAGAACTCTGTAATCATTTTAAGTTCTGTTCTCATAAAAAGTAGGAGTTCCTTCATTTTTTCGCCAGAGGAGTGGATAAACTTTTTTTTGCCTGACGATGTCTTTGTAGCTTTTCCCAATAAAGGGATTTTTGGTAGCTCTCCCGGCTATTTAGGGTCTAGCGCTGAGGTAACATTTTGAAGTGCCACAAAATGACTCTGGTCCGACAAATGTAGTCTCCGCTCCTCTTTTGGCTAGGCCTTTATGGCTCTCTTGTCCACAAGGATAACTTTGTTTCTCCACGATAAATTTTGAAGTGTTTGCAGACACTCCCAGAGTATCCTTGACTTAATATTGAAGGACTTTAAGGCCCTGAGAGCGACTTGACCATCCGAGAGGATATTGATAGTTGAACCATTTATAGCTATTTTAATGCAGGCGCATTTTTCTATATATCTAATACCTCAGCCTGAATTATGGTACGGGTATAGAGCCCAGGGCTTTTAAGATATGGCATATGGGGCGGTATGCACCCAATCCGACTCCACTGGTTGTTTTTGAACCGTCTGTATACCACACCATTGTAGGAAGGACGGTATAGTGACACGTCATTGGTGTCGGTCTTCCAAAACCACGTCGAATGTGGTCTTACAAAAACCATCATTCTTGTGCCCATATCAGGATATTGCTCGTCATTTGATCGAAGCATATCTGTTTTAAATGACCAACCAGATCACCTGGCATGAACTATTTCTAATTTTGCAATCTGATAGCACTATAGAGATCGCTTCCATTTTCTATCACCTGCAAATGCAGGGGTGGAAGATTTAATAATGCTGCTGTAGGACAGGTACTCATATGGCACCAGTCATTCCTACATAGATAGGCAACCCGCTGGATTTTTCGAAGAAGAGCGTCGATTTTCTTTTGATTAGTTTTTGGCCACCGCATGCTAGATCCGCATAGGTGACCATCATGGATCTAACAACCGTAGTGTACATCCAGTACATTATTTTTCGCTTCAGACCTCATGTGCTGCCAATGAAGCAACGACACGTGTAGAGAGATCTAGGTAAAAGAAAAAAATATATTTAATTAGACCTCAAAAAAATCATTTTTGGCGACATTGTTTTTTTTTTTAATAGCATATAGCAATAACATAGCTAGTATAAAAGGAGCACTCTTAATTTTTCTCTACTGGAAAACCAGAAACCAAATGTATTTTTTCCCCCTAATTCTATTAATCACTTCGATTAGAAGCATCCTGTAGCATTATTATTATTATCAATTTGAGTTAAAAAACAAACAAAAAAAATTGAAATACTAAACAAAACAAAATCTGAAAGTCATAAATTAAGCGTTTTCAAGGACATCATACATACATATGTACATTCACAATATTTCAACTCAAGCGCTAACAATTAAGAACGTAAAAAAAGAACTGGCGAATTTCGTAAGCCACGATTAATTATATTTCTGAAAAAAACCCAACCCAAAAGTTGCTGTGAATTAGATAGTTAGCAACTGGAGGAACAAGATCTTTTCAAAGGTTGACAACTTTGATGATGATTCGCTATTAAAAAAAAAAGAAAAAAAGAAAAACGTTTGTGTTTCTCCTTGTGCAAAAACTTGTAGAATTCTGGTGTAAATGATCACCAATAATCGCTGAGAATCGAAATTCAAGATTGGTTCTTCTTTTTTTTTCTTTTTTTTTTTTTGTGAATCAGCAATAACTTGAAGATCAACTAAGTAAGGAAAAAAATGAAGATCAGAAAAAAAATTTTGTTGAAAAACCCGTTCCAGTTTTTGGCCCTTAACCTGCATTCATTCAAATTACTTGAGAGAAATTTATATTAAATATTACATAAAACAGTCAGTAACAAGGTGAATTTTAGAGTGAAACTGAAGTGATCGAGGACTCGTTTGGAAAAAAAAAAATCAAACTCAGAATTTTTTTTTTTAATTATTCTGACTGAATTTAATAATTCCCTGCGCATGAGTAAGGTAAGTATTTAAGTATAATTAGTATTTTGATTGATCTTTTGTATTTCCAGTGATTCGCTTAAGTTGTTTGCTTTCCGTCTAAATGGGGCATTACAGGGGAGGGGGGCTGGGGATCTATTTTCTCTTCATAAAAAATACACTTTTACATATTTTTATTGTCTAATTCAACGTGGATGATTTCAATTAGGACGTAGTACGCAGTGAATATCGTCTAACATGCCCTATAAGATTGGCTGAATTGAGTGAAGAAAATCCCAACAACGTTTACGAAGAACCTCTTCACTGCCTATTTGGCGCTGAAAACAGGATACTGACTATAGTGAAACTGTACACACATGTACCTATACAAAATGTATGTTTGCCATCGCCATAATGATGATGAAACTCCGACTAATTAGATATATGTGATTTTTTGTGATTCCTGTTTTTTTCGATGTAAGACAGCAACGTCAAAACGACTTTGCGTTTGGTGTTTTTTTTTTTGTTTTCTTTTTTGCTTTCTTCAGTATAAGTTAAGCCAAAGTCTACTGGATGATTTGAAAGTCTTCTAAAATTAATAGCCTACAGCGTTACAATAGATGTGATATAATCGATTAATTTACTTTGTCTGGTTCAATTGAAAGTTAAACAAAAAAAGGAAGATATTGAGATCAAAATGATCGCAATGATCAGTTGGTGGTATATGGAAAAAAATTTGAATTTTCTAAACGATAAAGTTCAACTTTTGTCGGAAATTAATGGATAATTAGTACCCAAATATTGAAATACTATTTTAATTATAATAATAGTCGTAACTGAAAATGGAACGAAAATCTTCATCAGACCCCTCTACATATTATGAACACATTAAAAAAAGATAATCAACTGAAAAGGCTCATCGACGAAATGAAAGAAGAAGAAAAAAATACTTCTACGTCTAGGCAAAAGATTACTTTACTTACAGATTAAAAATAAATAAATAAAAAATAATTTCCATGGACATTTTATAGACACGGTAGGTTTTTCATTTTTTTTTTATATATTATTAAACCGAGCTCAGAGGATACTTTACATCAGCAAGGCAGAAGGTTGATAAGGAAAAGATTAGGAAACATAAAAAGAATGATGGAGGTGCTGATGTATGTGACTCTTGAACCTTCGCAGATTATAAGCCCGTATGAGAACAAAATAAGGTAGACTGCACCATACATTCGTATACCTACTAGTTCGTGATAACAAAGCATCACGGAATTTCACTGTACGGCCAAAAGTATTTTGAAAGCTGAAAAAATGCACGCAGCTTGAAGCGCGAGTATTCTATATAAAGGAGTACACTATAGATATCTCATCAGAGGCTGGATTCACTAACACGGAGAGTTGTGGATTTGTGAAGATGAGAGTTCTTTTGACACTTAACTCTCTACTCAGAATTCTGTCGATCCGAAAAATTTGTATTAAGAATTACCAAACTCTTCTCTATATTCCACTCTACTGGGAAATATGGATTTTGGTGTCTCAAGGTACCCGCTAAAAGTTTTAAATCATGTAGGATTAAATCGAATCTACATTTTGTCCCGTAATTAGATATGTAATTTGTTTTTGAGTTCGGTAAATGGTTTTGGAGATAACTGCATAAGAAGTGAATCAGTACAAACATACATCAACTCATCATTATGAAGAACTGTTAGCTCGTGGAAATTCAGTTTCCATGCAAAAACTGTTCACAACAGAGTACCTACTAATGGATATTAATTAAAGAACGGAAGAAATATATGCAAAATATAGGAACTGGGATGTATATGACCCAAATGCGAAAAATCCGTCTTTCGGCGGTAAAAAGTCAATTATGACGATAAAAAAACTACATTTGTAATGTTACGATTTCTTACTTTCCTTTGAGATTCAAATGATAATTAAGATAAATAACAGATCTTAATTTTTGTTTGAATTTCAAATTCTTTTTATTTAACAATTATTATTGTTTGAAATTCTAATTGTTTTTAACAATTCTGGTTATGGTTCCAGGGTATGCAGTATATAATAGGTCAGACATCTATCATATACATATGGTGCCTAGTATAGCTGTAATAAAATTTGCCGCAAATAATGATTGTTGTTCGAGAGGGCGGTAACTAACGTCTTTGTCTTCCCTTAAAAATTTCCTAGATTCGGCACTGAACGGTTGTACACATTCAGTGTACCCAACAATTCCTCACCTCGAACATAGACGGATAGGGAATAATCACCATCAACCATCCCTGTCAATTACAAATAGAATCACAGATCCTCCGGTATGTGGTAGAAAATGTTCAACAATTGAGTCTCTAACAACACAACTATTTCCCTAATATAAATACGTTAGAAAATATTATGTAGGTATAACTACCTTCATGAGACTAACCAGGAAATATAGCCCAAGAATACCGAAAAAAGAACTATACTCAGAGAATGATATTAATAGTCTCATCATTAAAAGAACTTGACCAAAAATCGGAAAAAATATATCCCAATATAAGTCATCACTCTACACATGTACTAGCGAAAATATCAGTGTCCTTAAATGGTGTTGTCATCATATGCATGATGTTGTAACTGTGTCAGCAAATGGCTAATACTCTTCCTAAAGCAGTGTCGCTTACACCAGTCTAAAGAATCGCCTGAGGCGAAGGAACAAATTAAACCAATCAAACCTTTCCCTCTCAAAGGGACCCGCATCCTGCTAACTTCAAAGTCAGTGCAAGTGGTGCAATAAGGTCACCACTTCAAAATGACGATCATTTGAGAGTTACTGGCACTATTACCTTAACAATTAGAAAAGTGTAATAGATAATAAAAAAAAAAAATTAAGAAATCAAATAGATAAATAAGTAGGAAAATAACAGGAAAATGGAAATGCAGAAACAATTATAAATATTATAACGGCTTAGAAGTAAGGCGCACGATTGTAATAAAATTATAAGTATTATAAGAAAAAAGACTTAAAAAAAGAAGATTAGAAGATAGATAGAAAATAAGATAATCATAAGAAAGGAAAGAAGTAGCCCCCCCCCCCCATTATTTGCATTAATATTTTCAGTAAGTTAAGCTAGACAGATCATATCTTCTCTGTTGCCAAAGAACCATCGAAATGTCTTCGATTTCTGAATAGGTGTAAGAAATATTTCAGCCCGACAATGGAATACAATTCTCACATCTGGGCTTGGGGGCTGATCGTACAGCCTTAGATTTATTGGATATTGTTCAACAGAGAGCCTTCATGGTCATTGGCGATTTTGCAATAACTTGTCATATCAACTCACTCGACCACAGCCTCAATGTTGGATGGCTTTCGCTCCTTTATCGTTGCAGTCATGGTCAATGTTTTAATGAAGTATCTAGTCTGACCCCTTGTAGATTAATTCATGCACGCAATACTCGCGTGCTGCAAGCCGCGCACATTCTTTCACCGTTCAAAATTCTTTCGGCTCTACAGGAAAATTCCATGATTCTATCTTATTTCAAACTGTGCGTATATCGAACATTCTACCATCTTCTGTTTTACGTCTGGCTTACAATCTTTGAAGGTTCAAGAGTGACATACATCAGCTATTCCGTTACTTTCGTCATTATCCCCTAATCCTTTCCCTATCACCTTCTTGCTATTCTATGTTTTGTAACATAAGAGTATTCGATGAGCTTGGCTTTCTTTTTTTTTCAAATGGCAGGCCCACGAAGGATCCAAAGCACGGAAGCCAAAGCGGCCGATTGTGCTAACCTGCTAAAAGCCCTCTCACCAAAACCTTCTTGTCTTCTTAATGAAGCGCATCAGGTCTGGGCGAACTAAGTTTTTCAGCTTGGTTTAGTGATATATAATATATAAAAAAAAAAAAAACACCAATATAAAATAAGAATAGTGACAACATGCCAAGGAATTGAGGCTGTCATTAAATACAAGGAAGGACATATAGATTATTAGTTGAAATTAATTTAATTTAATTTAATATTATTTGAAAAAATACAAGAAAAGTTTTGATTTGAAATTTCCATGCAAATTGCAAGTGGTCCTTAATCACTGAGTAGGGTCTGTCTACTATAAGTAGGTATACAATGCTTAATACCCACACATAATATATTAGATATAAAAAAATATATATTTAAATATGCACCTTAGACGCAAATTCACGTAGGTACAAGACTTACAGTTTTTTTTTTCATTCTGCATTCTAAAAATTGTTTTACTAGAAATCTAATAAATTTTTATTACGACAAAATAAAAGTACCCAGTATTCAGAATAAATTTTATGAATTCTATTATGTCAGATATACATAAGTGGAGGTGGGGGGATATACCTACATTAAATATGCAAATAGAGTAATCCTTTGATACGTAGAATATGGCCAATTTTATCAATATTGAACTTTTAACATTATCATAAACACTTTGTATCTGGTGGACTGTGAAATGCGCTCTAATACAGAAGATAAAAACAATAAAAAAAATGCAACAAATATTTCAAGAACAATATATTCTGAATCACCGCTACATATATTCCTTGAAATATTTAGGTAAGAGTAATAACAACAATAATAATAATAATAATAATAATTGACTTTATGAACTGACAGAAAGAACCCGATACAGTTCTACCCACGTTAAAACAAAAACAAAGTCTATAGTTCTCACGAGATGAGATGTTTTTTTTTTTTTTCTAGAATTTTGACACATGATGTATTTTATGTATTATTACTGTTAGTTTCAAGAATCATTAAAGAATATCACAATAAATAAATATATTTTAATTATTATACCTAGGTATATTAATAAAAAAAACAAATCTACCTTATCTTTATTGGGTAGTTCCTTATTATGCCTTCGAAGAGAGAGAAAAATCAATCAATTGCTATCCTGTCCCTGGGTGTTTGGAATAATTATAACAACAACAACAACAAAAAACAAAACCGCAATTTCAATTATAATTAAATTAATTTTGTTAATGCACTCAAATTATAATTATTATTTCACACAAATTGTTATTCTTGTTTACACAAAATTTTCGAATATTATTTTACTTTTTCATACAATTCACACAGGCCTTCAAATTCGATTAGAATGAAAAACGAAAAAAAACAAAAAAAAACAAATATTATGTGCTGAACTTTTTATCTAAATATTTATGTAGATAGGTAGAGGTGCATATAATATCTCTATTTAATATAGATAAACATTTCGAATAAACCGTACCGTCGTAATTGACATTTGATTGGATCTGTATCTTTATTTAAAATTCAACGCTTTTATAAATTAGATTAATTTAATTGATACAAGAAACATTTCAATTGCTGCTGATATTTATTAATAGGTAGATAGGTTCGCAAATCACGTTCGTATAAACAATATTTAGTAGGTAGGTATAGATAGGTAAATTCACAAAAATCCAATTCTGTTAGCACGGCGATATCACGTATCTCTCTACACCTCTTTATCTTATGAATGCCAACAAACAACTCTTTTGCTGCCTATTGAATTAAAACCAAACAGATACTGACTGAGACTGAGCCTAGACTATTCTATCCATACTCTTTATGCGTCACACATCGCATATAAACTGCCTCAAATCACTCGAAGAAGTCGTGTTTATACTTTTTTTTTTGTTAACACGCTCGCTGCGCTACGTAAATAACGATTCCAAACTACCAAACGGCGGAGAATAGCGTAGCGTGTAGCATTGTAGCTGTACCCGGTAGCTATAGCTAAGCTAAAACAAATCCATGTAGAATAAACTATATATAGAGGAGAGTAACCACATCACACACAGTAACACAACAAAACAGAAGCATAGCAGCAGAAACAAAGCATGTGAACGGTGAAGTGATGCAAGCGACAAGAGAAAGAGCCACCAGATTGGTGGAAACATGCATGGGGATTTGGGGGCGCTGCTGTGCTGTGCTGCCCTGCTGATGGTTTTATACCGGTATACTAAATATTAATTATACCAACCATATACATAATGTATAGTCCAGCTTCCCATTCTATACCGGTGATTTGTACCCGCATAATCGGATCATCAGAAGCAGAACTATAGAAGTCTCAATCTCAAAGCGAACTATGTGAACATGTGAGATGTGACACAACATGACCATTGCAATCTATCCAAATTGCAAATCGAACTCCATAGAAACGCGAAAGCTTAAAATTTCAAGTTTGAAAACGAAATTGCATCTTCTCAGATCGAATAATAAGCTTTTATCGAAAACATGAACCTTGTAAACATACAGGGTGTTTGTTAAATAGCTACGATGGGATATTATGCCCACTGACTTATAACCAATGCTTATAACTATGTTGTGCAATAATTTGATATTATATGCATTACTTTGCATCTTGACATGGTTTAATAATTGGGTGACATATTTTTAGGGGTTGCCGTGTAGGCTCCTATTTACCAAAATACTTAACTAGTTTCGTCCTAGCCATCGGACTCATCAGAAGTTTTTCATTCTTTATCTTCAAACGTTTAGTTTGTTAACTATGTATGTACCATTTTTGTACAATCCAATTACTAATCTAGTTTTCTTTATTGTTTTCAGATATTGATGGACTGTTTTGGGCTTTATACTATATGAATAACACGCATATACGGTGACATGATTGCTGTACCATCTTACTGCAAAGACGCTGTTTACTCTTGGTGAGGATCTCTAGCACGTTTCTCACCCAACAAGGCTTTAATTAACCCTAAATTATGTTTACACTGTCTGAGGGGTCCTTATTTGTTTCTCTTTGTATCGTCATCATTTCACGTATTTGTACTAATCCTCATTGACTTTATTCCTAACATCGTCATCTTTATACATACTATGATCGTTGTCATTAATCTTATCACTTATCTAATTATTACTATTTCTATCATTATCATTATCCTCACTAATGTCTATCATCATCAACATCATTCTGTCATTATCATTATCACCATCTTCCATATTGTCATTTTTATCATACTAACTATCTTCATCCGTCCTACTATCTTCTTCCCTATTATCATCATCATTATATCATAGAAAAAATCTACAAGGTATACTATAAGTTTGTCATTCCGTTTGTAACACCTCGAAATAATGATGGTAGAGCCAGGGGCGGATTTCCCTATAGGCCGAGTAGGCCCGGGCCTAGGGCGGCAGATTTAGGGGGCGGCAAAACTTTGTGGGAATATTTATTTTTTTAGTAGACGCGCCCTCTGTGAACCCACACGTCAACGTTTAAAAAAAAATAATTCGTTGGAAAGTGTTATTTTTAATTCTACTCCATTTTTTTCAAATCTACTCCGATTTATGAGGCAGCCTACTCCGCTAATTCTAGCCTGGGGTCCCTTCACTGGATATAGATCATTCAATTTTTCGTGTTTTACAGGGAGTATGGGGGCGGCAATCTTCCATAGGCCTAGGGCGGCCAAGTGATCAAATCCGCCCCTGGGTAGAGCAAAATGGATTGGACACCCATGCATAAAAGTAAAAGTTATTTTGATTTTTGCATGTCCGTCCGTCCGTCTGTGCGCACGATAACTCGAGAACGCGTATACTTATAAGGTGACCAACTATACTCATTTACTGAGTTTTGTACTCTTTTTTCGCAAACCGTACTCTTTTCAAACCTGTACTCTGAAAGTACTCATTTGTATAATTTTATACTCATTTGTATTTCTAAAACATTTTCTTAGATTATTTTATTTCAATTTTATTAACTAAATATTTAAAATTATTTTGACAGTGATTTGAATTTCACGCGCGCATATTGCTTGCCGTTTCCGGCACGTCAGAGGACAGGGCAAACACCAGACACGAGTTTGACATAGATTTGAACATTGCGCGCACATATGGCTGCCGTTTCCGGCACAATTGAGAGGCCGTATTATGTACCTAGAGAGAAAGATAGATACTACAGATCTCTTTTTCTAACAACGTCAAAATTACATTTGTTAATTAATTTTAGGTTAGAGAAAACCAACAATTTCGTACTTTTTGTTCAAGTTTACAAGATTTGAGGTGTACAAAATAAAATAAAATTTTATTTTATTTATCTAGTGAAGGTGAAGTTCCATGTAAGTATTAATATTATAGTTTCATTTTCATTTTACTTAAATAATATCAGATTATAATATTTATTTAAAATCACCTATTTTTTTCACCTATGAAATACTTGCAAAGTGTACTCTTTTTGAACAAAAAATAGTTGGTCACCTTAATACTTAGAGAGCTGAAATTTTGAACACGGACTTTAAAAAAAAAGTAAAATAAAATTTCAAAAATGGACTAAATCGGGCAACTCCTTCTTGGTGTTGCCATATAAAAATTTAGGTTTTTTACGTATACTGTGAAAACGATCAGTCTAAGACATTTTTATTGTACAAAAAACTTCTTCAGAATACGAAATCCTATAAAATTGGTTATAATCATTTTTTCTGTCCGACAAACCGTTCTAGAAATATATGCGAAAAACCACTTCAAAAATCAAAGTTGTTCAAATGGGTGACCATACGAAATTTCATACGGGCATTCATCTAGGGTATCATAAGAATTGGTCTTACACCAATTCTAGCTTTTATACTTGTTTTCAATTCTATTATTTATGTTTTCCTTTCGTTGGCATCCCTATCGTTGCTTATACCTTTGCCAATGCATGTCACAATCATTATCTTTCTCATCATCATTATTATCATTCGTCATTATCCTCGCCGGTATCATAGTCATTGGGTGTTCTGGGGCTGGATTCCGCAACTGTGAAGAATTTGCCAGTGTACACAATTTACAAAACACACCGTAAGGGAAAATGTACACTTTTGCATTTCAAGCGATTCTGTAAATGGCTGTGTACAATTAAGTGTTGAATGAACATTTTTCTTTGATGAATGTTGTTTGAGTGAGAACACAGTCTTTTTGAAGAAGTAGAGTTTAGTTATATGAATTCACTAGTATTAAGGCGACTGCGGCTAAGAGAAAGGTAAAATAAATTTTAACAAATAATTTTGAAAATACCACTTGACAAAACTCACAAGTATGACCAAAATGTCCGTGAGAAAATATTAATTAAAGTGTACACAATTTTGATGGAAAAACTCATTTCTATTTTTGCGGAATCGAATGGTGTACACTAAATTTTGTGTACCTACACGAGTAAACTCATAGTTGCGGAATCCAAGCCCTGATCAGTTTAGTTTTATACCACCACGTTGACCATGATGATATTTGTGATGACTTCAGTTTCCGATGCATATCTACAGCCGAAGTTATCTCACGGTATACAGAGTAACAAGGTATGCCTACCAGTTATTTTGACACTTGAGCTGTTTCGTCACGGTATCACAAGTTTATTAAAATACAATTATGTAGTAACACCTTTGAAAAAATAAAACGGGTAATATTATAGTAAATAAAATTATAAATACCTGGCAGCTTAATAAAGAAAGGTAATAATTTTTGCAAGCGATCAGGAAATCCTGTAGTACAATAATGTGATGCCGTGATGCACAAGATGGCCCCCGTGGTTCATAGCCAGTCATACCTTGCAAACTGTCACAGTATACCGTAAAGTTATCAATGCTGTCACTTCTATCAAGTCAAATGCAACAGGCTCTGATGACATTTCGTCGAAGTTTTTTTTAGGATGCTGCTACCAGGAGTGCATTCCAAAACATAGTTGACTACAGCTGACTTCATAACGCACAAAAGTCAACTCAGCTAACATAATTTAGTTGACTACTGGGTTTTGAAACGATTGGAGTCAGCTGTAGTAATGTTTTACTCCAGCTATTCTAGATAGTTTAGTTATTATTGTGACCTCGTCTTACCGTTACTCAGTTTTGACAAATACGGAAATATGCCGTAATTATGCCTTTGACTAAAATGTATCCACTAGAGACTACAGGCCAAAAAGTTTGCTTTACATACTCAAACTTTTCGATATATATCAGACAATAATTTCTTATCGAATATGCAATCTGGATTTCGTGCAAGCCACACCTGCAAGACCGCACTGATATACGCTTCTCTCTTGTTAACAATTTAATGATGACTTTAGTAGGTACTAGACTTCACTAAAGCATTTGATTTGGTTAATCATTACCTACTAATTTTGGCATTAAAATTATTGATGAATTTCTAACCGGCCGTTTGCAGAAAGTAAGGATCTGCAGAGGAGTATCGCAAGGCTCCATTCTTGGTCCACTTCTCTTTTCGCTTTTTATATATGACCTTCCTGATATTATAAAAGACGTGAATATTCATTTATATGCAGACGATGTGCAAAAATATTTATCTGCACCAATCTGGAAGACTGTGTTTACAGAGTTAACCTCGCGTGGGCAACTAATAACCATCTCATGTTAAATCCTGCGATATCATCGTGCTTGTTTCTCCATACAGGTAATTTAAGCTCGGCGGATATTCCATACACAAGCAAGATGAAGAATCTAGGAGTAAGTTTTAATGGCAAATTGAATGTTGTAACCAAGTGAACTATTCTCTGCAAAAGATTTACGGACTACAGAAACTAATTTTTTCTGCATTCTCAATGCATTTTAGAAATTCATTGATATTATTTTCATTGAATTTAAGTCTGCTGTGGATAAGAAATAATTCACGTCAAACAGGTACGCAACTCGGGGAGTTAGTTTAACTTTATTGTCTATATTAATTCAAAACTAAAACTTTGCTGATACTCATTTTATCTACTGCAGAACCATATACCCAAAACTTGACGCCGGATGTGACTGCAAAATAGGCTTTCAACGATTGCATACGATTGATCTAAAATTTAAGACGTTACGATCATGTATCTGCTTACAGCTGTTGCTAGGGTCGGGAGCTCCTTCAAATCTATATGAACATTTGCATTTTTTGCATTCTAAGCGTTATGAAACTCTACTGATGCGATATCTGGTTGGGCAGCGTTCTTTTTTTGTTTATCTCTCGTCTTTGGAATACATTTCCATTTCAGGGGCCAGGTAAGGGCGGCTGAATTTAAGTGTTTTAAAACGTTATATTAATTAATATATCTGCTGATAACGGAGCATATGGACACCGTGTGCCATTCGGAATCAAATCCTCGCATCTACTGTTTTTGATTTATTATATTATATTATACTATTATTGTTGTATTATATATTTTACTTTTCACTTGCTAACGAATTATTTGTAGGTACTTTATAATTTTCATGTAGTTTCACACTTGATTTGTGTTGAATAAGTATAAAAACTGTAAATCTTGTGCGTACGGACCTAAATAAATTTTTACGATAAGTACGGCTGAAGTCTGTAACTTTTTTTTTTTTTTTTTTTTCAAAAACAGGGGGAACAGGAGATACCCAACCCAAGCACGGAAGCCACAACGGCCCATTGTGCTATCCTGAATCCCATTCACCAAAACCTTCCTGTCCTCTTAATGAAGCGCAACAAATCTTGGTGAGAAGGTTTTTCAGCTCATCCACAGATAGAAGGGGAGACCCTAGAGTATCCAGTCTGCTCCGGGCGAAGGCCGGACACTCACACAAAAAGTGTTCGGTTGTCTCAGGCTCTCCCTCCATGCAGGACAGACACTTAGGGCTGTCAACAACTCCCATCCTTGTTAGATGAGCGTGAAGTAAGCTGTGGCCGATGATGATGCCAACCACGGTTCTACATTGTTTCCTTCCGAGCCCCATGACAAAATCGGAGATAATCCCATCAAGAAACAGCTTTGTACACTTACAAGCACTCAGGTTCTCCCATCTCTGCTGATGTTTCCTATGAACATCAGCTTTGATGAGAGTCCCGATATTCGAGGTGGCAACGCCTACGGCGGGCTCCGGTCCGAGGAACGGAGAATCGGAGCCAGCCCTAGCTAAAAGGTCAGCCCTTTCATTCCCAATGATCCCCATGTGACCAGGAACCCACAGGAGGGACACATTGTTGTGAAAACACAACTTATCCACTGACGACCTGCAGTCCCCCAGTAACTTAGACGTTATCCGAGGGTCATTCAGAGTCATCAAGGCTGCCTGACTATCTGAAAGGGTAGCGATATCTCTCCCCTTGATTTGCATATCAAGGGCTAACTTCACTGCCATTGAGATGGCGAAGACTTCAGCCTGGAAGACAGTGGTGTGCTTTCCAAGTGAGTACTCCATTCCATAATCAGGCTCAGGAAAGTAGACCCCTGCCCCAGCTCGCCCATTAGTGAGAGACCCGTCGGTGAAGATTTTTAGAGCAGACCGGGGAAGGCACGATAAGCACCTCCCTCAGTCCACGATTCCCTTGCAGGAAAGCTTACAGAGAACCGACGCCCGAAACGAAGCTCTGGTACCATCGCATCCCGTGGCATACCGGCCAGAGGGTTTTCCATGTCCAGCCGATACGCCATAGAGCAATGAGAATAGCCAGTCCAGCCGGCCTCCCAACATCCCCATAAGCGCAATCTGCACAAAGCCCTTTTGGCCTCTGCCTGAATGACAAGATCCAGAGGTGGCAGATTGAGTAAGACCTCAAGAGCCGCAGTAGCCGTAGATCGCATGGAGCCCGTAATTCCCAAGCAGGCAAGCCTTTGCAGGCCCGCCAGCTTCCAGATCGCAGTCTCCACAAGCGCCTTCGGCCACCATACACAGGAGGCATATGTGAGCATGGGTCTGACGATCGAGGTGTACATCCAATGCATAACCCTCGGTCTCATGCCCCTTGTGCAGCCAAAGGTTCTCCTGCATTGAGCGAAGACCCTCATAGCCGCATTAACTTTTTCCTCTACGTGCATTCCCCATGTCAGCTTCGAGTCAAGGAAGACTCCTAGGTGTTTGACATGAGGAGAGAGTTGCAGAGTGTGTCCAAAAAGCTTTGGAAGAACAAAGTACCCCAGCTTACGTCTTCTGGAGAAGAGTACCAAGCTGCACTTTGTAGGGTTCACTGTCATATCATGACGGGTGCACCAGTCCTCAACAATATTGAGGCCTCGTTGCATGAATGCACACGCAGCAGCCATGCTATGCCTGGAAATGAGCAGAGGGATGTCATCCGCATACGCTTCACATGAGAATTCCTCGTTTTTCAGTACCGTGATGAGTGAGTCAACCAACATACACCAGAGTACTGGGGATAGCACGCCTCCTTGCTCGCAGCCTCTCTCTACCAGCACACTGAGAAAGGTTCGGCCGCCTACATCCACAGTTAAGTATCGTCGTCTTAACATTTAGTTGATCCATCGCACAACAGTGCGGTCAACACCATGTCGACGAGCTGCCTCACATAGCGACTCGGGGGTGGCCTTGTCAAAAGCCCCCTCGATGTCCAGAAAGGCTCCCAAGGTAAACAGTCCACGATCCAGTCCCCGTTCAATGACAGTTACCATTGAGTGGAGAGCTGTCTCCGTATATCTGCCTCTCCGGTAAGCGTGCTGTGAGGTTTTTAAGGGAGAAGCCTTTAAGGGTACTTCCTTAATATATTCATCAACCAGCCTCTCCAGGCATTTCAAAAGAAATGAGGAGAGGTTTATGGTTCGAAAACTCTTCGGGTCCATGTAGGAACGAAGGCAACCCTCACCTTCCTCCACATCTCAGGGACATACCCAAAAGCTATACATGCCCTGAAAATGGAGTCGATGTATGGGGCTAGCACCACGCTCTCAGCCTTAAGAAGGACAGGCAAAATACCGTCCGGACCCGGCGCGTTAAAAGCCGAGAAGGTTGAAATTGACCATTTCACCTTCTCGACATCAACTACCTTAGCGGAAGTGGACCAATCTCCACCAGTGCATAGAGGTAGCGGATAATCGGAACCTGCCTGCAGGTCTTCTTCAAGCCTGCAGTCAGGAAAATGCGTCGAGAGAAGAGTCCACAGGCTTCCTCTTTCGATGCCGTAAAGGAGCCATCTGGCCTTCTCAGAACACTCAGCCTAGGCGACGGGTCGCTCCTGAGAGCCCTGAGCAGCCTAACCGGTTCACGATAGCCGTCAAGCTCCTCGCGGAAATCTACAGCAGCACGTATGCCGGGCGGCTGCCATACCGACAGTCCGCACGCACCCTAGCTAAAAAAAAGCTCGTACCTGTCAGCGGAGAAGAAGAACACAATCGATCTGTCTTGTCAAACCGTGAAATCGAAAGGTCGTGAACAAAGTGAAGACAACAAAATCAACAATTTTCGACGGCATCAGCGGGAAATCTAACCCTTACCAGGAGCAAATAAATCCATTTCCGCCACCATCACTATCAGCTAGAACAGCTCAAATCTGTTAGAGAATCCTCAATTGCACATGCAGCTGGAATTGCAGCAGCGATTGCAACTGTCGCAGCCCCTGATTCTAATTTACCAGCAGCAAGTCAGGGTGGAACAGGTACACCACAATCACCACCACAACAAATATCATTGCGGCCACAGCCTGCATACCACTCACCTTCACAAACGGTAGTTCCTTAATCAATTTACCACTTAAAAGTGGAAGCGGTGATAGTAGGGGTAATCTATCTGCTAGCAGCCCAAGTGGCAGCGGGACCAGTGAATGGGGTGCATTTACTCGCCCACGTTGTGGTAGCTCTTATGCCCGTCCTCATGGTCCAAATTGGCATAAAAGTATGGAATGCGGTGTTGAACTGAAATTTGAGTGTCCTATTTATCACAAGAGATTCTACAACATATTGAACGGATTTAACTGCCGGTTACTTAGCATTACGTGGGGTAAGTAGCATTGTCGGCTAAGTTCTAAAATGCAAATTCGTTGCGATTACCGAGAATTAACAGAAAAACATGTCAATACATTGACTCTTGAGTATAGGAAAATCTAAAAGATACGCAACATGGTGCAGTACACAAATTAAACTCTTCCAGTCAACTGTTTTGCAGATTGTGTTTGGTACGTACATAAATAATGTAGATTATAATATAAATATATAATTATAAAAAAGGGGATAAGAGTTGAAATTAGTTTCACAATCAATGAAATAAGTAAATAGATGAAGAACGCATTGAATAAATTAAACAGTGAGAAAAGATTGTAGGCATAGTTGCTTTAAATTTTATTAATTAATTTTTAAGATAGTTATTTGAAAATTAGCCTTAGGTTACAAATAATTTTTGGTATTCAGGTGGAAAAAGCTAATTTTTACAATTGTAACTGTGACATGTAGGCAGGATATATTAATTTGCATAACTTTACTATTCATTTTTGCATTGGTACCAAAAAGGTACAAAAGTACACAACTGACTTTACACCATAAAGTTTTCGAACTTGATTGATAATGTCTGCATAGTGTGGTGACATAAGATTTGTGCAGAAAAACTAGGCCCGCGTGTAAAGAAGAAGGCAGGTATAAGCTTGAATACTAACATTTTTCAAACAAAAGTAGGTTAACATAAAAATAAACAACTTTAATTTATTTAGAAAAGTTACATTAAAAGGAAAGCAACATTTCAGTGACCTATAAGCTCGTTTTAAGCTATAGTCAATGTAGACATTTCACGCTCTTTACATAATTTAAGAAAATCGTCGTCACCACAAGAAAATCAGTACAATGAAAATAGAAGGAAATCAAAGAAAAAATTTATATATCCTATTGCGAACAAAGCAGTTGCAATCAATACTGGTAGTCATTAAGGTAGTTTTAGTTTCAGAAATCTAGATTTTATTTTATCACCCGATGTGTATTTAGCAGAAAAATTACAAAAATTATCAAACTTTTCAAAAACGTAGAGATTAAAGGAACGATTATAACTTAAATATGGATCACTGAATACTTTTCATTTCTCCTTTCACTTTTCTGGAGCCCTCTCCCATGAAGGTCGTCTAGTCCGATAGTCTCTCTCTTTACAGGTCTACCAGGGACTCTGAAAATAACTGCCCTCAGAGTCAGATGGGTGGTTGGGGCGTACAATGAAGGCAGTTTGTAGGCACGAAAATTTTTTGTATATGGCAGGCGGCAGGCTTTTCGTGGAACCTCCCCACACTCTCCGCCAATAGCCGAGGCGAGCTAGCGTGCCGCCCTGCAGTCAACGCTGTCCGCCGAGTGATCTGTCAGCTCATGCTGACAGTCTGGACTTTACGTCCAAGCCAATCACACAATATAGTTCCATAACACGGGATGACAAACTTAGTATACTCTATGACCTCATCATCTAGGGTATAATAATTATTTTTACAAATTATCATCTACCTAAAACTATTTCTCACAAAAGTAATATATATGTATGTAGTGTTAATGAAAAATACAAACTTAACGAAATGAGCTATCGAATAAACGTGACAACAAAATTTGCTAAAGAAAAATCAGAATCACACCCAGAGATACCCTTAATTTGATACGTCTGCATCGCATGGATTGCAAAAAGGTTGCGAAATCTAAGGATTCTCTAGAACTTAGGCCAAGACAAATCCTTTTCACTTTGAAGTTGTCTTCTAGCCTTAAGTCTAAGGGAGATGATCGTTGTCCCTGCTAATTTCAGGTACGACGGACTCCAGAAATTCAAAGATGGATTTGTGTGGAACTCTTGTTCCGGGGTGAACCCAGTTCTAATTTAGATGCAGTCTTAGCGTTGCGATTGAGTTCTACTTCTTTATATAAATTTGCGCGGAATGTATGTTAAAGATGAACTCAAGCGTCCAAGTGGTAGTTGACTTGAATGCGCTGCTAACACTAAGGAGGCACAGTCTGTAAAACTTTTCCAATATCTTACAATGGGCGCGTTCACTGCCACTTTGATAGTGTAGTCGTTATCGTAGTGTAGTTCTGTCTAACCGACTACGATCGACTATCCTCCTGAGCGTAGTCGAATGTAGTCGACTATTCAAAGTGCGGAGTGAACGATAGTCCTAGTCAAGCGTAGTCGTTTACTATTTCGGTGGCCCATTGATTGGTGAAATCCATTCCTTTCCACCAGTGGATTGATGAACAATCCAAAATTCTTAGCGAAGTCGGATCCCGTTTTGCACAAGTCCTCCGTTTCATAACTACCGGTAGGTAAAATCACCAGGCCAGATCGTCTGAGTGGCATACCGCTTTGCAACCAATCTGGGTGTTTGTTAGTGAGAGATCTTCCATAATGAGAGCTGATAGTAAAGGTGATCTGCATCTCATAATATTGATGATGATGATAATGGTAATGAAGAAAAAAAAAGAAATTGGACAAAAATGAAGACACAAGGGTGCAATAACCAAATAACCACAAGTTAACATGAATGCCATTTATTATTATTTTTATTCATTTCACATTTAATTAAATATTTTTAATTAATTGTTTTTCTTTTTTCTTACATACAAGTCTCAGCAATGTTGGCATTAATATGTATAACTTAACTTAAAATGTTTCTTTGAAATCACATTGTACACTACGATTATACAAAAATATCCAAATATATTTATTGTGGAACTTTATATTTTTTTTTATCATTTTTGTTTTTTTTTTTTAAATATCTCCCCATTGCCTTGTTTCCGGTAGGAGGTAGGTATGTAGGTATAAGCACAGTATACATAGTATAAGTAATGTATATACTAAAGTCCATATAATTTTTATACCACTAAACAGTGAAGTTTTTTTTTCTTTTTGATTTTCCCTTACGTACAGATTGTGTACAAATATTACAAGTAAAGATTAAAATGTTTC
The DNA here is from genome assembly GCA_963930735.1 of Dioctria linearis. NCBI lineage: Eukaryota > Metazoa > Arthropoda > Insecta > Diptera > Asilidae > Dioctria > Dioctria linearis. The sequence goes on from OZ005741.1 coordinate 4,764,709, forward strand.
TAATGTTTTTATTTTTCATTACGGTTATTTAAATATGGTAGGTAGTTAGGTAGGACACATTGAGAAGTTGAGAGTTAACAACGTTCATCACTTTCCATTGTTTCAACAATGTATGTATAATATTATTTATTATATAACAAATCGATTTATTCTGGGATTTTTTTTTTCATTCAATATCAGTCTCAAAATGAAATGGATTTTATTTATATGAATATTATCTCTATAATATATAAATATGTAATATATGTAGATTTTAGATTTTCTGCTTTACTAAAAGATGAACGAAAATAAAAAAAAAAGAAGAAAAAAACAAAAAGCGGAAAAAAACTACAAAACAAAAAGAATGAATGAAGGGGATGTTAACATTTTGTGCGCAAGATAATCCTTTGACACACCTAAGTCGTGTCCCTAAATTTCCGTTTTAGTGTTCATAAAAAAATTAACAGTGACAAGAATAACACATGCACATGACCATAATAAAACAAATATTAACCATGCTGAACTTCTAAATGGACTTCGATATTCATTAACGATTCCCTGACCGAGAAGATCTGTACAGGTTTTTCGTGCTGAGTAAACAAGTGCAATAGGAATTAAATATTGTATACCAGTGCCTGCATATGATCCTGTAAATCCAACAAGACTTGTTAGACTTTCAGTGAAAAATGTAACAATAATCGGTGGGGAAATTGCTAATAGAGGAAATATTAGACGACGTTGAAGAAAATTATACGATTCAATGCGTGACATATCTAAAAATAATGTTTGTAAATTATTTCTTAATGTTATTGCAATTATTGGAAAACTTGCGGATAATGTGAATACAGGAAATAATGATAGAAAATATTCTATAGCTTTTAAAATAATTGAAGTTTGATCTGAACTTGGTACAAAATTTAACGTGTACAAATCTTCTAAATTTGCAAAAGCAAATGCTCCAGTTATTGCTAAGAATAAATAGAATGAACAAATAAGAGCATAATCTATTGATATAAGGGATTTTATTCGTTGCTTATCATTTATTGGTGCCAATAAACTGGGAAGAGAATGATGACACATGAAGGAATATACACAGGCTCCAAAAAGTGATGGTAATCCCATTATATTAGCTGTTTGTGGATGTCCAGATGGTCCATGTGTTACTAGACGACTGATAGCAATGCTAATCATAATGGTGAATGCTGAAATATATAAAAATAATAACATATATACACATGTATGTATGTAAATAAAACACACCCAAGAGACAGAAAGATATAGATAAAAAGGAAGAACCAAGAGGAGAATATCTGACCATCTTCCATACCCCGATCATATATTTTTGGGTTTGAATTGTGAAGTTTTATTATTTGAATAAAAGAACACCCTGATTAATATACATTATAAAATTAATTCTTTTATTCTACATAAACCTTCACAATCCAACAGATCATGGTACCCAGCAAATATCTTATATTCGCGACTCAGACAAGGATGCAAATACAAATACAAATTAAAAGGAATACGTGGGTAGTCTGCTTTGTGTTGTGTATGCAAATTTTCTGACTGGCATATAAGAAACGTAAAGAATGCGTGCTATTTTATATATTCATATTATGATTGATTGATTCTCATTTATCACAATTCAACTGAAAATATCATCTCCGACGATATTATAAAAATTAACCATACAAACTATCATTAATACGATTGTTGTAAGACATAGCCTTGTGGTGTGATTCTATGACCAATATAGTCGGCAATGTGCTCACCCAAATTCCTTAAGAGGATATCCTTCATAAAAATAATTTCATTTCATTTCATTATATAGGATTAAAAATGTCTATAATCGCACGCTAAGTTCAAGCCTATTTAAAGGTAGGGCATTTTGTTAGTTTAAAAACAATAGTACCTACATATAGTAGACTCTTGTATTATTGTTGAGATTTGCAAACTATGAATGGCTTTTTCGATTTTGCAGACTACGAGGGCAGTTTGATAAGTCAGTGACTTTTTGAATAAAAGATATATTTTCGGCAAAAAAACGATTTATTTCTCAACATAGTCTCCTTTAAGGTACATTTAGTTCAGCGTTTTTGCAATTTTTTATTGCTTCAGAATAATAGGTTTTCTCAAGGCCCTCAAAATAGGCGTTTGTTTCAATGATGACCTCTCCGTTAGACCCAAATCTCTTAACGCTCAGCCATTTCTTCAGGCGTGGAGACAGGAAATAGTTGCAGGTGCTAAATCTGGAGAGAATGTTAGATGGGGTAGCAGTTCGTAGCCCATTGATTTTTCTTGATAGAGCAACACTTTTTTCCCCGCCAAATGCCGTCGTTCTTGCTTCAAATCAATATCGAATCTATCAAAAAGCTCTGAATAATATTCCCCGGATGTTGTTGAACATCGCCAAACACTCCTTTGAACTGGTCGAACTGTTGCGCTTATGGTCGAGTGTGAGCAATCGCGGCAACCATCGTGCGGATAGCCTTTTTGTGTCTGGCGTGATGAACTCTTTTGGTCGACATGCGTCACTTGCGCTGGTACTACCACAACGGAACTCAGTACACTTCTTTACCATTGAAATTGATGGTGCAATGCAAATCCCCATAGTATTTATTAAGCCTTTCTTTGGTTTCGGTGATGGTTTTTTTACGCAAAAAATAATGCTTAATCAGCGCACGAAATTCACGAGGTTGTCGTAGTTTGCTCAAAATATGACAGTAGCCTATTAATAGATGACAGTTGACGGAAGAAGTCTTGCCTTTAAAGTTACTGTGCGGAAAAATCAAAAAGTCACGGACTTATCAAACTGCCCTCGTATCATACCTCCATCGAGATAGTGAGAACACTATCTATAAAGTATTATTTATACCTGGTCACATTGGTTTTGATATTTTAAATTTGAATAAAAATAAATAAGAATGTATTTTAATAAAGCAGTGCTACATATTCAGTTTTCGACATAATCGCTCTGTGAGACCATCGAAATAATTACAAAACTGCAGTCATTAGAGCTGTCTAGAAAAACTACACTACTACACTTAAGTGCTAGCTTCTATGAGCCTATAATTTGCACCTTAGATTCGATATAATGCACCATTGGGATCAATTTTGCTATCGACTTTGGTCAGCTCCTCACCTTACGAATATATTTTCGAATCGATCCATTTCTTAATGTGTGCACATTAAACATTACCAAAACGACCACAATTTTACTTTAGGATGTTACATCCAACCCCTAATTCTAAGCCTCCAAATCAAGACTCACAAATAGGAGCTAAACGAAAATAGAGATGGGAGAACTAATGAAACTACTCGTACGTAAGAGCAATAATAACCTCTGCTTATTCCCCTAATATTTTTAAGGGGTTGTTCAGTAATGAATGACAAACAGGCAGTATAGAAACTTTCACTGTCTATCACCAGAGGCGTCGATGATGTGCCTAGTAGAGCATTTATTTTGTCATCAAGCAATATATTAGCAAAGAATCTATGAAATCTAGCCTTATTAATGCTCTAACTAGTCTGAAGAAAATTATAAATCAAGTAATTCTGACGGCGAAAAAAAGTTTCACAATAGAGGCAGGCTGGTGTATATGATACTTATATGATTACAAAAAAATATATATATAAGAAAAACAAATTGCTTACCTAACCATCTTAAGATAACAGTAAACATCTGAATGTATTTTGTCTTTTGGACATTGAAAAATGTAAACGGTCCCAATAACATAACAAAACCAATCAATGAAAGCCGATAAATATCCAGTCGTGTTAAAGTATGATTTTCCCAACATGGATCAGCATCCAAAGAATCACTTGTTCCATTGGTAGACGCATTGGAAATACTGAAACAAAGCAACAACAAAAATCATACCCTGTTGGAAATGCTAACGGCATACAGTCGACCACACATACCAAATAACATCTCTTAAAGTTTTCGACACAGCTGCTAAATAAATACTAAGGTCGCCATATAAATAAATTGCAAGGCATAAATAAAATAGAATCCTTCCAACGTCATCGAAAAATAAACCAGCCATTTCGCCCAATTCAATCTTGTTATCAAGGACATAATATCGGGAGCTTTGAGAGAAAAGCGGTGTATGCTCAATGCTGGAATCGGAAAATTCATTTGATGTAGTTGTTGTTGTTGTTGGCACCTCATTCGCTGCATCACTTTCAAACTCTTCCTCAGTTGCAGTCTGGAAACAAAATTTACTGATTAAGAAAAGATTTTATTGTCAGAATTTGTATAGGCTATTTACCCGATCCCTTCTTAAAAATTGTAATCTTCGCCAGTGCATAACAGCATTGGCGCATGCCATTGTTTCAATAACAAAGGTAACAGTCACATAACTTATGAATGCTAAAAATGTTATAACCAAAAGGCCAAGCAACCATCCAGCTTTTGCAAAAACTGCAGGAAGTGTTAAGGCTCCAGTTCCCACAATTAAATTGAAGACAAAAATTAGCCCGATCTACATGAAACAAGTGGCAGAATTTATATATAGGTACTACACATATTTCGTGTTTGATTCAACAAAATTTTTCCACAAATTATACATACCCAACTCGGATATTCATCGCGTCTTGATAACACTCTATACGGCATTTTATCGTCAACAATAAAAGAATTTTGTATCAATAATAATAATCTACACCTACTTTTCTTGTTTTCTCGAATATTTTGGGGCGCGCTATTCGAGTTTTTCGTTTTCTATTCTCTCCGAATATAAATACTGTTCTCGCGTTATTATTCTTTCATTTTCATAAAGAAACAATATATTTCCGTTTAACTATAATAAAACAAGTTCATCTGATTCGGATAACACGAAAAAAAACTTTGCAAATAAGTAATAATCTTTAATACGTCCTAAAACTTATTAACAGAAAAAACTTTTGTTTACAAGCTGTCAAACTAATTCGAATCCCTCCCTGCTTTCGATGTAAAATGAAACAGAATGCAATGCAGCATATCCACTTTTAGCTGCACACTGCACATGTTGAGTTCAAGTGCTGTGGAAACATTTGGGTATTTTACGTAGAATTGTTTTTGTAATTCCGTTGTTTGCTGCTTTCCGTATGGAAACAGATTGAAATGACTTTAGGACGATACATATCCAAAATAGGGCCCACACACTGCTGTATGCTATATATTTAGTCGATGATAGACATTGCCTAGGCGTACACGCTGCATTTGTTACGAAAGTAGCGGGAACTTTCCTCCCCCCGAGTTTCTAACGACAAAAAGTGACATAACGTTGAAGTATACGGCAACTTGTACGCCTAGGCATTAGGAGGAGGAAAAATTCCGTGCTACAATTTTGTATCATACTAGTCGGAAGGCGTGCGATTTATATCATAATATAATAATTCAGTTCTCTTTACGTGCTGTGAATCAATAACTGTAACTTGATTTAACACATATGCAATTTAACTCGGTAATCATATAAGGGCCGTCGTCACGTAGCTGTTACGCAACACACGCAAATTTGCGACCTTGTGCCCACATTTGTAATCACAAAAATTTTGCTGCGGTGTAGTTCCTTATTAGAATACCGAGGTTAATTGTTTGCGTGTTCAAACAAGTTACAGTTTCTGATATAAATAATAACTGTATCACAAATTTACAGAACGTAATGAGAATTAAATTATTATATTATCACCTGAAATCACAGGTAAAGAACTGAACACCCGTCTGATCAGTAATTTCACAATTTCGAATCAATTTCCTTTTCAGTAGTATGCTGCTCGTGTTGCAGTTCGAAACTTGGCATTTTGGAATTTGTCACCCCCCAATTTAAAGTGCTTGTACGCCTATGCTAAGAAACTACAGCATAGCAAAATTATTATCTAGATGCAAGTGTAATAAAATGGGCGTGCTTCATGCTGCAACGTGTCAGATGGCCCATAAAACAACAGCAACTGACCGAAATGCATGAATTTTCGGTTTATGCATCGTTTGTTCTACTCGAGTTGGCCAACATGCGTGACCTTGTATGGACCCCTTTACGTGTTATTTCAACAATTTAAAAGCGTGTTGACTTGCAAGCTGCAGCACACTCTTATCATGCTATGTGACATCACTTAAGGACTTGTGCAATTATTCTGTATAAAAAAATACTACAGTATCCCATGATTCCACGATGAACATAAAACACATTTTGTACCACAATTCCGTCTCTTGAGAAATCTCTCCCTGATATAAGAATATGCATAATTCCGGCAGGTGCTTCTAGATTTGCTAGCAAGAAAATTAAAACATCGTTCAACTCTCAATCATCGTAAACGTCGGAGACATCATCAACTTCTTCTGAATCAGAGATGAGTCAGGTGTTGCTTTCTTCATTCTCCTTTTGCCTTTACAGGACAGGATTGACCTCCCTCAAATCAAGTGAGTTTTGCGCCTTTTTCCTTTCACGATTGTCGTAGTTTAACCCGATGTTCTCTTCATTGTCTTCATTTGATCGTTGGTAACCAGATTTAGCCCTCAGATCGGCTTGATGTCGTCTCTTGTCCTCTTATTGACTGGTGTACTTTGTACCTTTTCAACTTTCTGTTTCACTGTCGTCTTTTGCTTAACAGATAATGCGCTGTATAGTCCGTTCTGCATCCCGTTCTCCTTTTGGAGTTAGTTGGTAGTAGGAGAGCACGGTAAGGAGATATGAGAGGATAGGATGTGGAATTTTTGGAAGAGTTTAGGAATCGATGGTTCCTAAGGCATTGGTTTCCTTCATAGACCCTCGCTGAGTAAACGTGGCGAGTCTGGGGGTAATCCTTAATCATGGTAAACTAGTCAATTTAACTAGCCAATAATTATTAAGTTTTAGCTTATCTGCCCCTCATCAGCACAGCAATATCAGCGTGATCCATTTGAGTGGATTGAATGAATTATGGAAAAATGTCACAATATACGAAGATAGTGTGCCAATAAAATCATTATAATTATTAGTAAGGGTTTTTTAACAGATTTTATTTATGTGAAAAACGTTTTTATGTAATTTAAAATTTGAAATTAATTTTATCCCGAACCAAGCGGTAAAATTTTCTCAAACGGAACATTGGGAAATACGAATCCCAAAACAGTCTTAAGATATCTACTTCTATCTACACCTTTTGGATTTTCTACAAATACAGAGCATTTTTGGTTATTATATTCATATGTAATAAATTTTGAAAATGGTAAGTTGCTGGATTCTATTATATCAACATTCTTCAGGTCGTTCAATCCAGATTTAACCACTTGAATTACTTTTCCAGCAGCTAATTGAACATTTTCCAGCTCATTTCTATCCAAAACCAGAGTATATTTAAGTCCATAAAGACCAAATACTTGCGAAATTTCTCTCTTGAGATCATCAAGTGTTAAATTAGTACCATCAGGCTTCTGAAGAAATATACTTGCTTTGCAACCATTCATATATTGACTCTGTATACCGGAATCCAAGATAACATTAGTCCAATTTATTGATGGTAACATATTTTCCTCAGTGGAGCATATTAATATCTTCAACTGGTTCCCCTTTAATTCAAAGCATTCTGAAATGATGACTCGATTTTTAATAGTGGAATTCACTGTTAATTCGTTGAATGATGATTTCACAGTTGTTGAAATGAATTCCTTGTATTTTTCGGCAACTCTTTTAATTTGAATATCTGATTTATCCGTTGAATAAAATATTAAAACTGGATCGGTTGGTATAAGTTGAGCTTTCTTTTTAAGTTTTTGAATACGATTAATAATTTCGCGGGCAATTCCTTCTTCGATAAGTTCCTCGCTTGGTGTCATATCCATTAAGACTAATACATCATTATCACTGTGTGCTTCAAAGTAACTACCAAGTTTTTCAGAGATACAGAAAATGATACGAATTTCAGATAAGTCAATTTCATGATTCAAAATTTTAAAACAATTGTTAGATAGGTGCTTTTGAATTTCTTCATCATTTAGCTGCTTAATTGCAGCCATTACAGCCTTGAAATCTCCTTTCAATCTTTGTCCTAGAGTTTTGTGATCTGGTTCAGCTTTCAATGTTATCCCATACTTTTCTTTATCCATGCTGGTCGTTAATTTACGAGCATTTAATTCTCCAATGATGAAATCTTCTAAGCTTAAAATGTCTGACAAATATTTTTCATCTTTATGAATAACAATCACTTCTGAAATGGGATATTTCGTAGGTAGTGTTCTTCTATCGCGCATCACACGACCTAATTCAATTACTGATTGCATTCTAGAGACAGCAATTTCCACATCTTTTTTTATAAATAATCGATTCGCTACTGGCATCATTTGATAATGAATAGATCCTCCAATTGTATTCCTTTGAAGAAGATTAAGCCTCTGAAAAATATATTCAGAAATAAATGGAGTAAATGGTGCCATCATTTTAACCATTGAAAGTAGAATATCGTAGAGTGTATCAATGGATTGGATACATTCTTTCTTTCCCATTTCACCTTTAATACGGCGACGATTTAAACGTACATACCAATTTGTTAGTTGGTCAATAAATTTTGTTAATCTCGGTACAACTGTATAAAGACGATAGGCTTTCATTTCTTTAGTAAAAAACTCCAACAATGATTCTTTAAATGACAAAATCCAAATGTCCATTGTTGTAGCAGATTTAATACCATCAATGTGACGTTGATATTCATAGAAATATTCAATACCTTCTTCAGTTTCTAGTCTAACAACATTTTGTATAAGGAAACGATAAGCATTATACCATGGCAGGAAAACATCTTTGATAATATCTCGGACTCCTTCTTCTTTAAATCGTAAATTTTCAGCTCGTACAACTGGTGAATTGATAAGATACAAACGAAGGGCATCAGCTCCATATTTATTAACAACTTCCATTGGATCTGGATAATTTTTTTTTCGTTTCGACATCTTTTGTCCATCTGAAGCTAAAACAAGGCCATTCGCAATTAAATTCTTAAAAGGCGGTTTATTGAATAGAGCGGTTGAAATAACTAAAAGTGTATAGAACCATCCTCGAGTTTGATCAATTCCTTCAGCAATGAAATCAGCAGGAAAACAATTTGAAAACTCCTTTTCATTTTCAAATGGATAATGTTGTTGTGCAAATGGCATAGAACCAGATTCAAACCAACAATCGAAAACTTCTTTAATACGTCGAAGTGGAGGTTGACCAGGTACAGATGAAGGAATTTCTATATGATCGATTGATTCTCTATGTAGATCAGTTATTTTTTGGCCAGACAATTGTTCCAACTCTTTTATGCTACCAATGCAAACTAATTCGTCACCTTTGGAAGATATCCATATTGGAATTGGTGTACCCCAGTAACGGTTTCGACTCACCTAATAAAAGAAAAAGTTCAATTTCAAAATTAAGATCAAAAGTATATGACAAGAATCTTACCGTCCAATCACGAGCTTCCCTTAACCAGTTACCGAAACGTTTTTCTTTGACGAACTCTGGAACCCAATAAGTTTGTGAGCTACAATACAGCAAGTGTTTAGACATGTGTTCAACACGAATGAACCATGATGGAACTGCTTTGTAGATAAGTGGAGTATCAGAACGCCAACAAAACGGGTAGCTATGCTTAACTTGACTAGATGAAACAAGTAAACCTTTCTGTTTTAGAAACGCCATTATATGTTTATCAGCATCCTTTACATATTGACCAGCAAAATCTGTTACTTCTTCGGTAAAACGTCCAGAATCATCAACCGGACAAATGATATCGCACGATTTTGTTATAATACCAGCAGCCAGACAAACTCTATAATCATCTTCTCCGAAGTATGGAGCCTGATGTACAATTCCTGTACCCGAATCTTCTGTTACGTAGTCATCAACAAGAACACGAAATGCATTCATTTTCTTCCCGTATTCCAGAAAATAAGGAAAAGGAGGACTGTATTTGGTATTCATGAGAGATTTTCCATTAAATTTTTCTATGATATTGTATTCACTGGATGTTTTGAATACATAATCCAATCGGGACTCTGCTAAAATATATTTATTTCCGGTTTTTATCTCCTCTATTTTTACGTAAATCATATTAGAATTGACACAAATCGATAAGTTTGATGGTAAAGTCCATGGTGTTGTTGTCCAGATAATAAAGCTAGTTTTATCAGCGGAATCAACTATAGGGTATGCAACAATAACGCATGGATCAACAACTTCTTTGTAGTTTTGACCAGATTCAAAATTGGATAAAGCAGTTGTACAAGCAGTGGAATAGGGCATGACTCTAACACCCTGATAAACCAGACCCTTTTCATAAAGTTGCTTAAATACCCACCAAATTGTTTCCATATACCATGGATACAAAGTTTTGTAATCATTTTTAAAGTCAATCCAACGACCCATACGCCCGATTATTTCTTCCCATTCATTTGCGTAGCGCATTACAATTTTTCGACATTCATTGTTGTATGCTGCAATACCCATTTTGGCTACATCTTCCGGACCCCGGATTCCTAATGTTTTATCAATCTCATATTCCACAGGTAATCCATGACAATCCCATCCAAATCGACGTTCTACGTGATAGCCTTGTTGATATGCATAACGCGTTACAACATCCTTAATTGTGCCGGCTAGGATGTGCCCATAGTGAGGTAATCCAGTAGCAAATGGTGGGCCATCGTAAAATGTATATCTAAAATAAAGAAATCATTTGATCATGGGCATCTTTCATAATATCTACTTTATCACATTACCCCGCTAATGTCAAATTTAATGAGTTTCGTCGTTTACTTTATATATTTTTATTGAGGTAATATTAAAAGCTTTCTACTTCCAGCATGAAACTAACAACAGTCGAGCTTGCACACCTGCTATGGTAGAAGACTAAGGTTCTGGCAAAACGCGTTGTCCGAAACCGGATTTCGGTGAGAAAGCGAGTGATCCAAATCAACCTTTACTATAGCCGGCGTCAGCTAAACTATTCTCTTAACTAAAGACAGCGTCGACATTCCCTTAATCCAGGAACCTGGTACTTTGGTGAAAAAAAGACAAACATTTATTTTTTGTCTCATTACAGTTCAAATTACTTATCGTTCAAAAATGTGAACGTAAAGGAGTGAGATCAGTCCTCTTGGCTTCGATATAAATTGCGTGACATTTACACTCCATCACCATTGAAGAAGGTGTGCAAGTTGGTAAAGCCAGCAGAGAAGCAGAAGAAACTCAACGCTACAAAAGGAAGGAATAGAAGTTGTAGCCGGATTTAGTCACCCTTGTTTACGGAAAGTTCTGAATTAACCGAAGAAAAATTGCAAAAGCATATTAACTGAGCTGCAAGTTATGGTCTGGAGTATAACCCCAGGTAACATTATATATCCTCGAATTCAAAACTCAACCCAAATACCTATTGCGCTTTGAGAAAACTTTTGACAGGAGATAGGATATCCATTCTCACATCGTTCTTCGCGCCCTTCTGACATTCATGGTAAATGTATAGCTGCAAGGAGTGCACCGACATTGGATAATAGCAAACCTTGGTCACAGAAGAATACTAACAACCTGTGTCGGGAACTGTATACGCGAGATCATGTTTTGACTTTGAGGAAAATGATTACCCTCAAGTCATTCAAAATCACGTAGCGATACTCTCTTCAACCCGTACAACCTCAGCAATACGGGCATTCTCTTCCTGACTGATAGTCATAAAAAAAACATTTATTAATGTATCCCTGCTTAAGATACGTACAACATTGGGTAATATGAGAATGAAAAGGAAGATTATAGGGTAGCCAGATGAATTTCCGTCTTCAAGAATATCGAATTTCTTAGAAAAAGTCAAAATCCCACATCAATTTAAAATTGTTACTGATTTTGTCTTGCACTGGTCATGCGATCGTACAACGATAACTTCAGAATACTAAAATTGATATCATACAATTTAAATATATAGAATTATACATAAATATAGCTTACTTTCAATGTGTTAAATGTTGTACGCAATCTCCAAACTAGGGTCTTATACGTAAGTACTACTGCGCGCTCTTAAGGCCTGCGCCCGATATGTATTTAGTTTAAGAAGAGCAGCCCATGTTGGTCTCTACTTGAAATTCTTCTATCAGGATCGCTTCACTGTTTCCATGATCTGAAATTGCTGCCTTTTATATATAAAGCGAGATATGGTCTGCTTCCTGGGTACGTGAGGGTTCGCTTTTCCATGGAGTAGAAGCGACAGCCGCAAGCTTATCTATCCCCGGGAAAACACTCTATTCGGGAGCAGAAGTTGGAATCACCCACCGGGCGAGATTAGAAAAAATAGTTTCAACAAACAATGGGCTAGATCAGAGCTGCCTAATATGATTAAAATATTTAATAGAATATCGCAGCGTCAAATAATATCTTAGTCCGCTTATCGTTACCAGTAAATGCTTTGGAATGGCCAACAGCGGGGTTTTTAAATCAGGTTAATAAATAAATAATTAATTATCATAGATTTGGGATATAAGCAACATGCCAAAAGTAGGTTTCATGCCAGCATTAGATTTAGTTACTATTCCATTCAATTTACATATAAGATTGAATTAATACCGGCAGGAGGTTGAATTATTACTCAATTTACATATAAATGGAATATTTATCGTAATACCCTTATAAAAAAAATCGGAAGTATTAATCAATCCGGATTTAATAATTTAATTTAATCTTCAATTTAAGTTCTTCTCTTTTATAATATTTACGTTTGTCAGATCAGTCTCACTATGTATATGGTCGTCTCTAGCATCCCAATTCTATTGGATATCTGTTTATGAATCTGTAAGGAGGGTATACTGCCAAGCTCTTCTGTTCTTTGCTCTCATAATTACTAACCTGTAAGAACTGACTATAGTTCAATAGTTGTAATACCTGATTCTCTAATTCTAAGCTATTTAATGTCGGAATGCCCAGCGTTATACGTTGCTTTAGGCAGTGGCTTACAAATAAGTGCTCTTTGAATTTGAATAAAATGCTTTGAATTTGTTAAATTAAGGCCAGTAGGACTTCTCTGTTGACTTTGACTTTGAATTTCATGTTCGAGAAGCTACTTAATATTCAAATTGATCAACAATAAAATAACAAAAGTTGTACGGAATTTCATTGATTGCAAACAGAACTTCATGTTTATGTAACTGGGGCTTAATTTTGTTATGTGTTTTACCTTACCTAGATTTTCCTTTCGATAATTTGAGACAATTCTCAAACACTTTTTCCGTTTTCCAATAGGTTAGGGTTGCTTCTTCTTCAGCAGGAAAATTTATATTCTCCGGCACACGACAAATATCCGCTTTTGTTATTTGCTTAGACATTTTTTTTTACAAAAAATGAAAATAAATTGCACTACAATCAATAAAATTAACTTCAATAAATCTACAACATTCAATCGCGGCATGTGCCTGCGTGTATCAAAAAAACTTCTTCAGTTGTCATAGAAAAGTCATGGCATGGCACGTCGAAGAATATTCTTCTTCTTATTTTGAAAACTGGCTTTGTACCCAAGGTATATAAAATACGAGATATTCTCATTCCGAACCTTGCTCCGCCATTAGTGACGACATCGTGAAAATGAATAGGAAAGCACGGTACAGGGAACACAATACTCTCTGCGCTCTCTCTGGGAATAACCTTAAATATATAGCAAATTGCTATATATTATAAGGGAATAACTTGTCTTCTATATACCTTGCTTTCGAAAAAAATAAAGAGAATGGTGTAAAATCTTCGAATATATAGCAAACAGGAATGGCTGAATCGTGTAAATAGCGTAATTATTTTAAGAGCAGGACATTATATATAGGAGTAAGTGAGATGCCGGAAGGAACAATTGTCAAAGCTGAGTGCAAATGTGCTTTTGTTTTGTGAGCAGGTTTATGCAATCTAAAATTCTTTTGCGAAATTTAACTCCTAACTAAAAACTTAAAAAAACAGCAATGAAGTGTTCGGTCAATACTTGGAAATATAAATTGGATTATAAACTAGGGAAATCATGTTTCAGGCAACTGCACTATCTAAATTATCTTTTTTTATATAAATTAATTATTTATAATTATTAAAATTATATAAATTAATTATTTGAATAATTTCAAAATAAAGTAGAAAAAGAACATTTTTTACCGAACAAAACCTTTGTTTACTTTTTGCAAATTGACAATTTGTTCAGAATAGGAACGGCGTGTAAATAGATGTAAAACATGGACTACCAACACAACCAGAATACATTACGCGAATTGCTTATACATTCCTGTTTGCTATATATTCTAAATATAAAATGAGCTTTCGTGGAGCTTTCTTTTGTTTTTCAAACGAAGTTTCATTCCCATATTGATTGACAGATGTGAATTCGGGTCGGGGAGTTTGTTTTTGACATTAATAGACGAACGAACTGCAACCGTCCCGAATTGTTCGCACAATTTGCGTGCGTTTTGTTGTTCCGTTTCGTCTATTCGTATCATTACATTTCATTTATAAACATTTTTTAATTGTTAATAACATTGTAAATTTTTGTGATCAAAAAGTAAATAAAAGTGAGATATATGCACTTATATAAATATATACATGCTATTATAAACTTTGTGTACCCGTGAGTACAAAATTAATCAATTCTACTTCATACTTTCCTCGGTTATAAAATATAAATATAAATAATAAGAAAGATAATTACAACATGCAGTCAAGAGCGGCCTTTGTGTGTTTTCTTGCTGAGTTGAGTAATTTCTCACTTACTTCAGAAGTTAGAATTCTCTTAAAAGTACGCGAAAATTGTGCACTTATTTGTTCTTACTACAAGCGTGGAGGTGTAATGTGATAAAAATTTCGTATGAGCTATTTAGGTAGGTAAGTAGTGGCTTTTAAATAGTTTTCTATTTGTATAAAGTTTAAGTTATATATACATACTATATATATATACACAATATTCAAGGGTGCCTGTCTGTTTGTCTAATATGATTACTGAGTTCAGGATAATCAGAAATTCAACACGTACAAAAATTTATTTAAATATGTATAAATAAAATTGTTCAAGGACCACTGTTATATGTATGTACGAAATTTTATTGAAGTACTTGGGTGGCTTAAGCTTAAACCAATAAGAAAACAATACTACAAATGGACGCAATTAAATGTTTAGCACGTGTGTCTTCAGAGTATATTCAGTGGGACTTATATCAATGAATATTAAAAATGTTGTGTGGCGATTACTTTTCTATCGATTTCGGAACTTCTTGATTTAATCATATTTCAGGCATATTAAATTGGCAGCGAATTAGTTTTATTTTTTCTTCCCTATATCTTTGATATCCCGTATAGGTTTAGGTGCTATGCATGAAATAGTAAAGTAACTTTATTTTTGTTAACTCATGTCGTTTTTTCCTTACTAATAAATATTTGATAGAGTCAAATCCGGACTCTCAAAAAGAAAATTTTCCAAGCTACATTAACGAAGCCGGCGGTTCTAGGTTTAAGTATATTTACTTCCTTGAGAATACACAAGGTTTATTGAATGTAAAAGTCGATAGTAATTTAAAAAGGGTTCTAAGGAGTGGTTTGCGATCTAGAAGAGATGTATATAGGTACATCACATGCTTTTCAATAAGCAGCGCCAAAATATAAAATAAGAAATATCTACGTGTCCTCATCCTGCTTATATAGTACCTACCTATAGGGCTTAATTAATGTTGTTATCAGATGTTACAAGTTTGTTTTTGAATTTTATAATTGTAATAATAAAAATAGACACGCGCCATCACGTAAATGACCATTTCATGTCCTTCGTAGTTTAGTGAGTGGCGGAAAGACGTGTGGAAAGAAACAAGGACAATTGACGTGAGATGAGAATAAGTGCAATTAGTGAATGACTTGTGAGAAAGTCCAAAAACGTCACGATGATGTCATTAATATAATGTTGTGAAATTGCCCAATGTTTTGTGGTGACTCCTGTGTCCATGGTCAGATCTATAATACTGCACTGCACAATATGTTGTACGGTGTCCAATGCACTGTGCACAGTGTCTGCAGTATTCTTGATAAGTTTCGATGTTATAAGTTAGTTAAAGACTGTTTTTTCTCATGATTATTTCATGGATCACGGCTTGTGTTTTTTAAAAGTGTCGGTTTTTTTTTCTTTGATAATATTACTTTACATATTATGCCTTAGACATGAGGACGTCTAATAGTTACTCTTGTCATATTGCAAGTGATTACTTTGCAATTAAATTTAATTAAAACGTGAGTGCTGAAAGCAATTTAATTGAGTTTTAAAAATTAAATTCAGATTCAATTTATGAATAAAAATTTATGTTTAAGATAATTGATAATAATAATAATATATCTTTGTTTCAGCAATAATATAATAACAATTTTAATTAATTGTTAATTCCATTAAAACAGTTGTTCTTATGGGATTTGAGTAGGTTTTACAGTTGTCGTTCGTATTCACCAGATTTTATAGAATTAAAAAACAAAAAAATCCTAAAAATGAGGTAATACTGATCTTAAAAAGTTTCATAATACTGTGTTGTAAATCAATGAGCCGGTCATATTCCTGATTGCTTGAATTTCTTGCACTCGCAGAAAGAATAACAATATTAATTTGGGAGACAACTTTCATGTCTTTGAAATAATTAAAAAATGTTCCAGCTAAATAATAATAAAGACATAGTACAGAGCTAGAGAAAATCTTATTAGCGAGTGTGAGTATGAGAGTTTTTTGATACTTCTGAACTTCATTCATTTTTATGAAATTCATCAGATATGCAGTATTAATAGGTGCAAGACTAGCGTAACGTAGCTAAATTCCAATTTTGAAGTTAATGGTAACATGTCAATTTCATGTCTAAAATCCAAAAATATTATATATCTCGTTCTTTTCTAGATCAATAGTAATAATTTTGTCATTATAAAAATAAAGAAAAAGAAAATAATTTTAATGCCTGCTGATAACTTTATTTTAACTTTAACTTACGGAGTAGTCTCGCGGCTATGCAGTATCACCGATGACGATATGCATATTTTACATAAAGCTGTCGACATACTTTCCATTCTGTTCTTGTCAGTTTTGTGAACCGATGACAAAAATAAAAATGGATCAAATTTGTTTATGAGCCGTCACTTTAAAAAATAAAATGAAAAATGTAGTTTAACAATGAAAATTGCTCCTAAAGACGTTGGTTTTTTTTTTATTGAAATTGGGGTTTTAAAATTCTTTCGTTACAGTTTTTGAACTGAACATGCTACAATCATGATTTTTATAAAACTCAAGAAAAATTAGTCGGGCTTTAGTGGCCGACTCATATGTAGCTTTCGATGTATAATACAAAATTGCATCACTTAACCATGACGCTCACCGGAAATGTAAATGCGCTATGCATTTATGATATCTTTTTCTAAAAAGCTGAATACTTGTTTTTAATTGATATGCAGCTATTTATCATGATAATATCGCAATAATCTATATTATGCAAACGGAGCAATGGTATCTGTGCGTGCATGTTGGAAAAAATTGTTCATTTTTGAAAATGCAGTTTTAATCGAGTCGAGTAAGAATGAAAAGCGCGAGTTCATTCATAATTTAGGCATCACCTCAGTAGTGAGTTGCGCAGATGGCGCTTTTGATTAGATTGGGTTTTAGGAAGCTTATCTGATAGATTATTGCGAATTTATATTTATATCGTCCAAGCCCCGCATACATATTTCAGCTGCAGTTACAGAAATTTAAATTGCGATTTTTTTTATAGTATTGATAAACTATTGCATGGGCAGAATTACTTTTCGGCTTGTATCTCCATAGAATATGCAGAAAAATATGCGTATTAGTAATGCAAGCGCAGCGAGTATTATGTGACTTCGATAACCGACGACAAACCATTTTATAGTAAAGTCTATTTGCTTCGGTGACATTTCTTTTAAGCGGATAACAGACATAGCATTGAACAAACGAAGACAGTGTGCTTGCTAAATGAGGACATCAAAATAGTACCGAAATCAAATTTGTTGGTTAAAACAATTTTTGTTGCAATTGTTCTAGTGCTATTTTGTTGACATAGTCTGTATGCTACTTAACCCTTTATTACTAAGAGCCCGTTTAAATGGGTCAGTATGCCGTCTCTGTCGCACGAAACTTGTAGGTGCTAGGATAATGGTTGGAGGCAGGAATGTGTAACTTAAGGCATCGTCTTTTTATTGACTCTTATAAGTCACGTGATCATTCCAGTTTCAAGCATTGTAGTGTGTAGTTGTTACTTTATATAATTTTCCGATGTATTTGCTCCACCGACTGTAACGCAGCAAGGGCGGCAAGTTGACTGATGTAATCATGAAAGGTATCTTGAGGTACCTCAGGACGCACCCTCATACTGATCCGTTTAAACAGAGTCTTATTATCCATAGTCTCAACTCTTTTGATTTAGCTACCCTGGGGTCGAAAATGACCGCCTTTTAAAATTAGCGGATTTTATTAAGAAATTAATTTTTTTTTTGTTTAATGCACAAAAGTTTTAATAATTTAATTATGATATTATTGTAGATATGCCATCTAATTATACATTTTATTTTATTTCTGCGGTGACAATTAAAACATAACTTTTTTGTAATGTATTGAAAACGTGTGTCGCTGGCTTCATTGACAAGAGGCACAATTTCTTCTTTTCCACAAGGACGGATTTTCAAATTCTTCTTTTGAATGATTCCGACAATTCATTCCTTAAGCCAAGTGTTTTATGTACAAGACTTAATGCTAAATTAACAAAAATATTGTAAAATATAACTCCCACGCTTGAATATCAAAAGTAAGTGATCTTGCTCTTTTATTTGATGATACATATAGCATTATATTTCCATATTCTTTCTCTGATGGAGACGGCTTTTTTCCATTGTATTCATTTTTAGGGTTCCGTACAACAAGAGGGAAAAAATGGAACCATTATAATATCGCTCGTGCGTTCGTCCGTTTGTCTGTCTGTCTGTCACAGACGATTCCTCCGAAAACAACGTGACGTGGGAATTTGAAATTTGGCAGAATGTTAGGTCTTTATGACGCTCACATATTTCGATAGTCACAGATTATTAAATATCTTTTCTTTTTAATTTTAATGGGAGTGATTTAGGCACCCTCAAAAATTGTTGTATTGTGTCCGGTATGTTTGAAAGGGTTACTATCAAGGATTTAAAAAAAAAATAAGAAGTTTTGGTAAAATGGCTATAATAGATGGAGATTCCTAGTCTTAACAGACTGAAATTTATTGAAAATAATTTCAATAAATTTACAAAATGCATTTTAAGTGCAAAAAAAAAAATGATTGAACTTTTCGACCCAGTGATCGATCAAGGTCTCATCGGTATGGTTATCTCTGATCGCCTACCATAGAAGTTCAATGATGGATGGGCAATTGGTGTGACCTTCATCATTGAACTTATATGGTAGGCGATCAGAGATAACCATACCGATGAGATCTCTCTGATCGCAGGGTCGAAAAGTTCAATAATAGATGTAACCCAAAATGTACGAAAAAATACCTCAATCTGTATTGAAGTTAACGAAGAGTTGTCAAAGGTAAAATGTCACTTCAAGTAAATTTCAAGTCAACCAAAAACCGTACTTGAGTTTCATGCGGATTTCAAGTCAAGTATTCAAGTATTCATGTAAACGTACTGACTGAAGCACCAATTTTCCTCTCCGTATAGTAATTAAGACATTCCTATAGTTGTATCAAGTCCTATTTTTATATTAGCTCTAGATATTACCAAAGCAGCAAGGCTGCTGAAAACAACTTACGATGTACCTAGTGATCAGGATTTGTATTGACAACCAAGCTGCAATCAAAGCTCTGGATTCGAGCATGATTAGATCACGCCTAGTGCAACGGCAAAGACAACCTAATAAGAAGATAGGATAAAGCCAAAAAAAATTGGAAATTTTCCTTGTGCTCTAGACTGAAATAAATATGTCATTGCATTAATGGAGGAAAAGAACTTGGCTATGCATTATTGTAGTGCAACTGAGACAACGAGTTAAAAACAAAAATTGAGAGAACTTATGATACCCGTATGATAAAATCTTCTTGAATACCTTCGAAATCCTTTCAAACTATTCATAATAATATACATCAGGTTACACTACATCAATTTTTTAAGAAAATGAAAAATTTCGCTTTTGCCAAGGTGCTGAAAGGAGATGTAAAATTTAAATTTCTGTCAAATAAAATTCTCATATTTCCCGAAAATATCAGAGAATCCAGCATGAGTTACATCCACTTAATCTCTTCAGAGCAAAGTGAATGTAAACAAAAGCGCATGCGTTCAAATATCATAGATTTACAGCAACAACTTTGGAATCAACTCACTCAATATTTAAAAAAAAAAACTGTTTTCACAAAAGCGCGGGAACATTTTATGAGAGCAAAATCTGAAAACGCACAGAAATAATGATGGTAGAGCAAAATAGATTGGACACCTACGCATAATATTAAAAGTTATTTTGATTTTTGCACCTCCGTCCGTCTGTCTGTCTGTCTGTCTGTGCGCACGATAACTCCAGAACGCGTATACTTAGAGAGCTGAAATTTTGTGCACGGAATTCAAAACAAAAAGTAAAATTAATTTCGAAAATGAGACAAATAGGAGGTTTGCCATACAAAAATTTCGTTTTTCACCTATATACTATATATATATTTGGACACTGACTGAGAGCGCGTCGACATAGAGTGCTGAAATTTGGTACATGGTGTTTTCATAGCAATAGAAAATAAAATTTTAAAAATGGACTAAATCGGGGAACTCCTTCTTGGTGTTGCGATATAAAAATTTTGGTTTTTGACGTATACTATGAAAACGATCAGCCATAAACATTTTTATTGTACTAAAAACTTCTTCAGAATACGAAATCCTATAAAATTGGTTAAATTCATTTTTTCTGTTCGACGTACCGTTCTAGAAATATTTGCGAAAACCAAATTTGCACAGATGGATGAAATTTCATACGGGTATTCATCTAGGGGGTATTATAAGAATTGGTCTTAGACCAATTCTAGATTTATAACTTGTTTCTTTTTATTTCTTTCATTTCCTAGACGTGTACATTTTAAATGTATAACAGTCTAAAATCTCGCCTGTGTCCTATCTTGTTATTAGGTTATCTTTGGCAACAACGGTGTCGCTGTGAGCTCGGGAAACTGGCTGCTAACCACAGAGTTACTCTACTGGGTGCCTCGTCATAGTGACATACCTGGAAACGAGGCAGCTGATACCGCTAAGAATATATGTTTAGCGGAGGAATCCAGTGAGTCAGTGAAGAGGATATCAGATTTACAGACCTGTAAGCTGGCAAATCGCTTCTTCAAGATACGAATACCTGGCTGAACAAAAAAGGATCATGCCCGGCGGCCATGATATTACAAAACTCATAATCTATTATTCTCATGGATAAGAAAACCTTGTTGGTTCTCAGCAAGTATTGAGATTTGTAAAAAATTCGAAAACATTGTATACAATTCTTTCATATTTGTCGAATATAATTTAATATAGTGTTAACCTTTTAGACTTGTTCCTTACATCTCATCTCGAAAAGTACTCAATGTCTCTCTAATAATCTCCTTTGGACATCTCAGCAGACTATTGTGTCATTTCGGGTCCACTTCTCTTATGTCTTCTACCAAACCCTTTAGTCAACCTTCCTCTAGAATGCGATTATAGTGCAGTACTATGATCGAACTTATTGAGATCGTTTCAACATAGAGAGTTAAGCTGGCTTGACTATTTTTTGCTATAGTAATGTTGAGTATTGCTCTGATTTCATTATTAACATCTTATCAGAGGCGTAAATACGTCTCTGATTTTATGGTTTGAGTTGGAAGTTTTAAATCCACAAAGTTTAAATAAGTGTTAAGCCTAGTAATAGCTATTGGTTAAATAATAATTACGATATAACCATAAAAAGAATCAGTCGGCCAATCACTGGCATTGAAACATCTCTATATATGGGGAGGCAAATAACACCAACAATTCCGTTAGTTTGGCGGCCTAAGTCCCAACTTGACTAAAACATTAAACAGAACGGGCTTGTAAGAAAGAGTTTCTGATGCCTTGTTAAAAAGAACAACATCACTAGTCCAGCTCTATCAACCCTTACATATACGGCCTTGCTTGTTTTCTACAAATTCTGTTTTATCACCTTCAAAGGTTCCTACTCTATTACACTAAACTATTTATTAATCTTTGCTTTCCATCAATATCCAAAAGAGGAGAAGACTGTGATCCCTCTCACGATCACTCTCAAACTATCGATCAGATTGCTTTTAATAAAGTGTTTTTATTTTATTTCTATCAAACAAGAATTTTTTTTCTATTAGTGACTAACTTTTCATTGGCGCCGTGTAAAAAAAAACAATTAAATCCTGTTGTTTGTAAGGCATTCCTATTATTTCAATATCAATATTAAATTTAGGGGCGGTCATAAGGGTCATACATAGCTAAGCACAATTTCTGATAACAGTAGTATAATTTTTCTCTCAGGAACTTGCAGTTTTAGCTATTCTTATCGTGGCTTTGACGTATAATCGTTCATTATCATTTCTGAAATCCTACATATTTCGGGCTGTTTTTTTTTTTCATTTTGCTTCACAGCAATTGTTGCGGTTTATTCATTAAATTATAAAAAAAAACGATCTCCAGTATAATTATGTATTCAAAGATATGATAGACTTAGATTAGACAGATGTCACAAAATTAAAGCAAAATAAAAAAGACCACGTCGCATTGATTGTGATTGATGTCCCTGATAGAAAAAGTTTTTGGGTTTTTTTTTTTTTTTTTCATGATAGTCAATAAAATATTGTTTGAGGCTAAACTACTGGGAAAAACACTCTTGAATTAATCTTTGAGTAATCATAACTTGAAACTTCTGATTAGTCATAGCGCGCGTGCCAACCTCCAATCCAATTTTTAAACGAAAATATTTACTGAAGTATTATATATATATTTCTCCGTGAATTTTTTTCATTTCCAAGTATATACAATATATATTTGGTTCTGTCGGAAGTTAGACACTCAACAAAGCCGCAATTGAGCTTTTTGATCCAGAGCACCACAACTTGTAGAGAAAACGTCGTTCAATGATGATTTTGCTCTTAGTTAGTTTAAGCCACAGTTCTATAAATCGAGTTTCAATTCAAACCTATCTCGATCGCTCAATAAGTGAGTCTTTCGTGCGATTTATCGTGTGCTCCTCCTATCCTACCCAGAGTGTTGTTTTTTACTCCCATATAAGTTAGTTGAATATGTGCAAAGCGCACAGTTTTCATCAGTTTTCTTTATTAATTGGTCGAGTGAAGAGATTATTTTGTGTATATACGTTTTGTTTAAAATTGAAAATTAATTACATAATTTAAATGGTAATAAAAATTGGAGTAATTGGAATAAAAAAAATCAATTTGTTACCTTTTTTTTTTGAAATTTTTATTTTATTTTATTTATTTTCATTTAGTTTCATTTCATTGAAACTTCTAATTTCACAAATATTTTTGAATATTATTCTAATTGTACTCAAAGACTTTATTGTTCTAGGCACTTAAGTATAGGTTTAAGGTTGTTCAATAAAGTATTTTTGAAATTGAAATTAAAAAATGCACATTAATAAAAATCATACTTAGCGAGCAGCAAAAACTAGGGATTATTTCAAAATAATTATTTTAAGGTGAAAAGTTCTAGGTTCTGCTAAATTGGTGTGATTAGTTGAAATTCTGTTATCCGTGATTCGTTTTTATCCCGAACTGTGCGAATGTGGAACAGTCTATCATCTTCTGTCATTCCTTTTATTTAATAACGGATATTGTGAAAATATATATTTTTTAACTTAAACTCAATTGCAATAAGTCAAATTCAAAATCTAAGCTTATATCTGTAGCTCTTAAGTCTTAAATTTATATTAAGAATGGTAGAGAGATAGGGATTAAGTAGCTAATGTGAATTAGTACCATCGAGTTAATAAAAATGAATAAGGTCGTGGTTTTGTGTAGGCTTACCGAAGTGCCTATATAGTTAATTGTCAATAAACGGAGAAAATACATTACTATGACAGTCTGACAGTGTTGTCTTTAACCCTCAATTCCTTTTCTGGATAATAAAAAAATTATACTTAACTCGTTTTTCATAAAGTTGATGGGTGAAGTGACATCTATTTGTCAATTTAAATTTATAAGCTGATGTGATGTTTAGGTGTTTTTAGGTATTCTTAAGTAAAGTTTTACTCAGAAAGGTTCAACCTGATTTTATTACAGAGTTAAATTTTCTTTTTCTCTTACCTTAGTATTAAATTGGGGTGAGTATATTTAATAATAAATATATTACATTACAAATCAATAATTTAAACAGCTTCTATATCATTTCGAATCTCTCTCCTTTGTATTTTATTCTCTTATTATATAATGTCACAAATGACTTTGCTTAAGAGAAAAATAATCGTAATTTTGTGCAATAACTCTACATTTGAATAATAACATCTTCGGATTGGGAAGAAATCCCTTTCTCTCTTTTTAACTTGTCTAAAAATTTAACATTGAATTGTGCAAATAACTTTACCTTGTGTGTGTGTGCGTGTCTATGTAATATTTTAATTTTTTATCTACATATGTATAACGCTTTCTTTTATCATAATTTTCATAGAAGAATAATTCTGTAGAGTTAGATCTTTTCTTTAGATGATTATATTACTTCAATTATTTTGCGGACAGATCCACAATAGAAACCAGCAGTTTTGTCGCCCTATGGGCCATGCTTTATACATTTCTTCGATGACAACACATCTAAATTTCTTGGCAGACTATTATGTGTAGTAGGTCTGTTGTTTGCCTCGAGTTCAGGCTGAAATGTCACCAGAATTAGCCAATAGAATCTGAATCTAAAGCTTAGTTGCAATCACCACTTTCCATTCTTTTTATCTAGATTTGTTGAGGAGGAGGAGGTTGGAAGTGTCGGTAACTGTATAAAATGACTAAGATATACCTAACGGGAAACTGAAAGCTGAATTCTCCACTCCAAAAATTTTCATGAAATGTGTGGAAGCAATACGCTCAGATACCCAGTTCATTTCTTTTAATGCATTAATGTCCTCCATATATAACGTGGCTATATATGTATTTACTATCACACTTTACCTCTGCATGACCTGTAAGATGAAAGAAAGTCTTCCTTATTACTTCGGTGAAAGGGAGCATTAACTTATTAGTTCTTTGGAAGGTGAAAAGAAGCATTACTTTTAAATTCTGTTTTCACTGGGTAAAAAGGGAAGAATTCTTTCTGCTTTTTTAGAAAGGTATGGAAAATAAACTCTGTCTTCACTTATTCGTATCTCGCACTTAAATGAAATCAATCCACTTCTTCGAAAATAATTCTCAAATCAAAATATGCTCTATTTTCCATAAGAATTGTTAACAGTTTTTTTTTTAATTTTAGCTGCTTTTCAATATGAATCTTCCCGGCTAAAACGACTAAAATTTGAGACGGTTTCAAAAAAACTCCGAGTAGAAATTCTGGCGTACTGCCGTTAAGGTTGATAGGATTTAGTCGGATTCAAAAGCCATAGCTCTACGGCTAAAACGGCTGAATTTAGATGGCATAAAAAGATTTTTCTGGCAACTCTGTGATTGTGCCTACCGTTTTATATTTTGTCTACATTCGTGATAGGATTGGTGGATGATGGAGAGGGTTGACAGCCATCTTAGTATATTTATACAATTTTTGAACTCATTTCTACTATGATACAAAGGTACAATTTGAGGATCTAGCGGATGGTTTACAGACTTAAATTTAATAGAAAGGATATAATAAATATACAGCATATAAGCACAATTCAAAGTATGATGTCAGCAAAAGAACGTTTGGATTCTCTCGCTTCGTTATGAGTTCACAAGTCCGTCGTATTGCCGCCCCTTGAAACTACAGCTCGGGACAAGTGCCACCCATCCGACCCCCATAGATTCGGCTCTGGTTACCTCTGCCTTCTCTAAGTATTCCTTGAATGATACATAACATGCTCAAAAATACGAAGCATCAATACATTACGCCTGTCTTGCTAAACCAGTTGAACAGGTATATTCATGTACTCATTATTAACTGGAAGCATTACCTGGAATTTGGTAATGCTTCCAGTAAAAAGTATTTTTTGTCGTCGTATTAGTATTTTGTACCAATTAAAAATTTTGTTAAAATTAAAAAATATATATATATGTATTATGTATATATATAAAATTGTACCTTATGGAACCAAGGGCAACATTACTGGAAGGTCATTTTCCCATATGATCGAAATGCGCATACATTCTTAATTTAGTCATTGGGGTTAGTTACATTTAATCGTTTAGCACCATTCCATAAGCCACCATATACTAAGCTAGAATGTAGTTAATTCTTTGCAAACCTATTTGAATTCTTCTAATCCTTGATTGTTGGGTCTCTTTCTTACTTCCGACTTAGAGCGCGTCAATTTTCACAACCAGCTTAGTCCGCCGAAACTTCCTTGACCATGGTGTTATGTTCTGTGCTATTCGATCGATACGTTCTGAATCAGTGGGAAATACACCCCCGCTTTCTTAACGTTAATCTCCCTTTGATTATTAATAATTCAGTTTTTTTGTTTAATTCGTTCTCTATTTTTTCTAATCGAAGAAAAATTGCAAAACTGCGGGCACTACCGAAAAATCGTTCTCCTACCGATATGAATAGTTTCCGCCCGATTAGCATTCTGTCCTTTCTCTCCAAAGTTCTAGATGTCTGAATTTTTAGAAGACAATGCACTTTTAACCAAATAGCAATCGGGATTCCGCTAAAAAACACAGCTTTACCACAACTTTATTAAAATTTACTAATGACTTACGAGCTGCTCTCGATGACGGTTTTATCAGTATCTTGGCCCTTCTGAACTTTTCAAGGGCTTTCGATGCGTCAATCGCATGATTCTTATGCTTCTACAATAGTTATCTACCTATCTTAGGCTCTCATATTCTGCTGTTCAGTTAATTCAAAATAACTTGTCAGGCAGATCAAACAAGTAAAAGTAAACGATACGTTTCTCACGCCTCCTTCCACTACCTTGTGGTGCTCCGTAGGGTTCAATATTGGTACCCTTGCTTTTCAGTATCTTCATAAAAGATCTACCTGAAGGTTAGGTTAGAGTGGCCATTGCGCGAACCCTTGCGATCAATCTCACTTGACCATTTGTGGTCCATTGTGATCTGCCTTAGACTGAGAGGATGTGAATATTCATTTTTGTATGCTGATAACGTGCAGATTTACTTCAGCAGACCAATTGGTCTGATCGAGGATTATTTTGCCCGAGTACATAGTAATATAAACAATCAATGGGCACAATCAAACCCCTCTCTGTAAATCTCACTATATTATTATTAAAAACAGTAAGCTGAATATTACTGAATTTCCTGACATTTTACTAAATAGTTCTCTACTGTCATTGGTTGGCTCTGTTAAAAATCTAGGAATAACTATAAATTCATCACTGAGATGCTGTGCTTTTGTAAGATCTATGGAGGACTCAGCCAACTTGTGGTTAACCGCGTGGATTATGTCTAGAGGAATACGGTTAAAATTGGTGAAATGTCTTCTGCTACCTCATTTTACATTTGGAAATATAATATATCCGAAATTGGACAGTACCTGCTCCAGTAAACTTAACATCGCATACAATGATTGCATTAGGTTTATATGGCCTTCGGAGATTTGATTTCGTCTCTCCTCTCAGTTATCGTTTGCTCGGCTTCTCAATATTCAAATATCTTGAATTGAATTTATTGATTTTTCTAATATGATAAAATCAAAAACGCTAGCTATTTGGTCTCATATATGTATACTATAGCTACGTTCTTCTAGAAACTCTAATATTCTGTTACCTCGTTTCTGTAGCTGTATATGAATATTTTTACTTTGTTCTACCATCAGTTGGCAAGGATTAGAATAAGTTTGGTCTTTTTTCTACTTAGTCATGACCTATTCACAATTCTATATTTTATATTGTTATACCCTAGATGAAATCTTAAAGCGTATACTGAGTTTCTCATTCCGTTTGTAACACGCAGAAAAAATGATGGTAGACCAAAATGGATTGGACACCCGTCCGTTCGTGCGCACAATAACTCGAGAACGCGTGTTTTTAGAGAGCTGAAATTTTGTACACGGACTTTAAACAAAAAAGTAAAATTAAGTTCGAAAATGAGACAAATCGGGCAACTGCTTCGTGGGGTTGCTATACAAAAATTTCGTTTTCCTCTATATATTTGGATACTACAAGAATAAAAATTGCTCAAATGGGTGACCTTTGATTATATAAATGAGCCCAGAAATATAAGAAACTTTCAAAAAGCTATATTGGCGCGAGGGGTGAGATCAGTCAGCATAAATAATGATACACTGTTACAGTTCTGAGAATTAAAATAAATAAAAATTATTGGAAATATTTTTGCAACGCATTCAAAAATTCTCTAGCGCAGCAAAAATATTAAGAAGGTATTCCTTTAGCCAAACGTTGCTCAAAGTAGCCGTTTGCTACAATTGTAGTCAAAGTCGCAACACTGAATGTAGTTCAATTCCCTTGCATTTCAAGCTCTTCGGAGATTGAGACGATAACATTGGATATCTACTCTCGTTAGAGCGCCTCTTCTCTCTCCTTCGTTACTACTTTCTTCCTTGTCATTGATTCTGTTGAATTATCTAGCCTGATAAGTTAATTAATATCTTTACACTTAATTTATATACGTGGTTGAAACCACTTTGCCTTTCAAAATATGTATTTATAGGAATTTAAGGGAATAAAAAAAAAAAATCGGGATGGTTTCATATTCCGAACTGTGCGGTGGATGTAGGTGGAAATTCCTCCTCTCTCTAGACTGAAATTCACTAAAAATAATTTCAATGAATTTCTATAATGCATAGAAAGTGCAGAAAAAAATCGAACTTTTCGACCCAGTAATCAGAAAGGTCTCTTTAGTATGGTTATTTCTGATTGCCTACCCATAGTCTAACAGCAATCTAACATTCTTCGATTAAAAAAAAAAATAAAAAAATATATATACATATATATATATATATTCCCTTTTTTTAATTTCAGGATTTTCAAACAAGAACATCTAACACATCAATACCCATTCCTGTTGCCGTCTTAAATTTCAACGAGGAGAATTTCAACACACAATTTTACAAATTATGAATAAATTACTCTACATAACTCCATAGCTCATAGCATTCCGGCCAAAGCTACTATTTTCTTGTTAATTTAAAAATAAAAAATAATAAAAATTTAAAATAATAACATAAAATGACGGATAAAAAATGGATTAAGGTTAACAGTAATAATTCGCATCCTCATATAATCTCTAACTCTAAATTCGATAATTTACATACTGTGAATGGGAAACATGATGATCATCAATCTGTGCCAGCAAAATTTCCTTGTAGTTTATTGCTGGTAATAAATGGTAAGTAGCTTAGCTTTTTTGCTGCCGGGATTTTATACCACTTCCAAATCTTTAAGACCGCATTCCGAACATTCCGCCTTTAACTACAATCTACAATTACAATCTTACATCCGAATGTTCTGAGTTTGGTACTTACATAGATTTAGATGATTCATTATTTTATCATAAATATAACTATTTGGAAAATTTTCAGAGAGGATACCGGCTCGTTTGGTCCTTTATTTTTTATCATGGTCTGGATTCTTGGTATCCTTTATGATGCGCAATGATATCAATTTTGCCCTTGTTGCAATGGTCCGAACTAATACCACATTGAATCCAAACATTCTGCCGACAGTACTTCAAAACTACTCTACAAGCTCGGTAAATGGTACAATAGATAGTGATTCACGGTTACCGCTAGATGGCAATGCCGTTGGAGCTGCAACTGTAAGTATCATTTATTATCTATAGAGGTATATTCAGTATTGTTCTATAATAACGAGATATACATATGTATGTATCTCGATAAAATCAAATTCTTTTAAAGTTATTAGAAAATAAAACAAAAACAAAATTTTATAAATTACATAATTCGTTATTGATGCAATAGAGTTTACCTTTTTCATCCATCAAGGCCCAATCTACTAAAAACAGATACTAATTCTCCAAAGCATGAACCGACATTGTGCTATCGATCAGTCCGAGAGATATTTTATTTTTTTTATTATCATAAGATTTAGTGCGATAAATTCCATCTATTAATTGCAGCATCTTCCTATAGCTTGTAAAGATATTCATGGATTTGTTGTCAGTACACACTCCAATTAAAGATAATTGGTTGACGACGACGAGATGTCGAGTTTTAATCACTTTTATTAGCTACCAAGATAATCAACGCCTCGTAATAGATGCAATTTTCGCAGTCAGTATGTTAATTAACACTGCAATAAATGTTATTATAGTTGCATATGATATGAATTGACTCCATGTGTTATTACTGCCGACATGCTAGCTTATAGATTTTGTATGTAGCTGTTAAATAAGCCGTTTTTAATTTTGTTATTCATTTGTTGTGGCGACACATCTGATATGCATCAGTATTAAATGTCATCGTTAATAGGAGCATTTTAATGAGACCAATTAATTTTTATACATAATTCAATAGAATCTAGTCGATATAATCTCATATGAAGCAGGATTTTATTATATTTATATTATATATGTATGTTATAGGGTGTCCCGCACTTAGGTACAAATCTCTTATGCAAGGTGATAGATCTCGTCAAGGAAGTCATCATTTGTATGGATTAGTTGAGGTTAGGGGGAGTGTTAAATGCGTCATAACTGAGCATGTATAATGGTTGAGAACCTTCTGCCTTGTTTAGTGATTTTTTTTTAAATTTCCAAATTTAGTATAACTTTTCGTTACGCTTTCGTTTACGTTTCATTTCAAATTTAAGGTGAACGTTTGAAGAAGACGAAAAAACACATGTTGATGGGGAATTTTGGTGGTAAAAAGCTAAAAATTTGCCCATTTATTGAAGTTTGAAATTTGAAGAATAGAGGACAGGAGATCGAGGACTCGTTGAAATGATTTTCTATCAAAGGCCCCTATAACAAGCTTCACAGAATATATTAAAAATGTTACAGAAGAGGGTCCAGTGAAAAACCTGCCCAAAAAACATAAATCTCTCCCCCTCGGAAATGACACATGAGCAGTAAGTGTTACAAACAACCAGTTTTTTTTTCTAAATCTCTGATATCTATCTTTGGTCTTTATTATGTGCTCTTCTAGTTTCATGTGAGAATAAATATTCCAAGAGAATATACCCAGTGTGAGCCGATTTGTTAAGCAAGAAAACCGATTTTTTGTCGTTGCTATGAATATTTATATATTAAACTTCTGTGCTTATCTCAGTCCTAGAGCGTTTTTTTTTTCAATATGAGTATTGGACCGGGTCCTAACAAAGGTTGATTTGAGCTGAAATGTGACTTAATGCAAAAAAAAGCTCAGGGTCGCGAAAACTCGACTTTGGCTTCCTTGTCTATTCATGGAGGTCTGTAAACTCAACTATTTAGTTTTAGCAAGCTGCTCCCGTTACCCCAACCGTATTCCATATCACCTTAATTAAACATTTAAAAAAAATAATTATGGACGCTAGCTCTGTCTATGTTTTTTTTTATATTTTTGGGAATAATATATTTGTGTTTTCCTATAATATTTTGTTAAGATGCATTGCAATAACTACATTAGTATAATCCTCCTAAGATTAAGAGCTGGCGACCAAAATACTCACGTCATTTCGTAAACAAAATTTTCTATCTTATCATACTCTCTTAACATCATTGATAACTTATTCGGAAGTCTTAAGTCTGCTTGACTTCCAATGGTGGAGGGCGCAGCGGGACGGCCGCGAAGGCTTAAAAAAAATCGGTTAACTTACGTGATTTCATAAAGGCTGATTTTTGGTGTGGCTTTACTTTTTTGTTTTTTTTTTTTTAGAAAAGCCCGTGTGCAAAATTTCAGCACTCGTAAGTGAAAGCATTCTAGAGTTATCACGGTATGACGTAAGTTATACACATTTTCCCGGGTCTTTGTGCCATTACTTGCCCACCAACCAAATTGTCTTCCATTTTTACCATTGATCGTGAAATATAATTCTCTGCTGCCACACCAAAAATCAGCCTTTTTAAGATCACGTAAGTTAACCGATTTTTTTTTAAAGCCTTCGCTACCGTCACGCGGCGTCCTCCACCATTGGAAGTCAAGCAGACTTCCGAATAAGTTATCATCGAAGTAAGATGGAAAACTTTGTTTATGAAATGACGTAAGTATTTTAGTCGTCAGCTCTCCATCTATATTATCTTCTCTATTATATGTGTATGCATTAATAAACATTTTTATTTCTTCACAGGTTGCCGTCGAAGAGATGGGAGAATTTGATTGGTCATCAACAACAAAAGCTGCCATTTTGGGTTCATTTTATTGGTGTTATGTTCTATCTCAGGTAAGTTTCCAATTTATTGTTTATTCCTTTTTTTGTTATGCTTTTTAATTGATTTTTATTGTTAATCAAATCTAACCCAGTTCCGATTAATTTGTCAAAACAATTTAATCATCTTTCCAAGCATATACCATCTCAAACCAAAATATTCCAAATTAAACCCACGTTCTTTTTCGGAATATGGTCGTACATATATGGGATAGGTGTAGTTGAGGTAGAATTTCAAATACATAGGTATCATAAATATAACGTAGATTTATTTTCTAAATGGTAAAAAAAAAATGCCAAAGAAAAATTAATATTATGATGTCACACCAGGTAATACTTACTTCAGATGTAATGGATTACGTTTGCTGCAAATTGGCACATGCACATGCTAACACATTTTAAATATTTATCTCAATGATATCAATGCTCTGGAGACTGGATCGAAACAAATGAAAACTGTTTTGATAGATACTTATGCAAGTGTAGGAGGTGCTTTCGAATTTTTGGCATTCTATCTATGTAGGCCATTGGGCTGCCACGCCAGTCTTAATTTATACTGAACTTTTTGTCGATAGATTTATTTCAGAAAGACTAACTGCGCTATAAAGGCGAAAGACCACTTTTCGATCTTTGTAGATCCAGAGACCTATGTATACCCTTTGGAGACTCTTCAGTCTCCCGTCGTGTATTTCAAACCAAACGGATCTCCATATACGGTCCCTGGTTTCTGAAGTTCGCTCATTTTTCGTCTCCAGGTCTCCGGAAACTATTTGTGTGTTTTGTTCTATCAGTTAACTATGGAGTGAGTGTGACAAAGTTGTTTGTTATTTTTTATTGTTTATAGGGTCATTCCATAGAAATTTGGACTTTCCCAACGTTCTTTTGATGAAAATTAAGTTTTTTGTCCTGCGATACATGCTGCCTGAATTAAGGAGCTTTTTTTCCTATTTTTGGTAAGCTCAGAGACAGGGTCCTTATATTATTTCAAGTAAAATAATATATAGAGAATGCTTTTTATAAGAAAAACAATTAAGGATAACTAATAATATCCTTGAATATCTCAAAATGCACTCTTTTAATTTCTCTAATTTTTTTAAAGAAAAATACAAATCAAGTTGTTAGTAAATTGTTAAAATCTCAAGTTCTAGTTAGTAATACTCCTAGGGAAGAGAAATATGTTATGTTATCCTTTATAGGTACCATACGATTTTTACACCATCGATATATTTTTTTAATCTATTTCGCTTTCGAATAACATAAAAATATTAATAACTTTTGAAATAATTCTTTCTAACAATCTCTTTCTCGACAATTAAGACAGATCTTTGGAGATCTCTAGAGACCAAACTTCAGATTTCGTGTGGAGGTACATTTCGGAGACGCGTTTCTAGAGACTCTTTTCTTATGGTCTCCAGAACCCTAATTTTTTGACCTCCACAGATAAAAGTCTCTTGCCGTGTAAACATTTTGGAGATTTTAATCTGTGTAAACCGGAGTCTAGAGACTATAGCTCTTTCACGTGTCTCTCATGTATCTTTACCTTTAACGTTAACTTACAGCTACTTAATTACGAACTAAAGTATTCATAAATGCTTATCATGGAATGCATCTGCAAAACCCTTCAAATTCCTTGAATCTGCTTGTTATCGTTCTATGAAGACATTCCTAAAGTCGTCTCGTAATACCCATCACCAAGAAAATAAACTGTGAGATTACTCTCGTATAAGTATAACCAAAGAATAGTTATATGTTCTTTGGTATAACTTTAAAAACAGAATTAAATGCGTTCTGGAAGATAGATTGCTTGAATTCCACCACCATGCTAATATATACGGAAATTTTATTGAAGGTGTATGATTATTTTGCATTACGATCTGGGAAAATCTCTTCGGGTGTGTTTATCAATTTCCACAACTTGAAAGCCATTTTGGCATCTTTCATCTATATCTAATTTTCTTAACTTTTTTGTTGAGAGTATTTTAGAGTATTAGGGGGACCGAAAAGTAATTACGTTTTTTCACATTAAATCCAAACAAATAAATTTTTAACGTTTTTATTTTTAAATTAATTATGGAATCACCCTTGTTATCAACAACCTTTTGAAAATCAATTGGTTCTTGAGAAATATATCTAGAGAAGTCATTTTGAACATCATCCAATATTTCAAATTTTTTGTCACATAAAAAGTGTTGTAACGATCAAAATAAATTAAAATCCGATGATGCAATGTTGGGCGAGTATGATGTGTAAGGCAGTACCGTCCACCCCAATTCATAAATATTTTCCAGGGTTCGTCTTGAGCAGTGCAGTCTTGTATTATCGTGTTGCAGAATAACGCCTTTTCTGTTTACAATCGCTGGACACTTCTCGATT
This sequence comes from Dioctria linearis, assembly GCA_963930735.1. Lineage (NCBI taxonomy): Eukaryota > Metazoa > Arthropoda > Insecta > Diptera > Asilidae > Dioctria > Dioctria linearis. Next base: position 4,799,500 of record OZ005741.1, read on the forward strand.
AAAGATTGATTCACTCCAATTGTTCACAATAAAGGTCTGCATTCACAGTTTGTCTAGGTTTCAGCACTTCAAAATGAACAATACCGCGAATACTTTACCAAATATACAAACACTCCATTTTGAAATTTATACCTGGCTTAGTAGTACTACGTGGCGATTCATTCTGAGAGAGCCATGTGTTTTCGATTATCGTAAGGACCCATTTTTCGTCTCCAGTGATCAAACGATCAAAAAATGCTTCTGTATTGAGCCGTTGAAGCAAGTGAAGTGGATCGGTTAGCTTTTTTTTTGTACAGATCATGCGAGACCCAAATACCTCTTCTTACTTTGGATGGTCGAAAAAGGTTGGTTAAGAGTATTTGATAGTTCCTCGATTGTCTGACACGAACTTGCTTCCACTTCAAACAAACATTGAAATTGACAGTGATTCTGGAGACCGTCATACAGCTGGTTTCTTTACTATTCCTTTCCTGGTCCTCAGTAAATCCGTTTTAACTTGATTTTATATTTATATTATCGGTTAACACGAAATCGTGGGTCCAGTGGAAGGCTTTTTCATGGTATCCAAATTTCATATATTTATATTATTAAAAAATAGTGAGTACACTTTATTAAAAGAAAATATTTTCACATTTATTCTTTAAAATAAAAATTACGCATGTTAAAAAATTATTTGAATGAAAAAAAGTGGGTAATTGTCTCCTGCACAGTTTTGGAAACTATGTTTGCTTCAATACACTGCTCTAGTTCTTGTACATTTTTATACATTACACTGCCGTCTTCCTGTGTTTAAAAATTTTCCAATAACGAAAAGAGTTAACTTGTCAGGACCATCAAAATTACATCCGACAAGTACAGTAATGTGCTCTTTAGATTTTTTACCTCCGGTGCATACTTCTCCTTTCAATGCTAAGGTCTTTTCTAGAAGGCAGCATTAAAAGAAACCAGTTTCATCTGCGTTATAGATGTCTTTTTATTCAAATTCCTTCAAGAATCCAGTTAATATTGTAGACAGCATAACCGATGTCATGTCGCTGGTTACTACTTTAGAAACACATTTAAAAACTATACCATTTCTCGACTTAAAGCGTTCGATCCATCCTGGCTTAGATTTGAAATTTATTCTCATATTCTTTGCTAAAAGCTCTGCTTTCTCTCCTAAAATAGGACCAGAGATAGGAACATTTTGGGCTCAAGCTTTCTTGAACCATAGAAGAAGCGCAGAATCCAAATCTTCATGTTTTGCTAAACGCATACGTTTTCTTTCAGGCTCAAACAAGCACCCTTCATAAGCTTTTATATCTTTTCCCGATTTCTTAAGATCGTTGACAGTGTTGAATTTGCAATTCCAAATTCCTTGCAAATTTCTGTTTTCGTTTTGCCTCCACGGTCAACAAGTTCCAAAATTTGAACCTTCACCTTTATCGAAATTGCATTTACTACTTCACATTCACACAATAAAAACACTCGAACCGACTGAAATTAATCTCACAAATTACAGTGATTAAACAACGCACATGTTTCAGAGAAATCCCCCTTTTCCAAGAGCATCGGCATTCATTTTTAACCAGAAAAAAGAGAAACTGAACAACAGAGCAAGAGAAAATGAGATATTAACTGAAAAACTGGATAAATTTCAATAGTTATTCGTGTTAATAGAAAAATGTTCAGAAAAATAAGTGAGTAAGAATATCCAATTTTTTTCGTGTTATTCATTTTGCGATATCAGAATAAATTCATAAGAAAATCATTTCACGGAGCAGGTACTAAAAGTTTGTTTCGTGCTATGGAATATTTCGTGTTAAGTGAACTCTACTGTATATGGTATTTTACATCTGAGGAAAATGCAATAATGCCATTTCTTCGTTTAGATGCAAGTGAAGAAATAAAATTACTTTTCCCAACGCAAATTGAAGAACGCAATAGATGAAAAAACGCTTATGAAAAGCACAAAGACTAGACTCCTAACAAATTCCTTCCAGCCGTTCCTTTTTACTTTTTTCTATAGCTTTTTCCTAACGCTATTTGCTTATTCCATAATTTTTAGGAAAAAATATTATATAAAAAAAATAAGTCTTACAGCTCGTAGGTGGTGTAACTGCACACTTATTCGGAACTAAAAATGTTTTCGGCTGGTCACAGTTTTTTACGGCTGCTTGCAGTCTAGGCATACCTTATGCAGCAGAACTTCACTATGGTGCTCTTATAACACTGAGGTGTATACAAGGATTCGCCTCAGGCTTAACATGGCCGGCAATGTATGCTGTAGTAGGCTATTGGATACCGGCATCTGAGCGGAGTCGTTTTATGTCGAGTTTTCAAGTAAGTGAAAAACAAAACAAACAAAAATAAAAAAGAATATAGTTACTTCCAAAATTAATTCAATTTTTTTTAACTTTTTTATAAATTCTATTCGGCTAGGGCTTTAGTATTGGAATAGGATTGACGTATCCTCTATGCGGATTTATCATAAATCATTTCGGATGGAGATATGTTTTCTATACAACCGGAACTTTAGGTATGCTCTGGTGCATAATGTGGTATTTTTTAGCCTTCAATACTCCATCTGAACATCCAAGAATAACAAAAGATGAATTAGAGTATATCGAGATGAATGTTAGTCCTGAAATTAAAGATGGTCAAGGAATGAAGGTACCATGGAAATCGATTTTTACATCATTACCTGCATGGTCGATAGGTATTACAACATTTGGAAGGATATGGGTCCATTATCAATTTATTATGTCTGGGCCACTTTACATGAAACACATCCTGGGATTTAGTATACAATCAAATGGACTATTATCGGGGACACCATTCTTGTGTTCATATATTTCTTCGGTGCTATTTTGCTATGCGGCAGATTATTTAGTTCAACAAAACATTATGACATTGACGAATGTTCGAAAACTCTTTACCGCCACATCACAAATCATTCCGGGTATTTTAGTATTAATAATTGGCTATAGTCAAGACAGCATTCTATTGGTAATTATCATTTGGTATATAGCAGTAACATTAATCACAGCATCTTATGCGGGTGCTATGGCAAATATAGTCGATATAGCTCCAAATTTAGCTGGACCTGTACTAGCTTTTGCTCAAACTATTCATATGACTGCATCATTTTTATCACCATTGATAACCGGATTTATTGTTACCAATGAAAATTCTATATCTCAATGGCAACATGTTTTTGCTGTTGCATCTGTGATTGCTATATGCACATACGTAATGTTCCAAATATATGGTACTGCTGAAATTCAACCGTGGAATAGTCCACGTAAAAAGTTACTCTCTGATGAAAGTCAAATGCTTCAACAGGACGAGCAAAGTAACAACATTAAGGATGAGGAATAATTTACTTAAATCTCTATTAATATTTCGTACTATCTACACACCTTTAATTTTTAAGATGACAACATAAAATGGAATGACTTGCTGCATCTGAAGTAATGTGCATCCCGATTTTAATAAATATAATATGATAGTTATTCCACCCACTACATATTATGGTATCTAATCGGAATTTCCCGTTGTGAAAAGATATCAAAATAATTGCTTTTTTATGGAATATTATATATACAAAGCCAATTAAGTGATGAAAACTATTTAAGTTATAAGACAATAACAGGGATTGAGGCGAATTCGATACGCTGATGGACGTGAAAAAAATATTATTGGCAGGTGTAAGGCCATAGACATTCAAATTTCTTAATATGCTATCTATAAAAAGAATGTCTGTTTGTTATGTGATATTAGATTAGATGAAATATCGTTACAATAGATCAACAAATAAATAAATAAAACAAATCTTATATATAAATTAAAAAAAAAAAAAATACAACAAAACTTCTCAGTTTCTGTATAATATATTTTGTTACAAGGTCTAAGGTGGTTTTGTCCAATAAGTCTAAGGAATGAAGAAGCTTTAAACTCGAAATAGAATATTATGTATGAATATGATTTGTACACGTTTCCTCCTTTTATATTTAATTTCAAACTATTTGTTATATATCTATTGTTTTTTTTTGTTTTTTTGTTTTTAGATAATATTATTTTTATCATTTTAATGCACGTGATGAAATTAAATTGAACGTACTTACACAAGAATAAATAAGAAAATATCTGTTATTTAAAATGCAGCAGAAGATAAATAATATTAGTAGAATTTTTTATTGTTTAATGTGTAAAAAAATTTCAAAGTTTACTTTATATCCTAATAATATATGTCATAATGTATGTGGGAATGCAGCAATCATTATTCATAGTCTCATAAACATCAAAGCGATACTAGTAGATTGATTACCCTTAAATTATGGTGAGATAGTCTCTAGATGCCTAAATATAAAAGTATCAATCACAATTCGAATTGTGTTTCTGTTAGATGATCATAATTTCGGTCGTCGATAGTCATTTTTATATGAACTGTGATTCTTTGAAAATCTTTTTAGATATATTTTTGAAATATTTTTTGTTATGTTCTTATGGATCACCATGTAACATATCAGATTTCCCATGACAGATTCAGATCTTAGAATATAGAGAGATAATTCAAATTTATCTTAGTCAAATTCAAGTTGTAGTGGTGATAGAAGCATCACACAAATTGTATTTGTGGATAAAAAATTTTGTACAGGAGAGAATTAATACTTAATAGAAAATTTTAACTAACTTTAATTAAATTTCAATGCAATAGTAAAGCATTTACGCGTTATAACGGATTATATTCTAATAAGCTGTCTCTATAATCAAACACAACTTTTGTTTTTTGAAGCTGTTTTCAGCTCAGATCCAAACCATCCTTATATTATCCACATTACTCGAATGAACGTGTTGTTTTCTATGCTTCAAACACATCGAGAAAAGGCACACTCTAATGTACACGAATTTTATACGTAACAGCAGCACTTCTTATTTCTCTCTATATTCTTACTTAGACTTAAATGGATTGAGCATGATTCAGTACAGCCAAACTGAATATGAATCGAGTCCTTATAGTCAGATTTAGATGTTCTACATATTTTGTAACAGCGAATGATTCAGTGTAGCCGAAGCAAAATCTTTGAGAGTTCCTACATATTTAAAAGGCATATGAACTAAATTCGTTTATATCTTTTCCGATAACCCTGTATCGTTTTGGGTTACATATATCAAAATAACATTGTTTAAAAGTTCATAATCTTGGAATATATTTAAAAACCATTTCATGTAGCTTGTGATTTTTGGTTTTGGACAGCGACAAAAAAAAATTCTTTTTAAGAGGTAAATTGGAATTTCGCTCAGCAAATTGAGGACCTGCATATTCATGTTAGTTTTAAGTATAAAGATGGCTAAAAGCCTTTGTATGTAGGTCCTCAGATGCGGCAAATCACACGGCTATTATGTGTTTAGAGTTCGACTAAATTAGTTTCCTTTATTCTTTTAAGTGAGTGGTATTTTGTTTTTTCTTTTGTATAGTATTGTATTGCTATTGTAAGAATATATATTTTTCAGAATCATTTTTTTTTTTCTTTTGCAAGGGGATAGTTTTTACTGATTTAGTGTAGTAACTGTAAGTATTTTTTCATTTTCCATAATAAGTCTCAGTTTCATTGGGATTTCTTATATTGTTAGTTTATAGAAAAGAAAGTGTTACCAATCTTCATCTGAATCACTTTACATAATTGACATCATCATGAACAATATTTTATCTAATGATTTTTTATCTACTCTTGTGATTAAAATGTGAAAGGGGAATTAAAATATTGTTTCATTTTGTAAAACGTTACTAATTTTTGCACAATATTTACGATTAATTAAATAATGAGCAGGAAGTATAAATATATTGCAATCTAATTAAATCTTAAAAAATTCCACGAACTAATTAAGTATGATCTAAACGCTCTCAGTAGATTCATTGATCTTACTATTACATTACTACTATTACTACTACTACTACTACCTACTACACTCAGTTGGACTTTTGATAGATTTTAATTGTTAAATGTTGACAGTAGACTTAGAATACCACTCATACTGTATTTCTTTGATCTGAGAACAAATGCAGAAGCCTAAAACATACATATATTTTGTTATATACTGGAAAAAGTGAATAAAATAAATAACGAGTTGAAGTTCACATTATTGTCTTACTGATTCCTACACAATATTCATGTTATAATCCTTAAACTCTTACATTCATCTGTATAATCATTCTTGCATTCATTTGTATAATAATTGTAATCATATAAAGTTGTTTTTTTACCTAGCCCGAACACCATTGAAAAAGCAATAAATGAAGGTCAATAATATAATATATAATATAAATTATATGTACCTTTGGCGTGATGCGAAGTTTTGTTGTGACAAAGCGTGCACAATTGTTGTCTTCTATGGTAGGTAACTACTCTGTATAGATAATAGACTTGCTTGTTGCAGGAAACGGTGATGACTTGAGTGCCTGCTTGAAGCTGAAATGTGACTGCTTGATCTGGTCAATCATACGCTCGATAAGTATCCAGCTTGGGACTCATCAACTTTCAGACCTACAATAGCGATTTGACGTCCACGAGGTGAGCTGCTGTAATGAAAGAAAACATTAATTCCTCTCGGGAAATTAATCTTTTACTTCCTTTCGCTTATTTTCGACTTGTTTATTTGTCAATAAATTTACCCCTTTTTGGTGCCGATAAATTGCAAGTTCACATCAGACTGATAACATTTATTGTTTTTATTAATTTTACAAAAGCAAAAGCCTACCTAGCTAAGCCTTTCTACGTTCAGCAAAGTGTTTCTTCCAATACGCAAAGCTAGCCTGGAAATATCGACAAATGCTCGTACAATAACTTGCAAAAATATTTATGTATGTACATATTTATCTACGGCTCACTTATCGGGCTTAGAAGTAATTTATTTTCTAACTAGATTTTACTCAGGCCTAGGGACTTGAATTAATATGGATTAATCTTTAATGAATATCAATATATGTACTTAGACTAAGCAAAAAAGTTTTTTTTTTTTGGTATTAATAGGATATTACTTGGTTATACATTAGTCAGTAGGAATTTTTCTATATTGTTGCCAACTCGACAGACGACCTCGGGTCATTGTTTTTGTTTATTTTAATATTCAATTATGGGTATCTAGAATGAATTAGATGAATTGTTAAGTAAACTAATTATTATTATTATTATTATATTTGCTTTATTCACAGTTTTTCAACAACCACTTCACAGTTATGTAACTATCAGGGTATAGAAAAACTGATAAATTAATTTTTAACGTTTTTGGTTTGGCAACATTCTTAACAACATAAATAAAAAGTGATTTATGTGATGTTGTATATTCCTTAACGAACATACCAAACGTATCACGCATATCAAATATATTCACAGTAATATTACGAAATGATGTCTTGTATTCATCGATATTCCCATACAGAAAACAGATCAGAACATCAGTTTCGCACTGGGATATAATGATTAACACTCGCTCAATTAGAATTTTATAATACAAACCATAGAATTACTCTTTGCGCTGTGGAGAAATGGATCCGACCAATATATGGTAAATTTCACCACATTTATGAGAATTACAACGACTCGACCTTTCAACCGCGATAGCGTATTTTTTAGAGTTTAGAGAAGAAATCCAAAACCAATACACTGATTTCTTTTTTTACAGCTGCATAAAGAGTTTGGAAGCGCTCATTAGATCTTACACAAAATTGTAAATGAAAAGTATTTGTTTCAGTACATATCAATTCATCGAGCGAGAAGTTTATTTTAACTTTCACCTAAATTATTAACAGTTTGTTTTTACATATAAAAAGATTTGTTGGATTCCACCGTTCCGGCAGGCTTTCAAAGGTCTCACTGAAGGTCCGAAGAAGTTCCGTCTCTTTTGTAATGTACACAGTTCATTCCCTCGCAGGAATTGAGTACAAAAACTCGCTGTCCGCTATTCTGCAAAAATTGGAAGCGAGCTGAGAAATGAAATGAGTACTAATGAAGTTCGCGCCATACACTGACATTATAAATTACAGTATCCCTACTATGTGCCAGTAACGATGCCTGAATATCAGAAAATCCGGATAACATCATTACTGACTATCATTACAGTTTCTGAAAACCTTACACGATCATTACTAATGTCATTCTGAAAAAGTAATGACATTAATACTGATCTTGTAAGGTCCGCCTAATAGGCGCTTTCGGCAAGCACATTCTCAGTGAGACAAGTGAGATATTCTCAGTTGGCTCACTGAGACTGCACTTTCGGTGAACTGTCTTAGTTCCATATTGAGCTACAAAGTTCGAACGCAACCACTGTGCAACTGAGACAAGTGAAACTGAATATTCTTGTCTCAGTTGACTCAGTTTCATTATTTTGTGTTTTTAATTACTAATTAAAGTTTAGTGAGCTATTTCAATAAACTAACATCACTTTCCTCAATTTATTCCTATCCAATTCTGTGGTCAAAATTATTTAAATGTCAAAATTGGCAAATCAGCTGATTGGTTTGAACTGAGACAACTGAGACGGTTGCTCAAAGTTTTATCTCAGTTGTCTCACTGAGACAGTGCTTGCCGAAAGCCCCTATTATAAACGTTTTTTTCCCGAGTTATTGTGAGCACGGACATACAAAAATCAAAATAACTTCTATTATTAGGCATACGCTGGGGTCCAATTTAGTTTGCTTTAACAGCATTGTTTCTATATGCCCTTGATTTTGGACATGAAGTAAATTCAGAAATTAATCAATTTCTTGGCAAAATGCTCTTAATTATACCGTTAATAATTTTTAGGTGGAATCTAAATCACTAAGTGAAGATATTTCTTGCATGTTCATAGCATTACCGAGCCTAATCTATATTGTGTCCAGGTACCGAAAATAACTGGTATTTTGAAAATTTTAATCAAAAAAAGCTGCGATAATTCATGATCGTGGAATTTAGTGGAATATACCAAAAGATGTCTCGTGAAACCCGTTTCGATTCCTGTAAAGCTTTTTAAAACTTAAATTTTTATTAAAAAAAGCTAAAAAAAACTAAGCTGGAAAGGCTTTTTATTTTATCTGGCAAAAATAAAAAGCCAGCTTGACTTTTTATTTTATCTGGCAAAAATAAAAAGCCAGCTTGACTTTTTATTTTTTCGAGCTGGAAGTAACAGGTTTTGAAGCCGGAAGTATAAAAAGCCAAGCTGGCTTCTTATTTTCAAGGACCAAATCAGTTATGAATATTTACGAAAAAAGCTTAATTTACTTGTTATTCCTGGCCGGTAATAGTTTTGAAGCTAGAAAAGCAAGCGCAACGGCTTGATACTTTTCTTCGGTAAAAATATAAAAAGAGATCCCAGCCCACCTTATTATTTTTGCTAGTCAAGCTGGTTTTATATTTTTGCTAGTCTAGCTGGCTTTTTATTTTTGCAAGCTAAAATAAAAAGCCTTTCCAGCTGTTTTTTTAGCTTCAAATTATTATCGGTCAGGAATAACAGGTAAAGTTTCGTAAAAAGTCATAACTGATTGTGTCAGCTTACTTATTCTTAATATTGAATCATTCACCAAATGAGCTATGTACATATATATATTACATTACCATCGACGTTAAGAATTTAAATTTTGCATATAAGGTGTTTCCCGGTGAGAGATCCAAAGCGAAGAAGGTAATAATATTTAGCTCGGCAAACAAATAATTTTATGGTGGCGGAGGGGAGGTCATCTCAACCGTTTCGGAGTTACTGGTTGATTAAGATAATATGCTAGTTAAAATAATATTTCTATTTCATTTATATTTATACAACAACAAAAAAACACAATTTCAGAATTAGACAGTTGAACAACTAAACAAATCATTATACAATGGCATAAGCAACATAATTTGCAACTCCGCATAAATTCTTTCCACGTTTAATTTTCATGTATCCATTGTCACCCCAGTTGTAGCCCCACCAATTTTTTAAAATCCAATAATCTGGACCATATCCTATAAGCAACATTGCGTGATTTACTGAGTTTGAAGAGCACTGGTCATCATCATATATACCGTGACTGAAAAAATAAAAATTAAAATATACGAGAGTCTGTTTAATATGTATGTAGGGATCGGTGCAGAGAATTATTGATTTTCAATTTAATAGAAAAAATTTTGCTCTGCTGCAACAAGTGCCCAGTCCTGTAAAATTCCATGTACAAGTACCAGGACCTGGGCTTGAAGTCTTTTAAGTGCCAATACAGGTCCCGGTACTGGTACTTAAAAATTTTCAAGTACAAGTTGCGATACTGGTACTTACAAAATTGCAATTACAACGAGTCCAAGTACAAGTAAATCCCCGACGTACGTAATACCGCCGAGTACGTACTTAAGTTCTTGTTAAATGTTTAATAATGGCCGGTTTCAAAGTCAAGGCTTAAGCAACAGCGATGGCTTAAGTCATGGCTTATTAAATATTTCGGTTTCACAGTCGAGGCTTAAGTGATATCACTGACTTAAGGTAAGCTTAACTTAAGCCCATCATCTCGAAGGCGCACCCGTGGCTTAGCTAAGCTTTGGCTTAAGCCTGGACTGTGAAACTGGCCATAAGTACCTACGCCTTGTAATAATAGAGACTCAAGAGCTTTCAAAAGCTCAAATCAGAAAATTTGAAGAATCTGTAGAAGTCTAAATGATTGGATGAGGTTTCCATTTACGAAATATCATAAATAAAAGATAGGAAATGAAGCAGAATCGTATAAGCTTTTGCTGTTTTAATTTCTAATTTGGGAAGTTGTTTATGCAGTATTGGAGTTTGCCTTGAGCAAAACGAGCTTTTCAAATGTCGCATCAAATAATGATTGCCGCCTTCGTGAAGCATTTACAAGACCTGCAAATGAAAATAAACGCTCCACAGGTGCGGGCTGTTGCACTTAATTGCCAACCTTCTCAACAACGGATATCGATTCAGCATGTCAATTTCTGTCCATATATATATATATAATATAATATAAAACAGATTAACTAACTTATTTTACTGAAGAACTTAAAAATGAAAATCACTGCACAACGACTGTAATTTAATTTTTTTGGGAAAAAATCATGACCGTTACTATACCTGTTGCCAAACCTCTTAGAAGGCGTATTTAAATAATTTTCTAAAGCTGAAGTACTTCGCGCTATGGCGGTATTTGCAGTAAGTGCGTACTTTGATACTTACAGGGTACTTAGAAGTCTATATATGGGATTTATGAATACCAGTATCAGTACCTGAACTTGTACTTGGAAATTTTTATTATTATTATCAGGACTTGCAAATGACAATCTTTTGAGTACCAGTACTTGTAGTTAAAATTTTTTAAATCCAGGTCGTGGTACTGGCACTAGTACTTAAGTACTTTACAGGTCTGGATTAAAATAATTACTTCTGAAGAAGTTCCATTATAATCTAAGTACATATATTTACCTATATAGTTGAAATGTTTGTGGACTAGCATTTATTGATACAGCGATTGGTCCAATTGTTGCTACAGCCACTTGCATTGCCTGCTCATCATTTGGTGGAAGAATTGCCCATGATGTTATATTTACAACAGCAAGTTCTTGTATATATTGACAATTCCCTTGCTTTAAAAAAAATGAATAATTACATGCTTTGGCTTTTACTTTTCAATAGATAGAGGTACGTACCTTTGCATGATATTTATAATCCTGTCTTCTCATAAGTCCACCATTTTTCTCTAAATATCTCAAAGTATTACGCAAAGATCCACCAGAACAACCATGATTTCCAATACTTATACTACAATCTACTATTTGTTGCTCGCTGGAAAATATAAAATGTAATAAACTTTTACTTTTGTCTATAGAAATATAATAATGATGATTAGAGGATATGAGGAAAGTGACAGAGGTGCCGATGTATATCGCCCTTAAACTTCCGCTGACTTATGTCAGAGGACAGACAGAAGATGGTAGACTGTTCTACATTCGAACCGTTCAGGATAAAAAAAACCATCACAGAATTTTACTGTATGGCCGCAAGTACTTTGAAAGGTAAAAGGATGTACGCGGTTTGCGAAAGGCATCCAACATTGCGAAGGTGCTCGAACGAGTCGATATGAAAACTTATTGCCACATCACCAATGAGCTTGAAGGCTCTCTTCTAGACAATGTCCAATGAAGCTAGGGCTGTGCGACCAGGCCCAGCCCATATATGGAAATTGTATCCATTCTAGGTCTAATGTAAGACTTGTAGAGGAGCACTAGATTTAAAGGGCCGAAATATTTCTTACACTTTTTCAGAAATCCTAAACATTTCGATGCTTCTTTGGTAACAAAGAAGATGTGATCTGCCCAGCTTAACTTACTGGAAATATTAAGGCCAAGAATGCTTAGTTTTGTTTTAAAGAAATGAGACTGCTTTGGGTCTTAGATGCATTGAATTTGACGCATTTCGCTTTGCCACAAGCGGGGATATTGTCAAGATCGTAACTCAATGATCTAATCATGCAATCTCTTTTAACACATGTGGCATTCCCCCTGGAGTCAGCAAGAGAGTCAAAGGATTAAGCTAAATCAAGGGTACTGTTGTCAGCGAAGCTATGGATGGGATTGAAAGTGAGAGAAAGCAGATCATTAATGGAAATTCAAAGGAGAGTTGGAGAGATAACAGAGCCCTGGGGCACAGCGTGTGCTAGCTTCCAAGCAGTTGGAAATTTTCCTGTCGAATAAGACAAGGGGCGAGAGACCATCAAGATCTGCGGGAGACATTGCGGACCTTGCAGTCACCTCTCTTACGGACGTGGCTCTTGTACATACGGTTGTCTAAAGACTTAGTTATTGTCCAACAAATTGTAAATGATAACGAAAGAAAAACACCTTTCAAAGAAAGGCGACTGGGTAAAACCTGGTTGTCATTATTTGTGAAAAAAAAACATCCTGAGATTACTTTTTTTTACACCAAATTTATCATCAAAGGAAGAGTGAGTAACTGGGATATAGAAGGAAAAATGAAAAGCCAGTTTTTCTCATTATCGATGAGCACAAATTCCATATAACATTAGAGTCTTTTCGACAGTGGGATAATTTTGTATTCTCTCGCACCGAAAACTACCTGAAAATGCTCTAGCAAAAATAGCACTTTTCCCACTTTTTGAAATTTTTTTGGACACATGAAGCTTTCTCTTGTGGACTGCTTCCATTAAGTCCAAGTGCTGTCGATACCTTCCGCCTTCAAAAACTTTAACCTATGCTTCCTATCTATAGACAGGTTAACACCTAATTGGGCCTATATTTCTATACCCACCCACAGCTTTTAATGTAAAACAAAAAATTAAAGTAATATATTTACCTTAGCGGCAGTATTTTACCAGTCCTCTTATAAATCTGCCCTTCTATACTTTGAGATATACTAAACGCATAGCATGATCCACAACTACCCTGATTATCTGGATTTGTAATATATCCCTTTTCCCTCCAATCTAACATTTCTGGAAGACCAGCAAGTAAATGAGGAGCACCAACAATATCAGAGGTTTTATCCAATTTTGTCTGATGACGGCTTGATATCAACCGAACATGTTTTCTTAAATACTGTCGAGTAGTCTATCAGAAAAATATTTTATTTATGTAGTACTTTTAGAAAATTAATAAACAGAAAATCTTTTTCATACCAAATCAGCTAAGCAATTAGTTCGAAGCATAAAAGATTTTTTTCCTTCATTATAGAGCTTATTGTGTTCACGTATTAATTTTAAATTTTGCTCGAATGCCACACGGCTTCGGATTTCTTCGAATGGGCGAAAATATTTCCGTTTTAAAGATTTCTAAAAAAAAAAAATTAATTATACAAGTAAAATATTGTTTCAATACAAAAATCAACAAATTATTTTAATAAATCTTCTTACTTTGTATTCATCAAATGAATCGTATTCAATTATTCGTCCATCCTCTTCAACGAATGACTCAACAAAATAATCAGTGAAACATAGAAGCAGTATAATTAATAAAATCCTGCAGGAATTCATTTAGATAGATTTAAAATTAAAAAGGTAAAGAAAAAAAACAGAAAACAAAACAAACTCGCCCGTACTCTGCCAAAACATGTAACTCGAGAATGTTTCTTCTACAATTGCTGTCTTAAGCAAAAATTGCATAAATTTCATTGTGTTGTATCGCGTGTATCGCGCGATTCTTCAATGTTGGTCAGAAGTTGCAAACCAATTTTATTTATACAAGTTCTAATTTTTTTTTTTTTATAATATTGAAACTTGCCATTAGAGAGAGAGAGCTTTATGAAGTTTTCAAAGAGCTACTTAAGATTTTTTGGCCATAACCTGATTCGAATCGAATAAACTTAAAAAAAATCGTGTCCGTGCTGCGTTCCTTTTATCGGATTCAGATCATTTGAATGAAATTCAACAACAATACGTGGTCCTACTTTGGGCAAGGACCAGTTTTTGTGTATCGATTGCGTTAATTTTATTCCATATTATTTACATAGATGGCGCACATGGTCCAAAGATTAATCTTACAATCGTACAAACGTCTGTTGCGACTATATGAATAGGTAATAAAAAAGGTAATTCGCGATTGAATAATTTTTTTTACACAAAAAAAAAATGACTTTAATTCATTTGCAATTTATGCTTATTGTTCAGCATAATGCCACGTCATCAATATTATTGTCATCATATTTTTCAATTCAATTCATACGTTTTGGTGTTATATACAGGGTGTTTTCGCTAGGAGGTCAATAGAGCGGGTGATAGTACTCAGCTAGCCAAATGCTAGCTTTTAACAAAACACCCTGTATCTTCAAAAGTGCAAGGCGTACGATCACAGTTATAAGCTCAATGTATGCAGAACTTCATGGACTTTCCAACGACTGCTCAAACAGCCACATACCTTCTTCCTCTCAAGAGTTATGGTTGTATAAACTAAAAATTTCCGATTTTCCTACTTTTTTTTTTACTTTGACTTCTATTTTTTTTTGCAAAACGGTTATTAACATAACTTTTTTTTTTACAAAAACTGTAAACTGTAGACTCTCCTCTTTAATTTTGACCTATTATACTCTATGTGCTATCTGTATGCGTTAAAGAGTTATTAGCTCACAACCTATTCAGGTCATACCGAAATTAACCGATATTGTTTTTAAATGACGTGTTTGCAGTCACCAAGGGAACAAACTATCTTTGAAAATAGGTTTCAGAATATGTTTAAGAGCTAATAACTCTTTAAAGGAAAGAGATAGCACATAGAGTAAAAGTAAAGAGGAGAGTCTACAGTTTACAGTTCTTGTAAAAAAAATTATATTAACGACCTTTTTGCAAAAAAAAAATAGAAGTCGAAGTAAAAAAAAAAGGTAAGAAAATCCGAAATTTTTATTTTAGATCCCAATAACTCTTGAGAGGAGGACGGCGCCCGTACACCCTCTTTTTAACATACAGGGTGTTTTGTGAAAGACTAGCATAATTTCTTCTTAATCACCTTGCATCTCCCAAACGATTGATGTGGACCCTCTACCCCCTGCCATACAATTGTTTGTTCCTGTAGGTGAGTACTATCACCTCCTGCTCTATTGACCTCCTAGGCGGAAATAACCAGTATAAACTAGAATTTCGATTTTGACCAAAAACAAAAAAAGAAGATCTAATTTGACTAATTTAACTAGGATTGTAAGTGAAATTTTATCCCAGGCTTTTTTTATCCTAAAATAAATTCATCTTCATTACTAAACTGTTTTCCATCCTATGAGTTAACCATCTTCAGAGATTTTTTTTTAATATTTTAGGTCTAGAGGTAAAATACGGGCCATTCCTCCCAGTGTTTGGATGTCATTATCGTGGAACTGCTTTTGCGATATGAAAAAAAAAAATTGTATTGTCTGCAGAAAATCCGGCTTTTTCCATTGAAGATTTCATCATCTATTTCAATTTTCTCTTCTTGAAGTAGCTCAATATACTTTTCCTTTACTTTGAATCCTGTCGACCATGGTCCACAACAACCAGATCACAATAGCTGCGCTACATTAAATCGCTTCCCATACCAAAATACTATGCCGTCAAGATAAATATCTATATATTTTTTAGCAAAAATCCACTTCACAACAGTCATCAGTATGCTTACCAAACAACAAAATGAACTACTCATTCCTTACACAATCTTGTCACCAAGATTGAAAAGCAATTACACAAAGAGAACTAGCATTTTGTGCTTTCTTCGATATTGAAGGTGCCTTCGACAATACAATGTTTGCCTCAATGGTGGAAAGGCTGCAAACCATCGACAGTCACATGGAAAAGCTGCTATGCTCAAGAATCAGAAGGTAACCATTTCCGTAGAGAGTGGATTTATCATAATTAAAATACACAGAGGGAGTTCTATCGACCTTTTTGTGGTCGATGGTGATATAGAGGAGCTCCTAGAAAATCTCGCGCGATATGATGAACAGAGTTACGTTAATACGTCTAGTTATAGCAATAAGAGGCACAAACATGATGGTATGATCTCGGACTTAATGTAAAGGGCACTTAATATTGTTTCTGGCTGGTCAGAAGGCTACGGTCTAAGCATCAATCCTACCAAAAACCACTATCGTCTCTCGCAAGGTGAAGGAAACCTAATCTAAAGCCAGACACCCTCCTTGCACAAAATAGAACTCTCTAAAGAGGTTAAGTTTCTATGGGGATTTTCCTCGATTAGAAACGCACAAGCATTTGTCGAAGGTTATATTAAAAGCCACAGCAGTGTTCTGTCTATGTATGCTAAAGACTGTATAACAAGGAATCCGAAAATAGTTCACTGGTTCTATACCACTATCGCAAAGCCTATTATTACTTATGGCCTACTCTTATTGTGGAGCAAAACAGATCCTGGATCGTTATTGTATGTTTTGCTGAAATTTTCTTCCGCCAGCAATTTCCTTGAGCGCTGTGATTTTATTTTAAATGTCATCTAAATCAGCATTTTATTTCGGCCGATCTCCTTGGTAAGTAAAAGAATCCTTGCTTATCACTTGAAAATTTTTAGCTTTATGCAAACCACAAAAGTTGCATGCAATATTTGAACCTTCCAATTATCCTTAGAAATAGTTCAACCCCTGCGACTGATAGCTTGTGATAAACGTTGAGTCATTCCGATTACGATAAAGGATAAAGTTAATCAAGCTCAAAATAATGAATGAGATAGAAAGGAAATAATTTCGGATGAACTCGACTCGATTCACAGATGGCTCTAAAATAGAACGGCAAGCTGCTGCTAGAATCACCTTTGTATGCATTTAAATCATAGCAACTTATGATGGCTCGGTCAATGAGTTGATCAGGATCTCGAGACATCAAGATTCGCTTGCATCGTGTTTTAAATACACACATAAAAAAATTGCGATTCATTGTATTTATACTTTATTTCGTCAAGTATATATATATTTGCAGTGACTTATTTGATAATCTATTTCAGTACCGATGTAATCAGGAATAGTTATGACAATTTTTTTGATTGTATGTCCATTTGTTATTGTAGTCCGTCTGCAAATAAAAAATAATTAAATAACATACTTAAGCTAGATATATTGTGTAACAGCGAGTGTATTTATGATAGTTATGTGGCAACAGGAAAAAGAAGATATTTCTTCCAAAGTTACTCCTTCAACCAGTTTGATAGAAAGATTAAAATAGGCTAACAATTCAAATCCCCGGGGAAAATGGAAGATTTCTTGCGTTTCGCCAGGATGTGCTTGAGTGTGCCAACAAATAACCTCTGTACTCCTTGAAAATGGGAATTATTATAAGTTTTGAGGAGAAATCTATCTGTGTCAATAAACACGTAATCAATTTTATTGAAAGGGATATTCTTTTTAAAGAAACTACACTGAAGAAGAAGTTGACCATATGAGCGATATTGCGTCAAACTGGATCGTCGGCTCCCAATGAAAACATTTTAGACCTGACTTAAAGCAGTACACATCTAATACAAAGAGGAAGAGAGATGACCTCCTTGAATCGGTGTTAATCATCAATTCAACAATCCAACCCAGCACAGGCTGAATGTGAATCACACTCAAGCACACCTCCGCTTCCATACAGCAGCTACATATACTGAGAAAAAATATTTAACCTGGAGTTTTTTCTTAAGAGCCTGTTAATCTACGTTTTGAAAACCATATAAAGATATTTAATGCTGGTGTCAAGAAACATATCTTCTTGATTCATGTATACGGGGAATCCAGCGATACTCATCTTTTCATTCAGCCAGCGTAGAGCCTCTCTTCTACAGAAGAAATCAACAATTATCATTGCCCAGCTAATGCAGATATTGCTCTTTTTAAATGCTCTAAGCAAGTGGGTCATTCCGCAAAACGACCAAAAATCACAAAAAATGTGACATGACCATCACCAATTTTCTTGAAATTTTTCCTCTCCTCCTGTCTGTTTTGAAGTTATCGCTCAACAAAGTTGAAATTTCGGAATTTTGACTCGGTTTTTTTTTAACTACTATTTTTATCAAAACCACGTTGGATTTAAGAAGCCCAAAAGATTACCTTTAAAATTACCTATGACGCTATTTTCCCAAAATGTAACCCTTTTTACGTTTTTTGTAAGTAGGCAATTATCTTTATACGCCATTTTCGTTGGTTATGCTTAGGAAAAAGTCCAAAAACACAGAAAGGATTACATTTTGGGTACAGAGTTCTATGGGTCATTTTAAAGGGAAGCTCTTGGAATTGATGTTAATGTAATAGTAAAAACGAAGTTAAAATTCCGAAGGTTTAACTTTGTTGAACCATAACTTTAAAATGGACAGGAGGAAACAAAAAATTTCATACCATTGGAAAGGTCCAACAATCAATCAATCCAACAAATTTTGAATCATCATCATAGGATATAACATTCAGAAGTTACAGGGCTATAAAAACATACCCAAATATCTTTAAAGTCTCCTTATCTAGGAAACTGTTAGGATTTCCTGCCAATACTCATACAAGCTTTGCTTGTCTAAGCATGATCTATCCATAGCCTTCAGGTGCAAGACCACATACGGGACACCCTGCATAAAAACATTTTTTTTTTTCTTTTGTAAGTAGGGTTATAGATGTACACTAGTGAAGTTTTCTTGATTTTTTACTCCTTGATCCCGTTTAGATCCATGTTAAAATTTTAATATGTTTTAGTGGATAATATAAGGTAAAAAATAAAAAAATAAATGAATAAGATCAAAAGTACGTCTTTCAGGATATTCAAGGATAAAGGATAAAATCCTTATTCTTGATGTCCTTTTCTGCATACATTTTAAAAATGCTATTTTTCATAGATAACTTGAAATCTTATCTTTCCAATGAGCCATATTTCACTGTCCTAGCATGAATAGAAAAATATACATATATGCGAAATTTTGAAAATTTCATAATTCGCGAAATACCCATTGTAGAGGGACAACTTTTATTTCGTATTTTAGTTTTCACAAACTCTGTAAAATTTCAACAAAATTGCTGATAGTCATGTCACACATGTTGCCTATTTAATATGGAATGACCCCAAAGTGTCGAGTAGAGATATAAGCAGTCGAGTGACTAGAATCATATTTTAACCCGTTATTTTCATTCTGTTTTTCACGCACTCAAGTCAAATAAATAAAAAGATCGTATAAAATTAATTATTAATTAATTTTTTACCTTTTTTGTAAAATCGAACTCTCTTTCGCTGCCCATATGGAACATTTATTGCACTTCTAACTCGATAAGTTCGAGGATCTCTTATGACAACATTTATATTTGTCCGATTTCGATGATTTGGAGCAGAATGTGGACGTACCGAAGATATTAGAGAACCAACCTAGAATTTAGAAAACAATTCGGAAAACAATCGAAAACAACAAAAAAACAATTTACTCTACGAAACGTTATCCTAGCACTTCGAATAAATTTTTTTTCCTCATGATGTACAATGGGGACTTTCTCACGTTTGGCATCCTCTTTATCAAACATAATACGATTTAATATTTTTTGATAATCACAATTAATGTGATTTTTAAGCCAATAAATCCCCTCAAGAAGTTCCGTTGTATCTCTTAATCCAACTAATGTCAAAAATATGTGTGATTGGAAACGATTAGCCAATTCCTCCAAGCCAAAAGTTTCATTCAATTCTATTATGTCGATATTATCTGCAAGATCTGCCATTGTAGCTAATACTAAAATCGGTTTCCCTGATATGTACTTATGTCGTAGAACATTATGGAGGGCGTCTAAAGATTGTAAGAAGTTACTATGATCACAGAGGTTGATGGTGAATATAACACCCATAGTCTGAAATAAGATATTTAAAGTGTATCTATCTCCAACTCTTCGACAAATTAATTATATTGTATTGTGTATACGAGGCATAAATTCTGAAATATATTTACCTTAACAAAATAATGGTGCCAAATTTTATACATTTCGTTTCCACCAATTTCAGTGATATTTATTAAATCGTCTTCGTGAAATCTTTTATAATATTGTACACCATTTGATGGAGCGAAATCTCTACGTGGCTTACCACTGATTTTAGTACCAACTTCTGTTTTCCCTGAGCCAGACAAACCGAGCAAAAGTACATTATAAACTTTCCTGATGTTTATGCGAATAAATATTGTTGTTTACACAAAAATCTTATATAGATAATTACAAGATTCTTACCGACGCTGAGTTTTCCGACAACAACTCAGTACATTTCCCATTTGTTATTTGTTTGTTTTTTTTGCAGATTAATTGAATAAATTTATTTGATTCTTGTATTATAATCCTTTTGTTGTATATCAGTATACAAATATATTTCTTTCGAGCAATTTGGCGGTTGCTTGGATACAACGAACGAAACAAAATAAGAACTTATAATCTGCGCAGAATCTGGAAAAAGCTGGGCTTATCTACTTCATTGGATTTTACTTTTCTCGTTCTGAATGAACGAATTTCCATGAATCGACAGAAAAAAAACGCGACAGAACCGTTTCAATTTCAAAGACCGTTTTTCAATAAATTTATTATTTCCAAATAACACAAATTGTATGCAATAAGCATTCACATGCAAATACAGCATGAAAAAAATGATTGAAATAAATAGAATCAATTCAATCCGAAGAAGAAAAGAAACGCAACAATATGTATGTCCTACGAATTAAAACGGAAATTCCACTGCATTAAGACCGAAAAAACAAACAAAAAAATAGTTCTATAAAAAAAAACTGGAAAGAAACAAGATCGCAATAACTTCGCCCCACATTAACAAAGCAAATATGTAGTGCCTTTATTTTCTCCAGCCTATTTGGGAAGATTTTAAAAGAAACCGAGAACGTGACGCTGAGTCTGATTCTCGGTTACTCGGACCGGAGCCCGCCGTAGGCGTTGCCAGTTCGGATATAGGGTCTCTTATCAAAGCGGATGTTCGTAGGAAGCATCAGCAGATGTGGGCGAACCTGAGTACTTCCAGGTGCATAAAACTTTTTCTTGGTGGGCCCAATAGGAATTTTTCTGATTTTCTCTTTGGGTTCAGAAGGAAACACTGTAAAACTGTGGTTGGCATCATCGCCGGCCACAGCTCGCTTCACGCTCATCTATCAAGGATGTGAGTTGTTGAAAGCCCGGAGTGTCTGCATTGCCTGAAAGGAGAGCCTGAGACAACCGAACACTTTCTATGTCTTTCTCACCAAGATCGGATGTGCTCCATTAAGAGGACTGGACGGTTTTGGTGATTGGGTTTCTAGCAGTGCTTGGGATCTCTCGTCCCCTGCCTTTTGATAAATATATATTTTATATGTGTATGCTTGACGAGGGCACCATCTGGGCTAAAACATATTATATGTTTATATAAATATATATGTACAATACCTACATAAGATGATGAAAGAAAAGAGGCACTTTTACCTTATGGAGTATAGCATGCTTTTGAATTTCGTGCTGGTCGAAGGACCCAACAAACAAATTGATTAAAGTATGTCCGCTGACAATAAATGGTTCCCATGGAAATATAGGACCTCCCTCCTTTGAGGAATAATCTAAAAATTGATATGACATTTATTTTTATTTGAAGCCAGATTAGAATTTTAATATTCCATTAGATGTTTTACTATGCT
Organism: Dioctria linearis; assembly: GCA_963930735.1. NCBI lineage: Eukaryota > Metazoa > Arthropoda > Insecta > Diptera > Asilidae > Dioctria > Dioctria linearis. Next base: position 4,821,567 of record OZ005741.1, read on the forward strand.
TCTTTGCACTAGTATCAAATATTATAGTATTGTTATAAGTGGGACCGTTTTCACTTTCAATTTAATCAGATGTTCTTAGTTATCCAGGTTCCAGGATTTCTAGCTGACCATTTAGGCGTTAAAAAAAAAAGATTAACAAGACCGGAAAATGTTCATTTCATATGAAAATAGAATATTTTTTGTATGGGGCAACATATTATGATATTACATATCCCTATGAAAGGTTTGATAGTCCTCCATTTTCATTCTTCATACAAGCTAGGCCAGGTAGATCAGAGATGGCGTTTTTGTTTTTCAATTATCACGGGCAGGATCTGTAGCTTATTGAAAGAGAGGAGTACACAATTCAGGAAAAATTATTTCGATAAGAAAAAAAATTAAGGATAATAAAAATATCCTTTATCCTTGAAAATCTCAATATGCATAATATTAATATTTCTTATTCTTTTAAATGCTAATGCTCATATTATTAGTAAATTATTAAATTCTACAAGCTGGGATTGAAATGGGTTTATGGAAAAGAATTCTCAGTAAAGCTTCGGTTATTTTTGGAAAAAAAAACACAAATTTGTCATTTATCCCGTAAAATTTCTATACAAAGGACATAATTTTTTCTACCTAAAATCTGACCCGCCGTTAAGTCCTTTAAAATAGAAAGAATTAGTTACCTCAATATCTACTTCTGTTCAAAAGCTATAAATATTCTTATGGTACCTATGTGAAAAATGAAAAAGTTTAATTTCAAATCTAAGTAATTATAGATAGGTGTGTACCTACCTACCTACCAATCGAAATGGTGTATCAATTTGTAATACCTACCAAATGTTATAACCAACCGTAAATCTGCTCAAGCTGAAGCTTTTCTATTAATAAAAAAATTCTAATATGAATTTTGAAAAGGTTTGAGCAAATAAAGTTTCATTGTGGTTATACCTAAATAGTTTCACTATCTTGCGCATAGCTCCTTAATAAATAGTTTTGTTCACTAGTACTTACGGAGATAACAAATTTATTTATTACTAAACGTCATAGTACATAGATGACTAACGAACGTGTTTCAAGAATTCGGAAAAAAAAAATCCAGCAATTATCGTCTCAACAGTTCCGAGATTTTTAACTGTCAGTTTCACCGGAAACTTCTACGAAATCTGTATAAAATATTCTTCACGACGATTGTTCTGTGAATTTTTGCTGGCCGACAGATTAGGAATTTAATATTTTAAATGATTACCATTTTACCAATCATTTGGATTTCTTGTTGGAATATTTATTGGAGCCGACTCTGGATGAACTTCACGTAAATATTGTTGAAAAGGATCGATTTCGGAGTCCGTCTCATTTGGAATTAGAGGTTCCACTTGACTAAGTTAATGTAAACTTTATTTTGGATAAAAGTATTTATTTTAAAAATCTATACAAACTTCTTACCCAAAACAGTTTGCTCGACGCCAATAATACCGAATCATACGAACAAAAGTTAATACTGCTCCCATATTGTTTCCATAATATGAAATCAAACTAAACTATTCAGAATCTTCGAACAACCGAAACACAACAAATTATATGAAAATGGAATGGAACGCCCTAGAAATGAAATGTTTACATCCCTATATAAAAAAAAATAAAATATATAGTGGCATGGCAGCAGGCATATTTATGCTGTTTTTATTTGAAAGAATGTATTTTTGCGCGCCTTGATATTATGGATGTGTTCCAAATCAGAGCTTTCTATTGGCCAAACCACATGCTGCAGTATTCCTATTCGCTTTTCGGGTCGGGGGGATATTCCACACAGCATACACGAAAAGTGAAGTATACTGCAACTTTAGTTTCGCCAATTGACAACTTCTACTGTAAAAAACTCATCTAACTTGTAATAGTATTTTCACAAGTTATATAAAGAGTGTATCTCCATCATAAAAACTAAAGAAAACACCACAGTAAAAATTACCACGTGGAATTCATGAAAATTCTGCGTGGAAATTGCACGTACTTTACGTTGAAAGTGGGTGGAATTTCCTATGCCGCGATATACTTGGTAGTCAATTGGTCCCACACAAAATCTGATTTTTTGGCACCAAGTGATGTCTGCTAGACGATTTAAAAGCCAACATACAGCTGTCATTGTTTATTACTACAGACATGTACTAAACATCATAATTAAAATTTATAATAATTAAATTGTCATTTCTTTCCGCCGCAATATAAATCTATATTCATTAATTACAATTTAAATTTGTTGCAAGAGTTTCACACAGTCAAATCTTCCAGCAGTGGCGAAATATTCGATATGTTTCGATGATTCTCGAACCATATTTCGTTAAATTTTATTTTATAGATTTACGTGTGTGTGGGGTATTGCTCGATACTCGACAGCCATACATTTCTAATTTTTGACAAGTCAGTGTAGAAAAGTGATCTTTATTAGAAGAATAAGATTTTCCATAAATTTTCTCTATTTCAATGTTAAAATCGTTTGGCTTTTACTTAATTAATGTTTTAATTAGACGATATTAATAAAATGGTAAGAAAAGCAACAACAAGTGAATGTGCTGTAATGGAACCAATTTTCATCGCTCCTCCTGCTGCTGGACTTTCATCAACGCCAGAAGTAGCAACAGCAACAACAACACCAACTTTAGCATCAATGGCAGCGGTGGTAAGCACAACAAAACAAAGTTCTGCAAATGGCCACAAAATTCCGTCCGATATCCTTGACGATTTGGCTAGTCGATTTATAATCAATGTACCAGATGATGAACGAAATAATTTAATACGAATTTGCTTTCAAATTGAGTTGGCGCATTGGTTTTACTTGGACTTCTTTTGTTCAATTGAAGAAAAAAAATTGGTTCCGTGTGGTATTAAGCAATTTGCCATTCATCTATTTCATGTAAGTTTTTACTCGTCAAAAGTTTTTAAATTTTAATATGATACTCATTTGATTATTTTATTTTCCAGCATATTCCATTTCTTCGAATGCGTTTATCCGGAATTGATAAAATATTGGAGGATTGGAAAGAGTATAAACTTTCTGTACCAACATATGGGGCCATTCTCATGTCTGAAGATCTCAAATATGTTTTACTAGTGCAGTCCTATTGGGCAAAGAGTTCTTGGGGATTTCCTAAGGGAAAAGTAAATGAACATGAAGATCCTATTCATTGTGCAACACGAGAGGTACATGGAATTGTTATTTTTTAATTAATTCAGTTAGAATCAAGTAGAAAGAAGGATGTTAAAATATTTAGTGACAGTATCATTAGTCAAATTCAAAGTATATTTATTCATGAACCCCAGCTTAAAGCAACTTTTAACGTCGGGCTCTACGACATTAGGTACTTAGATTAAAAAAAAAACAGCAAAATAAATAATAAATCGAAGTAGCAGAATAGTTCTTTGCTGTATATAACTCTATAAATATACAGCAAAGAACTAGAGATAAACAGAATAAACAGTATTATAAAATTATAAACAGCATTGAAACTATATATATCAGATTATACAGCCTTATAGAGTTACATAAAGCAATAAGGAAATCCTTTGAATGAGGCTTATCAAGCTTTTATGTGTACTTGCCTATTATTTAAAACGTAATTAATGATTTCATAGAGGTTCCGGTATAATCAGAAACTTTGCACAAAAGAAAACTATGTATTCTCTTTAAGTATTTATTTTCGTTTTCGATAAAGCAACAAAACTCTTATCAACTTTTAGAAAGTATAAATAAAATAACTTCTCTTCTGGGAATAACAAGTAATTCTTATCAGCCTGCCTGTCTCGCATTACACTGTGTTGCCGGATAAGTTTGCACATCGCACCATCGGAATGACCTTTGTAGCTACTCGAGAGACATGGTCACACCAATTAGTACGCATTGTCATCGACGGTGTTATGAATAACGCCATTAGCTCATTTTTACGGCTTCGGATTGGAGTACCACTGGTGCTTGGTATGGTAGATATATTCCACTGCTATACAAATTAATTTATTGAATTTCATGCCCCATGAAGGATTTAGGAGTGATATCCTGGGCATTTTGGTATCTTTTTTTTTGTATTCTTGGATATATATATGTATGTGGGGCGTTCTTCTCAAAAATGGAATAATAACGCCCTATGGGCTATAATTTTGAAGACACGGTGTGGCCAACTTATATGCTATTAAAACGATCACAAAATTTTCTTTGTTATAATACTTAAGCAGTACTAAAAAAAACTGTCTGGCTTGATATCTATCAGAGCAGTCTTGCTAATGTTCCAGGAATAAATTGGTATCATGTGAGTATCGTACTTTTTCTCGTGTCGCATCTATCTTTCATAGTTTTTATGTTCTTCTTCGCTCAAATCATCAATATTTTCTGGAAAGGAATCTACAGTAATGTGTAGATTAAGAGGAGTCAGTACCAAGATTTGCAAGTTTTGTATATTTTTCAATGCCAATTTCTGGCAAACTATTTGTAGCAGAATAATGATTAATATCTTAAATTAAAGGTAACGAAGAAGTCTAGTAAATAACGTCGGCAAAAATTTAAAAAAATGTATTGGAATGGAGATATTGGCTTGGAAACTTGTAAAAAATGGTAAAAATTGTAGTTTCTTAAATCAAATTCTCATTTGTTTAGATTGTGACTATTTGAGAAAGATAAAGCCTAGATCTAGCAAATAACGTCGAGTTTTTCATTTTCAGTGGCGCTTTTTTTAATGATTTGATTCTAATAGTACTTGTTTTTTCTCCCGATATTTCACCGACGAGATATTACAATATTTCGTTGAAAGTTGTTGAAATACAAAGCAAAATAGTATATATAACAGTTATGTGCAAAATATTATGTAGATTAAATTATCGTTAAAAAATTTCAATTTATTTGAACTGCAAATAATCATTTTTCCTCTTAAATTGTCGTATTTTGTGTTTCCATCTTTTAAGCTAGATGTCTCCAATGTGGTCTTTGGTCTAGATCTAGGCTAATTTTATATGAATTTACTCACTTTCAGGCCACAAATCTACGCATAATAAATTTTATTGCCTACAGGCTTGCTGGCATCTAATTTGAAACTTTTGCTGAGTACTGACTCCTTTTAAGTGAAACAAACCAATTTTTTTTGTTGGTTAATTTCATTTATTTGTTATATCTGGTGTCAATTAAATAAAAATACTTTAAAATTAAAATTAAGATCAGATTTGATCCCATTTAGCTTTACTCTGTTCGGCATAGATATACAGTGAGTTTCCTCCATGGTGGTCCGTAGAGCGGGAGATGATAGTACTCACCTAGTACTGACTCCTTTTAAGTGAAACAAACCAATTTTTTTTGTTGGTTAATTTCATTTATTTGTTATATCTGGTGTCAATTAAATAAAAATACTTTAAAATTAAAATTAAGATCAGATTTGATCCCATTTAGCTTTACTCTGTTCGGCATAGATATACAGTGAGTTTCCTCCAAGGTGGTCCATAGAGCGGGAGATGATAGTACTCACCTAGCCAAACAAAAAATTGTATGGGAGGGCGGAGGAGTGAATATCAACCGTTTCGGAGTTACATGATTAAGAAGTACAGAATGTACGGTAACCGTTTTAAGTTGATGGTATGCAGAGTGTACTTTCCAACGGGCTTCTCTACCAGCCCCGTACTCCTCTGCCCTCAGGAGGTATTGTGGTCTGAACTAAAAATTTCGGATTTTCTTACCTGTTTTTTAATTTGACCTCTATTTTTTTTTTTTTGCCAAGGAGGTTAACATAATAACTTTTTTTTTATAAAAACTGTAAACTATGGACTCCTCTTTAATTTGACCCAGTACACTCTATTTGGTGTGGAGTTATTAGTTCTTAACCAATTATTTATCAAAGCTATTCTCAAACCTATTTTCAAAGATAATTTGTTCCTTTAGTGACTGAAAACACGTCATTTAAAAAAAATATCGTCTAATTTCGGTTAGTACATAGGATGTACTTGGTAAAATTAAGGAGGAGAGTCTGCAGTTTACAGTTTTTTTTATAAAAAAAGAGTTATATTAACGACCTGTTTGCGGAAACACGCGGTAGGCTTTATGATGTTTTAGCAGCGATTTTCTGAGCTATTCTAAAACTTTTTTGAAATCTCTTTCCGTTGAACAATGTCATGGAGAAAGAAAACCTTCATCCTTTTCACTAAAGAAGAGCGCTTTTTAATCAATTCTGTTTTGAATTTAGTGAGCTAAATACAGACAATACTCATCTTCTCTGATGGTTTGATTAGGATTTAACAATTCAAAGTAGACGACAACAGCAGAAGCCAAATTCTCGTAGATTGCTCTGGCATATTATCTGCATCTACTTTTTTATACAATTCACTTTTCACTACCGATCACAATACGATCGGGAAAAGGTTCCGTTTCACATAGAAACGCAGGAAATGAGAACAAATTCTTATTTTTTGTGTTGAAGATTTGAGATCGACAATCGATGTGGTATCCAGTTTCTGAGTTTAGAAACCTTTCTTATCTCCGCATCAAATGTTTTAAATGTAATGAATTTAGCTTCTCTGCAATCATATCCAACATAAAACTTTGCTCTGCTTCTATTAGGGCTTCCAATGTCGTCAAAATCGGCGGGTCATTCTGAATACGCACAGTCTTCTGCTGTAATGCATTATTGTCTCAAATTTTTGAATTATTCTTGTGTAGTCACTACACTAATGTTGTTTTCACCATGAACCGCATTCATTTCTGGCAGCAGCCACTGTAGAATTTTTGCCAATTAAAAAAAAAAATCTTATTTTTTCGCTATTAATTTTTGTCCGATCTTTTCAAAAATTATATAGCTATAAAATTAATAAGTAAATATAACGCCGCTTCGTTGAAAAAAAAAGATTATTCATTCTCATGACTAAGGAAAATGCGTGGGAACTTCTGAGCTACGAGTCAGTTTGAAATCATCGGTAGCTCTTTTGTGTTTATGAAAATAAATAGTGTTAAGGTTCTTTTTTTGCTGGGATAGCCAGAAAAAGGTGATATCATCAGTATAATAAAAAATAAACAATAAAATCGTTGAGATGATCGATTCCGTATCCCTCTTATTGTATATCGCAAGAACGGGTGCCAAGGGCATTCAATAGAACATTTTCATAAGAAATAGGAATTTTGATAATCTAATACATAAATAGTTTGCCCAGTAAATCAATTTTATTGAACATCCTTCTTTTTTACAATAGTTCGTAATAGAATATTATATATATATATATATATTTACGTATTGTGATCACATATAAAGGTATTCGAGGAGACAGGTTATGATATCACAGGCCTTATTGCACCAAATGATTACATCGAGGCAGTTATTAATTATCAATATACTAGGCTATATCTTGTCCGAAATGTTCCATTACAAACATTATTTTCACCACGTACACGCAAAGAAATCAAATGTTGTGAATGGTTTCCAGTGGATTCGTTACCAACAAATAAAAATGATGCAACATCTAAAACAAATTTAGGAATTAATGCTAATTCATTTTTTATGATAATGCCATTTATAAAACGTTTAAAAAAATGGGTTCATGATAATCGATCTGGAATTAATACGGCAATACAACAACAAATATCAGTAGCAACAACAACAACTACAACAACATCCACACCATTATTTCCAGTGAAAATAACAAACGGTCGAAAAAATACTGATGTGAAAATAAATACTGGAAATTTTGCCTTAAACATCAATTCAAACAGTTATAAGAACAGTTTAAGTTATAACGGTAAACGACAGCGTCATAAGTCGATGGGTGATATCGATAGTATTAAAATAAATATAACTAATAACAATAGTAATAATAATTTTAATTCAGCAATAAAATTACCTAATGGTACAAAATCAAATTTAATAACACCAAATAACATAATTGATACAAGTAATAATGATAACGTTAAGCGTGAGAAATATTCAAAAATGAATTCCAAACGACAACTTTTTAATAGTTGTAGTATTAGCAGTAGTGGCAGTAGCAATAGTAGTAGCGGTAGTAGTGGTTCTAATAGCTATGTATATACTACAAGTAATTCAATTACCACGAATAATAGCTGTAATTTTGATATTAAGAAAAAAATTTATCTAGAAAATACGTCTAAATGTACTTCAACTCTAACTAGTAGTAATAATAGTGGTAAGATAAACGGTAATTCAAATAAAATTATCAATAAAAGTAAGTCAAAAACTACTGATAATAATAATAGTATGCAAATCGATAAGAATTCATTGAATTCGAATGTATCCAAAATGAGCCCGAATTTGGACTCATGGACTAGTTTTACATTCACAAAAAATTTTATTGCAAACGTGTTTTGTTGAAGGATTTTGTTTTTTTATTTTATTAATAATAAGGGAAAAGTTTTGTATACATAAGTATATACTAATGTATATTATTATTATTTGTTTTTTTTTTTTTTTTAATCAGTATGGAATGAAGAAGACTATCCCTGATGTATATCTTGCCATTTTTATTTTAGTAAGTGTTTTTCTTTCTTTATTTTATTACGAAGGCAAATTTGATCATTTTAATAATAATATATAATTGAACATGCAATGTATAGAAATATTACGGTGTACTCCTGTTGATTTTTTTTTTTTAAAGTTTTGATTAACATTTTAAAGGTTTTACCACTTCTCCCCCGCATAAACGGTCAAAATACTTGGTTTTTTCTGTGACGGAAATATTGTCAATTGACATTGTAACTCCAATTCGAATAGGAAATAATATCAATTTTATCGTTGACTTACTTGTCAATTAAAAAAGGAAATAAGCTTATTTTTCGGTTTTATTATGTAATTAAAAACAGAAAGTTTGTACTGTTTTATTTTGAGAACCTTATAAGGCAAATGTAAAAGGAATTATGTGCGTACATAATTTGTCAAGTTTTCAACAATTTTACTTTCATATCGGACTATTAGCTTGAAAATTAACATTCAACATTTTTGTTGTACCTATGTAAAGAATTAAAAAAATATTTATTATATATTTGAAGTTGTTGATTCAAGGTGCTGTAACTGTAATAGAATCCAACATTTCTTGAATCTATCATAATACACAAACCGTGCACGGAAAAGTGAAAAAAAAGAAAGAGCCTTTATGAAAATATGAATAAACGGATTTTTTTTTTAAATATATAAAACTCAATAATATTACCAGACAAGTCTCAACTATCAGAATTCTATCAATTACCTTCCGTGCCCGCTGATAATTTAAGTTTCTAACGTTCTTAATGCACCGACCAGACTAAAACTAAACTACTCGATCACCAAAGCCGATCATCCCTTACACATTTCTCGTGTTACATAGCAATATGCTCATGCATCCATACTTATCCTTTTACACACTAATATCAATACATATTAAACATGCACTAACTACGGACAGACCCAAAGATTTAACTAAGGAAGTGCTGTCGCCAGGCTAATATCTTTACCTTATTTTTCTACTGAAAGGCAACTACTTTGATGTCATTAAGATCGTGGAGTTTTATTACCCACAGAAGGTAGCAGACTCATTTTCATTGTGGGTCTGAATATTTTCTTCCAGGCGGGTTTTCCCTGTAATTTGCATTTATCTTGTTTCAATAAGCGAAAATTATTTTTCAACATTTTTATTTATATATTTTGGACATTTGAATATTATGTGTTACCAGTCTAGTGACGGGCGAAATTAATCATTTTTATGAATTAGATGGCTCTTATAAAAGACTCGGTCATTTTAGACAGTCATATTTCCTAAAATGCTAAAATGACCGTAATCACCAAATCAATCATATCAGATCCAACATTTAAAGCTAACGGTCCATTGAGCTTTTCAGTTTTGCATCCTTGCAACTGACTTATCAGTTTTACAAAATGGACAATCTCATCTGGTTGTTTTAATCAGATGACTATCACGTTATCATTTATAAATGTTTGCTTAACCTTTTGCAACTGTCCTATTCGATTTCTGGCTGTAAACATTTCGTTGAAATATGACTACGTTCTTTTATTGTTGAAGTAATTCACTACTTAAGTAAGATTTTCACTATTATGAACTGCTTTCTTGATTTTGCGATCCGATAATTTGGCATAACGTTTCCTTTTGTCGGAATGCCCTAAAATCCCTTCTGTTAGGCTCAGGCTTTTCGTCGATGAAAACGCTTCCAGCGTAGTGTGTCATCCTGTGTGAGCTCCGGTCTGTACTTTAGGATTTTGAGGCCCTATCAATAATACCGGAGACATACTTGCAATTTCAATATTGATATATTGATATTAGTTATATTATTATACCACGCGTTTGCCCAACCCATAAGTCGGTTTTGCATGTTGTGTAAATTTGGTTTTGTTGTTTCATTCGTTTTGACACCTAATTGGTCTATTTTTTCCAACTATTTCGAAGCTGATATGTTTACGTTGCCTGGATCGAATTCAGGGATAATATAGCGAATGGTCTGTTCCCTAGGCTCTGATGTTACGTTTTGTCTTGAATGGGGGACTCAACCAATCGCTCTAAATAATTCCCACCACCATTTCACTTCTTTGTTCTCGCTCATAATTTTTTACACTCAAATCACCACTATTAGATCATCATCTCCCGCGGTGCTCTCTTCACTCTACGAAAGTCCTTTGATATCGTATACCTTTGTCTGAAGTTTTACTCCTAGATCACATTCTTTTGCATCGACAATAACATCGGTTTAACAAAGTTTACGTACGCAGTGTCACAAAAATAATGTTCCAACACAAATCTCTATGAATAAAATCTCACTTCTGATAAACAGCTATCACCGTATCAATATATAAAAACAAAGATAATAATTTTGATATTAAAACTCTTTAATTCTAGTTGCTAGTTTCAAGCCACGTCAAGTACTACTATTATAGTTTACCGTTGTCTTCCCTTCCTTAGATGATTTAACATTCCTTATTATCTTCTTTGGATGTTGGGGCTTATATTTGTCCTTAAATTCGATCTGATGTCATATTTTCTTCTGCTCGGATCGTTGTCTTCTTTTGGGGTTGCTTCATATTTGTTTCGTTGTCGTCTATTTTCTTCGTTATCGTCTATTTCTGTACAGCTGTTGCGCGATATCAGCCATAGTTATTATCATTCTCACCAGAGCTATTGGCTATATTAACTAGAAGGGTTATAAAATACCTGAAACTATCCAGTGGTTTGTACTTTCATCTAAATGAAAATACATGCCAAGACAGAGGATCATAAAGTGACGAAAATTGATATCTTAAAGTGCGAAGATGCTAACAAGAAATTCTTTTTCTTGAAGAGAGAGTCTAATAAAGTAATTATTTTCTTAGAACTACCTCGTTTTCTGGTTAGTCTTATGAATGCAGATTACACTTTAAATATTTTCTCCTATCAAATTTTATTAACAGCGGCACAGGACTCATAAATGAGATTTCTTAGAGTTTTAACTTTTCCATGACGTGTATTTCAATGTGTATTATTTTCTGAATTGTTGTAGCGCGCTTTTGTTCATATTCCATTTTTATATTGTTTTACTTCATTTTCCCCAGTAATGTACATTACCATTTGGCTCAGATATGTAGCCTGTCCCCATTGATATTATTTACTTTTGATATAGGAAATAAATTAACATTATAATAAGTTTAGTAGTGCACCGTAATTTCTGGCTAAGATAGTGAATATTGCAAACAAAATATTTGTGGTGTGAATATCTCTGGATATCACACATCGAAAATTGCGATTGTGCAACATTTTTAGGGTAATATGGATTAATTACATGAAAGCGGCGTAGGTAATGTGTTCCCGACTTATATTTTGTATTTAATTATTTTTACATATACGTACATTTTGTAGGTATTAATATATTCATAATTTAAAAGTTCTACACTAAAATTTACCAATCTTTGAAATTTTTACTATTTGTACTAGTCTTAAGTTTTGGGGGTTTAACTGCACAAAATAATTTATTTAATATTTTGATTAGGGTTACATTTAGGTAAATTTTTTCGATTTCATTATTTACCCAGGACATTTTTTTTTTATAAAATACTTAAATTGATACGGGTGGAAAAAGGTTTACCTTTTTATTTTATTTTTCATTATGTAAAAGCATAGAGATATAAACGATGCAAATCTCTTTATAATACTTACTTTTAGCATTGAATAGCCTCCTTTTAATGTTTTTTTTATTAGTATTGAAATGAAGGTGACTTGCTGCATGATCTTTTATTGAAATCCTACTGATGGGAATTGCTTTCAACATCATATATGTTTTTAAATCTATGTAATCTGTGCAATTGGATTTAAGGTCATATACACATATAGTAAATTGAAATGGAAGGCATAGAGAGACATATTAAGAATATTAATCCGCTTTTCGTTAGTTTCTTGTTTATTTCATAAAGTCGCAGTAGAGCTATCATATATATTTGTTTTTCGTGCTCCAAAGAAAGTTTTGCTCAATAGCTTTCCTCACATAGAAAGAAACTCACTGAAATGGCAAGTACATTCATTTCATACATTTCAGCATTTAATTGTTTATATTTTGTTATATACATATACATATATAAATTGGTTATATTATATGGGGGGGGGGGGGGTTTGTAAAAAGCGATTTAAAACGCTACTGGATGAGACTCAGAAAACTTAAACTTTTGCTCGTCATTCTCATTTTAAAATTTGAGATAAAATTATCAGCAATGTGGTATCCACTCGCGCAGCCAGAAATAATAATAATCCTGCGTTCTTAGTCTAATATTTACCCTGATTTCAATACGAATTTCTTTCTGTAGCTAGTGTGTATATTACCACAAGACAACAAATTTTTTTTAGCAAAAAATTTATTTTATAGATTAGATTAGACTTCCATTTTCTGTTCTCTAATGTCCTTACATTTAAGATGATAAGAGTAGTCCTAAAATACATCATAATTTCTGTATAATTCTAAAAATCGTACAGTTTATTCACCAGTGATTTTCTGTGTAACAGGCTAAAATCAATATGGAGATGTGTTTTGGTTACACACACTTTCGTTTAATAGCGGGAGCCATGGTAGGAAAGTCCCTTTAACTAAACAATCTCATAATTTTAGACAAATTCAAATGTTATGCACTAGGAAATATCAATCTGTTAGTCGCCCGAAACGTATGTACCTGTTTCTAGTTGCTCTAGTTATTTAGCTAATTATAGGTTTTAAAAGAAGGTGCCTCACTACCGTCATAAAACATCTTGATGAAAGTTAAAGAGAATGTAAATAAATACCTATATATTCTGCTAAGTACCCTGGCGGTGGCGAAAACTGTTATAAATAATTGGGTGAGGATTTTTTACGAGCATCTGTTGAATAATATTTTAGAAGTTATAAGCAATTTATTGTGCAATTATCTTATGAGGAATTTTTAATATTAAAAAATAAATAAATAAAAAAATATAATTCATTATAAAAATTTGTAGATTAATTATAATGCCATGAGCACCAAGAGTCTGATCCATTCCGGATAAAAATCATATTGCTGTGATGCTGATTGATGATACTAAATGGCTCAAATTGTTTCCGTCATAAAAAAAAAAGTTTAGTTGAACAACTTCTATTCAAAAAATAAAGAAAAACTTTGAAAATTCATGAATTTGGAATTTGGTGAGCTCAAGGTTATTATGTGCCAAATATTAAATATAAAAATTGAATTTAGTATCGCGTGTTATCACCATGGGCTCTTAGTAAATATTTTAGCAAATCTTGTATGCGTCTTCCCATGCTTCGAATCAGGTCTCCTCGATCATTTGTTGAGGGTAATTGTCCCTCCCCATTACGCAATTAAAGGACTCTTCAGCTCAACTCCTCAGTGTTGTTGGGAGCTGGTGTTTTTTTTCGAATCCTTCGTCCAATCACGTCCCAGAAATGTTCTATCGGATTCTTATCAGCTGATTGCATTGTCCACTGACCATTATCGTGCATAAACGGAAAAATCTCATATAAATGGAGCAAACAACACTACATGTTGTATAGAGCAAGGTTATTATCAACAACATTCAAAAGTGCTAAAATTGTAAAAAAATAAAAATCATAACTAGGCACCGATCACCTTTAAGCCAGTTGACACTTATGTTTATCAATTAACGCTGGCTCATAAGCAGCTGATTTAGTTTGCATTCTGTACTAGATGTCGCTTTTTCTTTCCAGTCTTATCAGTCGCAGTCATTTTTAAATTCACATCAGCACAAAAGTTGGAACTCGTCCGACTTTTTCTACCAGCGCGTGCTTGTAAGCTGGTTGATCAGCATTAGTATTTACATTATACTTTTTTCGAGCCGATGCCGCTAGCTGATCAATTACCATCAGCATAAGTGTCAACTGTCTTTACATCTCCTAAATATTTTTTTTTTCTTGAAATACTTACTAATTGAAATAAATAACAATAACAACGATACCAAGTAAAATTCTGCGTTATGTTTTTTCTGTTCCTCTAATTTTGCCAGTATGGTTGTGTAGTTGGAAAAAATTGACCTTTTTTTTTTTTTTTTGTTAAGTTGTAAATTGTTTAAACGTTTTTTATTTTATATTTAAGCCAAGTAATGTACCCGTACAAAAGTGAAAGAAATCTCCATAAACGTTGCCATGTGTATGCTACATAAATTATTTTAACATGAATGAATTTGTCTTACAATTTTAATAATAATTATTTATATCATTGGAAAATTGAGTTATATTATTAATTTGTAGTTGTTAGAAGATTTATACTTTGTATAACAGTCTTGGTGTTCTAGAAACATACAAAATATGTATCTAGGTGAACAATAACAGTTTCTAAAATTGTGTGTATGTTTTAATTAAAATGCAATTGCAAGTTTGTACATTTCTGAATAAGCTCAAATAATTTCATTATGTAAATATTTATGCATATGCACCACTTTTATTACTGTTTTGTACATATATTTTTTTTTCGCAAAATTATAAATACTGTAAGAACTGCGATATTTAAATAATAAATTAAATAATAATAATAATAATGATAATAATAAAAAAACAAAGCTTTATATGTTGACTTAACTAATTTGTTTTTGTTAAAGAACCAAAGAAAAACAAAAAATGTGGCTTAGTATGAGTTAGTTTTTGTCTTTATTCTATTCGGAGAAAATCTGATATAATTATGTATAAATTCAGTGAAATATCAAATATGTATTGTGCATGCATACTTAGAGAGCTGCAGTTAAACTAATTTTCAGAAAATTTGTACTGAAAATTAAAGGTATATATAAAATATTATCAGAGAAAAATATTTGTCCAATGAATGAATGAATGTATAAAAAAATACAATTTTTTTTTGTTAATACTGTGATCTCATTGGCTTGCTTAATTATTTTTTTTTCTTCTATAATTTAACATGTCCATCTCAATTTAATCGAAATTGTAATAATTTTTTTTTTTATTTAGCCATATAGTGTCATGCAAATTAATTGAAACAGAATAATTTTTTTTTTATTTATCTCTTTATTTTATTTCTCTGGTGACAATTAAAAAAAATACTTTAAACTAAAAATTAATTACAGATTTGATCTCATTTAGCTTTGATAACTTGTTTACTCTGTTTGGCATAGATCTTGACTAATTCTTTGATTTTTTCATCATGAAACCATACTCGTTATGTATATACAATTCATTTTGGAAATGTGATTTTTGCACATTGACCATTTATTTTCAATAGGATTTGCATCTGGCAAGTATTTTACTATCTGATGCAAATGGACTGGAGAAATTGATTCACCCTTTTCACAAACGGTACAACGGTGTACAAAAGGTAAATTTTTAGACCCAGCGATCAGAGAGGTCTCATCGGTATGGTTATCTCTGATCGCCTACCATAGATGTTCAATGTTGGAGGTCACACCAATTGCCCATATAAATACTTTTTATAAAAAGTATGTGAGAATTATATGGTGGCAAGATAACTCATTGCCCTTTGAAATTAGGTGATTGTTCCCCCTTTTTTGCCTGGCGGCATATGGATAAGCCAACTAGAAATTATACGAAGGAGATTTCGCGTCTTAACAGACTGAAATTTATTGAAAATGTGACCTCCAACATTGAACTTCTATGGTAGGCGATCAGAGATAACCATACCGCTGAGACCTCTCTGATTGCTGGGTCGAAAAGTTCAATAATTTTTTTGCACTTAAAATGCATTTTGTAAATTTATTGAAATTATTTTCAAAAAATTTCAGTCTGTTAAGACGAGAAATCTCCTTCGTAAAAGGTGAAACATTTCAAGCCAGGTGATTTGGTTGGTGCAAATGACGACAATGTCTGATGTTATCACACCCAAGATTGATTTTGTAAGACCACATTCGACGTGGTTTTGGGAGATCGACAACAATGGCGTTCCACTAAATTGTCTTTCTAATATTGATTGATGGGTGTGATATACATACGGTTCAAAAACGAACAATGGAGCCGGTCTGGACGTATATATGGCCCAGCTGCACTATCTGGGCTCTACCCCACCGTATTCCAGTCAGAGATATAAGCTATAGAAGAATGCGCAAATACTTGTATTAAAATAGTCAAAAATGGTTCCACCATCAATATTCTCTCCAATAGTCAAGTCGCTCTCAAGGCCTTAAAGTCCTTCAATATTAAGTCAAGGGTAGCCTGAGAGTGTTTGCAAACCCTTAAAAATTTATCGAGGAGAAACAAAGTTATCCTCATGTGGGTACCTGGCCATGAGGGCCATAACAGCAATGAAATTGCTGACGACCTATCACAAAGAGGAGTTATTTTGTAGCACTTCAACGTGTTACCTCAGAGCTGCCCTAAATAACTGAGAGAACTAACAAAAATCTTTTTATTGGGAACGGCGACAAGAACTTTGGCGAAAAACCAGAAGACGGTCTTGACTAAGACTTCATCGTACCGCTTATACCAGAATGCCCATGAAACCGCAGAACACCTGGTCTGCAATTATGAAGCATTGGTTAGGTCGAGATTTCTCCACCTCGAACATGTTTTTCCTCCACCAAACTACGTGTAGAATCTCAATCCCAGAATGGTCCTGGACTTTTATTAACAGTCTAAGCCTAGAAAGGGATTGAACGGGGACTCATAATAGATCTTTTCAGGTTGCAGTGAATGCGAGGCTAACTCCTGCACATCGATCCACAAATCTAATCGAATCGACTGTATATCTTCTTGGATTAATTTTACTCTTTCCTACCAAATGCTTATCATCTCGTTTAGTTGCATTTCTTTTCCTACCATATCTACCTTTGAGTTCAATCTTCACATCTCCTGTTGTTCTCTGGTATATTAAAATTTTCCTAATTGAACTGTGAGATCAATTCCTATATGTTGCGCATAGTGCTGATAGGTTATTAAATTGCGATACGAAAGCGTAATAATTTTAGTGTGCTTCCTTGGTGAAATACCATCCATGATTAGAAAAAACGAATTCGTTAATAATAATAAAATAATTATAAAAAGGTTCATACATGTATGAGTAAACTTAGTGAGTGGTTTCCTATTTTTTACCACCACTCGCACACCACCCATTCATTCACTAAACTGTATGTAGTATTCGATCACTGTGATCACCCCCTTCTCCAATATCCATCCACTCGATAACTGAAACTCTATTTCTTTTGATTACTTCGACCACCGTTTGATCACTTAGGCCACCATACCACTCACTCAAGAGCATCACATAAAATAGCCAACCATATTTAATAAAAGAACTAGATTAGATACATACGGCATACTATACTCTCGTAAATTCAGTCAGGTAGTAGGTTTACCAGAGCAACCTCCTTCACCGTACCCTGGGTTATACAAATTACAATATTTTTTTTTTGTTCAAGGACACCACAAATCGTTATTTGATTACTTAATTGCACTCTTCGTTGCCTCACTCTTACGATTTTATTGTATACAAAATAATTACGTCTATGAGACCCTAGCATTTTTCACTTAATTTTATTTTGTTGTTAGCGTTTTTTCTTTTATTGCTTGTGACTTTGCTATCTGCTAGAAAAACAAGCAAATTATTTCGAAAAATTGAAAGCGTTTATGAAAAACAATTTAAAATCACCTCAAACCTTCTCAATTCACCTCCAAACCTAGTTACTGACACAAGCAGAATGAAATAAAAATTGTCAAATGAAAAAATTAAGTTGTGTTTGTTTCAATTGATTTACACACGGCCACTATAGTATGCTATATTTTTTATTCTTCCGATTATTCGCATATACATACATTCAATCCACATCATTTTATTTTATTAATTCCATGAAAATATCCTTTTATTTAAATTAATTTTAAAATTAAATCTCTTTCTATGTAACTTACAATGTTAAATTTAAATCTGTTCACCATTATTTTACATTTTTCAGCCAATAAAATCACAATCACAAAGCAACCATAAATTGTTTTTTTCTCCCTAGTTCCAATTCATTAAATACATATGAGATGAGGTCCAGCCCAAAACAATAAATATCCTTTAAAAAAAAGAAAAAAAAAGGAACTTTCAATTGAATCGTGTCAAAATGGCTAAAATCTATGTAAATGCAACCTAAGTTGCACTACATTACAAAATATCCTTAATTATCTCTAGATGGATAAAGTTGGGGGTTCAAATCAAAACGTATGATAACCACAATACATTTTACCTTTTCCTGGAAATTTTTCGCAAATGGATATACATATTAGTAGCGTTTTAGGCTGGACCTTCTCTTACAATGAAAAAGGATTTTTTTTATATGCTACCCATTTTCCTCCTAGAATATTTAAATCAGCACGGTCTTTCTGCGATTATTTAGCGCGAGAAATGAAAGAATTTGAACTTTTCTATATATCCGCCTCTCTGTCGTACAGGGAATGTTGTCATTTTAACACTGCTTTTTATCACCGGATAAATGCGACGGAAAGACAATTCGTAACTGGTTTTCGAAATTTCGACAAAGAGATTTTTCATTAGAAAAATCAGTCCAAAAACGAGGTCATAATGAATCCTTGATAACGTTGATCTCGTTCATAGCCAGCGGTTGACGCGTAGATCCAGCTACGACAGTGCGATGCTTAGCATTAAGATTTAATATATTCACAGCAATAATAGCATTCGTCATTTGGATATAATTGATAAGGTGAAGAAAATGGAAAATGGTGCCTCATCAGCTGACCCATGTAAACATTCTTCGACAGTTGGAAGCAGCAAATTCTTTGCTTAACAGGAATAAAATTGTTCACACTTTTGCGTCGAATTTTTGATGTGTGAGGAAAAATGGATTCTATATAACAAAACAATCGATACAAGTTAGAGAGCAATGTTTGGATGTAAATGAACCTACAAGGCAGGCTGCTAGAGCACCACTTCATAAACCCTAGTAAGATTATGGTGACAATATGGTGAACTAGTGATGTATTATTCATTCTTGCTACCTCCTGGACAAAACAAACACAGCGGTTTCATATTGTAAGGAAATTGAAGAACTGTATCGAGAATCGCGGAAGAAGTAGTCTTCATTAGTGAATAGACATTGCCCCATAATCATATACGATAGACAGCGCTCGTCCACGTGTTTCTTATATGACCGTACACAAGCTATCGGAGTTCGGATATGAAAAACTGCTTCAACCCCTTACTCTATACTGACCAATCGCCGACTAATTTTCACTTTTTCTAGACAATTGTTTTATGAAATAGGCAGTTTCAAGATAGTATGATTTTTGGAGCAATAAAAGAAGACTTCTACGAAACTGAAATATTTGTTTTAGAAAACCGTTGAAGACAAAACCATAGGCGATTTCGGCAAGCACATTCTCAGTGAGACAAGTGAGATATTCTCAGTTGGCTCACTGAGACTGCACTTTCGGTGAACTGTCTCAGTTCCATATTGAGCTACAAAATTCGAGCGCAACCACTGAGCAACTGAGACAAGTGAAACTAAATATTCTTGTCTTAGTTGACTCAGTTTCGTTATTTTGTGATTTTAATTACTAATTAAAGTTTAGTGAGCTATTTGAATAAACTAACAACACTTTACTCAATTTATTACTATCCAATTCTGTAGTCAAAATTATATAAATGTCAAAATTGGTAAATCAGCTGATTGGTTTGAACTGAGACAACTGAGACGGTTGCTCAAAGTTTTGTCTCAGTTGTCTCACTGAGACAGTGCTTGCCGAAAGCCCCTCATCTAAGCAAATGGAAATTATTTTATTGAATAAATTCTCTAAAGACTTAAGATACCTCTTTTTAATTTTGTACCTAAAAATCGGAAATTTAATATCGTAACAACCTGATAATAACATCCTTTTTAAATATTATTAATATGTTTGGGTGAATTATCCCATTTTCGAACGCCATCAGCCATAGTTTTATAGATTGGGTTGGTGAAAACGTCCACCTTATTGTTCATTATGCTTTTAGTGATTTTCGTAAAGGCCCTAATTGCAAACTATTCATTCTCAAGAAGAAAAAAAGGAAAATATAAAAAATAATAATATAAATTTATTAAGTTTTAAAAATAGAGATTTTGTCACTGACATGTTCGACTGCTTTATTTTTTATTTCATGTGGAACTAATATTGTTGGCAGGGGTGTGACAATTATCTTAATTTCAAGTTTCATTTTCGCTTTAACCCTTTCACTATCCATCTTAAACGTGCGGTTGGATTTTTTTTTTTTTTTAGTGATGGGTTTTAGTCATCTGGGCCACAGAAGCGCTTAACGTAAAATATTTTTACCTGTGGTCGGTGAGAGATGTAACGTTGAGTGTACATGGGTAGTCATGGTAGTCAAACTCCGATCCCTTTCATATAAGAAAATGAGGGACTATACGAGAGCTGATGAAAGGTGTTTTGAGTGGGGGAAAAAAGGGTGTCTATTATGTAATAATGATTTATTTTAATTGTAATTTAATTGGTAATACACTTGAATACAAAAGTATAAACATTTTTATAAAATGCATTACAAATTTTATACAAATTCGAACTTTGCTTGCATCCTTGTAGTTCGCATCGAACTGCTGTACTTTGCGTTGAATTGAAGCGTGGAGAGTGAGCGACTGGGTCGTAACGAGTTTCAATTGGCGGTGAATAAAAGTAATTTTGTCGCTTCGGTCTATGTATATTTTCTTCTTCTGA
The DNA here is from genome assembly GCA_963930735.1 of Dioctria linearis. NCBI lineage: Eukaryota > Metazoa > Arthropoda > Insecta > Diptera > Asilidae > Dioctria > Dioctria linearis. Next base: position 4,842,673 of record OZ005741.1, read on the forward strand.
GAAAATCCAATTAAGTTGGAGCGGCGCCCCCAGTTTATTATCTGTTAACTCTTGCGGGATTGTCGAAACCCTAACTAGAGTATAAGCCAGCTTTTTTTTGAACTTAAGCAAGTCCATTTGATCTTTGAGCATTATTCCATTTCTGAGAGCATCTGCTCTGTACTCAGGCCAAATACCCGTGATCGTTATGTCGAAGAAATACATAATTTCACGCAACGTCTGCTATTTTATGAATTTAATAAAAATACGATAGTACTGCAGCATTTGATCAAGAAGATCTCCCCTCCCATTGCTGAGTTCAGTCGGATGGCTTCTAGTGAGTAGACGTAGCTGTGATTGCTCCCGCTTTGTTTTTAACCGGCCGCTTGCTAGTTTCAAATCAATAGTGTCTAGATCTTAGTCTAAAGTGTCGTAATAATCTTTAATCATCGTTTTCCGTTTTTTCTTTCGCTGATTTCGCCTTGCCTTTATCTAATTTGCGGTATTTTTTGCTGTACCATGTCTGGATCTGATAAGGTTACGACTAGAGGACAAAAAGAGAAAGGTAGAGCCAATTCTACAAGCACACTGCCTACGCTTCCCCCGCTGGAGTTAGCAACATGAAATCCGCTGGTCATATGGATGATGCAACTATCGCAAAATCAATATTTGACTGCTCTCCCGACGCATATTGGATGCGCACGCTTGAATCCATGCTTGCTAGCGTTGAAAATCGTATTCAGTCATCAATTTCGGGTGTGGAATCTCGTCTCTTGGACAAAATTGAAAGTGTGGTTCAAGGCTTAAATCATCGTGTGGAATCATTAAGTAATGTTGTGGTAGACATCAAGAAGAAGTGCTCGACGCTGGATAGAGAAAATGATGATCTCCGACGTATACTCCGCCTGAACGATGTCATCGTTAGGGGGATACATATGATGCCAGCTGAAAATCCTCGTAACATCACCATGGACTTATCCAATGCTATCCAACATAAGCTCTCTCCTTATATTGAAGCTTTTCGCCTGAATCGCAAAGCGCAGTTTAGTCATAACAACAATTCCAATAATCATGCGATGCCACTCTTAATTCGCTTCTCTTGTGCCAATGAGAGAAGAGCGTTCTTTTCTGCGCTGAAAGGTCATCATAGGAAGCTGAAATTAAGTGACTTGAAGGGCTTTACGTCTGATAAGTTACCTTCCGGCTTTGTTAAGCTGCTGTTACCTTTTATAATTAAACCTATACTACATATTTTTAACGGTGGCGCCCGTTTAACATACAGTGAATTTCCCTCACTTTGGAAGGAAGCTGCGGTGCTTCCCATTGCAAAAAATTCCTCTGCAAAGGAGCCAGGTGATTTCAGACCAATTAGCATATTGTGCTTCCTAGCAAAGGTGCTGGAAAAAATTATATCTAAACAAATTCAACTGTATCTATTCCAAAATAACCTTCTCAGCCAATGGCAGTCTGGTTTCCGCGCTGGTCACAGCTGTGAGACAGCGCTGTTAAAAATTACGACTGATATCAGAATAGCTCTCGACATTGATAATCTTGTGTTTTTAGCTCTGTTAGATTTCACTAAAGCCTTCGACACTGTGGACTATTCCAAACTCCTTGCAAAACTTATTGAACTTTTTGACTTTAGTTCCCCTGCTTCCAAACTTATTAACAGTTTTTTGACAAATCGCTGCCAGCGGGTCAAGGTCGCTAATCTCGTCTCCTCCAGTATTAGTGTGACGTGTGGCGTCCCTCAGGGATCTATATTGGGCCCCCTCATGTTTAGTTTGTTCATCAACGATCTACTAACTGTAGTTAGTAAAAAATCGGGTAAAAAATTTAGGTATATTTTTGAATTCGAGTATGACTTGTTGTGACCATGTCAAGGCGATCACTGGCAAAGTTTATGGAACACTCAGACGGCTTTGGATGTATGCCAATATTCTGCCGACTTCTATGCGCATAAATCTGCGGTTAGGTCGCTATTACAACCTCACTTTACATTTGGATCACTGATATTCCCTCGACTAGATGCCGCATGCAAGCGAAAACTGATAGTAGCTTTCAATGATTGTACTAGATTTGCTTTTGGTTTGCGCAGATTTGACCACATTACTCCTTTTAGGAATAAAATCATTGATTGTTCTCTGGACGTTTACTTATTGCGCAAAGCACTGCTCTCACTCCATAAAATGTTGTACAGTTGCGTACCTGCTTTTATGAATTTTATGCACAGTGAAAAATATTTGAATCTGGTCTTACCTCGCTTTAAACACTCAGTACTTGATGGTTCTTTCTTTGTCCACGTAACTCGTGTTTGGAATACACTTCCACACACGATCGGTGGCTTCCTTTAGGCGTTTGATCAACGATTTTCTGCGTCCTAGTTAATATGATTTTGCACATTCACAGTTCTGGGATATTTTCCTTTTTTGTTTAGCCTTAGTTTTGAATAACTTTGAATTATTTTTTTTCTTTTAAGTTTTCTTTTTAGTAACTTGTGTATGTCTCTTTTTTTTCTATTCTTTTTACTTTTTACTTTTCATTTTTTATTCTTTCATTATGGTTCTCACTAGTGCCCCTCTGAGGCTCTTATTATTTGATATTGAATTTTATTTTGTTTCGATTAATGTACTAAAGTAAAGACTTTTGTCTTATTGTACTTTTCTGCAATAAATATTATTATTATTATTATTATTACTCTGTTTTATAGCTGCACAACCTCAGGTCTATTGACTTCAATGTACCGCTATATCTTTATTCATACCGCTGTACTTTATCTGGCACGCCTACTACAACAACGTTTGAAGCAAAATAAACACCTTTGTTCTCATACCATTTCGAGACAACAACTTTTCTGTCACGGCTGATCACCTTTTCCGTACATCAGCGCCTTTTCCTTCGCATCTTTGCATCAGTCGGTACAGGTGGGTTCTGAAAACGATTGACACGAATTGTTCCAGCAGCAAGTATTTTTCTTTTCTCAAGAATTTCCAACAGTGAGTATGTTGTGAAAAGTTGTCTATGTGGAATTTATGGACTACCGAATTTCGTGGTATTCGCTTTAATAACTCAAGAGCAATACCCGCACTGAAACCAAGTTTTTTTTTCAAGAAGGCCGGTTCGATTTGAGTGGTAAAGCCTTTGTGGGCAATGAAGTCGTATAGCATTCCAGTTTGACTGCATAGCAGATAGAGCTTTATGCTTCATCTACAATGCATGGTAAAGCGACACGAAATATGTAAGTAGTGGTAAGCTACCAAATTATACAGCTGTTGACCTGTCAATTATCATAAATGTAATTGGTTTCTCGATTTCATTGCAGAATTAGGCATTAGGCATTATACCCCATGGACATGACTTTCCTCGTATATATTGTTTTGTCAGCAGACGTCCTTTGAACGGTATAATCTGCTCATCATCGACCAAAAAGGGTTTCTTCCAATTGGTGTTCCAACAAACATTTTCGAACTGAATCCATGATCGCACACGATAAAATTTATCATTATTATTAGGTATATCAACTGTGTGTCTGCTACATACATGCAAATGCGTAAGAGGTGCATAAAATCGACTGCGTGATATCTCCGTGAATATTGGCAATGCATTCCCCTTTTCCCGAAAACATTGTGATCCGCGGAAATTTCAAAATTCCCATTATGCAATGTAGTGCGTAAATATTTGGTTTTTTGTTATAATCAATTGGCAACACTAATTAAAAATGCCAATACATAAAGTTTTCTTTTTGAGTTTTTTTTAATGTTTTTATGGATTTCTTCATATAATCACAAATCCTGCACACTATTGGGTCCTGCAAGGTAATTGAAAGATTCGAGTGAGTAAAATTACTCAGTGAGAGGATTCCTATTATCTACATACATCACACTACACACTCATCCACTCTACGTCTATACATTCGATCGCCGCTAAATAATTGATCACTTAGGCCATTGCAACTGATCACTTAGGCCATTACAACCGATCACTTAGACCCGTCTACATATTCGATCACTGAGACCTAAATAATTGATTACTTAGGCCATAACTGTAACACACACACAGCCACACAAACAATCAACCAAACAACTAGAATACAGCTAGATACAATAAAGTTTCAATACTATAGATTGACTATACTACTCTACTTAGTAATATGAAATCTAAAAAACTATAATATCCACTCACACATTCATTCACTAAGGGGTTAATGCATTCGATCACTGAGACTTTCTACCCTTGTTCTTGGGCAACATCCATCCTTTCGATCATTGAGACTTTGTTGGATCACTCACTTTAGACCACCATTCAGTCACTTAGGCCACTTGCTGCCACACAGAGCCAATCATACAACTATGTATAGCAAATCATCAGGCTAACTACAATTAAGGACCAAAACTATAGATTACACTACTTATTATACTACTTCTTAGTAATATTAAGCTTAACGAAATCTGAATCCACTCACCAACTTATAGGTTATTCTACACTTTTTTTTAACTTGTATCCACTTTTTAATTTCTCAGCTAAATATTCGCGCACGCGGGAGGACTGTCTGACGACTAAATAAAATGAACAGTCGCAGTTTCCTTATTTTCACCTTGATACTCGATAGCCTGTTCTGAGAGTTATTCCCAGAAACCCAAATTAACATGGACAAGGATAATTACTTTTACAAGCATCCTCTCACCGGTGCCGACCTATACAGATTATTTTCGGTTCCTTCGTTTCAAGGACATTACAGGAATGGTTAGTTAGTTAGTTTTTATTGCATACGAAATAACTACGCCTAAGAGATCTAAGCATTTTATTTTATTTTATGTTATTGTCGGCATCTACCTTTAATATTTTGTGACAATACAGATAACTAATCGAACAGGATAATTGAAAGCCACAAGTCACATATGTTGCGAGTCAATTAAAAAAATTTGCAACGTCTCACTCGAATATAAAATCGACGATGCCTCCTCGTTTCGACCTAATGTTGGAAGACCTCAATTCTTTCTTAGAAATTTACTGGAAATTTGTTCCTTCGAAGTTTTATGCATTATTGGAATAAAATTGGCATAAATGAAAGTATTGTATCTGAAAATAACTCCAATTGGCCACCAAAGTGAATAAAAATTCTACCAAAACATTTTCTGTAAATTTCTAAAAAAAAAAAAAAAATGTCTATTTTACGCTCATAAAAATTGTTGTCGGCCTCCAAAAATGCGTATAAATTCTAAGAAAAAATTGCCAGTAAATTTTGATGAAAAAAATTAGGGCACATCATATCGAGGGCGAGGCATCGCCGATTTTATATTGGAGCTAAGCATTGCATTGCTCTGGTAAAGGATAGAAACTTGGATGTGTGCCTGAATATTAGGAACTTTTACTGTTATAATAACAACATTTATACAGTCGTACATCAAGTCAATAACAAATCGTTGCCATGGGCCGTATTCACTAACTCGGAGAGTTGTGGAGATGATCTCTCCACTCGGAATTCTCTAACTCATGGAATTTTTATTGAGAATTACGAAACTCTTTATTCCACTCGGCAAAACTCTCGGCAGTGTTAGTTGTGGAGAAGTAAGAAAAATATTTCTCAACTGACAGTATTGGCTGCTTTTATTGTCCTTTGTGAAGGTACCAATGTACCTAGGATTTTCAAATTCTATGGATTCACTGCATATCCTGGCTATGTTTATAAAAATTATGGAAATCCTTGCAATACTTACAGAGAAAAAAGGATTTCGGTGGTTCAAGGTACCCACTAAAAATTGCAATTCATACGAAAATGGTCAATTTGGTCGTCTTCCAGTACAGAAGAGATGCTATAAAAATTTTAAATATGCACGTTAAAGCTTGTATGTAGGATGAAATCGCATCTAAATTTTGTACCCTAATTAGGTATGCAATTAGTTTTTGAGTCTGGTAAAAAGTTTTCGAGATAACTGCAAAAGATGTGAATCAGTCCTTCTTAAGATGAAAAAATGGACGTTTTTTGGTACAAAAATGGATGTATTTTCAACTCATCACTATGAAGAACTGGTAAGTCGTGGAAATTCACTTTCCATGAAAAAAATGTTACAACAGAGTGTTAATGGATGTAAAACAAAGAACGGTAGAAATATATGCAAAATATAGGATCTGGGGTATATATGACCCAAGTGCAAAAAATCTGTTTTTTGGTGGTAAAAAGTCAGTTATGAAGTTTAAATGATCAAAAAAACAACTACACCACTCGATTACCCGCTTCTCCCTCTTTGATACCAAACGTATTTTGGACAACCTCCAATGGGGGGGGGGGGGGGTACGACCCCCATCCCCAAAAGCCCCTCCCCAGAAATTGTTCACCCATTTTTTTGTACTCTAGACCGTAAATCCGTAGGAAGAAATTCCAATGCTCTACGAGATCCTCCCACACAGAGATAGCCGTCCTTCAATATTTCGATACTTCTGACGTTTTCTTTAACTCCCCAAGTATGTTAGAGAATCTCGAATGGAGAGTTTTAAACGGGGAAAACGAAAATTCTCATCTTCCAAACTCCCAAACTCTCCGAGTTACAGAATCCGGCTCCAGGAGTACGTTAGACATTTTTGCAACGAACAAACTGGCTATATAAGCGGACACAACACTTGAACTGTTGTATCCATACTGACCCCTGCTCTGCTCTTAACGAAGCCCGAGGCTAGAAACATCTACCAGCTAGAGGATGGTAGAATAAGTTTCTACGACCATAAAGGTGATTACTATCGCGGGTAATCACATTTCAGCCACGTTTATTCAATTTGTCCCAATTATGGACAGCCCGATGCACAATTCGCAAGATGGGGCGGGGCGTAAAGATTTTTGTATAAATCGCAAATTGATTAAAGGAATATTTATTTAAACACATTTTTAAATTTGTCACCCAATTTTTATTGAAAATGATTTAGAAATGAAAATTCAATGATTTTTTTTTTTAATTTCTCTGGCTTGCGGAGCGGGGCTGCCAGAAATTTGAACTAAATTAAATAAATTTTCAACATAATCTTTTTGAAGTTAATAAGCAGAAAATAACGTTTTCCGATTTTTAAAATTCAAAATTTAAAATCGGGTTTAAGAGTAATCAAAAAAGAAAGACAAAAATAAACAAGCAACTTGGCATAATTCAGTATTAAAATCAAAATAAAAAACTGGTTAAACAGAAAAGTTCAAGTTCAAGTTTGATTTATTGAGTCCAATTTATAAAATACACATTTTTTCTTTTTTTAAATCTTAAACCTAATTCCGCACAGAGGTACGTCTGTATCTGCCTGACTTGCTGATATGCCTGGCTTTACAATTATGGGATTATATAATAGGTGGGAGATTCAACTATTACTAGTTCAAGTATTATGATTATGATTATAACATTGGGGATTAGTGTAAAGAGTATACTTGCTCCCGGTATACAGAAACTACTTGTCTAAATGACACTAAAAATACCTTAAAACTAAATAACATTTGTAACCAGGACCATTTAGGCCCAATACTTTGGTAAAAGTATCTAAACGGGTGTGAATTACCCTTACAAATGCTTGTTTCGGTTAAATATTGTATTGGCTATGGGTACATACGACTGTAGAGATCTATTAACTGGGTGTACTTTTATCACATTATTATCACTTTGGTTTACACAAGGCGGAAACTAGTTCCCTAGTACATAAGGTACAATGTTATCCTCTGTAATTATTTAATAAAGCTTTTGTGTAGAAGGGGATCGTTAGTTGATCTGGAGAGCTGGGAAAGAATGAGTTGAAGGTGGAATCGTGGAGTATGTTTATGGGGGAGATGTAGTAGCTATCAGTCAGAGAATCGTTTCTGTTTTCAATGAATACATTATTGACTATTGGGTTTGGATGGTTTTCAAATTTATTCAAGACTTTTTCGCCCAGATTTATCAAGTAGATCATTAGGGGTGCTATGCTTGCTGCATTGTATACATATTTATTAGAGTACCATTTGAAGCTGTTTGGTTTTCGGAATTTACCGATACAATGTCTCAGAATTCTTCTTTCAAATGTTTCCAACTCAGAAGCAACATTGGGGGTAATATGCATCCATGACATGAAACCATAGCCTAAGATGGGGCGAATGAGTGATTTGTACAATAGTAGTTTGGAGTTTTTAGATAGATGTTTTGAGTTTAACAGGGGTCTCAGAATGGCTGCTGCCGCTTTTGCTTTTTTTATGGTTTTCCTCGCGTGAGGATTGAAGCGCAATCTGTTATTGAGGTTGATGCCTAGGTACGATATCTCTTCTTTGAGTGGGATTGATCTATTGTTAATTTTTAGAGTTAGTGATTTGCTCTCGCGAACCGCCAGGTAATGCCCCTTGCCACTCGCGTTTCTGAAGCATATTATACCAGACTTTGATTCGTTGATTTTAAAACCCCAATTATTATAGTACTCCAGAAGGGTGGGTATGAAACGTTGTATTTTACTCATCGCCGAGTGTGGTCTCTCATCTTCAGCCAGGATGAACGTGTCATCAGCATAGAGAATAGCTGATGGTTCGTTATTGAGAAAATTCCTGAGGGGGAAGTCAAAAAGAAAGATGTTGAAAAGAAGAGGGCCCAAAATTGAGCCTTGAGGTACTCCAGATCTGACTGGAATCCAGTCTGACACCTGCTCAGCCACAGAAACATAGACCGATCTATTTTCAAGGAAGCTATTGATCATTATTATAATGCTAATAGGACAGTTAATTTGAATCAATTTATATATAAGTCCTTTGTGCCAAACTGAATCGAACGCTCTTTCAATGTCGATGTCCAGTCCGATAGTGCAGCTTTTCTTTCGTAAGTTGTGTGTGATTTTGTTAGTTAGCGATATGATTGCTTGGCTCGTTGAATGACTTCTTTTGAAGCCGAATTGATTGGAAGGAATTATGGAATGCTCTTCGCAGAAAAGCTCTAATTTTTCTGCAATAACTTTTTCGAGAAGCTTTCCCATCGTGGGAAGTAAAGAAATGGGTCTGAAATCCTTGATCTCTTTCGAGTTTCTTACTTTCGCGATTGGGATCAATTTGGCAAGCTTCCAGGAGGATGGAAAAAACCCATTATTGATGCAGTGGTTGAATAAGGTTGATAATATATCATCTAAAATATTAGGGCATTTGCGGAGAATGTAATTGGAAATGCCGTCGTGTCCAGAAGACTTCTTATTATTACTATTGGTTCTGTAAATTTCAACTTGTTCTCTGCTTGAGAAACAGTCTGTATCACTGGTGGGGTTTGAGGCTTTGTTTGAAGCAGAGAATTGAGTCAGGCTTTGATTTAAGTGCTCATTTTTGAAGCGATTCAGACTTCTTGTCACCTGCGACAGTAAGACTCTATTTTGTGTTGGAGTGTTTTCGGAGTATATATCGGAGTAAAAGTTATGAAAGGCTCCTAGCTTCTCCTCAATAGTAACGAGCTCTTGATTCTGGTGCGTGAGTGAATTATTGACTATATCGGTACCAAAGATTTTTCTACCGGTGATCCTGTCGATCTCTTTTCTTGAATGCATCGTTTAGGTCCACTTTAACTCTTTCCTTGATAATTTGGCTGAGACATTTAATTCTTGAATTCAGTTCCCTGTATTCTGCATTTACTCTGTTACAGAATCTGTGAAAAATTCGTTTTTGCTTCTTAATCCAGGTTTTCCTGGTCTTGATTAGTTTTAAGGTTTCCCTAGAAATATGCTTGAATTTATGATTCGTAACCGGAATGATCTTAGAGTGTCTGTCTTTACAGTTATTAATTTCCACACTAATGGAATCCAGCAGTCCGTTAATCTCATTATTCGTTATATTGGTATCCTCGGGTATTACTATGGAATTCAATTTATGATGGAGATCTATTTTGAAAGCACCGCAGTCAGTCTCTGCGAAGCTAGTGTATGTTAAAGGTGCAAGAGGAATAGGTTCGAAGCCTCTGATATCGAAGTTAGCAATTACCCCAAAATGGTCGGAGGGGGAAGGTATTGTGTGGCACTCCGTGTCCCCTTGCCCGTCAAACAGTTCCGGGGAGCAGAGAAAGAAATCCAACTTCGAGGCAGATCTGGGAAAGGTAGGACCCCTGGGTGCCAAAATATCAAGAGTGAGGAATGGACCTGTCTGCAACCACCAGTTTTGTAAAAGATTGCCGTTCCGGTTATTTCGTAAGTCACCCCAGCTAATATGTCTAGCATTGAAATCACCGCCTATGATTGTTAAATCAAAGTTGTTAGATAATGAGAGGAGACTGTCTAAATCATTAGTAATATTAGGGCTAGTATTGCACGGGATATAGATGCTACCAACTAGAAGTTTTTTCAAGGTTCCTTGGTAATCCCTAAAGGGTACCGAAATCAGACATGAAGAAAAAATGTCGCTGCTGAATGAAATTCTATCGAATTTAATACTACCATCAATAATCGTAGCAGTACCTCTACCACAATTGTTCCTTACCACATTAAAGCCATTAAAAGAAATTCTATGTCTATCATTAAGTCTAGTTTCTGAGATAAAACTAATATGGGGTTTTATATCCTCCAACATTAACTGCAGCGATAATCTCCTGTCTAATGAAATTAACGAATTCATATTAAGTAAGAGAATCTTTAAATTAGATTGTGTACTCATCCCAAAATTGAAGCTGCGAAAAGTAGATAAGCGACTGCTTTCTCTTCTTCAGATTTAATTGCCTTGTATTTGGGCCAAAATTCCCTGATCTTCCTGATCAGCTCAACAAGTGGAATTTTAAACAAATATTGCGCTTCTTTTAAAAATTCATTCATAACATTTCCGTCTGACGTATTCTGGTTTGAACTATGTTCCTGAGCTCCACTTTTGAGCATATCTGCATATGAGACATGAGGGATTACTATATTACCAACTTCTTTATTCATTAGATTGTTGCGAGTTACCGTTTTTTTTCCTTTAACTTAATTTTTAGGGACTCTCTTTTAATTTTGTATTTTTGATATTCCGGGCAACTCTTATAACTGGCTGGGTGATCCGGAGCCATACAGTTAACACATTTAGGAGAAGGTCTTTTATCTCTTTCAATCTTGAAACAGAATTCAGAATCGTGGTTTTCCCCGCAAATGACACACCTCGCGTCATATCCACAATAGTCACCAGTGTGCCCATATCTTTGGCACCTAAAACATCTGGGAATACTCTTTGTTCTTTTTTTTCCCATCTGATCCTCTGTCTTAATACATATTTTAAGCCGAACGACAAAAATATTTAATGGCAAGTCTATTTTTCGTGAGCTAGGTGTCGAAAATCTATAAATTTTTGAGATTTTAGTATCAGGTATCTGAGTAGAAATATCAGTTCTAATCCAATCTAATTCTACATCACCATCCAAACCGACCAACATAATCGAGGGTTTTTTAATTTCTTTAGGGGAAAAGGAAAAGGCATTAATTGCGGAATCCCTGAAAACAGCGATTAGGTCCTTGTGCAATTCCAATATGATTTACAAAAATCTTTGTTTTTAAATATTCTATGTTAATAAAATAGAAATTAACATCGTCTAAACCTAGTTCATCTATCCTACGCTTAATTGTAGAAGTTAATAGATTCGTATTGACTCCAAAAACAAAAATTGGAGGGCAAAAGCTCTTTGGCTTGTTTATTTTGTTCACTATACTAGTGTTATTATTATTCATTTGAAAGTTATTTTTTAAAATTCCTGTACTTAACTTACTTCCTGCTTGTCTTTTCCTATTATGCGGGATTCCATCAGAGAAGCTAATAGACGGCTCGATTTCCGTTTCCATTAACTCTAAAGATGCGTATCTATTTTGGTACATTATCTCAGTATTGTCATCAACGACGGACTCCTTGTCCACATTTCTCCTTCTCTTCTTTCCGGCTACCGTGATGAAATCATTTGCAGCTAGGCTCAGTTTCTGTTTAATGGAGAAAGATAAATTACTAATTGAATTATTACCACTTCCTGACAAGGATACCTTCAGCGTATCGCTAGGGCTGGGAAAATTAACTTTTGATTGGTTTACGACGTCATCCTTCTTGGATGTTCGTTTGACTCCAGTACTTTCTTTTGGTTTGAGTTGTATGTCGCCCTTATGACTACTAAAATGCTGATTGAGTATAACCGAATGAGGGGACTCCTTCGGTGTTTTTATTTTGTATTTGTGCTGATGGTTGCCGCCATTATTAACAAAGCCCAAAGACGCCATTTGCAAATTAGGCTTCTCTTTTGATTTAATTCCAGAGGTATCCGCATTTGGGATTGTTAGATTCACTTTTTATTGACTAGAAGAAAATCCTTCTCCGAGTCCAGCTCCAATATTGGGAGGAGCCTGGGGAGTAACAGAATTACAGACAGGATCTTGCTGCTGCATCATACCGTCAAAAGCGAGGCCTGGAAGTGTTGCCCGCCATGCGTCATATTCCTTTTCAACTTTGCTGTTTATAACAGCAATATCATCATTGGTTAACATCTTAGAAGGCAGGCTTAATCCTACCTCCGATTTATCACCACTGGTACCCGACATGAGTCCTAGCGCTCACTAAAACTAATTAAGAATATACACCACCCGGGGCTAAGCACGCTTGCCCCGGAATTTAAACACCAGGACACCCCTTACTACCGAACAAATTTGGCTCTTTTATAGGAAAAGAATACTAATTAACTCGATTTTAGAAAACTCGACCACTTACTGTAACCTTATACACCTTATTTATATTTTCTTAAAGAAAATATATACAAAATAATTGATTAAATTTCTCCCGAGTGAAAATGCCGTCAAACTACACCAACCGCCATCTTCCATCCACCCGTTAAACAGAAAAGAGATATATAAACAGAAATACAATGTAAAATAAAAAAAAAGATAATAGAAAAATAGAAAAACACATTATGTAGGAATATTAGTATAATGAAAAAAATATCTTCTTGAATATCCCAGTAGTGTCCACCCTCTGAATCTCACTAATGCGGATGACGTGTGGGTAAAGAAAGAATGACGAACTAAGGAATTTTCACTTTTCGTACAAGTAACAAGGCTCTTTTGAGTATATTATTTTCTGTAATAATGTTAATACTCTTTGGATCAAATAGGAATCTATCGAATATCCCAGGAGAGAATCACGATATGGGGACACATGGTCAAACATCTTTAAACCAAACACAAACCTGGTGCAATCATTGAAAACAACATTTAGCCTATTCAGACATATACAATCCAAAGTAGAGTATATCACGCTACCATAGGTGAAGTTCGGAACTAATAATGCCTTAACAAGTTTCATACGAAACTCTGACGATAGATATTCAAAACTGTCGGAGGCCTCCAAAGACTTTACCAATAATATTTGTAACATGATCACAGCAGCTCATTTTGGAGTTAGGATAAACACCTGAATTTTTAACTTTTTGCTGGTATTGTAAAATGATGTCATTCAATATTATCGCTGGTAATTTAGAAGTGTCCACTGTAGATCTGGATATGAAAATGCAGTTAGATTTTCTGGAATTTAGTTTGAGTCCGACAGATACTGACCACTGAGAAATCCTTCTTAAATCTGAACTGAGTTGATATACATACATACTCATGCAGTGATTCCAATGAACCAAACATACAGTTGGACATCATCTGCATACGTGTGTATTTTAGATACTCTTAATATGATTTGGTAGATCGTTTATGAACAAACTAAATAAAAGGGGACCCACTATCGATCCTTGAGGGACTCCAAATTTGACAGGTAATTTGCTGGAGTGACTTATTGTGAGCGATTTTTTAAAAAACTTGATATAAATTGACCTGCAGAAGAGGAGAATCTAAATTGTGAAGACAGCTTACGAAACAAAAGCGTGTGATATATACTGTCAAATGCTTTGGAGATATCAAGTAACACTATGTAGAATAGACAAATTATTCTTATCAAGCGAGTCACGTATATCTGGGGTTACATTCAGTAAAGCTACGATACGCTCGAAAATATGCCATCATCTGTGTAGATATTATTTTCTCTAGGACTTTGGACAAATAGCCAATAGTATACTGATACGTCGAAAGTCCTCAGGAACATCAGGAGATGTCTTCTTAGGCAGTGCAATTACTAAAACATTCTTCCAAGCCTCCCGGACGGGAATCGAACCTACACTTGTTAGAATCGGTCAATGATGGAGAACAGAAGAATTTTTTAAGAATTTTTATTTTAAACGATTCTAAATCAAATCATAAATACAAGAGGAAAAAAACAACCGCCTCGTCCGGGGTTTGAAACCATAACCTTCTGCTTGCCGGGCGACTGTTCTTACCACTGAGCTAACCAGACAGATGATTTACCCTCTTGCATTTATCAAATTTGTAACTAACCTACTAAGCCACGTTTTGCTTTCAGCTGGCATTAACCAACCAGTAACGATAAAAGCGCACAAATAAATTGTAAATTCAATTTTTATTTATATTTTGTCCCGAACGAGGCGGTTGTTTTTTCCTCTTGTATTTATGATTTGACTTTAGACTCGTTAAAAATAAAAGTTCTTAAAATTCTTCTGTTCTCCACATCACGGAAAGTTGAAGTAGTTAAACAAGTGTTAAAAATGTTGAAACTACATAGGACATAATAAAATCTAAAAGTATTTTTAAATATCTAGGAGATACATTATCAGAGCCAGTAGCGTCCGATTTATTGGATTTAATAGCCAAGTGCACTTCAAGCTCATTTACAGAACGGAAACTAAAGCCTTCGCGTTCTTCAGAAGTACTACACATCATATTATCAGGAATATTAAACGAGCATAGTTCGAGTAGGTCGTAAAAAACTCTGACCTTTCTCATCAACAATATTTATGGAGTCTGGAGGAATATAGCAACAAAGAATGTATAAGTCATGCTTTAAGCGAGACATCTTAAGAGCAATAATTTGAATGTCGAGAATGTTGGTTGGTGTTGGGTTTTTACAGGTGAGGAGCTTCAGTATCTCCATTTCTTCTAAAAAATTTATAAGAATTGTCAAGGATTCAGCATCGCGAAAGTCATAATGCAACCAATTTTCAATGAAAGCTATTATATCGAAACAAGTCGAAACAGATATGATTTGAAGATTTGTGCAATTTTTGTACGAATCTACCTTACTTTTTGATAGAAAAGGGAAAGCGATTTGAATTTTCTTCGGATATTGCTGCTTATTTTAGATGTATTTCTAAGTTGCCGCCCAGAAGAGGACCAAAACTTGGGATCAAATAACTTACTTTTCATATGCATATGCATTTATCAATAAAACTTTTTTGAATTGTCTTTATTTTTATGTTGTGAACCTATTGTTTTCAAAAGTATCTATATATAAAATTAATATAATGTTTGCATATGTATAGTTAGTCTATAAGATGACAACCTTCAGCCTTATCTTATATTATACAGGATAATAAATTACAAAATGAATTTGAAAAATCTTATCTAGGGCATACCTACATACATACACTGTAGTACAATATTCGATTTGGATTGAAAATAGTATTACCAAAAAAAAAAAAAAATTATTTTCCTCAGTGAAATATGTAATATAAGTAGGTAGCAAATATTTGTGTTCGAATATGCTCTAAAATGGATATTTTTATTGCAGGGACAAGGACAAAATTCTGTGCTTACGTACGAAAAATCTCTTTATTCTGCTTGAATTTTTTTTTTATCTATCTTTCTAGTATTTGCCTTCTCTATTTCCTCATCCTTGTCCTCCTCCACCTTATTCTAAGTACCTATATCGTCAACAAAATGTACTCATAACTAAAAAGGATACTTCACAGTTCAGAAGCATCATCATCATATAAGGAGCTAAAGTAGAAATTAATGTAAAGATAGCGCTTATTGACATTTTCGACATCATATAAAAGCATCCCTCACTCTCCCCCTCCACACCCCGTTAACCATCCTCTCCACCCTTCCACACCCTTTCTCACCCTTTCCCCAAAATTTACAAAAGTGTAAATATTTTGAGGGTAATATGGATATGGATGTAGTTGGTGTGTGTGTGTGTGTGTATGTGTTTTTCTGTTTTGTTTAATTTTTTGTAAAGAAAAATATTGTTCACCCAAATCTACCTATGTAGGTATGTAGTAGATATATCGACAGAGGATGATAAATATATCAGCCTCACTAGCTCAATTTTATACGCTCTCCCCCCCCCCCCCCCCCTCCCCCTCCCACGTACCTGAACTTCATATAAATAGATAAATTTTCCTTGTGAAATATAACTTGAAGGTTGTGCTTTTTTTTCGGTTTTTGTTATCCTTTTTTTGTTTTTGTTTTTAGTGAGACTCAACATTAAAAACGACGTCGTACAGTATACACTAATTAACCCTTTAGTACCACCCATAAGAGGCTAAAGAAAAAAAAAAAATAAGTAGCATAAGAGCACTTTTATCGGATCTCCTCTTTTTGCTCTTGAGAGTGCCGCCAGGATATATATGTAGAAGAAGTTGATGAAACACGACAGGTTGTCTCTTCCCTGCTGATATTATCTGTAAATATTTCCCTTATTAAACGTTGATGCGTATAAATTGGAGCTCGTAAAAAGAAAAGCATGTTTACATGTTTTGTAAATACAAGGTGTTTTGTGTTTGGATCCTTTCGACGACGACGACGACGACGAAGACGACGACGCAAGTATATCCTTAAAGAAAGATACATTGTATTCACCCCCAAACCCGACCCGAGTATAGAGAGAAAGAAAATCTCTCTCTCTTTACGATATGGGTTGGGCGCATGACTCCACCCTCCTTCCCTCCCTCCCTTCCGGCCCCTCCTTCATATCCTTTTTCATTTCCTATTTGTGTTTCATTAAAAGGAAAAATGTTCATCCTGCTGCTGCTGCATGGGGTTAAACTGTTTGTCTCTTCTCTCCTCAACTTCAATTTCAATATTTTCCTGCTATATATGTATATGGGCGCCTCCATTAAAGATGATTTCATCCTTTTTTGTTGTGTGTTGTGTTTTCATAGTGGAGCAAGCACCCACCCCCTGAGTCCTCCTCACTCTGATAATAATAAACGTCAGCAGAGCACAGCAGCAGGTATATTATACTCTGTCTATACTCTTTTATCATAAAATATCGTGTACTTGTCTCGTCGTCGTACGTAATAGAAGGAAAAAAGCTCTTCACGAATAAAGGACAACAACAAAAAAAAAGGAGACAAAAAAACTAAAACCAAAAAAAAAAAAAAAACGAAATAAAATAAAATTTTCATCTGGATCAAAATCGTTCAAACAATTTGTGCTTAGCTTTTAGTAAGTGATGCGCGGCTTGTGCACCTCTATCGGAGTCCTGTGCGATGAGTTCATACTGTGACGAACATTTTATAAAAACCATTTTCAAAAGGATTCAAAGTCGAAAGAAAACTATTGTGAAATTCTATATTATAATTAGTTTCGAGATGTTTTATAACGGTGGTATTATATTAGATTTTATAGTGGCGGCGGGCAAAAACGTAACAGGCATTTTCCCTCATTTATTAAACATGTGCTGTTGTTCTGTTGCTAGTGGTACTGCTGTTCCATCAATTTCGTCACCGTAATAGTAGAGTAAAGTGCTGTGCTGCTCGTCGGGTTCACTTTTCCAAAAAAAAAAAAATAAAAAAATAAAGGGGGTCGTGTTATTTCATTTCGTTGTTGTGTATTCCCGTAGAGTGCCATGAATACGTTTTGTGGTGGTGAATTATTCCCAAAGAATATATCAAAATTTCTTCTTCCAAATCGAAGAAGACATCTTTAGCGTTTAACAACATCTATACTAAAAAAAAAAAAAAAGGAGAAGAAGAAGAAAAATAAAAATAATGATATTTAGTCCACCAAAAAATTATATATATCTTGTTATCATCTCTCAGTAAATTATTAGTATAGTTCGTAAAAAAAAAAAGAAAAAAAAACAAAGTAACTGCACAAAAGCAACCTTATCAACGAATGTTATGTAAAAGTATATTACAAAAAAAAAAAAAAACAAAAACAAAAGAACTTAAAAAGTTTGTTTTTCCTCATTTCCACATATATAGCTTGTTGTCGTTGTTGTTGATATATTTTAAAAATATTATATAGCATATATACATACACTATATATAATGTATATAGTATATCTAGGCATAGCACTCTGTATACTAGAATTAAGAGTTATTGCATATTTCGCAATTTGTAGCGAATGAAATTTAAAAAAAAAAGTGCTATTTAACTTGATTGTTTGTTTGTTAAATTGGTACGGTTTTCGCTCCTTTTGAACCATATATATATATATACATATATATATATATATATAAGTGAAAGTGAATAAAAAAAAATATATATATATATGATATAATATAAATAAAACTGCTGTTAAAATAGTGATATTCGACACAAGTGTTGTAATATATTGTTATAAAAATATTATACAAATAATATCAAGGTAATTATTGCACAAAAAGTATATTATTATTATTATTTTTTACTTTTTTCATATTTCGTATTATTAAATTTTATATCTTTTGTTTTATTAAAGCTGCAGGTATACAAAAAAAAATAATAATTATGGTTACCCCATCTTCCGCTCGCTCATCAGTGATTTGTCAGTTTTGTCTGTACATAAATAATATTGTCTTCCTATATTTTGATCAATACATCTAGATACTATTAGAGACGTCGTCGTGCGTAACCCTACGGAAAAAAATATAAGCTCCCAATCCAATTTTTGTTTTTTGTTTTTTTTTTTTGTTTTTTTATTTATGTTTTTCAGAATCACATCAGCTCAATGTGAAAAACAAAACAACATTTTGAGCAATCTAGAAGCTATACCTAACTTATACCTAGGAGGTGAACGTTTATGCTGAGAAAAATCATTGCTAAATTTTTTTTTTTCATGGAAGAACAGAACATAAACACATCCATAAATTTTCCTCTTACGATATTTTATGTGAAGACTTTAGCGTGCGAGCTAGCTTTAAAGTTTTTTGGAAGCACAGAACATGAGTAGTGTAACTCTTTAACAGATTCTATTATTTTTGGGGTATACCAAACCAAACTCAATTCTCCCCTCCTCTCTCGTTTCCCCGCCACCCCTTCCCCCCGCCTAACATTCTCATTCTTCCTTTTCATCATCATATGGTTGTGCAATTAGTGATATTAAATTAGGGACTCGTTCCTGACAAGCGAGTATGATGAGGTTTATATGTTGGGACCGCTGCTGGTCGGCAATTGAGCATACTAGTATTTTCGAGGATTTAGTGTATGGGAAAGGGGGGGGGGGATGGAATTGGGTGAATTTTATAAATTGATAATGACATACATACATATATAGATGTGTGTGCATATACATGAAAGCAAAAAAAAACAAAAAACCAACCTAGCTATTCGTAAGACGACTGACTATACAAGATACGATAAAAATATAAGACTGGGATTTTGGATTATATTCTGGAGGGAGGGGGGGGGGGGTGGAGGGGGTATATGAAAGAAGAAAATAATGAATATTAGTCTAGGCGCTATTAAGATTTATCACAATAACGTATAAGTACATTACATATATAGTATCTATATGGATTTATTGGTATTTTTTTTTACATTGTAATTTTTCGGTGGAAGAAGCAGAAGTAGACAGGCAGGCAGCCATATAGCTATAGTATAGTATAGACCACTATAATATATGTAGTTGGTATAAGTACTTGTGGTGATGCATACAAACTGTTGATTTAAAGATTTTTATGTAGGGCTCAGGACGAAACTAAAGTTTTGTAATATACACGTGTCCACATATAGGTGTGTCCATCCAAGGGCATAATAAGGTTGAATGGATGGATATCATATATTATATCAACACACAATGTATAGTTGTTGCTTTCCGGTTACGTCACTTAATTTAAGTTTTTGTTTTTTTTTGTTTTTTTTTTGTTTTCATATGTCCCACAGGAATATGAATATACATATAAAATAGAAAAACATAAATATGAAATGGAATTTTTATTTTTTTCAACACGAATTAGACAAGAATAGACAATAGTTCTGCGCAATAATATAGTTGTTGTAGTTTTTTTTTATCATTTTTTTTTTTTTGTTATTGCGTCTTGTTTTTTTTTATTGTTGATGGTTTTTTTTTTGTTTTTATCCAAAGAAAAATAAAATTTACCTATACCCCCTTTGTTTCATTATTATATTTATTGTACAGGATGATTTTGATACATGTGATTAGTTGAAGAGTTAGAAACAAAAGAATTAATGGAAGAGGGGGATTTCAGATATAGGGTGATTTATAACTAAAGTTTTTCCAGGTATATACTTGAGAGAACGATAGGTATATGTATCTCTGCTAATCCGTAATGAATCAATTTATTCAAATTTATCCAAAAACACTATGGTAGAGTACACAAGACTTACAGTCTTTTGAAGTGCCTACATTTAGTTACAGGAAAATGATTAAGAGATCAAGATAGATAAATTATTATTAGAAAATTAAAGTTAAGACTAGTGTGCCCTAACAGCATAGAAATCCTTTAAGTAGTACATAATATTACGTCAATAAAGTTGGGACCGCCATTTCATGGTAGAAAAGTTTTGAATACGTCAAAATTTAAGCCTCAATTAGGGCTAATTTAATGCCACTTCCAGGAATTTAATGCTCTTCTATTTTTCAAAAAATCCATGGATAATCCAACGTTATTAAAAGATAGGACCACCACTACTGAGAATAGGTTAAATAGTATTGTTACAGTAGTGTACAGATCCACCCTTGACCCTTCACACCTACCACCTATTCTCCTGGAAGGCTCTCCTATTTCCTTTGTATGTCGGGTAAAAAATTTAGGTATATTTTTGAATTCCAGTATGACTTGTTGTGACCATGTCAAGGCGATCACTGGCAAATTTTATGGAACACTCAGACGGCTTTGGTTGTATGCCAATATTCTGCCGACTTCTATGCGCATAAATCTGCGGTTAGGTCGCTATTACAACCTCACTTTACATTTGGATCACTGATATTCCCTCGACTAGATGCCGCATGCAAGCGAAAACTGATAGTAGCTTTCAATGATTGTACTAGATTTGCTTTTGGTTTGCGCAGATTTGACCACATTACTCCTTTTAGGAATAAAATCATTGATTGTTCTCTGGACGTTTACTTATTGCGCAAAGCACTGCTCTCACTCCATAAAATGTTGTACAGTTGCGTACCTGCTTTTATGAATTTTATGCACAGTGAAAAATATTTGAATCTGGTCTTACCTCGCTTTAAACACTCAGTACTTGATGGTTCTTTCTTTGTCCACGTAACTCGCGTTTGGAATACACTTCCACACACGATCGGTGGCTTCCTTTAGGCGTTTGATCAACGATTTTCTGCGTCCTAGTTAATATGATTTTGCACATTCACGGTCCTGGGATATTTTCCTTTTTATACCCTAGATGAAATCTATAGGGGTATACTAAGTTTGTCATTCCGTTTGTAACACCTCGAAATAATGATGGTAGAGCAAAATGAATTGGACACCCACGCATAATATTAAAAGTTATTTTGATTTTTGCATTTCCGTCTGTCCGTCCGTCCGTGCGCACGATAACTCGAGAACGCGTTCACCTAGAAAGCTGAAATGTTGTACACGGACATTAAAAAAAATAGTAAAATTAAGTTCGAAAATGAGACAAATCGGGCAACTCCTTCGTGGGGTTGCCATACAAAAATTTCATTTTCCCCGATATATTTGGACACTACCTGAGAAAACGTCGACATAGAAAGCTGAAATTTGGTACACTGTGATTTTATACTAATAGCAAATAAAATTTTAAAAGTGGGCTAAATCGGGCAACCCCTTCTTGGTGTTGCCATATAATAATTTTGGTTTTTTACATATACTTTGAAAACGATCAGTCCTAGACATTTTTATTGTACTAAAAACTTCTTCAGAATAAGAAATCCTATAAAATTGGTTATAATCATTTTTTCTGTCTGACGAGCCGTTCTAGAAATATATGCGAGAAACCAATGCAAAAAATCAAAATTGCTCAAATGGGTGACCATGCGAAATTTCATACGTGCATTCATCTAGGGTATCATAAGAATTGGTCTTAGACCAATTCTAGCTTTTTCACTTGTTTGTTTAGCCTTAGTTTTGAAAAACTTTGAATTATTTTGTTTTCTTTTAAGTTTTCTTTTTAGTAACTTCTGTATGTCTCTGTTTTTTCCTATTCTTGTAATCTTATTTTTAATTTTTTTAACTTTTTTTTTATTTTTTCATTGTGATTCTCACTAGTGCCGCTCTAACGCTCTTATTGTTTGATATTGAATTTTATTTTGTTTTGATTAATGTACGAAAGTAAGGACTTTTGTCTTATTGTACTTTTCTGCAATAAATATTATTATTATTATTATTAGTGTGCGCTGCATAATATTTTAGGGCTCAATTTGGACTAATTTAATACCACTTCCCCGAATTTTAAGCTCTAGTACTTTTTAAAAAAATCTATGGATAATCCAACTTTAAAAGTTTGGACCACCACTACTGAGAATAGGTTAAATGGTATTGTTACACTGCACTGCATAATATTTTAGGGCTCTATTATGACTAATTTAATGCCACTATTGCACACTATTGTAACAATGCTACTTAACCTATTCTCAGTAGTTGGGGTCCTAACTTTTAATAAAGTTGGATTATCCATGGATTTTTTTAAGAAGTACTAAAGCATTAAATTCGTGGAAGTGGCATGAAATTAGCCCTAATTGAGCCCTAAATTTTGACGTATTCAAATCTTTTCTACCATGAAATGGCGGTCCCAATTTAATTGACATCATAATATCGTATAATTAGGTGTAGAAATTAAATTGGATTGTGCAATTGACTAACATAGTGATATAATAAACAATATTGAAATTAGATGGACTATACAGATTAATAGGATTATTAATATACCTACAAGAGAGAAAAGGTCAAAAAAATATTGTAGAAAAAGTAACAAGCAAAAGCAGTTAAGTTCTAAATTTCATACGAAATAAAAGGAGTAGATCTAATATTGTAAAATAAATTTACTCATGTTACAAATGTTAATTGTATACAGTTTAACAAATACACTTAGAATTAAACAAAACCTAAAAGAAATAGCCGAAAAGATAACAGTCCCATTGATAGCAACACATTATATTGTTAAAAAATTTTTTAGGCCAGCCCGTCCCTTTAACTCGTACATGAATTTGTCTGTCTGTGTTTTTATTTATATATATATATATATATATTTTCGACACTCTCGTAGACCCACTTTTCGTCATCACAGCGACCTGAAATTTAGCACACATGTCGCGTGACAATTGAATCTATCAAAATTTGAACCGGAAATTTAAATGGAAAATGGGGAAAATCATCTGAAAATTTGGTACAAATTTGATTAGTGATAAATCCGTTTCAGGAAAAATGCAGAGTTTTCCGAATTTTCCCAAAAAAAATTTCCGGAATTTTCCGACTTTTCCGTAAAATTTTCCGGTAAAAAGTTTTCTAAATTATGCAGGATCAAGTTCCCTATCAACTGGCATCATTACTTTCTCTCCGACAATGGTGAAAACTTGCAGAAAAAATCGAGGAAAATTCATGTAAAACGCTTTTCCGGAGTTTTTCCGACCAAGGAAGCGTTTGAGCGTTTTGCAACCTAAGACAAAGTTGTAGAGCGAAATGAGTTGCATAAAGTTGCTTTTGTGGAAAACTCCATGGAAAACCCGGATGATTAGTGATAAATCTGTTTCAGGAAAAATGCAGAATTTTCCAATTTTTCTGGAAAATTTTCCGAAAATTTCCGGATTTTCCGACTTTTCCGGAAAATATTCCGACAAAAAAGTTTTATAAGCTATGCTGAATCATTTTTTTTCCGTCCAACTGGCATCAATACTTTCTCTTCAACAATCATGAAAACTTGCATGAAAAATCGAGGAAAATTCATGTAAATTTTTAAAAAAATTACATAGTAATAGGAAAAGTCTGTGGAAAACATGGAAAATCGGGAAAATTCATGTTATATGGGATCAAGTTGGAATACAGCTAAAAAGCGCTGTTTAAAACATAATTTGAATTTCAGAAAACCGTTGCAGTACTTCAACGATTTGATACACGACAAATTTTTGTTTTCGGATCGGCACCAAACATGACTTAAAAATTGTTTTAAAATATCTCCATGCAGCACGCGTAATAACAATTTAGTTAACGTGAAAAAGGCAGAAATAAAAATAAGTAAAAAACGAGTTTTCAAACAAAACTGAGGCCAAGCCGCATGAAAAAGTAGAAAATAAACTTTTTTTCACACACAGAGGTGGACTCAGATTTTATTCGCTGACAATCACCGATATATTTCAGTATGATCAATCAGAGGTAATAAGTGATTTGATTCATGAAGAGAAAGAATATTCAAGAGAAATGTCCCAATCAAAAAATCTGAGTCCACCTCTGTGTGTGAAGAAAAGTTTATTTTCTACTTTTTCATGCGGCTTGGCCTCAGTTTTGTTTGTAAACTCGTTTTTTACTTATTTTATCTTGAATATGCTCACACCTCTCACACTCTGGATATAGAGTACGGTAAAAAATTCCAGGTTTTTGCCGCTTGAACAAAGTAAGAGCCCTCTTGAACCATTTTACGATAACGGGGAATTAGAATATTACGATGGCGTGACGAATTCAGGAGTTGGATGTTATTCGCAAGATAATAAGGTTGTCCCGTATTAATGAGTTTTTTTGGAGGAAGTGAAGTGACTCGCGCTTTAAGTATATACATCCGACCAGCCTAGTTTTAATGTCAGCAACGTCGTCAATTCTACGAAGACCGAAAACAAATCTCACACAATCGTTGAAAGTAACATTGATTCTGCCTAGGCAGGTAGAGTCTAATTTTAGGAAGTTTAGGCTCCCAAAGGTAAAATGTGGTAAAATCAGAGCTTTGAGAGCTTCAGTTTGGTGTCTGAACTTAGAAATTGTGCAGAAAGCCAGCCATGCCCACAATAGACCTTTCCCAGAGCCAATCTGACCAGAGCATCTCATATATGCATTGAGCAAATTCCAAGATTTATGACTTCGTCAACAAATGTTAAAGTTTGTCCACCGAGAAACATGGAAGGGATAGGTCTGGTCAAAGTGCCACCACCCAATTGAGAGTTACCAGATCCTCATTGACTTGCTCCAAGCAATCCTCGAATATCGCTATCGATCCAGTTATATACAGTAACTGGACATCGTCGACGTATAAGTGGATGTTGAGGTGTTGGATAACACAACGGACCTAACACAGACCCCTGAGGAGCACCAAAGAGTTACAGATAATCGACCTGAAGTTAAAGTTGCCTATATAATAGATATAACAAAATAGGTACTCTGTCCCCATGTTCATATTCAGTTCAGATACATTTTGCATTTATGGCGCGCTATCTATAAACCTTACATTCTATCAAAGCCCAGGAGTTCTCTGTTGAGATTTAAAGCAACAGGGCAGTATAATGGACCCTGAGGTCGAACAACAGTATCCAAAACTACTTTGTACTGAACTTGTAGCATTGCTCCCGTAGAGGACCCGGACCCTTTCCTGATATGAAGTGTTCCAAATGTTCCAAATCATAACTAATGGTGGATGCTTGTGGGCTCTAAATAAAGAGTTTTCCTCGTATTTCTCCTAACTTCTTTTATTAATATACAGGCTCCACTCCGTTACAGCATCTAGTCGGCATCTTTCCTGCTAAAGATAAGTTGGAGATTATGGTTTAATGTTTAATTTGTGATTTTCAGTAGGTTTTTTTTAAAAAGTCACACGAAAACCTGTCGCTTGACTGAATTGGTAAACTTATTTTTTTTTCAATCGTCAATTGTAAGGTTCCTATATACTCCCACTCCAATCTTGCGTTTTTATTTGTGGTCGAAGTCGAAGTTGTACTAGTGCATTACATCCTTGGGATCCGTATGTAATTTCTTGCTCGATGAATAGATCTTCATATTCGTGTAATCTGCGCCTTTGGGGTTTTGGGGCTGTGGGCCTCAGCTCGATGATGTCGTAATTTCCTTCTTCCTCGCTGGTTGTCGTCCTCTTTATTTGGAAACTTTTCGTTTCGTTGGCTTCTATTTTATGGCTCTTGCACTACGTCAGACATAACTTTTGACCTTACTCAGTTAGTTGGGGAGGGACTGGGAAGGTTGGGTATATAGAACAGCTTAGGACTGACAGTTCCTAAGTAGTGGCTTCAGATTATCAGATAACGAGGTGACTGGGTTATCATTACCCTCAGTAGTAGTTCCCTTTGCCGTCGTAGAACGTTATTTTTTCATATTGGAAATAAATATTTGAGGTATCAGCCTTAGTTAAAAGTAGCGGTGATCGGTATCGAAAACCTTCAGATATGAGTAGATCCGGCAAATTGTTAATGACGGGGTTGGCCTGATCTGGGATTTTCTCTAATTGTTTAATAGTTTGCTTGAAATTTTATTGTTGGATAAGTGTTATGCTAGCGGCTTCTTAAACCACTTTATTGACATTTTAAATTTCCTTCGAACAAGTGGCGATGTACGGTCCTAGTCCATATCCCTACTCCTTGCTTAATGCGATTTTTTTTTTTTGTATGTACTTTATGTGACGCTCTGCGATATAATAAAGCTGTTCAAATAATTAATTTATTGTTCACTTCTTGATGTAGTTCTTCTTTTACTTCGGCAATTTGGCCAATGTTTCATGCTTATTTTCTATAAAATTGTTTTTTTTTTTTTTTTTTATATATGTATTAGACACCGTGACACACCACCGTGAGCAATTTCTCGTTAATTTAGGTTACCGCTGGGAAGTAAAGATGAAATTACTTCCTGTTTTTTTTCACTGCGATATTTTTTCACTTCAAAATATTTTGTTTTTCAAATTAAATAGTTTAAGACAACACACCAAATTCAAATCAACTCATTCAATTAATGCATACAGTTCAACCGCTGGATACCAAGTGTGTTCAACTTAGTCGATAAAATTAAAGTAGTAAGCCACAGACAGAAGTATATTTTCAGCTAACTTCCTACCTTTTGAAAAAAAAACGGGTTTTTTTTCTGTAGAAACTGAGGAAATTGAGAAGAGTTAGAAAAATAAAATTTTATTGCAAAATATTCTAATTCGAAGGCCTCCTACGTTTTGTTTGTTTGTTTCAAAAGGCAGGGAGACGGGGATCCCAAGATCGGAGACCAAAACAACTCATTGTGCGAACCTGCTAAAAACCCTCTCACCAAAACCTTCCAGTTCTCTTAATGAAGCACATCAGGTATTGATGACGAAGATTTTTCAGTTGATCTATAGATAGGAAGGCAGACCCTAGAGTATCCAGTCTGCTTCGGGTGCAGGCCGGATAATCACAGAGAAAGTGTTCGGTCGTCTCAGGCTCTCCTTACAGGCAGGACAGACACTCAGGGCTGTCAACATAGCTCATCCTTATTAGATAAGCGTGAAGCCAACTTATGCCAACCACAGTTCTGCATTGCTTTCTTTCGAGCACCAGGAGAAAGTCAGAGAAATACATATTAAGCCCACAAATAACAAGTTTTGTACACCTGCAAGTACTCAGATCTGCCCATCTCTTCTTATGCTTCATACGAACATCCGTTTTGATGAGAGACCCGATCACCAAGGTGACCACGCCTAAAACGGGTCCCGGTCCAAAAAAGGGAGAACCAGAGCTTTTCATTCCAGAGACCTTTCATTCCTCATGATCCCCATGTAACCAGGAACTCACTGAAGGGACACTTTGTTGTGGATGTACAGCTTATCGACCACCACCTATACTTACTTTACATTAAAGTCACTAACGACATATATTTCTCCTTCACCATCTAACTACCACTCGAATTTCTTATCTCGACCACACCAAGCACCTGTATATTGAGCACTTGGTGTGGTTGACAAACAGTTGCATAACTATGCTACTCAGAAAATCCAGGCTTGTTTGAAGTCTACATACACAAATTCCATTATATTAAATCAACAAGGTCACTTCAGTGGATCTCCTTAATATTTTATATTCTAACTATAACTAACTTGTGAAAAATATCTTTCCATTATATTTCCAGAGATTTTGATTAGTTTAAAAAAGTCAGGGAGATTTATTCAAACCGCCTTCCTTAATCTTTTCAAACTGCTGCTGTTAAATCTCACTTTTCTTTTATCTGCCATCAAGTTCGCATAAATCAATTGTTTTTCAATTTTACGTAACCTTTAACGTCCTTGAAATTGTCCATTGTGTGCTTCAAGTTTGTTATTGTTAGCAGAGAAGGATGAAATTTGTGTGATGGCGCGTGTATAACACAATCTTGTGATGAGAGGCACTTTGCATCTGCAGATATGTGGGAACCTACATACTTATATGTAAGTACATACAATATGTACTTTGAAAATTTCCACTGGTCCAGAGATTTTGCTAAAAATATTCTGACCTCGAAATTATGTATACAGAAACAGAGGAAGTAGAAGTATGTAGAATATTGTGTTGTCGCAAAGCATGTCGCCCATCATCTGTATACCTACACTTGTTTTTTTTTTTTTCTGAAATACGTAGTAGGTAGGTAGGTACTCCTGTAGAAAACAAACTTCAAATCTCCTACAATTCTTGCTTGACGTAAATGAAATTTCTAAAGCCTAGAATTAGTATGTAAAATAAATACAGCTAAAAGCTAGAGGATATCATCATTCTCAAGTTCAAGTTCTATATGAATCCTTAATGCAGTACTATACACTGCAAAGAGACTTTCTGTAACATAAATAAATTAATTAATATGGCAGGACTTCAATTATAGAAGAGTTGCTGTTGTGTATATGGTAACAACAGCATTTACATAATATACATATATGTGTATGTATTATTGCATTAGGTCATTTCTTATATCTTTTACGGTTCCTTATACTAGAACCGAACCAACCTAATTGGAGGTGTAACAAGGGAATTTTAAAACTCTAATTCTAAAAAAATTATATTTTTAGCATATTAGTTAGCGCATTTTTTGCAACAAATGTGCATTATCAACTTTTGGGCTGTGCCGGATCTAGAAAATGTTTGAGGGCGGTGGGGAGGGGGGGGGGGGCAAAGACCTAAGTTGCGGCCCCCTCTAACAACAGTCTTTATTTGGGACAAATTTTATTACAGTTCCTGGGTATACTAGGCACCATATACATATATGTATATTGATAGATGACCTATTATACAGGGTGTCCCACGTAACGTGTTCCCTGGGAATTTTTTCTCGAAAATGTGCGGAGATATCGAAAAAGTCCTAATAAAAAAAGTTACGCATCGTTAGTCAAGGTATCCTTTGGCATAGCCAAAGTGCTTGATAAAAGAGTTAGAAAAGGATATATTTAAAAAATGTCCTTTTCGTCCTTATTAAGGATACGTTTAGATTGCATTTTTGAATTCCGCAAATAAAACTAAAACGAAAATGTCATATTGAAAATTCCTTTATTATCGAGATATAAGACCTCAAATTGTACTCTATGAACCGTGATATCATCGAAGTGCTAGTAACAAAAGTTACACATCATAAGCCGGGCTATATTTTGGTATGGTAAACATTTAAAAAAAGCCACACGATTAAGGATATCTTCGGTTTGGTCCTTTTCGTCCTTTCTGAGGATGCATTTTGGATACATTGAATAACTGCAAATCAAATTAGAAAAAAAGTGGTATACCTACTGACAAATCTTCGCAAAAATAAGTTGAATCATTTACAGGTATGTAATATGTTGTCATAATTCCTGTGACAAAAGAGCCGGCATTTCGTCCCCGTTCAATTTTCAGATAAATTATTATTATTGCAAATAGTGAAAAAGTGGTAGAGCTGCTGATTACATACGGGGAATGATGTAATGCCGCAGAAATTCTAAGGAGTTATGCTGAGCGCTTTCCAGAAAGATGGTGCCCAACAAGGCAACACTTATTGCGAATAATAGAAACAGCTAGACATGCATCATGGACAGAGAGTTCTAGGCGACATAGAAGAACGGGAGCAATACTCAGGACCAGTATTATTAAATATATTAAATATATCCTTAGCAGAAAAGTTCGTTCGTTCCAAAACTGTCCGAAGATTGTCGAAAAACAAGCCGACATTTGTCCTATTGAAATTAGACGCCCTCGCCAAGCTTGTAGCTTGTGGCTTTCTTATTGATATAGGTTTGAATGTTTGAATGCCTCTTCAGAAAAGATCCAAACCAATCTCATCCAACACAACCTGATTTATCCCAAGAATTTGGACATGGGCGCTGTTGGGACAGAGCGAATTCGTAGGCTATTTTTCGGACTTCCTTAGGAGTTAAGCCGAAGTAAATATCGGAACATGCAAGGATATAACAGACCAACTCCTGCTCTTGCTCTTCCGCAAATACCTATACAACAACCTGCATTTGATTAACCTATACGAAATTCAAGAGAGTATGTATGTATGTTTTACCTTTTTTGAAAGCACCTGCGGGGTCGGTAAGACATTTGCGGATAAATTTCTTGATTCTCTATTATTTAGACTTTTATTTAACCTTCTTAAGGTTGCTTCAGGAAAATTATTTTGACGTGCTACACTATTCACACTTCTGATTTCTTCTTTTATAAGATTTAATGCAGTAAGTAATACTTCCTTATGAACCGCGGAGGTTTTTCTTTTATATTTACGTACCATTGCTAATGGAAATGTCAATGAAATGTCATTAAATTAAAGCTAAGTAGCAATGATTAAAAAATAAACTAGGTATTTATGGTAATTACTAATAACAAGTATTTATCATTATGTCCCATAAAAACTCGTCATTATGCCCCGTAAAAAGTTAGTCATTTTGCCCCACCATACATTAGTCTTTCTCCGACATGTTGTGCAAAATTTATTGTAAACTAATATGAAATCTATTATTATACCGACAAACTGCTCACCATAAATACACTAGACTTACTCACCATTCAAATCAAAATGCCTAAAATATCCCCTCAAACACAATCTTTGAAACAGCTAAAACTTTTGTGTATTCTAATTGCAAAAGTCGTCTGCTCTTTTCGCACAACAACCATAGAATAATGCGAAAAAAATGTTGACCATATGTTGGCCGTACTTAACCCTGCATTCTGGGTATCATAGCATGAGCTTAGAATAACGCTGATTACAGATAATATTCATTCGTCACTATGCCCCGTTCGTCATTATGCCCCGGGCTACCCTATACCCTGGAACTAGAACCAGAATTGTTAAAAACAATTTGAATTTGAAGCAATAATGATTGTTAGATCAAAAGAATTTGAAATTCAAACAAATATTAAGATCCAATATAGATCTTAATTGTTATTTGAATCTTAAACTGTTATAGAATAAAAGGAAAGTAAAAAATTGTATCATTACAAATGCAATTCCATATGTATCTTTTTTTTTTGCCTCATCCGCTTCCTTTGACAGCTCTCCAATAGGCAGGAGTCAACGAGGTAAGAATTAAAAGAGATGCAAATGAGAAAATATCACGTACCCATTTCTAACACATTGACACTGATATTGTTTGTACATAGGCGCCGTAAAATTTGTACACCTGTACACAATTGTACAACCTGTTCGCAATTTTAATCGCTTTTATTTTCATATATACTCAAAAGTATTTACTGAATTTGCAAGCATGAACATAAAAAAGTTAATAATTAAGAAGAAAAGTTCAGTGATAAAAAGTTTTTGAGTAATATTTGCTTCTTGCCCCTACGGTTATTTCATGAGTTTTCCTGCGTCAATGCGCCAAGCCCAAATCAAACCAAACCTAAGTATGGATCTGACAGCGAAGACCAAAAACGGCGGAATGAAACATACACAAATGCAGGGCAATTTTGGGTACGCTCATGTACACAGATCGTACATATGATTGCATCTCCTTTAGTTATTACCTCGTTGGCAGGAGTGCAAAGCCAATCACATTCGATCCATGAATAACCCGGGGCTTACACGAGATAGTATGGCTTGCATGCAAGCCTCCTTTCCAACGCGACTTTCAACTTGACAGCAGAAGGCAGTTCGGAAGCAGCAGAATAATAAAACCCAAGAAAAAATGAAGAGAAAGATGTTGGTGAATGGTATTATGCAAATGATCCCAGAAAATTTCATTTTCCCAGTATAAATTTGTCAATAGTTCTCAATCATTTCTTATCCGCCATTTTGAAAACTGTATAATGTCAAATTACTATCACCTCAGCTGCTATGATTTTTCATCATGCAAGTTCGCTGAAAGCTGAGCTGCCTGCATGGCAGTAGGAATTACACATGCAAGAAGTATGGCAGTGAATGTTGTTGCATGGAAGCTGTACTATCTCGTGTAACCCCCGGGTAAGAATTTTGTGAACTGACGCAGGCAGATAGTACCGCGGATATTTTCTACCAAGTAATCTGGCTGTTTCCGTGGTAAAATCTTTAAATTACAAGGAGTTTATTTTTTATAACACGGGGTGTGTATCTTTTTTTCGCTCCGTAGATCGAACAGATTTTTTAGAACGCTCAGAGCACTCTGGAAAAAAGATACAAATCTGGAGTGCTCTGAGTGTTCTGGTAGTTTTTTTTTTATATTGGCAACACTTATGAATTGTGAAATATCTATTAATAATACAAAATTCTTTATAAAAATAAATAAATAAAGAATAATAATAAAGTTATAAAAATAAGTAAGGGGTGAAGGAACGGAAGAAAATATAGAATTTAAAAAAGTATTCACATTTTCAATAGGATTTTTTTGCGCTCTATTGGTATTACTGACGGATTGCTCCCAATTGAGCAATAACAAAGATACACGTTCAGAGTGCTCAGAGTACTCTGAAAGTAAATAAAGATACAAGAAATCGGTGTTCAGAGCGCTCGGAGTGCTCTGAGCAGAATAAAGATATACGCCCCCGATGAAAGAGCTTTTAAAATTATCGCATACCTGTCAATCAGACCTTTGTCCAGCCCTGTTATTTCCGCTAAAATATCAGAGTTGGCGTTGCACTTCTGTCCGTGCGAGGTTGATCTACGATGAGACCTAATCTAGCCCTAAGCTGCGATTGGATAAGCTGTTTTCGGACTAAAAACTGTTCTTTATCTTCTTGGGATCTAACTTGCCATTTTTTACGTCCAGTCTGTATATGCAATGTGAATGAAATACTCGAAGAACCGGATCGAAGAATGGAGTGGAGATAAGCCAAATTCGTATCTATCTTCATTCAAATGACTTTGTAAGCAAGTGTCGATGTCATTCATCTCAGTTGGCTTAGCGTCACAAATAAAACAATTTGACGAACTTTGTAGTCTCAGTCAACCACCTTATAGTCAACTGCAACCTTGTGCGAGATGGACAATATTTTGTTATTTAGCAGTGACTACTGTCTGGACAAAAAATTTAATTTGGTCCTTGAAATAGGCTTGCTCTTGAATGGAAACTTTGGGGTCATTTCCTTCTTAAATTGAAACCTAATTGGTTTGCAGTATCGCGTAGAAGAAGGGCGCTGATTTTTCCATATGATCTTCTCTGATGATGTGTCCACTAAGTAAAGGCACATATGAAGTAACAAACAGACTCGCTCTCCAGTTTTCGGATTACTGAAAGACTGCTTTTACTCACTGTAACGTGTATTGCCATCAAAATCCCACTTTCCGATTAGACATAATTTTTAAAGGGCCCGAACACATTATCGATCAAACTTTTTTTTGCGAAGCCGGATGGTCTAAAAGACTTGTAGCGCAATTTATGCGAAATTACCGTCATGTTGTTGGAATAACAATTTTGTTTTGCCCAAACAATATGACTTATATGGCGCGGCGAGAACTTTAGCTGCTAGTTTTGTATGTATTAAATCTTTAACTAACAAATACTAGTGTTTATAGTCAAAAGGGATAAAACTTCTTCGGCTTCGATTTTTAGTATGTCGCTATTTGAATACAATGAATTTTCCCGAAATGATTGACTCATAGACTCCGTCATTTAATTCTGCCAATCTGCGCTGTTTTGTCCTATCTCTGCACTCGGGAAAAGGTTTCGTAGGCCTCCCGCACCGACTGCACTCATTTTACAAGTCGCTATACTTTCTAGCGTAATATCTTCTACTACATTCGACCAATCGGAGTTTTTATACAAAAATTGAGCCTTGCAACGCGAAGCACTTTTCAAAAAAACTGAAATTCTATCAAATGGCATAGACTACATCGGCGTAGATCGCGTGCTACGAAGTATCTATTACGGCGTAGACCCCTTCTTCTTGTGAAATCGATGCACCTATTTGCAAAGATTATTATTTTTCTAATCAAACTTTAATGTAAAATTTGACAGCTAAACTAGATCTATACAGTTCTAAGAAATATGTTAAAGGTCTGGATGAATTTAAGAAAACATAAAATTCGATTGCCTAAAACTTAAGTGTGTGCAGCCCTTGTTAAACACAATTCTAACTTCGTAGGATGATAACAAGTAGAAAAATGCGCAAACATTATACTTTGTTTATTGAACTCTATTGTAAAATCACAATATCACAGTATACATTTTTCAAATACAATACATACGATGGACAAAAGGGTCTCGGTGACTCACTGTCTCAGGTAATAAGCGTACGGTTAGTTTATTCACTTCAGATGTCAAACAAATAATGAAGATATATCAGCAAAAGTTTCAACGTAGATACCAGCGAGCCTGTAGGCAATAAAATTTACTATACGTTGGTTTGTGTCCTGAAAGTGAGAAAATTCATATAAAATTAGCCTAGACCTAGACCAAAAGCACATTAGAGACATCTAGCGTAAAAGACAGAAACCCAACATGCGATAATTTAAAACGAAAAATGAATATTTGTAGTTCAAAGAAATTCAAAAATTTTAACAAAAATTAACTCTCCTAAATTTTTTTTTTGCACATAATTGTTAAATATATTATTTTTCTTTGTATTTCAACCACTTTCAACGAAATATTTCAATTTCTCGTCGATGAAATATCGGGAGAAAAAACAAGCAATATTAGAGTCTAATAATTAAAACAAGCGTCACTAACAATGATAAAACTCGACGTTATTTGCTAGATCTAGGCTTTATCTTTCCAAAATAGTCACAATCTAACGAAATAAGAATACCTACTAAGAGGAATTTGATTTAAGAAACTTCAATTTATACCATTTTTTACAAGTTTTCAAGCCAATATCTCCATTCCAATACATTTTTTTAAATTTTTGCCGACGTTATTTACTAGACTTCTTCGTTACCTTTAATTTAAGATATTAATCATTATTCTGCCAGAAATTCGCATTGAAAAATGTATGAAACTTGCAAGTCTTGGTACTGACTCCTCTTAATGAGGTATCTTATTTTACTAATTAGCTGCAATTTCTGTGGAATTAAGATGACACAGATTTTATTTTGACATATGGCGAAATCTTCTGTGCAAAGGTACAATTTGAGAATTTAGTGAAATTTTTAGTTTAATTAGCTTACAGAGGCTTACAGACGTAAAGTTCATGGACAGTAAATTGATAAGCACAATTCAAAGTATGATGTCAGCAAAGGAGCTGCTTTTAGATTCCGGAAAGAATACTGAAATGTGAAGTATGGTCTGCAAAAAATTTCCAATTCTTTTAACTTTAGATTTTTCCTCATTTAATTATGAGTTCAGACGTCCGTTGTATTGCCGCCCCCTTTAAACTAGCGCCCAGGCAAGTGACCACCCCCCTATGGGGATCTATGATTCGGCCCTGCGTTTTGCGACGCTGTAAAATCAATAAAAATAGAGAAAATAAAAAAAAGGAAATAGCTCAAATTGTACGTTATAAAATGCTCTATAAGAACGTTCCAGCGCATTTTTTTTTGCATAGCATAGAAAATAAAGAGGTTATAGCTTGCCTCAAAAAATTGTTCCCCCAATTTTGTTTGTGTTTTCATTTTTTTTCCTTTTTCTTATTAATGTGAAAAAGTTCTACAGATTCTCTACGAAAAAGTTCTCTACACAATATTTGTGAGAGTTACTCTGAACGCTGAAAAACTGCGGTTGCACCCTTCATTTCAAGATGCCAGCTGAGTTTGGTGGAGGGGGCGGCGTAGTGAGAGACCCTGCAAATAAAGAAAGATTCACAACTCATCATCGACCCCTCCTACGAAACACAAAGAAAAAAAATTGCTGAAAATGCCGATCGGTTTCTGTCCTGATTTTTCATCATAATAGCATCAACTCTCTCTCTCTCTCTCTCTCTCTCTCTCTCCCTTTCTCTGTAATACTCTTTCTCCTGGGATCCTAATGTTTGTCATAAATATCTCTGCTTATACTTACTGGAATACTCTACCTTTACTTACCCTAGTCCCTAGGTGCTATTATTTATCTGATTCATACGAAATGCCTTTGGGGCGGGATAATATCCCGATAGTAATCATTGGGAGCGAAAAGGCGTCGTAAGCTATACTCATACAACATACCTACAGACGAAATTTTGAAATAAACGGGAGGGGATCGGTAATAAAGGATATATAAATGTCTTCAACTGAAATATTTTCTTACTTGAACTTAACTGCTAGCAATGCACCATACCTCTCCTCATATTTATGTTTAGATTTAGGATATTGGATTTTATAGGAGGTATACAATACATACATGGCTACATACATGCATATATGATGATGATTTTGTGCCAAATAGGATGGTAGGGTTGAGGAGGCCCAAGACTTTCATATTTGATCTTTCTACTATCATTAATATTTACTTCGAATGCTTAACTTTATGTTTTCGTCTTACTTGTATTTATTCTAGCTCTGTTCCGAATAATGCGTTAAATTTAGTGTGTTGAGGCTCCCTGGAGCCTTACATAATAACAATTTATTTTGAATATAAGGCCTTCCAACAATAAGATATTCAATTCAATAAATAAAAAAACTAATATAAACTATTACTCGCAATAGAAAAGGAGACCATCCTACGAGTGATCGGGGAGCGCTCATTATTAGCTCCATTAGACCTCCTCTTAACATAGACATGTGTGGTCTCCGTAGTACTACCATCCCAGGAGTCAAAGGTTCGAATCCAAGCTCGATACGGTCCTCGGCTATCATTATACGTATGTAGTTTCCTGTCAACTTCTATAGCTTTATAGTTTCTCCTACTTAACACAGGTTAGCACAATGGGCCGTCTTGGCATCTGTGCTTGGGATCTTTTGTCCTCTGCCTCAAATCAAAGAAAGAAAAAAAAAACATAGTCATGTCATTAGAGAGGAGTACATACTCGTTTTAATCTTCAACTTTATCAAAACTAGGTCTCCTTTTTACGTCAAAATAATAATAAATTGAGCTCATCTTTGTAATTATACCATTGAAATGAAATCATTTTAGAGGAAAATAAAGTCTTAAAAACAAATTATATTTTAACTTAAAGAATCATTTTAGCGATGTTTAGATAAATGTGGTTTTTGGAGCATCGTTTAGTTTGCAAAATATTTTCAATACTGTAGATTTAAGCCTGACTCACATCGCCGCGATTGCGATAACATAGCGACAGAGATAGATGAATGGATTGAGGAGGGGTTGAGGCCCCAGGCGTGCGGGGACTCTGGAGTGTAGGCCATAACAAGGCTCATTGTTCGCTCTTCAGATTTACGAGCAATTGCTTATACGTCCCAACCGGACCCTCCTACAACGTTCAATATTGGCTCCCAATAACCCTCCTTACCGCCTTCATGCAGTTCTTTCAGGAGGTGTGAGTGTGAGTCAAGGAATATGTAACATTTTCCTCTGAGAGAACCGGACAGTGACAAAGAAAGTGAGTCAACATTTCGGAATGTCTATCGCAGCATGCTTAATTTCAGTTGTCTATCGAGACAGTGTGAATAATATGGATAAATGCAAATTCAAGTGGGAGATTGCAAAATGAATAAAAATCATATAAAGGAATACCCAATTTTATATGATCTGAATTTAAAACATTATTATACAAATATTAGAAACAAGTGAAAAAGCTACAATTGGCCTAAGACCAATTATTATGATACTCAACACTGTAGAAAATATGCACAATTGTTGCCACACAGATTAGGTATTTTTCACTAAAATGGGGTGAATATTCCCTACATTTTTGGGAATACTGCCTACATTTTAAGGAATATTCCCTACATTTTACGAAAAAATGCCTAAGATTTGTGGCAAAAATTGTGCACATTTTTTACAGTGTAGCTAAATGAATGCCCGTATGTAATTTCGTATGGTGATCCATCTGTGAAAGCTTAATTTTTCAAGCAGGTTTTCGCTTTCCAGAACGGTACGTCGAAGAGCAAAACCAATTATTACAAATTTCATAGGATTTCATATTCTGAGGAAGTTTTCAGTACAATAAAAACGTCTAGGACTGATCGTTTTCCCAGTATACGTAAAAATCAACATTTTTATATGGCAGCACCAAGAAGGGGTTGTCCGATTTAGCCCATTTCATTTACTATTCCTATGAAACACCATGTACCAAATGTTAGCTCTCTACGTCAACGCGTTCTCAGGCAGTATCCAAATATATAGTAGAAAACAAATTTTTTTTTATGGCAACCCTAAAATAGTCCGTCATTTTCGACTGAAATGATTAAATTAGATTAGAAATATAAACACAAATTTCCACAAGCATCTACCTTTTATTTTCAATTTCCGCCATATTAATTTTATGTTTGACAATTTATTGACTAGTCAGTATTGACTTGTCAGAAATCTTGTCAGTACTAGTCAGTAAGAATTACTTGTCAGTGCTGACTAGTCAGTAAGAAAGACTAGTCAGTAGGAGTTTACACGAGCCCTTGTCAGTGTCAGTTCTACTGACTCGTGCAATTCAATTTCAATTTTATTTATTTACATAAATTGTACACAAGAATCAGTCAATATAAATTCTTTTGTAGTACATAAAATGCGGATTATTCTATTATTTAAGCAGAGAGTCCCATGGTAAGTCAACGCGTTCTCGAGTTATCGTAAGGACGGACCGACAGATATACAGGCGAACATGCAAAGATCAATATATCTCTTAATATTATGCGTGGGTGTCCAATCTATTGTGCTCTACCATCATTATATCGAGGTGTTACAGACGGAATGATAAACTTAGTATAGCCTATGATTTCATCTAGGATATAAAAAGGATAAACTGGTTGATAATATTGTGTCCTCTCCTAAAATGGTTAGGCTAAATCTAGCCTAGAATACAAGTGGTAGTGTTCAACAAAGTGAGGTTATAGTACATTTGGAAAATTTCTTCCGTTGGTCTTCTTCCATTGACTTCAAAATTGATCAAACTCTCCATTTTTGCTTCAGAGTGCTGTAAATGTTGGGTGTAATAACTATCGTCCTCAATCGTGATTTAAAAAAAAAAATGAAGAACGTATGGGGCTTGTTTTAGGTTATGTTGTAACATGTTGCGACAAAATTCCGAACGCGTTTTCAATTATCTATACTGTGCAAATTTAAGTATTATCTTGTTGAGCATACCTTGCTGCGATCAAGTAAAAACATTTCTTGACTGGCATACTTCCAACAAACCGCATTCAAATTTCATATCTATAGCCAAAGCACTTAATACTCCTGCGGAACTACTTTTTATAAAAATTTATATTCGAGATCGACGATGACCATTAAGACAAGTCCAAACTGTTTGAAATTGGAAAAAATAAGTCCAGCTAGTATGTATTGAATGATGGACATTTAATGGCAACATGTTTACCATCAATGCTACCCGAGTACAATTGGGAAACTTTATTGTCCCGATATCGGTGCTCAGATTTTTCCCAAATGTCTTTATTTGGTTCGCGTTGGTATGAAAAAAATTATGTCGCGAGTCTATCGCTATGATTATCGTTAACGGTCTGCTAGAGAATTGCTACTTTTAGAGTTCTCTCGAGTAATACTGAAATCTAACCAAAATTTTGTGCTCGTTTATTGTTTCTAGAAAAAGCACTCCTAATTTTTCCTACTATAGGTGTGAGTGTGCCGATTGTTTGTTTATAAATATGTCAGAGG
Source organism: Dioctria linearis (assembly GCA_963930735.1). Lineage (NCBI taxonomy): Eukaryota > Metazoa > Arthropoda > Insecta > Diptera > Asilidae > Dioctria > Dioctria linearis. The sequence continues at coordinate 4,882,588 of OZ005741.1, forward strand.
TAATCTCAAAAACTACAGAGCCAATTGTAAAAAATTCTTTCACCGTTGGAAAGCTAATTTAATGTAGATTGTCATAGGTATATATGTATTTTATACCTGGAAGTTATCGAGCCTTCACCGGTCTGCTCTAAAAATCTTCACTCACTAATGAGGGAGCTGGGGCAGGTGTCTTCTTTCCTGAGCCTGATCTTGGAAAGGAGTACTCACTTGGAAGACACACCACTGTCTTCTAGGCTGAAGTCTTCGCCATCTCAATGGCAGCGAAGTTAGCCCTTGATATGCAAATCAAGGGGAAAGATATCGCTATCTTTTCAGATAGTCAGGCAGCTCTAAGATGGCTCTGAATGGCCCTAGGATAACGTCTAAGTTACTGAGGGATTGCAGGTCGTCAGTGGATAAGTTGTGTTTTCACAACAAAGTGTCCCTCCTGTGGGTTCCTGGTCACATGGGGAGCATGGGGAATGAAAGGGCTGACCTTTTAGCTAGGGCTGGAACCGATTCCCCGTTCCTCGGACCGGAGTCCGCCGTAGGCGATGCCACCTCGAGTATCGGGTCTCTCATCAAAGCGGATGTTCATAGGAAACATCAGCAGAGATGGGAGAACCTGAGTTCTTGTAGGTGTACAAAACTGTTTCTTGATGGGCCCAATGGGAATATATCCGATGTTCTCCTGGGGCTCGGAAGGAAACAATGTAGAACTGTGGTTGGCATCATCACCGGCCACAGATCACTTCACGCTCATCTAACAAGGGTGGGAGTTATTGACAGCCCTGAGTGTCTGTTCTGCCTGGAGGGAGAGCCTGAGACAACCGAACACTTTTTGTGTGAGTGTCCGGCCTTCGCCCGGAGCAGACTGGATACTCTAGGGTCTATTTGTGGATGAGCTGAAAACCTTCCTCATCAAGACCTGATGCGTTCCATTAAGACGACAGGCAGATTTTGGTGAATGGGATTCAGGATAGTACAATGGGCCGCTATGGCCTCCGTGCTTGGGATGGGTTTCTCCTGTACCCCCTGTTTAAAAAAAAAAAAAAAATATTCGGAAGTTATATAGGGTGTCTCAAGAGTGATGTGATGAGGGAGGTCATTTCCAATTACAATAATAGTATATGTTCTTATCCAATTGTTGATAGTTCAAAATTTATAGCAATTTTTTAATTTTTCCCTCAAAATACCTACTGCGTCCAATGAAAAATTTATTTAAATAAAAACAAAAACTATTAGTTCCTTGCTGACGATTTTCCAGGCGGAAGTCAAGGCTATCCTTGAAGCGGGAAGGTATCTCCTTACCTCAGACACTGAGAACAAGGAGATGGCAATCTGCTCGTACAGCCAAGCAGCTGTGAAGGCCTTGTCGAAACCCTTTACAACCTCCAAACTTGTATTGGCGTGTAAGACAACATTAAACTCCGTCTCTCGGAACAACATGGTACTGGTGCTTTGGGTACTGGGTACCAGCAATATTACCGTAAAGGAAATTGCGGACGAGCTTGCTCGTGTTGGTGCAGCCTCGGAGGAATCCTCCTCCATAATTGGGATCGCACCAAAACACCTTGCCTTTAATACCTCGGCTTAGAACCCATTGCCAACACAGTCGTCTTTGGTTAGATGACTCTTCAGATAGAACTACAAAGCAGGTCTTGAGACTAAACAAGCCAACCCTGAGGACCAGTGTCAAGCCTCACTGAGCACTCTTTGCTCATAGGTCTCATGGGACTTGTTGACAATCCGATATGCAGGGGATGAGGAGAGGAATATGAAACGGTGATTCATTTTCTTTGTCACTGTCCGGCTCTCCAGGAAAACGTTACACATTCCTTAGCTCACTCCTCCAGGAAGAACTGCATGAAGCCGGTAAGGGAGGTTGGGTACCAATTTTGAAAATTGTTAAACCGTCCGGTTAGGACTTATTGCTCATGTTGTGGCCTCCGTTAAAGGCATCACGTCCGGGTCCCAACCTCGTCTTAATCGATCCAGCCATCCTGAAGGGGTGCACTTTTAAAGCAAAAGAACTTTCGACTAAAAATACATGAAATAATAATTAGAAAAGAAATTGGGTTCATTTTGAAGTGACACTGACGAAAAAACGTCTACTATACACATAGCCGACGGTGCACCGTACTTTGCAAAGGGATCTATTGCATCCATACCATGTGCAAGCACTCTTATCCGCTGACTACAACAAAAATATGCAATTTTTCCAGGATATGTTACATCGCATTAGGGCAGACCCCCTCCCCCTCAATTGTTATAGCTTTTGAACCACCAACAATTTAATAACAACAAAAATACTATTATTTTGATTGGAAATGACCTCCCCCATCACCTAACTTTATTTGATCGTCCACTACTGAGGCACTCTGTAGAATTCCCACGGAAAATCTATACTAATAATACAGGATCATTTTGATCGACTTAGAGTGATTTTTATGGTGGCAAGTTGGAGGAGATTTGACGCAATAGAGGATCTGCGGCAACCCCAAAATTTAATTGCTGAAACAAACTGGAGGCAATGATTTCCGCCGATGCACAATCGATCGCACATTGAACCTATAAACATAACTTTGATATAAGTAGTGGGAAGGGTCACTTTTGTATTCCCTATGGAGACTTTCGCCGAACATTGCCTGTAATCCACTATGTTGGAATTCAATTGAAATGATTTACTTAAGACCAAATACGGGAGTTTATTTTGAAGGTAGCGAAACCAATTTTTCGAGTCAAATATTAAAAGTATATATGTACATGGTGTCATGGTAGGGTAGGTACCTGAACAAAACGACCTAATTAAAATAAGCAGCGAATTAGGCGAGACGATAACAATTCTTAATAAGTTGGCATGTGATATTTACCCTAACATAGATATGCTCGGAGAGTTCTCGTATCTATGGGTCATATAAATGGTGAAATTAAAAAAACAAACAGAAACATACATACATATTTATGGTCACTACAAAATGTTATACTCGATAGAAAATGTCATGTACATTATGTATATACTTAGAAGACACGATTCACTATCCATAAGAATATCTGAATTCACATTCTTCAGAACTTCCACCACATTGCCCCTTAAAATGAAAATCGCAATACCGATTATCCCGATAAGCAACATATATTGCTTTTTTCAATCGATATTGTGAGATATTGGTGACATGCTGCTTCTTAGATAAGTTTTAATTAATTTTAGCTTTGAAAACTTCATTCTGCTGTAGCTTTAGCTATGTCGTCACTGGTAAAGTTAAAAAAAAATTAGGCTTGCTGCAATAATGTTGGAGGAACTAACTTGAAAATGTGGTGCGGGGCGGTTTGAATTAAAAGTAGTTCACCAACTTCACGTGTAGTAGTTATTGTTTTGTTTTTCAATTGAATATAAAACCACAATTTAAATAGAAACAGTTGAGGTTCAAAACTAGGAAAAATATCGGAAGGATATGCAAGTCTAATCCTTCCAGAATGTATACACATAATTGCATCAGATGGATATTGCGCTGACGAAATCACCATCATCATCATCAGATCCCTTGTAAATATCTCCCTATGCGTATCACCCGAATTGTAAATCCAGGTCACCCCCCACACTCTTGAAATCAAATTTTGGCGAACCGTGAAATTTCGCGAATCTTTCATAAGCAAAACACTACTAATATAGAATGGCTTACCAATGGCTCCTGAATACCGGAAGACTGTCATGTTGGGCCAACCCTTTTTGAATGTAGAAACTGCTTAATATCTAATATGTGGAAAATCCTGATATATATAATCAATCAGCTCTAATTAAAAATATAAAATTATGTCTAGATTAAACAAAATCGCTCCTGCGTAGATAAGATTCACTCTAACAATTTTGTGTAATATATTACACAATATTTTTTACAATATGTAGTAAAATTACAATTTCTATTGGAAATTATTTCGAAAAAAAATTAATAGTTTTCCTGATTATTTTTAAATTATGTAAATATAAAAAATATCTTCTCGACATGATCGTGAGAAACACTCATTTTCCGTATCCTTCAGGATTTTGATTCCGGAAAATCTGTTTCAGGCGGTTCTCGCCTGATATATGGCCTTACGATTCAATTGTACGTGAATTTTTTCCAAAGGGGCGTACTTCTTACCGAAATCTCCGTGTTCTAACTGGTCCTCGAGGTTCGACAAGTTTCTGTTTCGACGTGGTCTGCTTGATCGAGACTGGCTGTGTGAAAAAATTGCAGATGAAGAGCTTTTTGGTCCCGAATTCTTGGTGTTTCGTCATGACTGCCATCGTTTGTGTCTTGATGCTCCTGTTTGAGGTGGAGTGCTTTGCGCCGTTCGTCATGACCTTCCATGCATGTTAATTGACTTTGCTGAGTTCGTCGATCTGGAGTTTATATGTGTGGCTCTCAGGGTTTTACACAAAAATTTATATTTTGCTACAGTTTACATCCCTCCATGCTCATCCTCTAAGATATTTGACTAGCTGGCTTCATATATATCGATAGGGTTACTGAAGTTTTGCTGCTTGTTGGTGACTTTAATTTGCCTAATGTTAACTGGGTACACACTTTGGACGTTGCCTTCTTTTTCGGTCACTTCACAGCATGCAATATCTGTTATTGACAGCCTAATTTAATGACTCCGGACAATTTTTGACGCGGTATTTTCTTCCGATCCCAATGGGACTCATATTAAGCGTTGTTTAACTTCTATGGTTCCTGAAACATGTCATCATCCAGCACTACATATAGTTTTGTTTTTTGATCCTGTAACTTCATCATCAATTGCTTCTAGTAACAATTGTTATAACTTTAAAAAAGCTGATTTTAATAAAATGAATGAATGGCTATCCGCTTGTAACTGGACCAGTGTTCTGGGTGAACGTAACATTGATCAAACTGTGAACTCGTTTTATGACTTACTATTTCTTTGTTTTACTTACTGTGTACCATTTGGTAGTTCGAATAATGCTTGGCATTATCAATGTGGTGGAATGTGGTGGATAGACAAAGTATCACTATGCCATTATCTTTGGAAAATTACAAGGATTCGAGACCCTTGTGACTCTCGTGTCCGTCCGCTATCAAAAGTACTTTTTGCTCTACACATGCATTCAAATGAGATTGGAAGTGATGGAGCCATTTAAAGAAGACTTCGCCAGTCATTCATCTTGAGTCTTGGGCTATGCCAAGGTGCATCGTCCAGAAGTTCATTCTTCATATTTTCACGTGGTAATATAAGACATGGAGGCACGAAGGATCCGGTGCGTTCATTCAACAGACGACTGTAACGTTGGATCCCTTCTCCGCACTGGTAACCCGCCGGGGGTTACACGTAATAGTGCTTGCATGCAAGCTGCACTGCCATATTTCTTGCACGTGTAACCTCTACTGCCATGCTGGGAGCTCAGCTTTCAGCGAACTTGCATGATGAAAAACCATGGCAGCTGAGGTGATAGTAATTTGACATCATACAGTTTTCAAGATGGCGGAAAATAAATGCTTAAGAATATTTGATAAATTTATTATGAAAAATATAGATTTTTTGAGATTTGCATTACATCGTTTACAAACACCTTTATCTTAATTTTTTCTTGGGTTTTTAATAATCTGCTACTTCTTTTATTGCTATAATTTTCCAATATACGCAAGACTTTACGTCTCAATGCCATTTTTTAAATGAACTTGCATGCAAGATGATAAGAAATCAACCGAACTGCCTTCTGCTGTCAAGTTAAAAATCGCATTGGAATCCTTGGGTAAGCGCACCCACCTGTTTTTTGCTAGCTGTGGCTATTATTTTCTGTGTACAGTGGATAGGCCAGACTCATCAACATTGTAGATAATGTAGTTGAACGAATATCGTGCTTGTCTAAAACCTCTTGATAAACTTTGAAAACCCGTTCTATTTGGGGGCCTGTTAAAAGCTTGAGCTCTGGTTGCAGATGTTGATTCCAGTTCCTGCAGTGATATATCTTTATGCCTCTTAATAAAACCAGCTAAAAGCACTCCTGTCCAGCGCATTATTTTATCCTTATTAAATGAATTTACAAGGCCATATTTTTCTACAAGTCTAAAAGTCAGTTCTCGCATGTCACCGCAACTTAACACAAATAGACGAGTATCTAATAATTTTAAGTGATCAACGAGTTGCCTCTCCACTTCTAGAGGAAATGTCAATTTAAACCTAATGCGTGTCTACGCAAAGTAGCTTAGGAAACTCCGAACTTATTAGATGCAGCTAGCCATTCCTTTCGTTCGTTTTAGTTGCTTCTATCGGTTTTTTCATGTTTTCTTCGTTCCATGTTTGACGGTTAGTGGGTCGCTTGTAGTTTCGTGGTATGATGAAAACAATACATACACAAAGGACATTTACTTTAAAAATATGTACCTACCTGCAATCAGACGACTATGCGAACAAAATGACATATATGTGTCATTTTGTCCATTAAAGCTGTATGTCATTTTGTCCAAACTACACTGAATTATTTTATAAACTCAATACCGGCGTAAGCACAATAAAAAATTGGAAAACTAACCTTATCCGACACCAATACAACAATCCTAGTAATTATAACAAGTGTACAGGAAACCCAATAAGGGGTTATACTTCCCAAACGCTCTAAAAACAAGGCTTTTTTAATTATATTTTTTTAAGGACATTTGAGATTAATGTCATACAAATAATATAACATTTGATTAAGCAACTCTTGAAGAAGAGAAAAAAAGATTTTGTTGACATGTTTTTACAAAATGGCGGCAGTGCAGTGATTACCGTAAACCGCTATTTCTAAAAGGACTTCCGCGGCGAGCAGTAGAAGTCTCGTCCAACTCCATATAGATAAAAAAAAAATTTTTTTTCATTATCTACATGAGTTTTGCTAGTGAAGTATATCTGATTCTATTTTTAGTTTTTTTTTTCGCAAAATGGCGATTGTTTTAACAAAAAATCATGTTTTCATGTTTTTCTTGTTAATCAATCACTAAAATCGTGTGTACTTCACTAGATAATCAAACGATGAAACTACAGTTAAAATTTCAAGTCAATTGGATGTAAAATTTTTGAGTTCTACTGCTCGCCGATTTTGAAAACACGTTTTCGAGAAAAACGCATTTGAAATTTCAAAATGCTATAAATCTTAAGAATCACAAAAATCAGTGTGACAGAAGGTTGTCGGAGCAAAGTTCTTCATAAATGGGTTTTATTGCGTTGAAAACGTCCTTATGCATTGGATTCTTGTGCTCGTACGATGCGCTTTATGCGCTCCGAAGCACACCAAGAGTCTACTCCGATGGAACACTTCTGGTGCTATGGATTCTCGTTCGTCGACATTTTATTGATTTAAGATTGATTTAAAAAAATTTGCAGTTTAGATCGGAGCTTGGGCGTTATAGATTTTGATTCTAGGGTTGTTTTGGCATGATTTAAGCCAATAAAAAAAAAATATGAAGAAATAAAAAAATTTTGGGAGGTATAACCTCTTAAATAAACTTACCCCGTAAACCTAAGAATTATTAAAATTTAAATTTTCTGCACATCCAAAAATATCACAATGCACATCTCACTCAATACCACTGGCACGTGCGGAGGTCAGGACATGACGCTAGAGTAACGTAGTGCCAGTGCTGAAACTTATTTAACATATACTGTATATAGGATATTACTACCATCACATTTTATGCATACATTCCATTTTGTCAAGCTTCCCATACACCGTAAAAAATAGCTATTGAAAATTCCGCTACTATAATAGGCAACAAATTGCCAACAATGGTAGCGGAAATTTACACTTACAACTTTATGTGCACTGCATAACCTTATGTTGAGCAATTTCGCACTGTATGTAATTTTACATTGTTTATGCATTTTTCAATTTCCGATGTAAAATGCGATATGTAAATTTACATAATGCTGTGGAACTAAGTTACATAAGTTGTACGTAATTTTACATTGTTTATGCATTTTTCAATTTCCGATGTAAAATGCGATATGTAAATTTACATAATGCTGTGGAACTAAGTTACATAAGTTTAATATAATCTTACATTACTTATGAATTCTTCAATTCCGTATGTAAAGTACACAATATGTAAATTTACCAATAGTTATGTAATTTATTTCAATTGCCAATATAATGTTTCGTACAGAAATTAATAAATTACTTACATAAACAAGTAAAAAAGCTACAATTGGTGTAAGACCAATGCTTATGACCATGGCACTAATATGTAAGTATAGATTAACAATAAACACGTAAAAGAAGTAATACTAGTTTCAATGCTAAACAGCTACCTAAGTAATCATAATTTTAAAAATCCATAAATATTTGTAGGTAGGTATGCAGTATTTCCATGATTGAGTTTTTTTTAGCGAAATTCAATTATAAAAATACTGCGTACTTAAAAATAATTTTTTGATTTTTAAAACGATTTTAAGGTAACTGTTAGGATCGAAACTAGTAACATTTCTTTACATGTTTTATGATTATTAATCTATCACCAATTCATTCCACAAAATCAAACTATACACTGACCGGCGACCGCATTCTGATATAATTTCCCGTATAATGATTCATAGTAATGCATCCTGATAAACGTATGAGCAGAGTATCTACTGAAGGACAGAATAGAGATAAATGCAAACGTCATTACTTATGTTTTATTGAAATTTCCTTTTTAAATATGGGGAATTCAATGCAAATTACAGTGTTGTATGGAATTTTATGCAAATTTACAGTAGGTTTGTTCGATGAAAACACCGTGTAAATTTTCCCCTACAATTTTCCCCAAATTTACCCGGGGTTTTGTGCATTCGTCGAACAAGTTTTTAAAACACCGGGTAAATCTAATGTAATAATGACATTTCTCTGACAGTTCTCCTGAGCATAATTTAACTTTTAATTTCCAGTGATTTGTGAAAATTTATTTATAAAATAGGTGAAATAATTAAAAATTAAGAATAAATAAATATTAAAATGCACAAAAAATATTTCTCGGTTTTTTCTTAATTACATATTCTTTTATTAGCTTTTTTACATGGATATTATCGCCTTTTCTGTAACTTTACTTTGAAAAAATGACAATTGGTTCATCTGTGACCAGATATAGCTCCATCATTCCTGCAAGAAACAGTTGTGCTGCACTATTTTCAATTTTATCATCAGATGTTTTGTCACTAGGTATAAAATTATTAGTTTGGATGATCAAAATCTACAGAAATGATTTTCTCTATCCCGTTGGCTTCTTCTCGAGCCACTATTATATGTTGTTTGCTTCAAATCTATTTGCTTGGTAGCTGCAGGGATAACGTGAAGTCTATAAAAATTACTTGTTAATAATGGCAAAGAAACATTTTTACGATCAAATTTCTTACTAGAAAGGCAGATTTTAAGATTTCATCCATGTTCTTCGACCTTAAGCGCCTCCTCAAATATTTCCTTATAATTTTCATTCGAATTTCCTATGTGCATATTATCGATGGGTATTGTGTCATCTAATTTCTTATCCAACTTCCTTATAAAGGGTGTCCCATACGTACCGCACTTCCTTTATACCCCGCATTCCTCACTCAATTTCGGGAAATAAATTTTATTGGAGGAGAGCCGGACAATGCACTGTGTGGGCGGTAGGAGTGTTTACGATTTTTAGTACTGTTTCCACTTTACACCTTGTAAATTTCTTGATATATGTACATCCTCCCAAGGTGAGATTTATCTTAGGTGATAGCAAACCATCTAAGCTTTGCAATGAATGCTCAACCAGCCCTACTATCATCTTCAATCTTAAGTTGTAGTACGTCAAATTCCAAAAATTAAAAAAAAATCCAATTTTTTCAAATTTTAACGATTTTGCCGCCAAAATGCTTGATAACTATACAGTTTATTTGCAAGATTTAGAGACCCCGGAATGTTACCTTTAATTTGACTATACACATGTACCTACCTAACTGCAACCGTTTTTGAGATATTCCCGTTTCTATGATTCATAATCTCATGAATTTTGCTAATTTGCGTCGAATTGCATAAAATTAGGCGCGATTCCTATTGTTATTAGCAAAATTAATGAAATTATGCATCATAAAAACGGGAATATCTCAAAAGCGATAGCATTTAGGTAGGTATATGGCGGGATCAAATGAAAGGTAACATTCTGAGGTCTCTAAATCTTGGAAGAAAATGCTATCCTTATCTTGCCTTTAGCAGGAAAATCGTTAAAATTAAAAAGAAATTGCAAAATTTTCTATTTTTTTTATTTTGACGTCCTATATGTGCCGTCGGAAAGCGGGTAGAGAGGTTGTTGAGCATTTGTTTGAAATCGTAGAGGGTTTACTGTCACCTGAGATGGAAGTCACCTTCATAGGCTGTATAACAAGAAAGTTACATGGTATTAGGATAAAAAGCATCCAAAATCACAAAACCCCCCCTATCGCCAAACCGTGCATTTTCCGGCTCTCCTCCCATAAATTTTATTTATCGAAATTGAGTGAGGAATCTGGGTATAAAGGAAATGCGGTACGTATGGGACACCCTGTATAATCTTAATTTGGTATGAACTCCACGATTTTTTCACTTTTATATACAGCACTCAACCGCAATCACCGAACAAATTTCATGTGAGAGTTCACAAATGACAAATGTCAAACGTTTACCCCAAGAAATTTTTAGTGCAAGTTCGGGGCACGAAATCAGAAACACCGGGCTTTCATCGAACAAGTTTCTGTAACCCCAGGGTTTTCAAAAACAAGATAGTGTAGCCCAGTGTAGCCCGGGGCTTACCCGGTGTTTTCATCGAACAAACCTAGTATAACACCAAAGTTTTGTGTAAAATTACAGTACTGTAAGTAATTTTACACAAATTTACAGTACGGTACAAAATGTTTATGTAATTAAATGTAAAATCACATAAAATATCTAAAAAATTACTTACTTTACTTATTTTTGCAATTAAAAGTAGGAAATTTGCAGATTACGTAAAAACTATTTAATTTCTTAATGATTATGTCTGTATATACATACATTTTAAATTTACATCAACATTTTTTATGGATATAACATAATGTTGTAAATTTACTAGGCTTAAACTTGAAGTTATTGTCAAACTGCACATATAGAATTGAGATAATTGTGCAGCAAAGCACAAAATATTTTTTAAAAATAATAATACATAATACATCAACTCTATACACTTCAAATTCGACATATAAATTTCGCAGAATGTAAATAGCTAGATACTTGCGAAAGTATAGTAATTTGCGCGCTCAGATGTATATGGAGTTTCCATAACCCCTTATTTTTAGTATGGCAAATTTAGAGTGCTTATAGAGTAGCAGTAGGCAATTTAAATATTTGCAGAATATGTACATTACTTACAATTAATCATGTTTATTAATAGCTGTTATATAGGTACTTCACAGACTATTAATTTTACACCAGAGACCCTCTGAAGACATTTTAGTAGAATATATGTTAAATAAACATCAACAGCACATCACACAACATCTATAGGCACAAAGTCTCCTCGATTCCATTTTGTCCTTGCTAATTCATATCTTCCACAATTTGTGGTAGTTTAACTTAAAACCTCTTATTATTATTATTATTATAAGGACTAAAATGTCGTGCGGTTATATAGATAGATGGCGACAATATTTCTTCCATGTACTACGGCGCCAACAATGATGATTTTAAAACACGCCCAAACCTAGTCTTTTCGAATATAATAGCCTTGTGCCAGTGGCACTCGTTTTGTAATAGATTTGAAGCCCACTCTTAACTTCTTCAACAAACAAAAGCAACAAAACAACAGCTACCTATTAAATGCCTTTGTGTTCACAAAAGTTTAATGAATTTTGTCTTTTGTTTCAACAAACTCTCTCTCCTGTGTACTTTCAGTTAGTTTGAGTTTTCGACATTGTTTGTTACACCAAGTCAAGTGAGTGGAGGAAGGAATTTAAATACTTGAAAAGCGCATGGAAAGCACTATTTGTAGGACTACTCGTTTTCAAGCTGAATGTAAATATTTTGGAGTCCAAGTTTCTTTCATCGTGAATGATGAATCTCTGTTAAACTTAGAATACGCCCTATGCTTGCCCTACATATGTAATATACTGTAAATACTAGCGCACAACGGACGGGCAGACTGGTCCTTTACAGTTTCCATATATTTTTTTTTTTTTGAGTATGCAATTGAAAAAAAATAGCTTAAGAAGAATATATTCTTAGGATTCCGATACCACTTTTCATTGATGGTTTATTACCTCATAATTTGTACTCGGGGCTTACGTATAATATAGGAAGGCATGCTAAGGATGCAGAAGGGATTTTTATATCACTGCTACAGCAATTTCTGGATGTGCTGCTGGTAAAAACCGTTTCAAGGGTAACTTGTATCATTCGTGCAGCAAACAAAAAACAAAAAGAAAGCTTGAATCTGACATTCCTCCCAAAAAATTCTGAAGTTACTTTCATGGCACGGATTCTCCTCGATGTGCTTCTGATCATAATTATCCGTGTATCAAAGGCTTTAGAGAAGTCCAATAAAAGCAAAAACGTAATGTAATCCCTGTCAATGGATATCCTCCCTACATTCTAACACAAAAAATGTGTTGAAAATAATAATTTTAGTTTCGAAATTTCCGATGCAAAATTATATAGAAGTAGCTCAAATACATCTCCCAACAGTAACAATTTGATTTTTGGTACATGAAGTTCAGACAACCAGCGAAGAGGCTTTTTCGTTTAGATGCGTTGACTTAGCCGAAGTTTTCAATGACACTAACGGTGTCAAATCATCTGCGATTTCAACAAGGCCTGCGATTCGATCAACCTTGATCGGTTTTTTCTTTCAATTTTTCGACTTGGCTTTGTAGAAAGATTGTAGATGGGGAGCTTTTTTGGTCCTGAGTTCTTGGTGTTTCGCCATGACCGCCATCGTCGTCTATCTCTGGATGCTCCTGTTGGAGGTGGAGTGCTTTGCGCCGTTCGTTGCGATCTTTCATGAGTTTGTTGAGTCCGGCGATCAGAAGTTTATATGTGTGGCTCTCAGGCTTTCACACAAATGAGTTTAAACTTTAAGCAAATAAATTTAAACCTTGAACAAATGATATTAAACCCTTAACAGATAAAATTAAACCTTGAACAAATCATTTTAATCCCTTAACAAATATATTTAACCCCATAACGAATGAGTTTCAACTGTTAACAAAAAGACTTAAACCTTTAGCAAATGTATTTAAACTCTTAACAAATTTATATTAAAAATATTTTATTTCAGCTTTAGTAAGCATTTCATACAATTTTTTTTTCGCAAATATTGAGTGCATATAATCTGCAATACTTCTGACTTTTCAGAGCAACGGTTGACCATCCACTCAGTCTCAGGAATAAGTAAAACCAAATCCATTCTATAGCTCGAACAGTCATTTAGTGTGATTTGTTGCAGGCTATCTTTGATCACTGAGAGAAGATTATGTTCTCTACTCATGTCACCTGAAACTGAAAGAAAACGATTTTTCGATAGGGTTTAACATAGGTGAGAAGCGTGTAGGGGAAATTCGCACCCTCATTATTATTAACTGAAAAAGCACGTACAGTATAAAAACATCGAAAAAGGGGGAAATTCGCACCGATGTAATTTTTTTTACAGAAATCACAAATTTATAACATAGCGTAAAGGAATATAAAAAATACGATTTTAGAAATACGACGGGAATTATAAACCTTAAAGAATGCTCACATTAACAGAATGTTATCTTGTAAGCAACTATACCTTCAGTTCAAGCAGTTCAATTTATAATCGAGAAGATTAACATGTGTGCGCATTTTACAATAGCAATTATTATGGTGTAAGTTATGGCTTTGCATTCAAAACAGGGTGCGAATATCACAGGTGCAATTATTAGAAGAACAAATACGAGCATTAAAAATTCAACAGGGTACGAATGTCACTGATGCAATTTTGAAAATTCTATCGATAGCCTTTTACTTTAAACAGGGTGGGAATCTTATACATGCAATTTTTGGCAGTTCCAGTGATAGCCTACTATTTTAAATACGGGGCGAATTTTACAGATACAATTTTTGGCAGTTCGAGAGGTAGCCTTTTTTTCTTAAACAGGGTGCGAATTTTACACATTCAATTTTTGGCAGTACAAGTAATAGCCGTCTGCTTTAAACAGGGAGCGAATGTTGCAGGTACAATTTTTGCCAGTTCGAATGATAGCCTTCCGCTATAAATAGGGTGCGGATGTTACAGGTGCAATTTTTGAAAATTCTATCGATAGCCTTTACTTTAAACAGCCTGGGAATCTTATACATGCAATTTTTGGCAGTTTGAATGATAGCCTTGTATTTTAAATAAGGTGCGAATTTTACAGGTGCAATTTTCGGTAGTTCGATTGACAGCATTCTACCTTAAACAGGGTGCGAATCTTATACATGCAATTATATATATATATAAGACTCCCACCCTGTTTAAAGTAAAAGGCTATCGATCGAATTTTCAAAAATTGCACCTGTAACATTCGCACCCTATTTATACCGGAAGGCTATCATTCGAACTGGCAAAAATTCGTACCTGCACCATCCGCTCCCTGTTTAAAACAGATGGCTATTACTTGAACTGCCAAAAATTGCATGTGTAAGATTCGCACCCTGTTTAAGGTAGAAGGCTGTCATTCGAACTACCGAAAATTGCACCTGTAAAATTTGCACCCTATTTAAAATAGAAGGCTATCCCTCGAACTGCCAAAAATTGTACCTGCAATATTCGCACCCTGTTTAAATTAGAAGGTTATTACTCGAACTTCCAAAAATTGTATGTATAAGATTCGTACCCTGTTTAAAGTAAAAGGCTATCGCTCGAATTTTCAAAAATTGCACCAGTAACTTTCTACCCTGTTTTAAATGCAAAGCCATAACTCACACCATAATAATTGCTCTGGTAAAGTTCGCTTATAAGCTGAACTGCTTGAACTTGAAGCTAAAGCTACTTACAAGATAACGTACTGTTTCTGTGAACATTCTTTAATTCTTTAAGGTATAGAATTCCCTTCGAAGCTCTAAAATCATATTTTTAATATTCTTTTACTCCATGTTATAAATTTTATAAATTTGCGATTTCTGTAGAAAAATTTACAGCGGGCGAATTTCCCCCTACAGGGGGGAAATTTGCACGATCATTTTTTCGACTTTTTTATACTGTATGTGCATTTTTAGTTAAATAAAATGACGGTGCGAATTTCCCCCCTACAGGGTGAAATTCGCTCGGGTGCGAATTTCACTTTTACTAGGCGTGCAAGGGAAATTCGGACAATGGGGTGCGAATTTCCCCCCAGTCGCGAGTAGAGTAAAGAGGCAACAATTTTAGTGTTACATTCGTAGTTTTAATCTTCATCATCTTAGAAGATCTCAAGCCCGCTCAAAAAGAGGCACCCGTACTCGAGTTATAATTCCAGCAGAACGTGACAGAAACGACGTCCTTATTGCTGCGATTAGTAACCAAGGAATTGACCAATAGGCTTTCTCTATTTCTGCACGAACTTGTTAAAAAAATTGGAAACAAATCCATCGCTTAGTGACGCATTTTTAATTATGGATAATGTAAGAATACACTAAATACAACAAGTTCGTGATGTGTTATCTGAGACGAATTTGACACTAAAAATTTTACCACCTTACTCGCCTACGAAAAATCGTTTTCTAAAATGAAGGCACATGCACGTTCAGTTTTTGGTGACATGAGTAGAGAACATAATCTCTTTTCAGTGATCGAAGATACCTAATGACTGTTCCAACTATATAATGGATTTGGTTTTACTTATTCCCAAGGCAAGTGGATGGTCAACCGTTGCTCTGAAAAGTCAGAAATATTGCAGATTATATGCACTCAATATTTGAAAAAAAAAAATTGTATGAAATGCTTACTAAAGCTGAAATAAAATATTTTTAATATAAATTTGTTAAGAGTTTAAATACATTTGCTAAAGGTTTAAGTCTTTTTGTTAACAGTTGAAACTCATTCGTTATGGGGTTAAATATATTTGTTAAGGGATTAAAATGATTTGTTCAAGGTTTAATTTTATCTGTTAAGGGTTTAATATCATTTGTTCAAGGTTTAAATTTATTTGCTTAAAGTTTAAACTCATTTGTTAATGGTTTAAATAAATCTGAGAATGCTACAGTTTATATCCTTTCATGCTCATCACCTGAGATATTTGACTTGCTGGCTTCTTGTATTGATAGGTTTAGAGAAGTTTTGCTGCCTGCAGACGAATTGCTGGTTTTGGTGATTTTAATTTGCCTACTGTTGACTGGCTACACTCTCAGGATGATGAGGACTTGTTACCTTCTATTTCGGCGACTAATCAACATGGGATATCTTTTATTGAACACATTATTTCTTCAGGCCTAATGCAGTCTAGCGGCGTAACACTCTGGAAGATCTCTTGACCTGGTATTTTCTTCCGATCCCAATGGAACTCTCGCCAATCCTTGTTTAACTCCTAAAGTTACTGAAACATGTCATCATCTTCAACATCATCAACTGCTTCTAGTAACAATTGTTATAACTTTAAAAAATCTGATTTTAATAAAATGAATGAATGGCTATCCGCTTGTAACTGGACAAGTGTTCTGGGTGAACGTAACATTGATCAAACTGTGAACTCGTTTTATGACATACTATTTCTTTGTTTTACTTACTGTGTACCATTTGGTTGTTCGAATAATGGATCAATGGCTCTTTGAAGCATCTTAAAAATCTGAAAAATAAAGCTTGAAGGAGGTTCTGTTCCTCAAGAAGTGAAACTTATTCTAATTTGCGTACTCAGTACATTATTTCGTGTTTGACTGATTCGTACAAGGATTATGTATATAGAATGAGGTCATCCTTGTGTACTGAACCTAAACAGTTTTGGAAGTTTGTGAACTCTAAGCGCAACTGTGATGGATACCCTTCATTGTTACGACTCGGAAACATAGACAGTGTTGATTCCTTGGCGACTGCCAATCTCTTTGCTACTTTTTTAAAACTGCCTTCTGTGATATTAGTTATAACGATTTTATCCATTTGACGAAGCTTCCGCTGACTTCTCTTCAACCTAAAGACCTGTTGTTCGACGAAGCATCTATCTCCAAGTATATTTCAAGCATAGCTGATAGTTTTTCTAGTGGTCCGGATGGTGTTCCTTCCACGTTGATAAAACATTGTGCTACGTCCATCGTTTCTCTTTTGTGTAATTTTTTAATTTATGTTTAGCCTGTGATGTTTTTCCGAAACAGTGGAAGCTTTCTTTGATTATTCTTTTACAGAAGAAAAGAAAACAAGTGCGACATTTCTAAGTAGAGATTTGTCGCTAATTTAGGTTGTATTGGTAAGATATTAGAAGCCCTGATTTGTGATATTTTGTATTTCCACAGCAACTCTTTCTTGTGCTCCTTTCAGCATCGCTTTATGAAAGGTAAATCTATGTACTACGACTAATTTGTTAGAGTTTACTAATCTCTGCATTTCTGCTTTTGAAAGCGGAAAGTATTCAAGAAAGCTTTCGACCGAATAAATCACAAATTCTGAATTCACAAGTTGACTGTTTTTGGTTTTCCTACTGTCTTTGTCAATTGGCTTCGTTCTTATTTATCTGATCGCACGCAGCGAGTCATATTTCGTGCAGCTCTTTCTGACGAAATAGATAATATTTCTGGCGTTCCTCAAGTTAGCCATCTTGGACCACTTCTTTTTATAATTTACATTAATGATGTATCTCTGATTTTGGCTAATTTAAGAATACTTTTCTATGCTGACGATGCCAAAATCTTCCGCATTGTTTCTAATGATTTTTTTTAATTTGGACTTAAACACTTTTCATAAATGGTGTGCTATTAACTGTCTTCCTCTCAATATCAGCAAATGCAGTGCTATGTTCTTTTCTCTTAAAAGGAGACCTTTCGACTTTTGTTATACCTTAGATGGATGCTTATTAACTAGACTTGACAAAACCAAAGATTTGGGTGTATTCCTTAATACTCGTCTTTTTTCCAAGGATCATATTAACACAAGCGTTGCCAGGGCTATGCCTACTCTGGGGTTTGTAAAGAGACGGTCAAAAGAGTTTAATGATCCATTCATAATGAAGGTCCTATACTGCACATCCATTAGACCTATTTTGGAGTGTGCCAGTCCGGTCTGGTCTCGCTTCTATGCTGTATACATAAATCGCATCAAGGCTGTTGTATACAACAACCAATTTGGTATATATTCGGAGTTAGATTAACACAACAACACTTTTACCCACTATCCACTTTAATTGCTGGCTTTCAATCACAATTTCTTTCTTTATCTTAGTAATTATTCACCAACTAACTTCGTATTCCTAACTTTTTGTACAGTATATTTTCTTAAACGTGCTAATTGGAATCTTAACTTTTGACCGATACTTGTTCTGCCAACTTCGACGACATTTATTCAAGAAAATCTCAAAACCGACTGTTCTTGATTTGGATTTTTCTAATCTCAAGGCTCGTTGTTCAGGATAGGAAAATGCTTAATTAGCATTCCTATCCTGAGAAAATTATTTTCACTGGACGTGTTTGAACACGTCCAGAATTATCGGGACGGACGATGGCTTGAATTGTAATTTGATATTTTCGTAAATATCAAGCCATCGTCTTGCTTTTGGTGTATAAATTGTTGCACCCTCAATGTATGCATCTCGCAACAATTTGCTGATAAGAGTATTTTTGGTGAAGACTTGATCGTCTCAATCTTCACCGACGTAATATTTATTTACATATTGTGTTTTTGACAAATCTTACTGAAGGTAAGATTTATCGTGGAGCTTTTTTCTATTGAAACGACTTGTTTTTTTTGTCGTTTTTCTTTGACTTAGGAAAGGATTTTGTTCGTTCGGAATGTTGGGCGTAGTTGAAGAATTGCTGATCAACTTTCTTCAACTGCACAAGAGATAAGCCAACCGTGTTTTTAGGCATGGTTAGCTTATGAAAATTTAAATTTTATTTCTTTTCAGAATTTTTTTTATGATGCTGTATATACAACAAGGCTGTGCAGCGGAAATTCGTTCGTTTTGCCCTGTGTGGACTTCACTGGGATAACCATATTTTTCTACCTCCATATGTCGATAGGCTTAAACTCTTTCCTTTGGATTCTCTTGAGAATAGACGAAAAACTTCCAGAGTTGTTTTTGTGTTTCAGTGTATACAAGGAGTGATAGATTTGCCTGAGCTCTTAAATACTCTTATTATATTTGTTCCTGTGCGCTCCTTGAGGAACTACGACTTTTTCGATTTTCCCCAGCAAAGTACAAACTGTCTCTTTAACCGCCAGTTTGATTGCATTGACTTTCATCTTTCAAAAAGTCAAATGAAAGATCAGCTTAGTTAGAATTACTTTTTTTTTATTTATTTTTCCCGCGGACGGGAATCGAACCTAAACTTGTTAGAATCGGTCAATGATGGAGAAAATAAGAATTTTAAGAACTTTTATTTTTAATGATTCTAAATCAAATTTATAAATACAAGAAGAAAAAACAACCGCCTCGTCCCGGACGAGGCGGTTGTTTTTTCTTCTTGTATTTATAAATTTGATTTAGAATCATTAAAAATAAAAGTTCTTAAAATTCTTATTTTCTCCATCATTGACCGATTCTAACAAGTGTAGGTTCGATTCCCGTCCGCGGGAAAAATAAATAAAATTGAATTTACAATTTATTTGTGCGCTTTCATCGTTACTGGTTAATGCCAGCTGAAAGCAAAACGTGGCTTAGTAGGCTAGTTACAAATTTGATAAATGCAAGAAGGAAAATCATCTGTCTCGTTAGCTCAGTGGTAAGAGCAGTCGCCCGGCAAGCGGAAGGTCCCGGTTTTTTTTTATTATTTTGTTATGTATACCTTTTGTCATTCATTGTTATTTATACTTTTATACTTTTGTAAATTCAATAATCAGATCTTTGATGAAGTTCATAATAAATAAAATTTGTTAAGATCAGCGATAGACTCTCTACATTCTTCCTTAACTCTCGGCCGTGGTATGCCGCAAGGTTCTATACTTTGTCCGCTTCACTTTATACGTATATGAATGATTTACCGATGTTCATCTATTTCTATGCGGATAATGTTCAGATTTACTTCAATAGACCAATAAGGTTTGATTGAGGATTGTATTATTTGAATCTACGATTATTTGAATAGAATTAGCAAACGGGCAAAATTGTACAATCATCTAATGCTTAATCTAAACAAGTCGACCAATATGATGATTGTATACATATAGAAGGAAATACAATCTAGAAAAGTTACCCCCCCCCCCGCCCCGTCCTGATTAATAATACTTTAACTTTTAAACTTTAAATTTGATGTAGAAAACTAGTGTTTACAAAATAAAAAAAATAAAAAACACAGAAATAAACTCAAATTTTTAGTTTTTCAAATACCGGGGGTCGGAGGGGAATCGTTCATGAAGGTGATTACTCTTCTTCCTATAGTATAATACATTTTTCATGCATTTTTTGTTCTGATTCTAATATCTTTAGTGAAAAGAGACCTAACATTATATACATATACACAACATACTATATAACTTCACCTCATTCATTCTCACTAGACATGATTTATACTTTATTATAGCCAACCTAAAAATGTCAAAAAAAATATGATTATTTGAACGTGTTCATGTCAGTTTTAATAATGCTGGCACTTCCGTTCTACATAATAATCCTGAGGGCAAAACAAGTCGCTATAAAACTGCTGACGTTATTTACTATGTATACATATGTATGTAAGGAAAATTACTAAACACTTCTTGTTGAATAAAGTATTCCAACTCTAAAACTTTTCGAGAAAACATAAACTTCCACGCACAATCTGACAAATGAAATGGAAACATATTTTTCCACATTATTCATGCCCTGAAAAAAAAAATAAATAATAAAAAATAAAAAAATTAAAAATCATATCTCCGCATTTCAAGTTCTTTTATGTAATTTTCCATGCGACATTGTGTGCGTGTAATATATATATATACTTACAGGAAAAAGAGAGCCATCTTTGTTCATTTTCTTGTTTGTAACGCCCCCTCTTCCGTCACCCGTACAGAATTTACGAGTCCTTGAAACTCAATAAGGTAAAACCCCTCAGGTATGATTTCCTTTAAAAATAATTTTTCCATGATTCAGTACAAGAATATGCTGCGATTTTAATGAAAACGGAAAATAGTTCAAAGTGAACTTTCCTTTCTTGTATATTTTTCTCATCTTGGAGTCCTTTTATATGGTTGACTGCCTTTTTCTCTTATAGCGTATTATAATTAAAGCGGTGCGAGATGTTCTTTTTATCCTTCCGGGGTACTGTGTTCTTTACGTTTCATACAGAGCAGAAGTATAAAAGAAAAAAAAACCGCAGATCTTATTACTATACTATATATAAATTAACCTCGTCATAGTTAGGAAATATCTGGGGAAAAGGAATACTTTTACCGAACATCGTAAATTGATTGGGTGAAAACTAAAAAAAAGAAAATGTAGGCATTACAAAAAAAAGTGAAGTGTTGTCAAGTTCGGCCAGTGCTGTCTAAATTCGCTAATGGACGAAATAAGTGCTTAAATGATTGAAAATGACCTCTGGAAAAGTTAATTGAATTAAATAAAAACCCGAATTTGTTATATTTTCTGTTTTTTAACAAAATTTGAATGGAACATTATTGAAAAAATTGAATTTCCGGCAAATGTAATAATAGCTCGTCTCGTTATATTGACGCACTTCTCTATTGCATACCGCTGGAAGCCCTGGCTGAAGAGGCTGCACTTCTTCCGTGGACAGAGATCTTTGTGACAGCAACGCCTGATGAGCAATTGGACTTATTTTACCGGTTAACAAATTACCTTTTCGACAAATATGTTCCTCTTCGTAATAGAAAGGTGGGCAATAGTGTCTGTCCGTGGTACTCAAGGAGGATTAGAACTCAGATAAATGAGCGTGATTTCCTCTTACGCCAGTACAAAAGACTGAAAACAATTCAATCCCTTACATTGTTTAAAAAGGCTCGTAACAACCTTACCTGTGCTATTCGTAATGCTAAGCGACACTATTTTGGGTCAAAGTTAAACCCTAATCTACCATCTAAGATCATATGGAAAAATCTGAAAGACGCCAGAGTCTATGAAAATAGCAACTGTCAATGCCACTTTAGCGCAGATGAGCTCAAAAACTTTTTTAGTTCTAATCCAGGTAACTCAGTTATTTCTTCTGATGTTTCGTCGGTCCCAACACATCACGCTCGTAACCTATCTATCCTGTCGTTAAATTCTGACACACAGCATTTTGCATTTAGCTCAGTTAGCGTGGATGAAATGATACTGGGCTATAGCTAAGATAAAATCAGAGGCAGTGGGTCCAGACAAGTTATATCCTCGTTTTATTAAACATCTTCTACACATGTCTCATGTCCTTTTGCTTTCACCAGTCATGGAAACGTGCTTATGTTTTGGCTTTCGCGAAGAATTCTAGACCTAATGATATATCGGACGACAGACCCATAAGTATTTTAAGCTATCTTGCCAAAGTGCTCGAAAGATTAATGTTTATGCAGATACTTGAATATCTAGAGAGTAATCATTTGCTCAATTCTTTTCAGTCTGGTTTACGTACACAGCATAGTTGTGAAACCGCACTATTGAAAATCACTACGGATATTAAGGCCGCGCTGAATAGAAATGAGCTCTGCATATTAGTGATGTTAGATTTTAGCAAAGCTTTTGATTGCGTCAATCACGAGAAATTACTCGAGAAACTCTTCTCGCTTTTTCGGTTCTCTTCCTCTGCCGTACGACTAGTGGAAAGCTTCTTAACAAATCGGCTACAATGTGTAAAGGTCGGCATGACCTTTCGGACAGTTTTATAGTAAATCGTGGTGTGCCCCAGGGCTCTGTTCTGGGTCCACTACTGTTTAGTTTATACATTAACGATCTACCTTGCTATGTTGAGGATGCGAGTGTCCATTTATATGCTGATGATGTGCAGCTGTACTTTAGGAGACCTATTGGATTAATGGACGACTGTGTTGAACGTATTAACCTGGATTTAGTGAGAGTCTACAACTTGTCCCTAGACAATGATCTCAAGCTGAATCCTGGCAAATCTAAGTGTCTAGCTTTTACTCTGAGCAATATGAATGCTTGCGATTTTCCGCCCGTGTTATTGAATGGTGTCACTTTAAGGTATGAAGGCAAAGCCTCAATTTAAGGAGTGATGCTTGAAACACGAAAGAGATGCTGTGAATATGTCACTGTCATTCTTAGGAGAATCTATGCTAGACTTCGCACACTTTGGTTGTCTGCTGGCATTCTGGATACCGAAATTCGCTTAAAGCTGGTTCGTAGTTTATTATTGCCTCATTTTTATAGATATACATGTTTTATAGATATACATGTGTATTTATAATTAGCTATTAAAATTGTTTTCCCTCCCGTAAATTTATAGTAGGTACTGAAAAGATTTGTAATCTTGTGTACGGATACTGGCAAAAAACTTTTGTATTGTACGAAGAGGGCCTTTTCTGCGCTATTTTGGACGAGCATCTTCCTTTAGCTGGTGCTTTATTTGAGGATTTCATTTGGATTGGTGCTGGATGTTTTTTGAGCATATTTGAAACACATAATCACAGTAGGCTAACCCGGACCAAAGTGGGCAACCTTGACAACAGGCGTCTTTGCCGCATCACGTAAAATCACAACCAAACATGAATTTTACTCTTTAATTGTTTTACATTTTTGGCCATTGTCCGTATACGTATAATGCCTTTTAAATGAATTTAATTATTTGAGATTTTTTAACACCTTAAAATGTACAGGATTTACGTAAGCACCTGCTAAGTATGACTTAATATCATGGTATTCTTCACATACGGATTAGTTTTTGTGTTGATAGTCAGAGCCCGCAAGAAACATTGTTGCCCCGAGTATACTTAGTATAACCATTAGTATATGACATTCTTACTGGTAGGAGGGAGACCTACGTATCATCTCTTTCATTCTTTGGGTCCCGGCACCCGGTTGTTTTAGTTCAACTCCACGTCGATTTAAGATATCCTAGTATTCACACGGAAGAGTATATAATATCTCGCTCTGTCCATATATGAACTACCACAGGCACCCAACTCTTTCTCTCAGTTACTGGCTAAAACTACAGTTGAAAATGGCTAAAAAATATCTAAATTGAAATTAAGTGAGTAATGGAGGACTCTGGTCAAGTCGACGTCCTCTATACAGAGTTCAGCAAAGCATTTGATTGGGTTAACATTCGTCTGCTACTTGCAAAGCTAAGTATGTTCGGCTTTCATTCATCCATGCTTAGATGGATTTCTGCTTATCTGTTAAATCGTAGACAGATGGTTGTCATCAATGATGTGACATCTCGTCGTATTTGCTTACCCTCTGGTGTGCCGCTGGGCAATTATTTGGGTCCTATTCTTTTTATAATTTTTATCAATGATGTTTTTAAGACTTTCAATTTTGCTTCATGTCTTGGCTTTGCTGATGATTTAAAAATATTCATCAAGATTGGTGATGCACTAGATCCAGCCAAACTTATGCAGAATGTTGATAGGTTCGCTCGTTGGTGCTGTCTAAATAGTTTATCTCTAAATTTATCTAAATGTAAGCATCTTACCTTAACTAGAAGAGCTTCGCCGTTTTTATTTGACATATTTATTAATGGATCTCCTGTTTCCAAATGTAATTTCGCATCTGATCTTGGTGTTATAGTCGATTCTGGTATGGCATTCTCCCAGCACATTGACTTTATTGTGAGCAAAACGAATTCTCGTCTTGGCTTTGTCAAGTGCCGTGCTGTGGAATTTTCGGATCCCTATACTCTTAAAAGCTTGTATATCTCCTTGGTCAGACCTTTTCTTGAGTATTGCTCTGTTTTATGGGATCCCTACTATGCTGTTCATAGTAACAGACTCGAAGGTGTCCGGAGGAGATTCACCAGGTTTGCTTTGAGGACGCTTAACTGGAGTGCTGATCTGCCGCCGTACTATGCAAGATGTCAATTGATTGACTTGCAAAAGCTATACAAGCCGAAAGATCCGTAATGTCATGTTTATAAAGGATTTGCTGGATTATAAAATTGTCTCTCCTTCCTTGCTCGAGCATATTTATTTTTACACTCCCGCTAAAAATTGGAGGTTCTTCTCCATCTTGTTTGAATCGCTTCATAGGTCAAATTACTGCCTTAATGGTCCAATTCCTCGTTCTGTTCGACATGTTTATTCTTTGTAGCAGCATGATTGACTTCAATGAAAGTAGATGTTCTATTAAGAAATCTGTCAGTAACTTTATTGCTTCTTTCTCTTAATTGCTTTTTTTTTTTTTGATTTTATCATTACTTGATTTTTATTATGATTAATGTTATAGTTTTTACTGTTATAGTTGCTTGCAATTTGTTATTTTCTTTTTATATTATTTTCATTTTTAGTTCCAAATTTATTAGTATTATTATTTTGTATATTATTGTCTCTATATGGTTTTAGTTAAGGCATTTTTTGTGATAGTTTATATTCATCATCTTCTCATCCCTATTATTTATCTTTTTTATAGGCTTGCTTATATTATTTAAGTCCTTAATATGTGAATATATATTGTGTTTTTGTTAGTTGCATAATGCTTTATCTTCTTTCTTCTTACACAGATATATTTCATAGCCTTAGTGCATGCCTACTTATAATATAATAACTAATATTGTTTTTTTTACTTTTTGGTCTGTAAGATTTGTGAATCGGTAGACGGAATGAATAAATAAATAAATAAATAAATCACTGGCTAAATATTTCAAGATTATTTGCATCAGGTTTTTCTTCAATTAAAAAGAAGTATCTATCAATAATACAGGACGGTCTTGACCCCGAAGGTTAAGGATACGTCATGCTTAGACATACAAAAAATTGTATGGGTGGGGGAGACGGCAAGCGTTAGGATAACGGACCTATTTGGATATGTTTTTATAGATTAGAAATAATTATGATAATTTAAAATTCGTTAAATTGATAATTGTTGGGCCTTTCGAACGGCCTATAAATTTTCCCCCGCCACTGCTCTCTTTTGAAGTTATGGCTAAAAAAAAATATAATTTTGGAATTTTAACTCGGTTTTCTTTATTTAACACCTATTTTTATCTATAAAACATGTTATCAACCAATTTTCACACTGGATTTAAAAAGCCCAAAAGCTTAGCTTTAAAATGACCTATCACACTCTGTACCCAAAATATAGCCCTTTCTGAGTATTTTTTACACCTTTTCTAATAAGAAAGTATAGTTTTAAAAATCATTGAGGCACCACGGCGATACCTTTAATTTCGTCGAGTTTGGGTACATTCAGTGACCAAAGTGAATTTCAAATTGAAAAAAATATTGAAGATTGAAATACAAATGGCTGAGAGAGTAGTAAAGAGCTAAATTGGTAACACTGCAGGCACCACGTTGCTCCCATTATGGACCTCACCTTGTTGAGAATGGCAACATTTTCGATGGGCACCTGACGCCTTATTTGGCAACTGTGACAAAGATTTTAAAATCTTATTAATATACAGAAAACTAGTTGGAAATTTATAACTAGGTCAATGAGTGACAATAACTAGATGCTAACTATACTAATAAAAAATAAAATCTAATCAGTAACCTAACCAAATAATAAAATAAGTAAAAAACGAGTTTTCAAACAAAACTGAGGCCCAAGCCGCATGGAAAAGTAGAAAATAAATTTTTTCACACACAGAGGTGGACTCAGATTTTTTGATTGGGACATTTCTCTTGAATATTCTTTCTCTTCATGAATCAAATCCCTTATTACCTCTGATTGATCATACTGAAATATATCGGTGATTGTCAGCGAATAAAATCTGAGTCCACCTCTGTGTGTGAAAAAAAGTTTATTTTCTACTTTTTCATGCGGCTTGGCTTGCGGTTTGAAAACTCGTTTTTTACTTATTTTATTTTCTGCCTTTTTCACGTTAACTAAATTGTTATTACGTGCTGCATGGAGATATTTTAAAACAATTTTATGACGGCTGAATAGACACTGATTTACCAGTTTTTCAAAAAATTTATTCGCTCTACAACTTTGCCTTAGGTTGCAAAACGCTCAAACGCTTCCTTGGTCGGAAAAACTCCGGAAAAGCGTTTTGCATGAATTTTCCTCGATTTTTTCTGCAAGTTTTCACCATTGAACTTGATCCTGCATAATTTAGAAAACTTTTTTACCGGAAAATTTTCCGGAAAAGTTGGAAAAATTTCCGGAAAAGTCGGAAAATTCCGGAAAATTTTTCGGAAAAATCGGAAAACTCTGCATTTTTCCTGAAACGGATTTATCACTAATCAAATTTGTACCAAATTTTAAATGATTTTTCCCGATTTTCCGGGTTTTCCATGGAAATTTCCGGTTCAAATTTTGATAGATTCAATTGTCACACGACATGAACCTGTGTGCCAAATTTCAGCTCGCTGTGATGACGAAAAGTGGGTCTACGAGAGTGTCAAAAATAGTAAAGAAATAGACAAATTCATGTACGAGTTAAAGGGAATGGCTGGCCTCAAAAAACGAATATTTAAAAATTTGAAGGGAAATTCACAGAAAAAAAGAGATAACGAAAAAAAAAATATTCATACAATTAGTTAATCAAGATAAGTGATGAATATGCAATTAGGTAGAACTTAGTTGATTTTAACAATTTAAGAAAACCCCTGCTGGAGCCCACGTCCTGAATTCCATTTACAAGGAACTTACAAAATAAGAACGCTCCCCACGTTGTGGTCTGCAGCGCGGCATACAAATATTTATATACCTTTTTGTGAGCATCGATACTGCAGCTTATTGTCAGGACTTTTAAAATTTTTTTTAGCTTGTACAAAAAATACAAGTTATACGATGGGTAAGGGTGATGTCTAAAGGAAACCCTAGAATACAATTAGGAGATATGGGGAGCTAAGGGTCAATTTATACACATAAATATCACAATCGTTGACAAAAGCTACAATGAGCCGTCTGTGGTAGACTGAATCAAGCCTTGTGAATAATATCGAACCGAAAAGGAAATGTGGAAACATACTTGGACCAACTTAAGCTAGAATTTAAAATTATTCTTAAACTCCTATAACAGCGTCACGATATGGCAGAGTTGTATTATTAAGTACAAACGGCAGGTAGTCTAGAAGCATCAATGTTGCTTTTATATATTGGAATGGAGTTAGCTTTGCTTGAACTCAATATGAACTTTTTTTCAAGAGACCATTCGTAGCAAGTCGTCATTTAGCTGGGCAAAAGCAATCTTCCTGTAGTCCAATTGGGCTGCTCAAATATAGCATATACATAGATGAATGGAGGAATCCTTAATTACATTGGGTGAATTCTTTATAAATAATTATAAATATTTATAAAATTTCTAAATACCCCTGAAGGTAGGCCACAACAAATAAGACGAAAAGTGGACAATGAGTAACCAACATCTATACTGTTTGATGTCTGGAGGATAGGAAATTTTCTGAGGAAGAAAAATCGAAAATTCTCTTTAACTTATTAAGAAAGAAGGCGAATATGGTCCTTAGTATCGAAGACCTTACTATATAGCCTAGAAGTGCAAATATGGTTGAGTTATCAATTTTGGAGTGCTTCATTGATATCGGAAATGACTATTACAAGAACAGTTCACAGTTAGGTCCCTGTCGAAATCCAGAGGATGTAAAAAGATGAGATTTTCAAAAACCTTGACAAAAAAAGGTAAAATACTAATCGATCATAAGTCATTAAATCAGAAGCAATTTATATCTTTGGGATTGGAATAATAATAATAGCTTTCTTCCAAGCAACAGGAAACTGAGATGCAGTTAAGGACGTATTAAAGGTATGCGTCAAAAATTGCACTGAGAATCATCTCAATGTAATCAGTGCAATAAAATGCAAATCAGTTAACGTTGTCAATGCTATTTCTTCTAAGGATGAATCACTGATAGTTGAAGAGATAAAAAATTCATTTATACATAGTATTAAGATCAGTGTCACACTGAGTCGTTTCTTAGCCCGCAATATCCATCTAATGAATATTATTCCACATCATTCTCCTGGGTAAATCTAAGTTTAATTTAGAACTATATCAGAGCTGGGCAAGTATACCAAAGAAAAAGTACTTAAGTACAAGTATAAGTACTGAAAGCCTGAGTACTTCAGCACAAGTACAATTACCGCATGTATGAAAAGTACTTGTAACTAAGTACTGAGTACTTTTTGAAGTACTTTTTAAAGTACTTTCTTAGAATCTTTGTACGTTGGCAGTAATATAATGAAGTTTATCGAGTTCAGTTAATAGATATTAATAAATAACTACCTTTGAAAACTATAATATGTATGGTAACCAGTGGGTAGTATTTATAGTTTTTTATAGATTTCGGTGTTGCACGTAGAGTAAAACATTCACCTCTCATTGCTACACTCATAGTAACTATTCGAGATCCGCCCAAGGACCCATTATCGCCTCCAATAATGCATATAACAATTCTTAGGAAAAAATCTCCAGTAAATTTCTAAGAAAAAACTCAGGCCTTCCCTACATCAGGTCAAGGCATCGTTGATATGATATTGGAGCGAGGCATTGCTTGCTTACCCTTTGTTATGTCCACTGAGGTATATAATATGAACTAATTATTTTTCTATTTAACGTTGGCACAATCGCTTGTGTCAAAAAGAGTTCTTACGTCGGTGCCAACATTGAAAAAATCATTGGCGGGAAGTTGAAAATGTGAGCACGCAGTTCGGAAAGTGATTTTAATAAAACATTTAGAATATCTTCTGCGTATCTCTAATGAATATATTGTCTTTGATAAAACAGTTTTTATCAGTAATAAATCAGTATCAGTAAATTAATCATTTAGTAATTTAAAATCATGTATTTCGACGAATTCACTAATTTTGTTGTTGTTTTCAGTTCTCTCTCAGTTGGTACTTGGTGCTTATACCAAAAGAGTCAGCAATATATAAGTAAGCCCACTTTCTGCAGTGTATTTCTATGAACGTAGTCAGTCTATATTATACATGTCAGTGGTTATGTCATCAAGTCGAGGCATCGTCGACTTTATATTCGAGTGAGACGTTACTGGTTTTTGTTTTACTTGCCCAGTCTTGTTTGTAGTGTATTAGTTTGTCTAAGGTTCTGCCTTGACGCGTGAGTGCGGCACATGCTTTGACAGTTCTTTGCGTGTTTTAAAATTCAGAAAAAATGGAGTTGCGCTAGAGATTATGTTTGCTTTTCTACGAACAGTTGGATACTTGTAGGTACTTAATAGACTCAGAAATACTTAAGTAAAATCTTGGTACTTAAGTACAAAACTAAGTCTTAAGTACAAGTAAATAGAAGCAAGTACTTATGTTCAAGTACTAAGTAGGGGCATTTCAAAAGTATTGAGTAATAAGTAACGAAAATGTACTTTAAGTAGTACTTAAGTCTTTTTTACTTAAGTATTGTCCAGCTCTGAACTGTATACATAGTATGTTCTTTTTGAAGATCGAATTTTGGTGGTACCAAGATTATGAACCCTTTTATAACGACTGTGTAAACCTGAAAATCGTTTGCTTTTATAAATACTGTAAAAGAACTCTCTCTCCGCAATAAGATCATGTATCCAAGGACAATGCTATGAATAAATAATTTTCCTTCGTACTGGTACATGTCTATTATAAAGGTGCATGAGTAAATTATTTAGTAATTCACCCATCAACACAGATCAGCTGAAGAAAATTTGCACAAATTGTTGCCACAAAACTTAGGTATTTTTCGATAAGATTAGGGAATATTCGGGAATATTACCTAAAATGTAGGTTTTTTCCCTAAAATTTAGGGAATAGTCCTAAAATTTTTTACAGTGTACTTAATGTGTCAGTGTTAATATTGTTCTAATCACGGTAATCGAAAAACCCTACACAGGGTTATAATGTAAGCATAGTTTCAAGCTATATGATAAATACAAGAAATCATGATCAAAATTACTCAAAGCGGTCGTCAGTTGGTTCTGGAAAAATGGTACCAGATTTAGATTGAACAAATCTTTGGTCAGGCTTCGGAAACCAAAGTCAAAAAGCCAATGGTTACTTCCATGCAGAATCTATAAATAATACTGATCACCCATTGGGCTTAATCCAGTTTTTTTCTTTAGTCCAGCATTCTGTAGACAGAAAGGTAGACAGCCTTCCGGCAAAGATTCGCCCTATTAAGTACTGCCATGATTATCTTGATTACATAAAAACTGATATTATGCATATATGACTCGTCAACTAACCACTCCGCTATAAGGCCATGTGCCATACTGCAATGCCCACCAAAAGAAAAAAAAATTTTGTAATTGTCTCGCAGATGATCAACATGCGCACATAACTTCTGTGATGCTAACGATACCCATGACATACATACATAGGTACTACAATGCCCACGATAAAAGATCCAAAGTGCTCTCCTCAATTCAAACATATTTCCAACGTATTAAAACTTTTTGTCGTTACGCATGCATAATTTCCCCTCGAACATCATTCATAATGGCAACATTGTGCGTCTGCCATCTTAAAATGTACAAAAAATTATTATATTATACGAAAGTTGGTATACCGTAACTAATAGGTTAGGCTAGAAGGTCATTGATGAAATATCTAGTCTGATCCCTTGTAGAATAATTCCTGCACGCAATAGTCGCTCTATAAATCGTTCACATCCTTTTACGCGACAAATTACTTTCGGCCGTACAGTCAAATTCTGTGATGCCTTTTTATCCAGAACTGTGCGAATGTGGAATAGTCTACCATCTTCTGTCTTTCTTCCGGCATACAACTTGCGAAAGTTTAAGGGCGACATATATCGACACCTCCGCCACTCTCTCCATATCCCCTAATCCTTTCCCTATCTACTTCTTGCCATGCTGTGCTTTGCATCATAGGATATCCCCTGAGCTTGGCTTAATAATATAAAAACAAATATCTACGTACACACTAACATTATATATCTAGTCATAATTAATTCGAATTTTAACATCTTATTTCAGATATGGCCAACGCTATTCTAATTGGATGCCTTGTGACCTTAGGATTAATTATTACTATTTTATTGTTATTGGCTGGTGGTTACTTATGGTGGCGCCACAAACGTTCACAACTCCAATTTATAGAGCCAAATGATGAAGAAGAAACAAGTAGCGGGAGCATGCGGTAAGTAGGCATTTATTTTGTACAATTTGTCAATATTTAACTTAAATTAATTATATTAATTATGATAGTTTTTAAGATTAATTCAATTTTGTTTGCACATAAGTTCAAAAAAGTATCACTAATATAAAACAAGCAATTAACCTAATTAATTAATTAATTAATAATCATACTTAATGCATGAAGGTTCTGTCACTTTTTTGATTGTACTAGAAAAAACAGCTTTGAATGGTTAAGTAAATTAAATAGCTAGACATAAAAAACTAAACAAAACCATTTATTTACATCATATCGTAAAAAACAAAAAAATATTAAAAATTCCTTCCTTGTGATGTGAATCATGAAAATTACCCACAATGGTTGCACATTCTTCCACCGATATATTGTCCTACGCGACTAGTCAAAGTTTCTATTAACCTGCATCGGGCTTACGAGATTTTCTTTCCAGAATGGACTACAACGAGAAGTCCTCCAATGCATTTAAATCTGGCAAGTTTGGCGGCTAAACATTCACATTAATTCTTCACAGACGCGTTGTTCGAGCTGAATGGACTGCAGTCCGTCCTGTCTTTCTGAAACATCGTTTTCACAGTCGAAGTAACCTTCCTCACCTCCGCTTGACATACCCACCAGTCTACTTCCACCAGTACGGAGACGAGTTCCACTCACTTCAACTTTTTAAAGCGAAGTGGAAGAAATAGTCAAGTTGAGTATATTTTCTGCATTTGGTACTCGTTTTGATCTATGCAGTCATTTATAATATCATATGGTGTGGAACTTGTCAAATGTGAACAGATTTTTATACCCTAGATGAAATCTAAAGGGTATACTAAGTCCGTCCGTCTGTCTGTCTGTGCGCACGATAACTCGAGAACGGGTATACTTAGAGAGCTGAAATTTTGTACAAGGACTTTAAACAAAAAAGTAAAATTAAGTTCGAAAATTAGACAAATCGGGCAACTCCTTCATGGGGTTTCCATACAAAAATTTCGTTTTCTAATATATATTTGGACACTGCCTGAGAATGCATCGACATAGAGAGCTAAAATTTGGTACATGGTGTTTTCATAGTAATAGAAAATAAAATTTCAAAACTGGACTAAATCGGGCAACCCCTTCTTGGTGTTGCCATATAAAAATTTAGGTTTTTTACGTATACTGTGAAATCAAAAACGACTTCAAAAATCAATCTTCACAGATGGGTGACCATACGAAATTTCATACGGGCATTCATACTCTAGGGTATCATAAGAATTGGTCTTAGAACAATTCTAGCTTTTGTACATGTTTTTTTGGTTTCAACAAATTAATTAATTAATATTACAAAGGTCATAAATCGTGCAGCAATGAAGTTAAGAGCAAGTTCGGGCGAGAAAATTATAAGAACAAAACAAAAATTGTTGGTACGTTCCTCTCATATTAATAGCTAAGGAATAATATTTCTTGCTTTATTTAATTATCTTTTAAAGCTGAATGCCGACTTTTTATACAACTTTAGGCCCGACACTTACAGACATGAGAGATGTCTTAAACGATGCATTATGATACTTTGAACATATTTTATTAACAACGTTTATTTCAATGCAGCGGGGGAACGCTTTGGCGATCGGATGTAACTTGAGCGACTTTCTTGGGTGAAAAAGTGATCTTTTCTCTTCTCGTGATTGCCCGGAAATGGTGCGTCATGAAAAATGACTTCCTGTAAGAAAAACGTTCACAATACACTTATAGACATGGAAGAAAGAACTACAAAAATATATGCGAGATGTAGTAACTGGGGTGTATGTGACCCTTTGCTGAAAATGGGTTTTCCGGTTGCAAAAACGTCTCGAGAAAGTTTTCTGAAACGGGGTAAAAAGCATACCACCCGATAGATCTATAATTTGATATGCAACATGCCGTCTTGGTACCAGCCCCCCCTTGCTGGGGGTTCCCACCCTAAAAGTATGCAGAGAAAAAAAATTTCTATGAATTGTAGCTAGTAATGAGCTTAGGCAAACAGTGAAACCCGTTTTTCAATCGGACATACCCCTACTGATTTAGGGCCGATCTAAGGTGCGAAAAATCTCGTACCTCAGTTTTAATAAAAGAGAGGGAAATACAAAAAAACTGAGTATTGGGATGGCTATAAATAGATATTTAAACCTCCGAGTATAGGAGTGTGGGTACTCAAACTTCTTCTCAGGACCTTAGGAATTCGGCTCTGTACTAGATTTTTAAAAATGTACTAGATCAAACTTTGATCACCCTTCGTTTTATCAAAACTTAGCAAGAAAAAAGTTTGATTTAACTATTTTTTTTCTTTTAATTTGTCTTTAATTTATGATACAGTGCCAGAGATAAGAGGTGTCATTTCTCCCAATTGGTTTGTGCAGCCAATTTGTGCCCATCTGCAGCTTGACAAAATGGAGTAATAGATAAGTCAGAAGTCCCGCAAATTAATAAACATAAAAATAAGAGAAAAATAAATAACTGAAGATAAAGAGTCGAGGAAACAGATCATCCTGAATTAGTTGTGTAGAGATTCAAAAAGTCTCCATCCCTAGCATTCTGTTAACAGACAACACAATACCAAAATAAAACTACCCGATCCAGAGCAAATAAGCTGGAAGTCAAGCAAATCTGAATTTGAAAAGGAGCTGTGGTGGTATTGTATGCAGATGGCTCCAATCCATCAACAGTAATCGGCTGGAATATATAGCGAAAGATCCAAAGCCAACATATATTCCAATACCAATACAATTTTCCAAGTAGAAATCCATCGCTCTTGATCTCCGCATCAGGGAAAAGATCAATAGAGGGTACACGATCTATATTCTCCGTAATAGCAAAGCCGCAATATTGTCTCTCAGCTCGAATCATTTGCAGTCAAAGATGACATGGAAGTGTCTGCAAGAGATAATAAAACTAGCGCACTCAAATCTAATTACTATAATTTTGGAATATATGAGGATTGCAGCATTGCAGGCAACGACAAAGCAGAACAGCTTGCAGACGATCAAAACTATTCCTGGTAACCCACTCCAAAGGAGGAACTACTAAACTTCTACCATTGACCCGCTTACTACCTGACCACTGGCATTATTGGTTGAAAAAGCGTTTGCAAACTATTAAAACTCTCTATACAGGGTGTTTCCCACTAGGAGGTCAATAGAGCGGGGGGTGATAGTACTCACCTAGACGAACCAAAAATTGTATGGCAGGGGGGGGGGGGGGGGGTGGCATATCAACGGTTTAGGAGTTACAGGGTGATTAAGGAAAAAAACTAGTTTTTCACAAAATTAAAGAGGAGAGTCTACAGTTTACAGTTTTTATAAAAAAAAGTTAAGTTAACGATTTTTTTCGAAAATAATAGAGGTTAAATTAAAAAAAAAAAAGGTAAGAAAATCTGAAATATTTAGTTTAGACAACAATAATTCTTGATGGGAGAGTGGTATGGTGCTGATTGAGCAGTCGTTTGAAAGGCCATGAAGTTCTGCATACAATGAGCTCTGTGACCGTACACCTTGTAGTTTTTAAAATACAGGATGTTTTGTGAAAAACTAGCTTTTTTTGTTAATCACCCTGTAACTCCTAAACCGTTGATATGCCCTCCCTCCCTGCCTTGCCTCACCTCCCTGAGTACTATCATCTCCCGCCCTATTGACCTCCTAGTGGGAAACACCCTGTATAGAGACAGCATGTGCAAATTATACGAATATGAACAGGAAACTGTAGAGAGAACACCTTCTTTGCAACTATGTGAAGTTTGTCAGCACAGAGAAAAATCACACTTCTTGGGCAATACCAAAACCCTCGAGAATTACTGCCCAAAGCATGAAACAGAAACAGAATCCCTCACCACCACAATGAAAACCCTAACATAGTTCTAAGATTCTAAAATATTTGCAGTGTTCATATGGAAGACTGACGAAAATTTGATTTGAATAGCTCCTGCGCCCTAAACTACTATCCATACAAAAAAATTGTCTTCGGATAATCTTAAACTTATTTTCATATCTGGGAAGATAATCAAATTTTTATACCTTTCCTAACAAAATTATTTAAAAAAAAATTTATCTTAACTAAATGATTACGATTCCCCAAACAAAAACTCTCAGCTGAGTAAAAATTGCATATATGCGGCGGATGTGCCATGAATGAAACAATCTATGCCTACAGATTCGGACTACGACCGCACTTACACTATTGCAACTATTACTCAGCTGAGAGTTATTGAGCGTAAAATCGTAAGGTTACCTTGTAATCAAAACTATTTTATTATTTTGTTAAGTAAGGTATATAGTAAGTGTAGCCTTTGGGAAGGTAAAGAGCCAATTTAAAATTACTGGAAGACTATTATCTTGTTTAGGCTTTATGGTATATATAAAATCAATGTCTCACTTTTCCATAAGAATCAATATAAAACGGACTATCACTCACACATATAGATTTCT
Organism: Dioctria linearis; assembly: GCA_963930735.1. Taxonomy (NCBI): domain Eukaryota; kingdom Metazoa; phylum Arthropoda; class Insecta; order Diptera; family Asilidae; genus Dioctria; species Dioctria linearis. The sequence goes on from OZ005741.1 coordinate 4,919,244, forward strand.
GTTTCATGGCTTTTGGGAAGTAGGTACCTCGATGGTTTTGGCAATACCATCACAAGTAATGTTCAGGTCATTGAAGAAACTACTGGAATTCATCGAAATAATTCCACTCAATAAGCTTTAAAAATGAGGGAAGCCCAATATGCCCACAGGTGGCCTGGCCGGATTGAATGGAACGTTAAACCACTCTCACCATTCAAATCTAATCTAAATCTAGTGTTGTAGGTGCTATACATGTAGTAAAATAGTGCGCTATACTTGTACTTATACACATTTTTATATTTGGAGTAAATTTTGAGAAGGCTGGCTATAGTCATCGTAGCTTTCTTATTTTATCACGAATTATGAAAAATGCTAACATAACAACAGTCCCGAATCGCATGATTAAAGTAATTTCTCCTCTTTAGCATTAATTAATTATATATTAATGTGTAATTAGGTTTATTTATTATAGTGCTTACATATACGGTGGGGCATTTATTTTGTTATTTTTAATATTTATATAGTCGCGAAAATAGCGAGTATGTATAATTCTAAGGAAATCCTAAGCTCTTTACCTCCATGAAATGAAATGTATATGTAAATATGAAAACAAAGAAATTGCAAAAGAATGTGAACTGGTTGCGTAATTAAGGTTGGTAGTGATGCTATAAAAATAAAAGAAAACATTGACCAAATCGAGCTAGCATAAGACGAAAGAACCTTAATTTTATGGATACAATTTACACTGAAAGTTTCATACTGTGGCAGTAATTTACGGCGGTCAAAGCTTAATTATTACAATTAGTGGCCTATTTCACGTATACAAATTGTGATTTACAAGTGATTATTTTACAAAAATGTGTATAGAAAAGAGTAGACCAGTCGAGGAAGTACGAAGCAAGTTAAACAGGAAAAACAAAACTTTCAGTTTCAAATATACATAAAATATGTAGAGAGCAGCCAAGCAGGATGATATTTCAATTTCGATTTCAATTTATTCTATGCTAATCAAGGAAAGAATACAAGAATTACAATCTTTTGGAGTAATAATAATAATAATAATAATTTATTTCTGGTCTGTATACACAAGATTATTATCTTTTATAAATGCATACTAAATAAAGAACTACGGCAAATCAAAAATAAATTCACAAGAAAAATTAAAATAAATGAAAACAAAAAGGATGAAAAAAAAAATTTAAGTAAAAGTAAAGAATTTAAAGTAAGAAACTATTTGAAAGAAAAAGAAAAACAACAGAATATATAGATATGTATATATGTAAATAAATAAGTATTTGACGAAAACGGTGCTCTTCATCGCATTACTCCACAACAGAAAAATGCTTCCGCAGTGCAAGTCTAAATTCATGCGGCCTGCCAAGTCCCCTGACATGATTGGGAAGGGTATTCCATAATCGAACTATTGAAACAAAATAAGAGCCCTGCCCCACAATGTATGAAGTTTTAGGTATAAAGAAGGTTTTATCTCTATATGAGTGCAAAAATTCAAAATGTTCTATCAAATAAGAAGGAGATCTTTCATTAACTATTTTATGTAAAAACACCAATGCCCTAATATTTAGATAAGTGCCTAATGAACAACCCAAGACAGTATCTTTGAACTTGGTATATGATCATAATGTTTTAGGCCATATATAAACCATACACAGTCATTAAAACACTCAGAATCCAGCTTCCCTCGTATAGGGGAGAATCATTCCATTAAGGTATATGGGAGGAAGATCGGCAAAGGTAAGATCATATCTGTAACAAGCAATACAGGTAGACTTTAAAGGATTTAGTATCAATTGGTTTCTACACGCCCAAGCAGATATATTCAACATGTCAGAGCTTACTCTATCAATGCAGTCGAAATAAATTTGAACATCATTAGCGTAAAGATGAATGTTAACATCATGAAGTACGTCCGGTAGATCATTGATGAACAGACAAAATAATAAAGGTCCAAGAATAGACCCTTGTGGGACTCCAGTATATACTCTTTTCCATGCGAATTTTTCATTCCCTATCCTGACCTGCTGAAAGCGACCAGTTAGAAAATCTCTGATTAATTTAAGCGACGACGATGAAAAATTATAATTTTTTTTAAGTTGAGCAAGAAGTAAGCTATGATTAACTGTGTCAAACGCCTTGCTAAAATCAAGCAGTACCAAAGCCGTGAAATAGTTACTATCCAATGCTCTGCGTATATCCGACGTTACTTTTAAGAGTGCTGTTTCGCAGCTGTAACCCGATCGATAACTAGATTGCCACCGGGAGACGAACCCATTTTCGAGAACACTTTGAACTATTTGATTGTTTATAAGTTTCTCCAGAACTTTGCTGAGAAAACAAAGTAGACTTATAGGGCGAAAATCTTTAGCAACAACCGGAGTAGAACATTTAGCTAAAAATAAAACAATAGCTCTTTTCCAAAAACAGGGAAATTGTGAATATGTCAGACAAGAGTTTAAAATGTAAACTAAGCTATCAGAAATAGTAGGGTACAGATTTTTTATAAATTTTTGGTGGAATATCATCAGAACCGCAGGCTTCAGATTTTATGGACATGACTGCATTAAGAACCTCCTCATGAGAAGCGCAACGAAAACTGAAACCATCATGTAATCGAATAGCTCCCCCTCCATAGAAATAGGGGTAGTAGGGATTGAGAATTAGTGGTGTTGATGAAACATGAGTTAAGGTCATCAGGATTAAGATCTCATGATGGCGCTACCTTTCCACATATTCCATTGCGTTTTAAATTAGACCACAATTTCCTAGATGACAGGGATGCATCTAGCGTTCCTGCTAGATACCTCCTCTTGGCAGTCTGTACCGCTTTGTTAATCCGTTTTCGCAATATTTTGTATCGGAATTTCCTGACCACCCTAGCTTTAAAGTTGTCTTTGATATACACTGCAACTCCTCCACCGGGACGAATTTCTCGATCACACCTAAAAGTCTTGTAACCTGGAATCAGTACAGAGTTCGACAAAACATGTTCACTCAGCCAGCTTTCAGATACAAATATGGAATGGACATTAGTGTTCTTGAAAATGTACTGAAGTTTGAAAAGTTTAGACCTCAAGCTCCTAGAGTTGACATGACAAACATTAAATCCTTCCGCTCTCTCGGTAAAATTATTAAGCAGCGATTTTACATTCGTTAAGTCCGAAATTCAAACAATTCACTCATGTCAGAGGGTCGCAGGAGGCACAAGACAGGACTAGGAAGCATCATCATATCAAAACCCAGGAAAGTGATATCATAAATGCAAAGAAACAATTTTAAGAACACCGTCATTTCAAAGCACTTAGACCAAGAAAAACTAAGCAGTTACTTTAATAAAAATTAATTGAAAAAGCTAGCAATAAAGATGAAAAAGATTAAAGAAAAATGAAAAATAAAATTAAAATAAAATTACTATATGAAAAATAAACAAATCGATGAAATAATATAGTCTTCATACATCAGCATACTCCCAAAGTACCATTGGCCGTTAAATTAAGTTGCTCTAAATTGGTAACCTTTAGCCATGAAGGGGAACCGGTCATCTTTACGTAGGCAAATCCATTTCTAGTATGCACAGCAAGCAGCACGCCTTGTTGATGCAAATCAAGAGCACGTAGTAAAATTGTATTGTTATTTATAGACAAACTCTCAAAGCAGTATACTCGGCTATTCGATGTAAATCCATTACTGATTGCATTTAGCACTAGAGAGCTGCGATCCGCACGATAACGAGATAAGAAGGCCTTTTTATCGACAACAGATGAAAATTTTAAAATAATGGAAGAAGGCCTATTATAATTACCATCTGTATTCGATCGAAAACCAATACGAAAAGAATCGATCAGGTGAACTGGATTATGACCAATCAAAGAGCAGATTTTGTGTGCATATTCTATGAGATTTTCAGAATCAACATATGGTCTACCTTTGATCATAACATCGCTTAAGCGCTTCTCCCTTTGATAGTTTACTTTTACCGCTGAAAGGCCTTCACACTTCTCCGTTAAAAGTTTCACCTCGTTTGACAAAGAAGTAATTTGCTGTTTGTAACCATCAATGATGCTATTAAGTTTGCACAGAAGTCTACTTTCCATTTCTTTCAATCTTTCAGTCAGTAAACCATCCAATATAGCGGGAATATTATCTTCACCATTGCTACAAGAAGATGAACTTTGTGTTATATTACTTCTAGTCACAACACCACTACGCTCCGCAAGCTTGCCGCTATTCTGATTTGTGAATGTGAGCAACAAACTATTAAGCGGAATAATATATGGGAGCAATGCTATAACACGTCTACTCTATAACACACATCGCTGACTTCTGGAGTACAATACAAAAAAAACTAAATAAGAATAATATAATACTAATAGAAATAATATTAGTCAAATAATAATAATAATAATAATTTATTCTAACATTTGTACAAGAGATATCTTTTTCTAGTACAGTATAAAATGGGAAATTCAATTATAGTGCAAGAAAAAAAAACAAAAAATTAAATTTAAGATCAAATAAAAATATAATAATAATATAATAATTGCAAAAATTAGTGGGAGAAAAAACAAAATCTACAATATAATAAAATGAAAAACTGAAAAGACCAGAATTTAATCTTAATCTAAGCTACGCAGAAAAATTGTGTCATCGGCACATTTTAGTTTAGGAAGAATTCAGAATACGCTCTAGCTCATTCTTAAAATCAAATGTCTGAGCTTGCCGTCTAACAGTAACCGGAAGGGAATTCCAAACACGAGAAATAACGGAATAAAATAAGTAAAAAATGAGTTTTCAAACAAAACTGAAAAAGTAGAAAATAAACTTTTCTTCACACACAGAGCTGGACTCAGATTTTTTGATTGGGATATTTCTCTTGAATATTCTGTCTCTTCATGAATCAAATCACTTATTACCTCCTCTGATTGATCATACTGAAATATATCGGTGATTGTCAGCGAATAAAATCTGAGTCCACCTCTGTGTGTGAAGAAAAGTTTATTTTCTACTTTTTCATGCGGCTTGACCTCAGTTTTGTTTGAAAACTCGTTTTTTATTTATTTTATTTTCTGCCTTTTTCACGTTAACTAAATTGTTATTACGTGCTGCATGGAGATATTTTAAAACAATTTTATGACTGATTTACTGAACTTTCCCGATTTTCCATGTTTTCCACAGACTTTTCCTATTACTATGAAATTTTTTTTCAAAATTTACATGAATTTTCCTCGATTTTTCATGCAAGTTTTCATGATTGTTGAAGGGAAAGTATTGTTGCCAGTAGGACGGAAAAAATGATTCCGAATAGCTTTTAAAAACTTTTTTGTCTGAAAATTTTCCGGAAAAGTCGGAAAATTCCGGAAATTTTTGGAAAATTTTCCAGAAAAATAGCAAAATTCTGCATTTTTCCTGAAACAGATTTATCACTAATCATATCGATGAAAATTTGTCCGATGATTTTCCGGGTTTTCCACGGAGTTTTCCACAAAAGCAACTTTATGCAACTCATTTCTCTCTACAACTTTCTCTGAGGTTGCAAAACGCTCAAACGCTTCCTTGGTCGGAAAAACTCAGGAAAAGCGTTTTACATGAATTTTCCTCGATTTTTTCTGCAAGTTTTCACCATTGTCGGAGAGAAAGTAATGATGCCAGTTGATAGGGAGCTTGATCCTGCATAATTTAGAAAACTTTTTTACCGGAAAAATCGGAAAATTCCGGAAATTTTTTTCGGAAAAATCGGAAAGCTCTGCATTTTTCCTGAAACGGATTTATCACTAATCAAATTTATACCAAATTTTCAAAAGATTTTTCCCGATTTTCCGGGTTATCCATGGAAATTTCCGGTTCAAATTTTGATAGAATCAATTGTCACGCAACATGAACCTGTGTGCCAAATTTCAGCTCGCTGTGATGACAGTGGGTCTACGAGAGTGTCGAAAATAGTAAAAAAGAGATATATAAATAAATAGACAGACAAGTTTGTGTACGAGTTAAAGGGAATGGCCTCAAAAATAAGAACGTTGCCCAACAACATAACGTGCACGAGGTTTCCTAAGACTTACATGACAGGATGAATGCAAGAATTGTAAGTGACTATATAAATACGAAGGAAACTTAGAGATTATCATATTGCGTAAGAAAACTAATACTATAATTTCTAAATCTAGTACAGAATTTCTATAAGCAGAAACGTCTTAAACCATAAACAAAACGTACGCAATCATTAAAAGCTACATTTAAATTACAACTGCACAGAGAATCAAGCTGCAAATGAATAGCACTACAGAGAGTGAAATATGGAATTAGCAGTGCGATAACTAGCTTTAGCTTTAACTTTTTAACTTATTGCAAAAAAAAACGTAAGATGGCATAAGACAAAAGTACTCCATTAAGATATTATAGAGGGAAGATCTGAAAACACTAGATCTCTTCTATAGAAGACCATACAAGAAGACTTCAGGGGATTCAACAAGAATCGGTTGCTAGTGGCCCAATCAGAGATATTTATTAAATCACGGTTAACTCGGTGTATGCAGTCCTCAATTAACCCAAGACAAGATATGTAGATATATCTGAACATCGTCAGCATACATGTGGATGTTCACGTCTTCAATAATATCAAGAAGATCATTTATGAATAAGCTAAAGAGAAGCGGCAAAGAATTGAGCCTTGCAGAACACCATATTTGACGATAATCCCCGACTTTAACATGCTGAGAGCGGTTGAAAAGGAAATCTGAAATCATTTTGGAAGAGGAATGAGAAAAATTATACATTTTTTGCACTTTCGATAAAAGTAAACTGTGATCGACGGAATCAAATGCTTTAGTGAAATCGAAGAGTACTAAAGCTGTTAACAAATCACTGTCCAGTGAATTGTGTATATCAGTAGAAACTTTCAACAAGGCAGTTTCATTTCTATGGCCAGAACGAAAACCGGGCTGCCATTTTATCCGACACATACTGGAGAATTTGCGAGCTCATTAATTTCTCAAGAATTTTGCTAAGATAACAAAGTAAGCTTATTGGGCGATAATCAGAGACTGTCTTTGGTGCAGAGCATTTAGCCAAAGGTGTGACAGCAGCATTTTTTCATATTTGAGAAAACTCAGGAAAATGTGAGGCAAGAGTTAAAAATATAAACTAAATAAATATAATAATAAATAGAAGAAAACAAGATTATAAATAAGAAAACAAAGAAATAACGAAATGAAATAAAATAAAAACAAGTGAAAAAATAACACAGAACTGCTTTCCAAAAGAAATCCACTAATTAATTACTAATTAACACTTAATAATTAATTTGTCCCTCTACTAATCTCCTGAATGCGCCACCAGTGCTCTGTGTTCCATAATCTAAAAGCTTGAACAAAGAGTAAGTGCTATTAATTATTATTGATTGCAGTAATTCAATATAATTAAACAAATATTCCGAATAGGAACTGAATAGAATTCTGCGTTTCAGATAACACTCTAGTGAGCAGCCCAAAAGTAGAGATCTAAATGGGGAGATATGATATCATATCGCCTTAAGCAATCACTAAAGGCAACGTTTATTTTCCGTTTACAAACACTATCAATTCGTGGGAAAATTAGAGAGCCATAAGTAAAAACAGGAACTATAGAAGAGTGTTTAAATATTGAGACCTGATAGGATTCAAAACCAGACCGGTTTGCATATACAAATGATAGATATGCGCTAGATTACAATTAATTGGTTCTACACAATATTCAATTAACCCAGTAAAGTTCCACATCATCTGCATAAAGATGTAGTCGAATATCACAAATGGCACCCACCAGATCAATAAGGAACATACTGAAAAGCAGTGGGTCAAGAATAGAACTCTGCGGCACACCCAAACCTAATGATAAACATCTAGAAAGATTATTACCAATTTTGACTTGTTGATATCTATTCATTAAATAACTTCTGAGAAGACGAGATGCAGATAATGAAAATTCGTCATTAAAGTGAGACATGCAATTTCCTGTAGCATTGCGGGTCAAGCTTAGGGCAGACAAGAGAAGCGTGAGTGAAATGTTATATAGAATGAGAGATCTAGCAAGGTAACAACGAAGCAATGCACAGCGAATTTCTTTGTATAGGGGGTGCATTAATATATCTCTAGAAATAGGTAAATGCTGCGAGTGAAAAAGCAAAATAATAATAATAAATAATAGAAGGTAATAAAAAATTATAATACTTATACAAACACTTTAGTAGAAGTATTAGTATATTTCCAAGAAACAAAAGATTTATTACTTAATGATTTTTAATTAGTTAAACAAAGTATTTGATGACCTATAACCCTAAGGGCCGGTTTCACAGGCAAGGCTTAAGCGATAGCGATGGCTTAAGCCAAGGCTTAATAAATATTTCGGTTTCACAGTCAAGGCTTAAGTGACATTTTTGACTTAACGTAAGCTTAACTTAAGCTAGTCATCTCGAAGAACGAATGTACATAAAGTTAGACTTTAAAACTAAATTGAAATTTTCCAAGCAAAAAATACTTATCTAGTTAGCAGTGTGGCAGCTAGTGTAAGCATTCCATTTGACGTTTAAGGAAGAAACCAAACAGTTTAAGACAAAAATGAGTTATTTATCTGATGCAGTTCCGACTGTCGAAACATTCGGTTATGATGATTTTGGATCTGATACACTCGAAGATATAAAGCTTGACTGACTGCACAAAGTTTAAACAAACAATATTTCATTTTGATGTCTTCTTCTTCATCGGGATTCACAATCGCAATATCCCTTTAAAAATTCACAATTACCGCAGTGCTGACAACTTAAAATTTTTCATCTGCGGTTTAACTAAGCCTCTGTAATTTAGCTGTTTCCCTAGGAAACTCTATAAATTTCAAAGAGTTTTGTTTATAACAAAATGAAAGAGCTTTTAAAATGATCGCAAACCTGTCAATCAGACCTTTGTCTAGCTTTGTTATTTCCGCTGAAATATCAGAATTGACATTTAACTTCCGCCCGTGCTAACTTGATATGCAATTAGGCCTAACCTAGTCCTAAAGTGCGATTTGATAATGATTGTTTTCGAGTTAAACACTAGTATTTATCCTCTTTAGATTTCATTTGCATTTTTTTTTACATCCAGTCTGTATACAATGTGAATGAAATACTCGAAGAAACGAATCTAAGAATGGAGTGAAAGTAGTCACTCGGAAAATGAGTGAAGTCCGCGTGGGAGGTCTGGGACAGTGATTCAAACAATCGAGGTCTTTATGCAAAAATTGAGCCTTGCAATGCGAAGCACTTTGCAAAAAAAAAATGAAATTTTAGTATACACGTAGGTACTCCACTCATTGAGATCAAAGTACTTCTCTTGACTCATTTTCAACAAATCTTCCCAGACATATCGACATTTTTCACTAGCTGTACCACGTTTCAACTGCCATATTTCGTAGATATTCATCCTTGAAAACTTGCAATGCACAGAAGTAGGTACCCGAAATAAAAAAAAAAAATCGTTGGAACAAAATATCTCCTATCAAATCCAAGTTCTAATAAGTATTTTAAAAGTCTAAATGAACTTTAAAAAAACTTCATTTGAGTTAAATAGATCACAACTTCTCATCGTACAGAGCTTAAAGACACAGCAAGATTACAAGCATAGAGCAACATAATCCTCCACATTTCTGGAAGTAGAATAGTTGAAAATAAATAACCTTCTCGCATTATTATTAAAGCAAGACTATTTGGGTGATAAAAACAGGACGATAGTTGAAAAAAAAAAACTCTTTTTACATCGAAAAATCTTTGAAAAAGAAATTTCTTTGCAAAAGAGAGCGTTTACAATCGGCAGAAACCGTATACTCATCAGTACGGTTTGGTTCCTGCCTGCCGTATACGTCAAAATGAACAGCCAAGCTGACCTCATATATGCATTTAAAATAATTTTTAAGTGTAAATTACACGAGGCGAAATACTTCGTACCTATTTACTTGAATGCCTAGCAAGATTAGCCCTATGCGGGACTAGCATTTCATAGATAGTTTTGCTATGAAATAAATTCATAGCGAATTCGGTCAATATGAAATTGACCGATCCACAGCTCGAGAATTAAGTGAAAATCTTAAGTGCATATATGAGGTCAGCTTGGCTGTTCACTTTGGTGTATACGGCTGGAAGGAACCAAGCCGTACTGATGAGTACACGGTTCCTGCCGATACGAAACGCCTTCTTTTGCAAACAAATTTCGTTTTCAAAGATTTTTCGATGTAAAAAGAGTTTTTTTCACTCAATTCTCGAACTTAGCAACAAACTCGGTCAATTTCATATTGACCAAATTCGCTCTGAATTTATTTCATAGTAAAACTCTCTAGAACGATAGTTAACAATAGAACTAGAACGCTTAGCTTGTTTATTTGTTATATATTATTTAATAGAAGTAGTATATTGGTCGCGACTGCGAATAAAGTTAAAACTTTTAGTAATATTATATAAAAACAATTTTTTTTCTTTATCCTTTCCAGAATACCACAGTATTCAGTTCAAGAAACACAACATCACGATGCGGTGGCAACCACGAAGCATCAAGAAGCTCAAGAACAAAATAATATAAATCGTAAAATTAATGGTTTTTTAAATTTAAAAACGCCTTTAATAGGGTAAGTAAGAATTACTCTTTATACTTAAATGTATTTTTTCAATATACTTTTTTTACTTTGATTTAATTTCTTCAATTAACTTTTTCTTATTTTTTAATTTAATTAGAAGTATGCCTAGATAATAATTTCGTAGGTCATTGTGTTCTGTAGATTTCTTTAAGTCTACTTAATATTAGGATAGCTTAGTTAAACAATTTAGAATCTTCACACGCGCATAACTTGAAGATTATAGCTTATGATAAATAAGGACTAATAAGGCAAAAAAAAACAAAGTTTAGTAAGAGTTTTTTATTAAGTGAATTTGAAACAAAAATTAAGAAATTATAATTAAAAATCATAGCATAAATATTCGAATCTATTTCCATCATTATCAATGCAGAATTGAGCTCGTCCATCAGACTATTGTCGAGTTGTCTGTGTCAGCGGCAGCATGTATGCGATTTTGCAGCTCTACCTCAACGTTAACTTGAGTAACATTTTACTTTTTATATGACTTCCAAAATAACCAACTCAGCGGACTCAGATCAATAAATCAAGTAGGTCAGGCAATTAGACCATCTTGGACTATCTATCTTCCGGGAAAAAGGTGGTTTCTTCATGTTGGTAGAAATTATATATTTGGCTTACGTTGAAATCAGTTTCTTAGACGAGTGTTGGTAAAGTTATGGGGACAAAAATTTAAATGAAAACCACCATTTAAACGATTTTCCAGAATCAAAAACTCCGTTCACAATTCTAGACTTCCGCATTTACTGAAAAACGCGTTCGCCTAGTGAGACATGGGGATATTCTAATGCCCAATATAGGATATTGCGGAAATTGTATAAATATCATTACATGTGAAAAATGCTTCATCCGCAACTAATTAAAATGCTCATGATAAAGACCGGCTTTAAGAGGAGTCAATACTCAGCAAAAGCTTCAATTCAGATACCAGCGACATCTGTAAGCAATAGAATTTACTATATGTTGGTTTGTGTCCTCTCTGTACTGGAAGTGAGAAAATTGATATAAAATTAGCCTAGATACCCCAGACGACATTAGAGACATCGTAAGCCAACATGCGACAAAACCATACAATTTAAGACGAAAAATGATTATTTGTGCAGTTCAAATAAATTGAAAACTTTTAACGAGAATTAACTCTTAGTACCTTATCGACAAATGGCAAGCGGGAAGAGACAGTTAATCTATAAAGCCCAAAGTCATGCTCTGTGACTTCCCAGAATTTAGCTTTAATTTGTTCGATATGGACCACCGCAAAATCCTATCCAAATCTTTGTTAATACGCTCCACACAATCTTCCATAAAACCAACTGGTCGACTCAGATAGATCTGCACATCATCTGCATACATATGTATGCTTATATTTTGTAAAACTTTCGCAAGATCACTTATAAAACTAAACAGGAGAGGACCAAGGGCAGATCCCTGGGGTATGCTGCAAACTAGTGGAAGTATCTAAATCAGACGATATGTCATTATCAAGTACCTACAACCCTCTGAGACCTATGAGAGAGGAAATTAAAAATCAACTGGAGAGCAGATGAAGAGAAATTGAAATTATCTAACAGCTTACACAAAAGTTTGCTATGGTTGACATTATCAAACACCTGAGAGAAATCAAGTAAAGTTAGGATGCAAATCTCACCACTGTCCAAGGTTATTCGTATATCAGTACTTACTTTGAGTAAGGCTGTGTCACACCCAATTGATCATATCGAAAACCAGACTCTAACTCACAGATTAAGTTGCTAAGCTTCAGATAATCTTGCATTTGCCAGTACATTAACTTCTCAAGCACCTTAGTTGGGAAACACAGTAAGCTTATGTGTCGAAAATCACTGAGAGTCTCCAGAGATGACTTCTTTGGAATGGGCAGTTTTCCATAAACCAGGAAACAAAGATCTAGTCAGACATTGTCTCAAAAATTACCTGTAGAGGACTCAAAATAAAAAGGAATATGAGTTTGAGAAACTTAGTAGGACTGATTAGATCTGAACCGACGGCATTTGATTTCAGAGCAAATTGCTCTGATAAGCTCGTCCACTTCAATACACCTGAAACTAAAGCTGGAAGTGGCAGAATTACCACCAACTAGAATAGCAGAATCAGTGCTACTGTATGTATGACTGGATTATATGATTGGCAATTTACAACTACATATATTATATTGATGTAACTACCACAACAACAACTTATGTGGGGATCCCAATCGAAGTAATAAAAGAGGAAATCATCAGGAGCGCCTATCAAAGGGAAGCCTCCGGTGGACCAGCAGGGATACCTGCCGTATTGCGAGGCAAGGGAGCTGCTTAATGGCAGCAGAACAAACACCAGCAATGTTTTAGGAGTCTTTACGGGTCACTGGGCCATAAGTGATCATGCTAGAAAACTGGAGATAGCTGCGATTGATTTCTGCAGGAGCTGTAAGGACTCGAAAGAAATCGAATCCGTCCAACACATGCTTTGCGAATGCTCCACTCTGATGAATAAAAGAATTAGGCTATTGGGTAGCTACTTCTTTTCAAGTCTGGGGGAGCTACAAAACAAAGAATTCAGATATATCCTGAGTTTTCTGAGAGAAGCAGAATGGATCTAGGTAAAGAGTCTTGGAGATATCTTGAGTTCCCTAAAGGAAGCAGGATGGATCTGGGGCGGCTTTAAAAGGTTATCCCATAGGGCCTAGGGGCACAATGAACACACTAGAGATCTAAGTGATGCAGTCTGGTTCTCTTGCGGCACCCCTCTTACCTAACCTAACCTAACAACCACTTGCAACAGTTAACTGGAAATGGAAGATCCCTTGGTAGTAGGGCTTTTACCCGATGCTGCTGCTGTGAAATGGGTTCAACGATTTCCCCGTTGGTTGCACAGTGCCATTAAAATGTTAAATAATATCTCAGCAAATAAGAAACTTTAGGCTGCAATTTTTTTTTTATTAGTCACTAATTATAAGCTAGGTAAAATTCCCCAAGTTTATGCGTATGTGTGAAGAATCACCCTGTATACATAGATTATATGAGATTTTATTTGTATATTTATCATCAAAACTGTTCAAATGCTAAGGTATTTTTTTGATGGATCTCAGATGAGATCTTACTCTCCGGATACCGGTAGATATGGTGGTAAGTGTTGGCAAAGTAGTGACTTAGAGAAAATTTAGCAGAAATAAAAATTCTAAGAGATCTCCAATTACATAATAAAAAGAAATCTTATTCACCCATTTCACGCCTCACGGTATCGTGTGAGATCACGGTCTTTGAGATCGTCACCCCCAATCGCTCTGATTGAGTACTTTTTGAGTGCCAAATACAATTCGACATTTCGCTCAAGCGAATGCTTGAACATAATTGTTTCGTTCGATTTCTAATATATACCTATAAGTAAATCATAGTGCTAAAAATAGTGTCATTTTAATTATAAATACCTACCTATGTATAGTCAATCAATTTTTCCTACTTTGAATAGCATTGAAAATTAATTTCAAACTGTTAAAATGTTCCAATTTCTTCTCAGTAGGTGAATCTCAAAAGCAATTTGAAAACGAAAAAAACAAAATATATAAATAAAAAATCCAAATTGCTTTAATTTTATAATCTTGGGACACTCAGGTACATACTTACGTAACCTGCCTTCTTCATCTCAATGACATTATGAAGTCTTCATTTCGACATTGATTTAATTAACATTTGAGCTTCATTTACCTGTACTATAACCAACCACTCATTTTTAATTAACTACTCTTTAAAAGAAGCAAATTTCTCCAGGGAATCGATGTAGTAGGCACATGTACAAGGGAAGTCTATTTATATACATAAATAGGCTTCAATGATGATATTAGAGAGAGTTAATTAGAAGTCCGTAAGCAGTCAATCAAAACTTTAAGTCAATTTACTTGTGGAAGTCCGAAGAAATTGTTGATATCAAGGGAAATCAGTTGGAATTATAAATAACGTCAAGTCACCGCATATTGATTACGATTCATGTATGTATGCGCATGTATGTTCAACATACATAAGTATGTATGTAGTTATATGAAATCTTTGGAACTGTGCATGGATGAAATATTTGGTGGCATGGGCGTGATTTTATATTTTTATCACAAATAGATTTTAGGAAATTAACGTTAAATATTTGTTGGACATTTAGACACAAAATCCTTAAATTTATTCTACATATGTCCTATATAAAAGCAAATAAGAAATTGAAATAATTCCGAAAATGTTTAGCCTCTTGTCGAACAATATGTTTCTACAAAAATAATATTATTCCATGGAAGACTTTGCGGAAGCCAACCTGCGAAATCTTAGATAAATACATTTATCTGCCATGCGATCCATTCGAACTGTATATTGTAAGGAGATTTTTCAGAGCAGTCTATTAAAAGTATGTACATATATTGTATATGCAATAAAAAAGTTGTATATATAATTTTAAAGGCTCGTATCAATTAATAGTGTAATCAATGTAGGCGTCCAACGAAAGGGTATACAATTGATATACCACTAGGTTTTGTTAAGTCTACCCAGATGATGAGCTTTCCATCCATAGAATAGAAATGATAAGATGGGAGATCCTTTATGTTCTAAAATCACTGTAATGTTAACATTTATTATTACAAAAGATTCCCTGTGCGAATCCAAAATGTATTCTATAAATGTGTGTTAGCCAGTAAGATAGTCTGCTTGGCCCACATTAACTACATAATTGAAAGCTTGTATCTAATTCAAGAATTATTTAGCTTGAGAAAAAGTTATTATCTATTCTGATTTTTAAGGGCTGAGTTTTGAGAAGTCAAAAAGGTGAGAATTTTTATTATTGCAAGGCCTGCAATTATGACGGCATAGCAGGAATTAGTGAAATAAAGCGACATTCCAAAAGTGCTTCACACATTAAGAGCGCTCAAAGTCTAAAAAAGAACAAACTATTTTGCAAATAGTTCAAAAGCAAAATGGACATAATATAGAAAACACGGTTACAGAAAATGAACTGCTAATGGCAGCATTTCTTGTGGAACATGATTTACCATTTGCTCCAATGCCTCACTTAACTAATTTAGTTAAAAGAATTGCCGAAAATTGTACAAAAAAGTCTGTGGCAGAAATGAATGTAGGGCGAACGAAAGGTTCGATGATGATAAAAAATGTATTGGGCGCCGAATGAAAGGATGCGTTGTTGAACTTACTAAAGCAATGTAGATTTTCAATAATAATAGATGAATCAACGGACTTTTTTTTTTATATTATTAAGCCAAGCTCAGGGGATACCCTATGATGCAAAGCACAGCATGGCAGGAAGCAGATAGGGAAAGGATTAGGGGATATGAGGAAAGTGGCGGAGGTGCCGATGTATGTCGCCCTTAAACTTCCGCAGATTGTATGCCGGGGGAAAAACAGAAGATGGTAAGCTGTTCCACATTCGCACTGTTCGGGATAAAAAAGCAACACGGAATTTTACTGTACGGCCGAAAGTAATTTGAAGGGTTAAAGGATGTGCGCGGTTTGCAGCGCGAGTATTGCATGCAGGAATCATTCTACAAGGGATTAGACTAGATATTTCATCAGAACATTGACCATGCATATAGCGATAAAGGAGCGAAAGGCATCCAACATTGCGGTGGTGCTCGAGTGAGTCGATATGACAAGTTATTGCCAAATCGCCAATGAGCTTGAAGGCTCTCTTTTGGACAATATCCAATGAAGCTAAGGCTGTGCGACCAGCCCCGGCCCATATATGGGAGTTGTATTCCATTCTAGGTCTAATGTAGGACTTGTAGAGGAGCGCTAGATTTGACGGGCTGAAATATTTCTTACACCTTTTCAGAAATCCAAGACATTTCGATGCTTCTTTGGCAACAGAGAAGATGTGATCTGTCCAGTTTAACTTACTGGAAATATTAATGCCAAAATGCTTAGTGACGGTGAATCAGAAATGAATGCTCCATCAAAAGAAACGGGTGTGGTTAAGTTATGATCTTGTTTTAATGAGATAAGACAGTTTTGGGACTTTGATGCATTGAATTCGACGCGATTCGCTTTGCCCCAAGCGAGGATATTGGCAAGATCGTTATTCAATGATCTAGTCATGCAATCTCGTTTAACACATGCAGCATTCCCCCTGGATTCCGCAACAGTGTCAAAGGAGTAAGCGAAATCAAGAGTACTGTCATCTGCGAAACTATGGATGGGATTGAAAGTAAGGGAAAGCAGATCATTAATGAAAATTAAAAAGAGAGTTGGAGAGATAACAGAGCCTTGAGGTACACCGGCATTTATGGGATGCGGTTCAGATGTAACGCCATCTAATACAACACGTATTTGGCGACCAGATAGGAAACTTTCAATCCATAATACAATAAAAGGGCTGGATGCCAGACTCTATCAAAGGCTTTTGAAATATCTAGGGCAACGATTTTAGACTCACCAAAATTGTGAAGACTACGGTTCCAACGTTCCAGCTCGGAAGCCATATTGGCGATCGTTGATGAGATGATTAGTTTCTAGATACTTCATTAATTTTGAGTTAATGATAGATTCAAAAACCTTTGAAAGAATCGAAGTGATGGCAATTGGTCGATAAGTTGTTCAAAACAAATGGCGCTATTATAGCAAGAATTTGTCACGATTCTCTTAAAATTGTGGATGCATTTCTAGCATTGCTCTGGATGTATAGAAGAGGCTACTGCAGCTGAATTGTATGGATTAATAACGGGTAAATGGGCATTGAGGAACTGGTTCTTGAGTCTAGCCCTAAACGGACCTTTGAAATTCGATCTTTTCAAGAAGTTTGGCATCTTAAACCAAATAAAATTCTTCATCTGTCAGCAACGCGTTGGCTAGTGATGCGTTCACAGATTTTTGAAGCATTATTTACCATTGAGAATGTATTTTAAGGATCAAGCATCGATAGAGAACGTCGTAAGGGCCATAAGAATTAGTATAACACTTTGGAAAATCCGACGACAAAACTCTAACTAGAATTTCTGGAATATATTTTACCTAGCTTTAATAATAGTAAATCTAGAAATGCAAAATGAATATATTAAAATTCATTTGATTTACGATAGAATCAAATCATTTTATAAAATGGTTTTGCAATGCTACTTAAAAGTAGAAACTTTACGTGAAATTCCAGTCGAAAATATTATAGACTACAAAGACGTAACAAATTTTCTTCCTTTAGAAGAAATTTGTATATCTAGAGGGCAAAGTAATTGCTGCGTTGTTGTTAGGGCATACTCTTGGAAAAGTCGAAATTGAAAATATTCGGAAAATCTGTTTGAATTTTTATATTGAAACTGCCAAGCAAATAACTTGCCGTTTTCCATTTCAAACAACAAAGTCTTGCTTCAAAAATATGACAATAATAGATCCCAAAAATATTGAAAATTTCAATTCTATAATACCTTTAGCCGTTCATTTTTCGTCACTTGTATACTTAAAGGTATTGTACTTACTCTGATTTAGACAATGAGTTCAGAATGATTCGCGTCCAAAATATTCGTTCCAAACCTTTAGAAATAAATATGTGACTACTAGAATAAAGTCTCACAATTGATGATTGTACATTGTTATTTCCTCATCCTATACTAATTTAATAAAGTATTTATTTTGTTTGTCACATTTTTCTGCAAATGTGGAGTGGGGGGTTTTCTGTTATAAACAGAAATAAATCTAAATTACGAAACTGTTTGAATACGACGTCAATGGAAGGGATTTTACATGCAAAGTGACATTTTATTAAAATCTCATGCTTTGAGTTACAAATTAATGACCCACTTTTGAAAAAATGTAATAAAAATATGTACGATCAAAAATGACTAAGTTGGTTTGGCTATTACCCTACGTCGATTGAATTGCTACCGGAAATATATTATAGGTGCATATTTATATTACTAACATTGTACCTGAATTCAGAATTTGTATTCTTTTTTTGTATTATTGGAATGTTTTATCTTATGCTAATTAATTTTATATACTTTTCTAGTCTTTTAAATAAAGTTACTATTAAATAAATGTTCTCTTTCTTACGATCTATATTTATTATTATTTACTTCCCTTAAATTTTCTAAAGGAAATTTTTAACACGGAAATTTTAAACCCAATTTTCGGTAATTTCAATGCAAACAGTTGTCACCGTTGCATAGGGTTAAATTTTGTACGATCGTACGGGACCCTTCGTACGCGAGTCCGACTTGAGCTTGGCCGGCTTTTTATTTTATCCTAATATACAAGAAGACTAATTGTATAAGAAGGTGGTTGTGGCAATGTTGCCAGATGATCGACAACACAGTCAAGTTTTTCAAAAATTTGTATGGCAAACCATTTTGCTTTCACTGTACGGAACAGTTTGATTTTATCATCATTTTAGCATCAAAATATTCCTGACATTCTGCTAAAATAGCAACACTTTTAGGACTATCTGAAAAGTAATTTACTGCAACACTCAAAACATCTTCACATATTTTGGGAATGTGTTTACTTGCAACTATATGTATAGAGCTGTCCAGAGACAAGTACAATTTTGATAGTGAAAGTATGTAAGTAATATTTTCAGAGCTTATCAATCAAAACAATAAATATTCTCAGAAATTTTCCCACAGATGTACTAAATGAATGATTAAAATTCATTTTTCCGTCAAATTTGGTTCCGGAATTCCCTTAAATGGGAGAATTCCCATAATCTAGCAAGGCTGGGTTGTAGTAGGCTATCATGCATGGGTATATCGTTGAATGCTTAAGGGGTAACGCCACTGTAACGGCTAAAAAAAACAAGTTTTTTCACGAATTTTTTTTTTTTTGCGAAATTAAAGGTGTTTTGAGAAAAATCTTTTAAGGGTTGTATCGGGCATACATTGAACTAGCGAAAAAAAAAACAAAATGGCGGCTCCACAGCCATCTTCCCGGGACATGTTTTGCTTGCAGGGCGGCACGCAGCACCACTGGTGCACATTTGAATCTAGACCAAAACAAACAAAAAAAACATTAATCTAGTGGCTTATAGCTAGAGAATGCCGTACGGATTTTTAAAAATATTAATTTTTGTAGATTTCGCGCGCGTTTGAAAAAAAAAAACTTTGATTTTTGACGAAAAAAACGGCAGGTTTTTTGTTAATAAAAAATCAACAAATAAAGTTGTTGAAAATCCCGTACGGCATTCTCTAGATAAATGTTAATGTTCACATCTGTTCAAAATTTCAAGTCGAAAATATGAAAATTGTTCGAGCTATGCTGCGTGCCATTTTGAAAAATCGTGTTTCGAGAAAAACGCTTTTAAAGTTTTGAGAATAGTTTTTTATTGGATAAAATAAAAAAAATGAAGGTTAAAAATAAAAGTTTTTTCCGATAAACAAGTTAAAGTTGCAAATGTCAAAAAGGTCACTTGTGTTCAATTCGGCTTTTTCAGTCAGCTTTAGAAGAAAGCTGGCTGTGAAAAGCTCCAATTGTGTTTCAGGCTTCAGGTAGTCGTTTCGGAGCAAGTTTAACGCGCTTGGTGGCGACCTCCATTTTCAAAGGAAAAAAAAACATTTTTCTGGCACGGGACCTTTTTTTTCTTATTCTAGAGGGTTTAAACTATTTTTTAAGCCGCTCCTGATATTATTATACCCTAGATGAAATCTATAGGGTATACTAAGTTTGCCATTCCGTTTGTAACGCACAGAAATAATGATGGTAGAGCGAAATGGAATGGACACCCTAGTATAAAATTAAAAGTTATTTTGATTTTTGCATGTCCGTCTGTCCGTCCGTTCGTCCGTCCGTCCGTGCGCACGATAACTCGAGAACGCGTTCACTTAGAAAGCTGAAATTTTGTACACGAACAGTAAAAAAAAAAGTAAAATTAAGTTCGGGAATGAGACAAATCGGGGAACTCCTTCGTGGGGTTGCCATACAAAAATTTCATTTTCCACTATATATTTGGACACTACCTGAAAGCACGTCGACATAGAAAGCTGAAATTTGGTACATTGTGTTTTCATAGTAATAGCAAATAAAATTTCAACAATGGACTAAATAGGGCAACCCCTTCTTGGTGTTGCCATATAACATTTTTTGTTTTTTACATATACTTTGAAAACGATCAGTCCTAGACATTTTTATTGTACTAAAGTATTCTTCAGAATAAAAATTTCTATAAGGTTGGTTATAATCATTTTTTCTGTCCGACGAGCCGTTAGAAATATATGCTAGAAACCAATACAAAAAATCAAAATTGCTCAAATGGGTGACCATACGAAATTTCATAGGGGCATTCATCTAGGGTATGATAAGAATTTTTCTTAGACCAATTCTAGCTTTTTCACTTGTTATCTAATAATTTCTTCATTATTCCGTAAGTTTTACATGACGTATTTTTTGAACAAATAAAAAACACTAAAAAACACACACTAATTATTTTTAGAACAAACATTGTGAAACTTTCGAAAGCTCCAACGTTTAACTAAATAATTTAATAAATTTTATATCATCATCATCATCATCATTACCAATAGGGTGTGTATCTCATTCAGAAATTTATAGGATAATTATCTCAAGAACTAAATCTTTAATCCTAACACATTTCCCAAACCGCAACTTATATCCCATACTGAATTTTTCGCTTAGCTCATCATCATTGTGATACCTTACTGAATACCCCCCCAGAAGGCCTCCCGGTCAGTTACTTTAACTTGGGCACATTATATATGTATATGTGCACTGTACCTAGTTTACCATTATAATCGGGGTAGTCCCTAGACAACCCACAGCACAAGGAATGTCTGTCGGCAAAGTATATGTACATACATATGTATGTTCCATTTTCTATGCTTCACCGAAAATAGGTTCCATCAGGGATGCATGCAATATCTTTAGTGAATAAGGGATGAGATTAGAGTCATAGTTAAACAGTGAAACAATAGCAACAACTGGTTACTCTAATTGTTGCCGCTAATGTAGTTGCTAGATAAAAATCTGCGATCCCAGACCAGAGGGTCAGTTTGGACAGGTGTCAGACAAAGAATGACTGCATCTGTCCAGATTTTACAGATTGGCCTAGTTTGTCAATCACCAACCAGGTTTTTATGATATGGTGTCATTAACCTCCGACCGACTTGACCTGGTTCAAGTATGTAATTAACTTAACAACAATATCATGGCAAAAAAAATTTGATTAATTGAACTCCCTGGTGATCCTGACGACAAAGTAGTTAACGCTAGTTTTTTTTTTTTTTTTTTTTTGCTGTAGAGCATCAAAACTGATGGTACAAGCTAATTGGAGCTTTTATAATTCTCTTCCCTCTCTAGGGATAATCTAGAGATAAGAGAATTACTCTTTTGAGTATATTCATAATTGAATTTTTTTTGTACAATTTTCAATGAATTCTTGGGCGTTAGTGAGGATAAAAAAAAAAAAAAAACTCGATTATAGGCATTCATAAAATTCCTTTTTTTAGAAATGGAGAGAAGCTTTTTTGTATATGCATGCAATATACATAGAATTAATAGGTTCAGCCGAAAACCATAATTTCTGTGTCTATTCTTAAAGCTAAGTATAAGACGGGTGGTTTCCTTTTCATTTCTCATAAGCAGACGTCCCTAGTTTGACATTGGAAATAAATTTTATTAATATTGATCAACTGCAGGAACATAGAAACTTTGCATGCCACTACTAAAAATGGGGATACCTTGAACCCGAACGAAAGCTATAACCATTTCGTTCATAGTTGTTAATTTCGCTTATTTTTAGCAAATTTACTGTTTTTGAATTAATGGAACACATTTATTGCGCCTTCTTTGTAGTTGATATGCATGCGATGATATTCTCCATTTGACTTAGATTTAGATTATTTAAAAGAGGTGGGCAAATATTTATATGTAGGTACTAAAGATATTGAAGAGAAAATTTTAGAAAGATTTTTCATATTACCACTTAGTTTCCAGTCACCTCATAGCATTTAGTTCAGCTACTCAATTCGACTTCTTACAAAATTTAGGGGACCCTCGAGATTTTTTCTCTGGGGAATATACTGCAGTTTATCTGTCAGGCCTCTCCAATTTTCATCTCCTAAGCAGTTCGTTGATTTAATTGAATTCCTAAAATTGATATGGTTAATCCCCTTTGATGCCAGTATGTATATTGGGGAAAAACGGTTCTCTGCCTATCGCGCTAATGTACCAGCGATTGGAATGGAATAATTCCTTTAATTTAAACTGGATGCCATTCTTGGAAGATATGATGCATGCCTCTATATTGGATACTTTATAGGACATTCTTCCTACAGGTATGTTCTAAGGAGGAAATATTTCAAGCTTCCCCCTAGCACGAGGATGCATTCCTCTTCATTGGATACATTTTGGGACATTTTTATAGGTATGTCCTTGAGAGGAAGCAGTTCCATCTTTTTTTTATGCTTCCCCTAACTTCCTTGGAAGGTGATTGGAAGCCAAATGGATTAGACACCCGCGTGTGTTAAAAAGAAATTCTATTTTTGCACATATGAATTATTTTTTGTGTAATATTGCATTTTAGTAAAAATCACAACATTTCACAAAACACAACTACAAATGTACTACGTTTGATTTTACAAACGAAACTAGAAATAGCTTGAAGGTATGCATTGCACAAGTTTCTTCTAGGATGAATCTGTATAATATATCAAACATTCTTCAGCTTTTTCATATTTTTGCAACAAGTTTTACTGCTTCCACAAGTCTTCACGTGGAAGGTCTGACTGGATTTCCCGCTGCGGATATACCCCGGTACACCAGTGTTGAACCATATGTCACAAGAGATTTTCATTACCTACTTTCTTTTTCTAATCCTATTGGTATCATAGGAACTAGCAGCTTCTCTGTGTATATGACATTCTTTCATCATCTTCCCAAATTATTCCAATTTTGCTCATTTCTCACAGTTCTGTCTTCATCTTAACACAAGCTCGCTATAGTGAAACGTTTAGTAAATAAACGGTCAACAATATATGCTTGTCACATTTGACACCCAACTCACAGGCAGAAACCACACGGCGAATCGAGGAATCCGAGAACCCATAATCATAATGATTAATTTCTGACTTCTATGGAAAGTCATAACCTCACATTTGTAGATATTGAGGTCCAAATTATTGTTTTTGCATCAATCGTAAAATTTGTGGAGGTTACCCTGTACCTGTTCACAATCGTTAACAGATTTAATCTGAGTGAAAAATTTAACATCGTCAGCATAAATCAAGATTTTGCGCAATGCCTCACATCAAAAACAACGGTCCCAAGTAACTTCCTTGAGGTATGCCAAACGAAGCCCTCAATATTTCAAAGATGGAATGGCGGAAATAAATTTGGTGTGTTCTGTTATTTAAATAAGACTCCGTCCATTTTAGAAATGTTGGGGGAAGCGCATACTTTTCCATTTTAAACAGAATCACGGTGTGAGATAGCTTGTTGTCGAAGGCTTTACTAAAGTCTGTATAAATACATTCTATTTGTCCGCCAATGGTATCCGAAACAAATCCCAACAAATTAGTGATTGTGCCCGAAATGAACCCTTATTGGTTCTTGCAGCAAATTGATAACTGAGAGTAAATGATAGATTCGAATTATTTTGGGCACGCAAAATAATTTTGCAATAGGCCTACAGTTAGCAATTTTTTGTGGATTAGTATGATAAAAGAAACGCTTTGTCAAAAAATCAAGCAAACCATATTACAAATTTCAGACGAATCATCACTATCAGAATCTTTGTTCCTCATGGTATTGCGGTGGTTCCCCGGTGGTTGTGGTTACGGTTCGGAGCTAAACGTCAAATCGAAAGTATTTGTAATTAAAGTGGGGATGTGTGGACATTTTGTGAAAATACAATTATTTTATTGAAGTGGTTTATTTTTTTATTAAAATTATAAAGGACGAGCATTTTCGGATATTCTACTTTCTTTTCAGCTTGTCCCCGTTCGAGACAGGGCTAAGTTCGGTCTAGATCTGACAGGTTCTGGTTCAGTTCAGTGCCTGTTCGGTTTTGTTGAAAAGAATTCACCATTAGGAACGTCTTCATCCACACTATTGGAAGACAGCAATGTGTTGAAGTCATGGATCTAAATCTACTGGAAAGTTCCGAGAAGTTAGTCTTTCTAAATTTGAAAAAGTATTGTGTTGCGTCACAATTTGTTAAGTTTTCGGTTTCATAGCATTATTTAATTAGTAAAGGGTGGGTGGTATTTGTCAATAGTAGACATTATAACTGGCCTAGGCTCATCTAATTAGTTACCCGCCTCAATAGAAAATATCAGGTCTAACTGCCTACCCGATTTAGCTGATACCAAGAGATGAAATAGTCTCAAGAAAAAATGATTCCCTTGTTCCCAAGTTATTAAGAGGAAGATTATCATCGTCATCTTCATTTAGTATCCCTTGCATATTGGCTAAGTCAAAATCACCAATACGTACTAATTCGTTAATGAGTTCCATCTTACCAGGGATAAAATTATAGATGTTGCAATGAGTAGGTCGTAAATATTCTGACTTTTGTCGATATTTATGAAGACTGGAGGAATATAGCAATAAACTTTTTTTACATGCTAAGAGTACGCTACCGCCACGAGCTTCAGAATCAGTATGTCTATCACTTCTAAAAATTTGATAAGATTTGTCAAGGCTTCAGAATCGTAAAAACTATGATGGAACCAAGTTTCAATGAAAGCATCTATATCGAAGCAAGTGGGAACAGAAGATTTGAAAGTTTGTGCAGTTTCAGACCGACGTTTTGATAGTAAAAGTAAAGCGATTTGAGTTTTTTGGAATAGCGCTGCTTATTTCAATTGTATGTCTAAGTTGGCGCCCATAACGTACGAATAATTTTGTATAAAACCGCCAGAGGGCCAAAATGTGGGATCAAATAACTTGTCCTGCAGATCTACTGACTGTCCCACAAACTAAAGATGAAACCGGTTTAGAGCACTATTTTTCGACAATAAATGCATCTTTTGCGATATTTTTGCACTTCAGATACTTCAAGATGTCCTCACACAACGTTTCTGGAGAGAAACGGTTGATGAAACACACGCAGATTTTGGTACCGTTCTCAAAGAAGCGCCGAGCATAAAATGCCGACAATGGGGCTTCCATTGGTTACTAGAGAAGCCTCGTTTCGAACTACAGAAAAACTTGAGGCGGTCGAAATTTTATTTGGGCAGCTGCGATGGTTCTTTTTCCTTTAGCTTAGACGACGCGACGACCTATGTAACATCGCTGACAAAATATTCACAGAGGAAGAAGGAATTGAGACACTCCCTCATTTTCTCTACTCTAATACCTGTCCAGTGTGATTCCTGACGTAAGTCTTATTAGGTTTCATTTCTATGCAATAACTTAATCATAGAACGTACAGTCGTTTATCCTAGAGGAAGTGTCTAATTTAAGATTCGTACACGTGAAATTTCAAATTGTCTCACCTCTCCCCTATGAGCTTTTTCTGTGTATTATAAAAGGAATCCTTTTTTTGTCATCGCCAACCTTGCCACTCTACGATTTTACCGACAATTTTGCATTTAGTTTCGTTTTATAATTATAGAGTGTGATTTTTCGAAGCTAAAGTTACGTAGGTAGTCGTTAGTTTTTATTTTGTATTTTTCTATAATTACATTTTACTTTCACTTAAAACAGCCAGACGGAGGGATAGAGGTGTGACCATAGTAATATGCGGGGCCATAGATGACACAAACCTCATTTATTTTTCTTCAAGTATATATTTGTGAAAACTATATGGAGTCTTCTTCTTCTATACCTCCTTCTGATTCAGTCGAAGGACATAGGACGAATGATGAAATTAATCTATTTCTTACAACACTCCGAACGGCACAGTGAAATATCACTCACATCACACCCATGTATAATATCTCTATCCCAACTGAATCTTATCACCCAGAATCGGTGAGACTCGAACCTAGACCCATAGAATATTTAGATACTGCTATCTATCCATTGTATCTCAGATGGTTGCCTTAAAAGCTATGGATAACTGTGACAAACTCTGAAAAAAATCTGAAGAAAATACAGAGTCCTATATTAGCTTAAGCCAAAGTCAATGGAGACTGCCCTATATGTACTTAAGGTTACCATCGTAAAATCCTTTTAAGTAAAAGGAAGGACAATTGAGGCTTTCGTAGTAGAATGGTGTGGAACGATCATCGAATGCTCAGAGTCTGAGCTCTCACTTTCTATGGAAGAATATCTAAAACTGTATGATTATTGCAGCGTTTATCGACCTGCAATTCTGGCTACAAACGATATAACCGTCCGGTTACTGTTGATGACTTCTGACTATAGTGTTATAAAAATTTACATATTAATAACTAAGCAGAATTGGTGGCTCGTAAATCGAAGCTATTAGAGTTTATCGATGTTGAGACAATCTGCGAAATGTCTCTGTTGAATTCCGGGTCACAGTAGATATGATTCCTGGAAACGAGGTGATCTGAAGATATATGGATGCCTCTCGATCAAACGGAAGGGTACAAAGGCTTATAATTTCAGTTTACAGTTAAATGGTCGTAACGGATCTTCAGCTAATTATCTATATACAGGGTGTCCCGTAAGTCGTCGTCAAGCCGGAATCGGGTGATAGACCAAATCATAATAGTTACCAGAAAAATATAAAAAAAAAATCTAAGTCATGTATTTTTCAAATTATAGACATTTCTTTTAGTTTTCGAGAAACACCTTGTAATGGTTTTTTAGCTCCTGTTTCTACAAATCTTTACTGTGTTTCAATTTTATTTTTCTTATGTATAAATTCTAAAGCCAACTGCTCCAGGTTGGAAAATTAATATTTCACCCTAACTGACTGTACTGAAAACAAAAATTTACTACGCCAGTTTGGCAAGTAACTTTAAAAGTTGACGCATTTAATAAGGATTCTAAAATGGTATAACACTTGCTACAATATTTCTTACATTACGGAAAAAAAATTGTTTCTTCAAGAATCCCTGTTTCGAAAAATTTCTTTTTACCTATACTAAAAATGATTCTAGTGTATCCAAAGCTTGCCGTAAGATCGTAACTTTAAGATTCTAGCTCTAGTGAGACGAAGAGTCATTACATGAAATGTGAGTGAGACGGATAGTGACGCTTTCAAGATAGAGATGCTAACTTTTTGTTAAATTTAGGACAAATTTTCCTTAAGTTTAAAATTAAACACCATTTATTTTGATGCTAAGATTTATTATTTACAAAAGATGTTCAAACTGCCTTCCTTCAACTGCAATACAAGTTCGACATCTTCTTGAAAAGGATCGGATTATCAGACTGGCAAATCTTCCGTTGTTGAAAAATTCAACTGCTTCAGTAATTCTGGAGCTCATGTTTTTGTAAAATTCGGTGAGCTTTACTTTTAGGCACTCCTGTGCTTTCCTGGATTGCACGTACCGAAATACTTGGGTCTTCTTCAACTGCTTGAATTACTACGTCGTCGTAAGGTAAGGAACTTCTTCCTTCACCATGTACTTGGTTTGGAAGTCGGCCCTCAGTGGAGAGTAGACGATGCACATTTGTAAAAACTCGATGATTTGCCTCGCTAGCGTCACTATCCGTCTCACTCACATTTCATGTAATGACTCTTCGTCTCACTCAAACTAGAAACTTAAAGCTACAGTCTTCCGGCAAGCTTTGGGTACACTAGAATCATTTTTAGTAGGTAATAAAATAAGTAAAAAACGAGTTTTCAAACAAAACTGAGGCCAAGCCGCATGAAAATGTAGAAAATAAACTTTTCTTCACACACAGAGTTGGACTCAGATTTTTTGATTGGGAATATTCTTTCTCTTCATGAATCAAATCACTTATTACCTCCTCTGATTGATCATACTGAAATATATCGGTGATTGTCAGCGAATAAAATCTGAGTCCACTTCTGTGTGTGAAGAAAAGTTTATTTTCTACTTTTTCATGCGGCTTGGCCTCAGTTTTGTTTGAAAACTCGTTTTTTACTTATTTTATTTTCTGGCTTTTCCACGTTAACTAAATTGTTATTACGTGCTGCATGGAGATATTTTAAAACAATTTTTAAGTCATGTTTGGTGCCGATCCGAAAACAAAAATTTTTCGAGTATCAAATCGTTGAAGTACATACTTCAACGGTTTTCTAAATTCAAATTATGTTTTAAACAGCGCTTTTTAGCTGTATTCCAACTTGATCTCATATAACATGAATTTTCCCGATTTTCCATGCAAGTTTTCATAATTGTTGAAGAGAAAGTATTGATGCCAGTAGGATGGAAAAAAATGATTCCGCATAGCTTATAAAACTTTTTTGTCGGAAAATTCCGGAAAATTATCCAGAAAAATTGGAAAATTCTGCATTTTTCCTGAAACAGATTTATCACTAATTATATCGATGAAAATTGTCCCGATGATTTTCCCGCCTTTTCCGGGTTTTCCATGGAGTTTTCCACAGAAGCAACTTTATGCAACTCATTTCGCTCTACAACTTTGTCTTAGGTTGCAAAACGCTCAAACGCTTCCTTGGTCGGAAAAACTCCGGAAAAGAGTTTTACATGAACTTTCCTCTATTTTTCTGCAAGTTTTCACCATTGTCGGAGAGAAAGTAATGATGCCAGTTGATAGGGAACTTGATCCTGAATAATTTAGAAAACTTTTTTACATGAAAATTTCCCGGAAAGTCGGAAAAATCCGGAAAATTTTTCTGAAAAATCGCAAAACTCTGGATTTTTCCTGAAACAGATTTATCACTAATCAAATTTGTACCTAAATTTTCAAATGATTTTTCCCGATTTTCCGGGATTTCCATGGAAATTTTGATAGATTCAATTGTCACGCGACATGAACTTGTGTGCCAAATTTCAGCTCGTTGTGATGACGAAAAGTGGGTCTACGAGAGTGTCGTAAATAGTAAAAAAGAAATATATAAATAAATAGACAGACAAATTCGTGTACGAGTTAAAGGGACGGGCTGGCCTCAAGAAGAAAAGAAATATTGTAGCAAGTGTTATACCATTTTAGAATCCTTATTAAATGCGTCAACTTTTAAAGTTACTTGCCAAACTGACGTAGTACATTTTTTTTTTCAGTACAGTCAGTTAAAGTGGGGTGAAGTATTAATTTTCTATTCTTAGTTCGACAAAATGTGACATTTTCTTCCAAGCTGGAACAGTTTACTTAGAATTTAAAGCAACAGGTTACATAAGCACTATTCGGGATTACATAAGAAAAATAAAATTGAAAAAAAGTAAAGATTTGTAGCAACAGAAGCTAAAAAACGATCACAGGCTGTAAATTTACTCGAAAACAAAAGAAATGTCTATAATTTGAAAAATACATGACATAGATTTTTTTATATTTTTCTGGTAACTATTAACTATGATTTAGTCTATCACCCAATTCCGACTTGACATCGACTTACCGGACATCCTGATATTTATATGGCAATTTTAACGCAGCTAAGACTCGAACCAAATCATACTATGTCCTACTACTGCATTATTGAAGATAACTTTAATTTCATTCTTCAACATAAGCTCATGAAGCAATTTTCATGTTTTTTTTCACGAATACAGTCTTTGACTAAAAACTGTTTTTTTTTTTTTTTTTTGGTATCGCAAAGAGTTTAGAGACTAAATCATTGTTATATTTCAGGCGCTTATTGCAGTCTATAAGGAGCAAGGAAGGAATCGCTCTGGAGTTTAATGATAAATGCAATCAAACTATATAAGCTGATTTTCGTGCCTATCAATTGCGCATCCATGTCCAGAATTGAAACAAATGTACGCAAGACTGTACGGAACACCCTTTAAGTCCATTATCCAAAAAGAAAAAAAAATCTGTTTAATCAGAGTATGAAATAGAGAATTTTGGCAAGCCGCAAACGCAGCAAAGCTTACTCTAGTTCTGGTCTCTTGTAAAAAACATTAGGGACTACCACCACCAGTTCTTCTTTGCATGGTCTTACATTTCTTTTTAAAATTTTGTAAAAGCGCCACAATTATTATTAAATTATTGAAGATACAAAAAGCAGTGGCATTATGATCCATACCGAGATTTTAGGAGATAAAACTTGAAATACAATACCTTCTAAATAAGCAGTTCTTAAGTGTTGAGATGGATACAGGACGCGATTTTACTGTCCTATTTTCCTACCCCACTTTGAACTGGTGAGACCTATGCCCCCCCCCCCCTCCCTAATGCCAAATCCTGGGTGCGCTACTTCCCAACTTTAACTAAGCATTTTTCTCAAAACTACACTTTTACAAATGGGGCAAAACAATATTCAGGCGACTAATTGTGTAATATCTACAACCAGTAACTAGATAACTGAAGCTTAATCCTCCAAGATGTAGGACTTAAGGCAAACATATGAAAACAACAATAAGACTTTTGCAGTCTCCAAAGGTAATTCCGCCTGTGTCAAACGTTTGATTGAATAACAACCTGCACGATATCGTCTCTTGGAGTAAAGCGAATATAATACGTATAAAAGCCGCTACATATGCTCAAGCAAATCTTGCGACTTGTACATGGCCCAGTCGTTTGTCTTCCATGAGAGTTTGTAGCGATTGTTGGAACTTGAGTATAGAGAGCATAAGTAAAATCGGTCAAAACTGTTGCGTACAAACAAAACTTATGAATTGAACTAGACAAAATCGGATGTAAACTTTTGTATCCACTTGTAACGAATTTTCTTCAAACTTTAATTCATTTCTATAGCAAAGTCGTCAGGTTTGCTTGTACGCAATAGTTTCGTCCGATTTCATTCATGGCAGACTTCAGGCTCAACTCAAGCTCTGATTTGCACTGCACACACTCATGAAGATTATACGACTAGGCCATGAATAGCCCAGTCGTATGATTTGCTAGAGCGTGTGTAGCAGCCTTAAAACCCAAAGCAAGATCATCCCTGATAGCCCAATTATCATGAGCGCACTGATGAGTTCATGATGACTGGTTGGATGAATACAATGCTGAATTTTGTTCTAGCACCGGGACTAAACTCACTTCGCATTCATATGATGACCAGTTCAATGATTGCCCCTGTGAATAAATTAAGTCGAACATCGCTGAGCGTAATTATGATTCTCATTGGTGAGTATCTCAAATACTTCATCGCTGAGTGTAAGTATAGTTTTTAAATTCAGAAAATAACAGATTTGGGATTATCACGCATGTTATATGCCTGCACGAAAGAACAACTGTACACTGTTGTATTTTCGTGCTGGGATACGACACGCAATCACAAGCATAAAGAAATATTATTATTGTAATGTAGCTGATATATATACCCATTACACTTATCATCAACAAATTGGTTATTCTTTTTTTTTTGGAATATACTATCCGTAAAATAGAAAAAAATCCTTACAAATGATTAAAAAATACTTGAATTTTACTGGAACTGGATGACTTCAATTACTTTAAATTATGTATCACCTTCCTCGCTTCACTTTTGATAAAGGAAATAATTTTTTACCGCAACACCATTTATCTCCCTTTCACTCGTATATTAGATGCACTAGACCTACAGATCAGTATCCATCTCAATTTATTGATGAGTTGATAGATGAGTTAGCGAAGAAACTCATCGAGGCGCTCAGCTAGAAAGTTAGTGGTCGTACGACCACATAATGTACACTCACAATGTCGTACCTACTTCACATAAAAATTGTGCTAGTTAAGATAAGACCCCCGGCCGCACCATCACTAAAATTTTGTTAACTGATGAGCATTGGCTACCAGGGATCATTTCACAAAAAAAAAATTGTTTCTTTTAGTAAATCACATCGTGAATACATACATATTCATGTTTTGGGATTTGTTGAAAAGTGTCACCTACATATACCATACTACTTTGGCCAACACTGCCCTATTACAGGAAATATTTGATTGTTTGTCCGTTTGATTGTTTTAAGTTATTAAAAACTTCCTTTATTTCTTCTAAAAAAAAAAACTATAAAACGAACCAAATAGCTAAAGTTCATATGCTAAATAATTTCTAAAGAAAATTATATTCTTTCAAAATTCTAAGGGCAACAAGTCCTCAGACAAAATCACCTGGAGATACAAGTAGTGTAGATAAAGATGATAAGGGGAAGGACACAGCGGTAAGAAGAATTTCATTAATATTGTATACATATTATAAATAATATAACAGTTAGTAAATTTTTACTTTTTATATTCTTATCTATTTCTTATTAATTTTTTTTTTTCTATTTTTATAGAATCGAAGTGTGTCTATGGTTGATATGTATATCGATAACACAGAACCAAGCGAGAATGTTGGGCAAATTCATTTTTCACTGGAGTACGACTTCCAAAATACTACGCTTATATTAAAAATACTGCAGGTATTATCATAAATTTATTAATTATATTATGATTAGAATTTCTAATGCTTGTTTCGAAAAAAAAAACAAAATTCATAAATGTATAGTCGATTTTTCGTCATAACTTTGTCGTAAATATTAAATTTACATACGAACTAATTTCTTTTACAATTACATTTTTTTTACTTAGCTTAGAAGCACACATACATAACTGACTAGATTAATGTCACGATTTTGTACATATCCATCTTATCGTAAATTTTCATTTTTACTACATACATAACTACATATATACATATAGGCAAAGTAACAAAAAATTATATATGCTTTTTTCTGCTGCAAATTTTCTATACTTTCGTTTCTAAAAATATTAACACCATTATTTCGGAGACACCCTGTATATAGAAGCTGACAAATGAAAGGGCACTGATTGTTTAAATTGTCTAAAGAGTTTTTAACTTAAAGTTTAATTTTCAGAAAAAAACATCGCTCACCCTATGTAGGGTGTTGCAAAAGTATGGTTTCATACGCTAGATTTAAGTATCAGAGAATAAGTTAAGAAAAAAAATTTCTAGAGTTGTACACTGCTTTAAAGTGTCCTCGATGTCCACTACAGCGGAATAAACTTATTCTTTCAAATAGCCCTGCACGCGAAGTAGTCCATCGAACTGAGGTCCGATTTGGTCTCGCTGGCCATCTTATTGGTCTATCTGGGGACCTGACCGGACTAAAGACTAGGAGAAATGGATGCTGTGTAGAAAAGAAAGGAGAGGGCCATCAGTCCCGGGCTTGCATGAAGCCCAACTGAAGTAGCCTTGGCTATGAAAACCTGACCAGAGGTTATCTGGTACAACGGGGTCGGTTGCCCATGGAACTCTCTTCCATGCCGACATTGGTGAGACCCTTCGGGGAGTAACGTGGTGGTTGTGGTCGCCCATATCGCGGGCAGAGTGAGTGCCCTGGTGAGTGTGGGAGGATTCAGTGATCACTCATGTAAGTGAATGATTGCTGACATCTTCTCGCTTAAACTAGGGCATGATCTTGGCACGGAGTTGCGCTTAATCAACCAGGTACCGTCACCCATAGATCGGAAGAGATGTTGGATAGGTCTCGCTCCCATCAGTGAGGGCGCCAGGCATGCGCTTGGCGTCGACTGATACTTCAGAAGCAGAAATGCAACTGGAGGGAGATGATTGACGTAACAAAATCAATCCGAGTGTGAAGAACACCGTGGGATTTAGCCATAATGGCAGGTGCTACCGTTAAACCCCCAAGGACTTTCTGGTCTATCTGGGGGCAACTGCAAAAAGAGTTTGTGATACGCAAAGCTGCCAAGAGAGGATACAAGCAAGAAAAACGCCGTATAAATGCTTCATGCCGAAAGAACACAGCTACTCTGAATGCTGATGATTGTGTGTGTTCGTAGTGAAGCCTGCACATATACGATCTAATAGTTTTAACTTGGAACTGGTGCTTTGGTAAGCTATACGATTACTGGCTGTAGTCTCAAGCCTCTCCTTACTTGAAGAGCGGATCATAACCTTTACGTGGTCTATTGCCGTCACTTATGTGCTAATATGATTAAACCCGAACAGAGTAACCAGTCTCGTATAAGGATCAGCACGAAGATCCACAGGGAATACCCATGCCCATGAATTACGAAACCATACCAATTGGGTAACCGACATTGCTAACTTGGTACCACGAGGTTGAGGAGCCCTGGGATAATGCTACTATAGTAGTTCTATTCATCTCTACACGGAATAGGCCCCTTTATGGGAGCATCCTGGTGGTTGTGGTAGCCCATATGCGGACAGAAAGATGGTGTCTGAGTTTGCATGACTTAGGCGGACAGTCTTCTTTGAACAGAAGAGTATGTCCTTTTGTATAATTGCATACTGCGTCCGAGTTTTAGAAAGATGGTCGCTTATTAGTGTATGCTTGTATATTGGACTTTAGGCGTGTAGTTTCGCTAAAACAACCGGGTGCTGTAAGTCATTGGGACAGGATATACTCTGTTGAGGGCGCTGATTGTCACATTGATACTAATCCGTGCATTAAGACTGCCGGGGAATTTAAGCTTCAAGCTAGATGTCCACGTTAAACCCCGACAGACTTCTGCTCCATCTGGGTCTGGGTTTATCAATTTGCCAACAAAGTATTCATTCATTCACTGCTGAACTGTTTGAAGGCATGTCCAGCAACAATTCATGTAGTATATCTTCCAAGAAATTAAGATAAGCCTCTCCTGATAAAAATATTTATGGCGATTAGGCCCATACGAAGGATTTGTCAGGGGAGTGAGGGGGAGGAGGAGTTGAGATAGAAAACTACAAACAAAATCCTTTTATTTGTAGATAGTTACTTTAATTAATATCTTGGCACAGCTTAATGACAAATTTGTACGAAGAATATGAAATATATATAGAAATTCTTCTCTTGACTGTTTCAATAAATTGATACAACAAAGTACAGAAGAAAATAAATATTAGGAATTGCATTGACTTCTATCAAAGAACATAAAATTTAACAAGAAGTTTCATCTGGCCTCTAAAAATGTACAAGTT
Source organism: Dioctria linearis (assembly GCA_963930735.1). Classification (NCBI taxonomy): domain Eukaryota; kingdom Metazoa; phylum Arthropoda; class Insecta; order Diptera; family Asilidae; genus Dioctria; species Dioctria linearis. Next base: position 4,954,737 of record OZ005741.1, read on the forward strand.
TTACGGTTATTTGAAAATGCGGTCAGGAGGTAACAGACGGGAAGAAGCAGAGATTTGAAACTGAGAGAATATTGCTCTGTTCTCTCTGTTCTCCACCCCCACAGCTTGACACACGCCAACGCCAGCATAGCAGCCATGCACAGTTTTATGTTTCACTATGTTGCCTAGCTGAAAAGGCGAGTCGGTTTTTCTATTAATTTAGGTACTCGAAAATTTTTCATAAGAACTTTTCCACAGCATATTTTGGCTACCTACATTCATGAAAATGTTTAGCCCAAGCACACGAATCAATGCAACTGTGTGATTGTGACTAGACTGCTTGTCGCCCACCAATTCCAATCCCATCCGCTCATCTTACTATTCTCCCTCTGTTTTCCTGTAATGCAATGTAAATGAAAATTCTCTCAAAAAAAGTATTCTTGATGAAACCGATTAATTAGAGAAGATGTAAAAGAAGCAAAGAGAGCACGCAATGCAATGCATGGGCATGATGCGGAGTACCGGCCTCTGGCTCTGGTCCTGTACTGGTGTTTTGACGATGACGACCCGCCAGCCGCCACTCACCACTGGTGACTGGCGGCGGGCCGTCATACAAAGCACAGTTTTCGTAAAATTTGTGAAAGCGGGTTATAATATCACCACCCCGGTGAGTGGCGGTTCGTTAACAAGCAGAGAGTTTTCATACAATTTGTGAGAGCGGGTCGTAATGGAACGATCTGCCATATAAGACTTTTCAATATTCGAGATGCGTATTCTTTCTGTTAGATGTTCTTTGCTTCTATGCTTATATCCCGATGTGTGTTTTTGGAGTAGTTAATCCGTTGAAACGATCTTCTCCCATTGTGGACCTTAAATAGGTACCTAGTGGAAAAATAAGGCCTATTCCAGAGTTGTGGTCACAGGTAACAATACCAATTTTTTCAAAAGCTTGTGTACATTTGAGAATGCATCCTTGTTGCAGATATCAAGTGCTTCGAGAGAATTATTAATTATCTTATCTACAATTTGGCGCCGCCAGATTTTGACTTCATTGATTCATACTTCAGATGAATTGTCGAGTAAAAATTGAACTGTCAGTTGCGAAGAATTGCCCATATTAGAAGTTTGACAAAATTTGCGATATTTCAAAAAACGATCCTCTAGAAGAGTAATGAACAGATCAAGTTCTGGTATGAAGATCAACATACGATAATAATCTTTAATTTTGTCATTCATTGCATTGCACCGTTTAATTTGATGAGATGCATGGTTTGACTTCGTCCTGTAACTCTTTGTAACTTTTTTTTCCTCTATACGTACTCAAGATCGTCCTTTGCAGCATCTGCCATTGTGATAATTTCTGTCGAGTCTTGATTTTCTATTTGCAAAACTTAGCTCAACGATAAAGCCACAAGGCCCAACTACAATTGAAGTAAAGAACTTACGATTTTGAACGAGACTGAGATTTACTTACGAAAAATTGATATTTTTAGCCTAAATAGATATCACATTCTGTAAGGAACTGCGAATTAATGAAGGACAAATTTTCAACTAAATCAATTTCTATTTGTTTTTTTTTACCATTTTTTAAAATTGAAAATATTAAATATCAAGATAATAACTCTTACGGAATGTGATATACATATATTTGGGCTAAAAATATCAATTTTTCGTAAGTAAACCTCAGTCTCGTTCAATTTCGTAAAGTTATTTACGTCTATTGTAGTTAAGCCTTAACAAATCTGGTCCTTACGGAATGAGCGATTCTTACCGCACTTTTACTGACTGCAATTTGACATTTAAACTTAACGAAAGCTGCCCTCCGACGAGTTACAGTTAACTTATGAACGTTTGTTAAATTTAAAGGGCGCGTTCACTTTACGTAAATAACATTACTTACGTATACGTAAATTGTAGTTGAGCCTAAAGTGTGCACTGAATGAAGAATCAGAATCGGTACTTGAAAATTCACGGCAGATAACGAGTATCATCTTTCGATATCCTATTCCAGAACAACAATGACCGAGGACTGTAAGTCAATGAACTTATGCCGTTCCACCCACTTTCTCGCACAAAACTTTTTTTTTTTTAGCTTTCTTCTTCTTCACAAAATTCAATTTGTTGGTTAAGATTGACGCTCTAAATAACGTTCTGTTGGGATTGGGAGGGGGACCGGACCGAATCTTGTCATCATCTACGAATGTATTTCAATTACTTAAAAATTAGATTTCACAAAAGCTCGAAGTCTAAATTTTTTTAATATTTTTGTGTATGCTTGCTTGACTATAATTATTACAAAATTTTAACTTCCATCGATACTTTCCAACCGTGTGGTCTTTTACAAAAAATCGACGGATATCCATTTTTAATACTTCGAAATTGGCATATGAAGAAGCATTTTCCCCAAGACTTTCATTTAAAATAGCGCGTTCGTACAATATAACATGAAACGCACCATAGCTGATTCAGCATTATTAAAACATTTGCCGTCGATAAGTTTTAGATTAATTTAAATTAAAGTGCGTTTACATGTAAACAATTTCCGAGAGCTGCTGCGTCACTACTTCAGAAGTAATATGTTGTTCCTGTTTAAAATTCAACCTCAATCTATGTTGGGAGTATAATGATTCATTAGTCTGCAACAGGGACGGGGGAGGGGGGGCAGCAGCAGGGATCCTTTCCTAATATTAGGTCCCTTGGCAAAAAGTTCTTGTACGAAATAATACTAATACTTAAAGAGTCATCTAACCCAGCTTTGTCTATAACGGTTTCGGTGTCCTTCACACTCTCTAAAAGTATAACTCCTTTCAAAAAATATTTTAATTTGAGGATGAAAATTAAATTAATAACACGTCTAGGCCTACCTGAAGTTTCTCGTCTAGGGACATGGGATCCTTCCGTTATTAATCTAATAAAGAGAATTTAAAAATCCTTGAAGAAGGATGGGGTCTCTCAGGGAATCCAGAAATATAAATAAGAAACTGTTTGTTACGAAAAAAATGTAATAGGAACCACAGACGAAAATAATTAAAAAGAAAGAAAGGCAAAATTGAGATAAGGATCAAATTGAAAAAAGAAGAGAAAATGACTTCAAGGAAACATAAATAACTTGTCTGATCTCATTGAGTACTTGTTGTCTTTTGAATGTCAGAAGGCTGGAGCGAAAGATGTCAACATTATTCAGATGTAAGTTTCACAAGAATACACGCTTTTGGACCTGAGCAACTAAAACCTGTTTATAAGGTAAATTTGGGAGTTGAATCCAAATCAGCAGCCCGTTTTTATACCCTATATGAAATCTAAAGGGGTATACTAAGTTTGTCATTCCGTTTGTAACACCTCGAAATAATGATGGTAGAGCAAAATGGATTGGACACCCATGCATAATAGTAAAAATTATTTTGATTTTTGCATGTCCGTCCGTCCGTCCGTCCGTGCGCACGATAACTCGAGAACGCGTTCACCTAGAAAGCTGAAATGTTGTACACGGACATAAAAAAAAAGTAAAATTAAGTTCGAAAATGAGACAAATCGGGCAACTCCTTCGTGGGGTTGCCATACAAAAATTTCGTTTTCCGTTATATATTTGAACACTGCCTGAGAACGAGTCGCCGTAGAGAGCTGAAATTTGGCACGTGGTGTTTTCATTGTACTAGCAAATAAAATTTCAAAAATGGACTAAATCTGGCAACCCATTCTTGGTGTTGCCATATAAAAAATTAGGTTTTTTATGTATACTGTGAAAACGATCAGTCCAAGACATTTTTATTGTACTAAAAACTTCTTCAGAATATGAAATCCTATAAAATTTATTATAATCATTTCTTCTGTCCGACGAACCGTTCTAGAAATATATGCGAAAAACCACTGCAAAAATCAAAATTGCTCAAATGGGTACCCATACGAAATTTCATACGGGCATTCATCTAGGGTATCATAAGAATTGGTCTTAGACCAATTCTAGCTTTTTCACTTGTTTAAAATTGGTTTTAGTTTTCGAAATATTCAATAAATTCATTATTTTACTATTTTTGACCATTAACGGCTATTTATTGAATTGAAAAGTATAAATCAGAAATGAACTGAGTCTTTTATACTGCTTGGGATCTGTTTCACGCATTAGGGTACAACAGTAGTCGCTCATCATGCTATCGTCCCAAAATCCTTGGTATCGCCTTTCGATTTTCACTATATCTTGATGTAGCCGCTCTCCTTGCTCGTCGCTCGTGTCGCCCAAGTTTTGTGGGAAAAAATCAATATGTGAATGCAGAAAATATGTATCTTGAGAGACATTCGAGCTCTAATCTTGTGGTAATTTTGCAAAAAATTGTTGATTACACTTCTTTGTAATCCGGTGATTTGTGGTTACCGAGAAAGTTGTAAACAACACTTTTAAACGATGCCCATGCTGCTGCTTCATCAGGCTCTAAACATTTTGTGAAGTTTGCATCAGCCATTAGTTTTCGAATATCAGGACCGACAAATATTCCTTCTTTAATTTTTGCGTATGACAGTTTTGGAAATAATTTGATTAAGTACTTGAAAGCCGTTCCTTCGCGATTGAGCGCTTTGACAAAGTTCTTAATAAGGCCAAGTTTAATATGAAGAGGTGGCAATAAAACATCCTGTGGGTTCACGACTGGCATAGAGGACACGTTTTGTTGTCCTGTATCATAATGGAACTGGCTTCGACACTGATGATTCGTCAGGATATTCATACCGTGCTAGTTTTTTTGCATTTACACCGACGACATTCATTGAGCAAAAGTAGCAATCATCTACATGATTTTTCTGTTCTCTCCATAACGTTGGCACAGAAAATGAAAAGTGCATATTTTCACCAAGTGACCACTTGTACAGCTCTGTTCTGCATGCGTTACAAAACAATTTCGGTACCCATGGGTTGTCCGTGTGTACTACAGCAAAACCAAAGTACTGCAAATACGCATCTTTAAGTGCATTTATCATGATTTTTCCACGTTTTCCGAGCATATAACATCCACAAACGTAACAAAAACACTTTGAATCGACTTTGCAACGTTTTCGCTGCATTTTCACACGTTCCGAAGCACAATCACAGTACAAAAACAAGTTCCAAAAGATGTTCGATGCAACGTGGTCAGCTGATAGCCGTTGTAGGAGCGCAGTACTGCCACCTAGGGCGAATTTGAAAACTAGAACCAATCTTGACACACGGTTTGAAGATCTGAGTTCAGGGCATCAAATAACGTTAAAAATCGTTCTCATCTGCTCGGGTCCAAAAGTTGACCCGAATTTGTAAACTTGTAATTGGTGGCTTCGCTTTAAGATTTGTTCTACTAGAAGGCAAATAGGAATAGGGCTTGGAGTCTAGATTTACGTACAGATACGTGAAAAGCAATTCTGAACAGAAGGCAAGGACAGCAGATATCTCCATTTAAAACTTTGAAGAGAAGAAGGACAGCATCCAGAAAGATTGTTCGATTAGCAAAAGTCGATGGATTAAGTCTATACTTAGTCTCTCATGATATTCGCGGGACACATATGTAGTTAAATTTAAACATAAGAAGCCGTGTAAATTTTCTTTGAGTTGAGTATGAAGCATAGAAAGGGCTCCATACTTGCCAGGCATATTCAACTGCACTTCTCACCAAAGAGATAAATAACGTTACAATAGATGACGTACACTTAAATGATTTCGTAGTACGAAAAATGAAACCCGCAAGACCGAATGCCATAAAATAAATATGGGGGAGAAGTTCTGGCGATATATTTATTACTGATGGTATAATCGAAAAGAGTGGCTTCCAACTTCCTAGTATAAGTCATCATCTTGCACTTATCAATATTAAGTTCCAACGAATTTACATTAAACCAGTTCGCCAGTTCTTCCTTCATGCGGAGACAGTCATCAGCAGTATTGATTACACGGAAAGTTTTTAGCATCATCTGCGTAGAGTAAACAGTTAGAAGTTAATTTGGAGGGGAGGTCATTTATATATATGTCAAAAAAAGGAAAGGTGCAAGAACGGTACCTTGAGGAACACCAGAAGTTTGCTTGTGGGAAGCAGAATGGAATCCGTTAAAAACTACAATACTTTCTCTGTCCATGAGATACTATTACAAAAGCCCACTTGTTCCATTTTGAGCAATGCTCATTTATGATTAATTTTATCGAATGCCTTTGAAAAGTCAGTATAAGCACAATCAACTTCTTTCCCTATACCTAAGGAACATGCAACTGTATGTGTAAACACGGATAAGTTGGTTACAGTTGATCTACCAGAGAAAAAATAGGAGATTAGGAGATATAATTTTTAATGGAAATGAGGCGATAGTTTACAACGCATCTAGGGTCGCCAGATTTGCAAATCGAAGTAACAAAGCAATGCTTCAATAATTTAGGGAAGGTGTCCTGTGATTAATGGACAAATTAAATAATTGACTAATAAGTTCAGGTGACGTATGTGAACATTGCTTGTGAAGGATATTAGGAATTTTGTCTGGTCCAGGACTCTTGCTACAGTCAAACATTTCCAATATATGTATTTAGAATATACATACATAGGATAGAAAAATTCCTTCCGAACCGAAATAAGAACCAGATATCGGACATGTCGTGACAGAATCACTATATTTGTAAAAACGGATGCCAAGGGATTGGAGAACATTTCACAAGAGTTACTTGGCGAGTAGGAGGTATCGTTAGGTCTGTACAATACAACCAAAACACTTAACGTTGATCCCTTAATTCATGTTCCGTTTTATTTATACAGGGGGTTTCGCCGTAGGAGGTCAACAGAGCAGGAGGTGATAGTACTCACCCAGACTAACCAAAAATTATATGGCAGGGGGGTGGCAATATCAACTGTTTAGGAGTTACAGGATGATTAAGAAAAAAGCTAGTTTTTCACAAAACACCCTGTATCTTAAAAACTATGGGGCTACGGTCACAGTTACGAGCTCATTGTATGCAGAAACGACTACTCAACCAGCCCCGTACCTCAATGATAATTTGTTCCCTTAGCACGTCATTTTAAAAATATCGTCTAATTTCGGTGTGACCTGAATAGGTTATGAGTTATTAACTGTTTAACGGCTACAGTTAGCTGGGGGGGGGGGGGGGGGGGGGCTGGTTGAGCAGTAGTTGGAAAGACCATGCAATGAGCTCTTAACTGTTACCGTACGCCCTATAGTTTTTAAAATACAGGGTGTTATGTGAAAACCTTGCTTTTTTCTAAATCACCCTGTAACTCCCCCCTCCCCCCATCCTCTGCCATATTGACCACCTACGGGGAAAAATCCTGTATATTCATTGTAACATTCCTTGAGAGGTGATTTGCACTTTTTTTCTAATTGTGGAAAATGTTTTGTTAATTTCAGGATGTTGAAAAGACTTGCACAAATGTCTATAATTATTTTTATTGCCAGCATAACTCGAAAGCAACACAATGTGGGCCCCAACTCTATAGAAGAATTTTTTTCTTAATTCGATCTCTGCTCCCTAAATCTAGCGTATGTAATCATACTTTTGCAATACCCTGTATTGTGTGTTTTTCCTACTTTCCTAAATTTCGGCACAAAATATAACTTAGGTATTCCATGTCTATGGGAATTATTGAGACTATATAACACTTTTTCTAAAAGACTAAATTATGTCGATATTTATTTATTTATTTATTTTTTTTTCTCTCTCATACATACAGGGTAAAGAATTACCCGCGAAAGACTTAAGTGGGACATCAGATCCGTATGTGCGGGTCACGCTTTTACCAGATAAAAAGCATCGCCTTGAAACAAAAATAAAAAGACGAACACTGAACCCTCGATGGAATGAAACGTTCTACTTCGAAGGTTTTCCTATACAAAAACTACAGTCAAGGGCAAGTATTAAAACAAAATAGTAGTTAGCAGATTCTAACTTTAATATATCGTTTATAATTTTTTTCAATTAAAAACAATTAGTAGAACTATTTATTTGTTATACAAAATTAATATTAAAAGTAATATTATTAAACTGACCCTTTGGCGGTTGCCGGGTTTACCGTGGCAATTGTCCAAATTACTACGTCCTCAATAGGAAGTAGCTAGTTAGTTGTAACTGCTTGCAACGGTAACTGTTCAACAAAGATAGCAGAATTGCTTTTGGGGGCTTGAAAATCTGGATCTGTGGTACGGATTCACCCGCAGATTACTTGACAGAGGAAACGAGACGATATCTTGAAAGTTCAATTCCTGGGAACAGATTTACCCAGATCGTTTAGTAACGGTCCAATTGCTGGGGATACCTAATCAGCCTGACTAAGGCTGAGCGATTTCTGGACCTGAAATATCTGGCATAAAGCCTAGTCGTCCTTATGAGGACTTGGCGGCTTCAAGTATTCTACGATTGAATGTTCCTCTTCAGCCCAGACTATCCCTGTGACAGCTCGCAATGGAACGATTCCGAGAGAAAGACTGGAGCCTTGGGGCCAAGTTAACCTTATGTGAACTTGATGACCGTGATGGAGTTGCAGCAACGCTGATCATCTGCTCTATGATTCCTTCGCGATATGTACCTAAAGACTGTTGACTCCCCACAAAATTATTTTTTCTTACATTTTTAAATTCTACGCCTATCTACCTAATTCCCCTTTTGTAGTCAGCAAACTATTTCAAAGTATTTTTCATGTATTTGGTTACAGCGATTACAGCGGTTTTTGGGAACCATCGGCTGTAAGATCCGGAATAAAAGTGTCGCCACAACCCAACCACAATGAAAATGAAGGAATCTTTTACTTTATAGATCTACCCACAATCAAATAGAATATAGTTCAAACATTCTCAATTAATGATGCTACAACAAACGTCTTACGGACTGTGCTTTATTATTCCTAATTCTTTCGGGAGCTGCCGATTTAAACTTTACTCGTCTAAGCAAAATCTCGGACTTCATATCTAGTTCTATTACGTCTATACCAATCTAGAGTTTAATTACCTTTGGATTAGGTCAAACTCCACAGGCATATCATCTACTTCTGTTTCCTTTATCGCAGCTGTAATATGTCTGATTACGATACGTTATCCATATTTGACAATACATATCTCCAACAATATTGATCATTTGCTTCCTGTCTCTCCCTCTTCCGAAATCGTCCTGGCAGGCGATTTTAATGTCCATAACATACCGTGCCTCAGACATTCTTCTACCACAAGCCCAGTGGGCCAATTTGGTGAACTCTTCTGTGAGTCCTTTAATTTGCAACAGGTAGTGGATGCACCAACCCGAGTTCCCAATGAGCTAATCTACTTGATTTGTTTGTAGCATCTGTCCAGAACAAATATTCCGTCCCAGTCGGTTCCCCTCTTGGTAATTCAGACCACTGTTTAATTCACTGCTCAATTTACCACCTCTAACATATGCCAAACTACTTCTCCACTTAAAAGTAGGCTTCTCTGGCACTATAAAAATGGTAATTGTGAAAGTTTCAATCTGTATCTTAGAGAAATTGATTGGTCAGTCTGTTTTGCTTCGAGGGATGTTGATGAATGCACATTACAATTTAGTAACATACTAAATCTTGGCATGCATGAATACATTCCGTATTCTTACAGCAGATCTCAACAACAGCATGATCGCTCCTGGTTTAACGATAAGTGCAACCAAGCTATAAAAGCGAAAGAGTCTGCTTTTCGCGCCTATCAATTGCATCCATGTCCGGAAATGAAACAATTCTACAAGACTGCACGGAACACCTGCAAGTCCATTATCCAGATAGAAAAAGTTCTTTTTGACCAGATAGTAAAGGCAGAGAGTCTTGGAAAGCCGAACAAGTAGCAAAGGTTCTGGTCTCTGGTCAAAACCATCAGGAACAACTGCCACTCACTACTTAGCAACGGTGAAATGTTTGTTGACTCCTTGAATAAAGCTTAATATTTTGGCTGTTACAAGATTCGCTTCAAATTCTCATCATCCAGCCACTTCACAGATACCTGTTTCGCATCTCTATGCGTGTGGTTGTGTACAAGAGACAATACCTATTCGTACGAGAGATTTGTTTAAGGTCCTCAAGAAGCTCAACGTCTCTAAAGCCGTAGGTGCTGATGGTTTCTCGCCCCTATTAATTAAAAGCTGTACCTCATTCTTGGCAAAACCTCTGCGCGAACTATTCTACTTGTCTTATTCGACAGGAAAATTTCCAACTGCTTGGAAACTAGCTCACGTTCAGCCTATTCCCAAGAAAGGTGAGGATAGCTTTCCCTCAAATTATCGACAAATTGCAATCACTTCGATTCTTTCAAAGGTTTTTGAATCTATCATTAAATTCAAATCAATGAAGTATCTAGAAACCAATCAGCTCTTCAACGATCGCCAATACGGTTTCGGGACTGATCGCTCATCTGGAGACTTGCTGCCTTTTTTTACACGGAACAATTTTGGTGAGTTTAAAATCGTTGCTCTGGATATTTCAAAAGTCTTTAATAGTGTCTGCCATCCCAGCCTTTTAGCCAAACTTAAAGCACTTGGTCCCTCCCCTACGCTCCTGTTATGGATTGAAAGTTTATTAGATGGCGTTACATCTGAACCTCATCCTTTAAATGCCAATGTGCCCCAGGGCTCCGTTATCTCTCCGACTCTCTTCTTAATTTTCATTAATGATCTGCTTTCTCTCACTCTCATTACCTCCTACAGCTTTGCTGACAACAGTACTCCTTTGACACTCTTGCCACATCCGTCAAACGATATTGCATGATTTGATCATTGAATAACGATCTTGCCAATATATTTGCTTGTGTAAAGCGAATCACGTCGAATTCAATGCATCTAAAACCGAAAGCTGTCTCATCTCTTTAAAACAACCTCATAATTTTTCGACTCTCGTTTCATTTGATGGGGCACTAACTTACGATACACCGTCTTTATGCATTCGTAGCATTAATATTTCCAATAATTTAAGCTGGACAGATCACATCTTCTCAGTTGCCAAAGAAGCATCAAAAAGTGTCGGATTTCTGAAAAGGTGTAAGAAATATTTCAGTCCGTCAAATCTTGCGCCCTTCTACAAGTCTTTTATCAGACCTAGAATGGAATTCCCATATCGGGGCCGGGACAGATCGCACATCCTTAGATTTATTGAATATTGTCCAAAAGAGAGCCTTCAAGCTCATTGGCGATTTGGCAATAACTTGTCATATCGACTCACTCGAGCACCGTCGCAATGTTGGATGCATTTCGCTCCTTTATCGCTACATCGTGCCCTTAAAATTGCTTTCGGCCGTACTGTAAAGTTTCGTAATGCTTTTTTATCCCGAACTGTGCGAATGTGGAACAGTCTACCATCTTCAGTCTTTTCTCCGGCATACAATCTACGCAGATTTAAGGGTGACATACCAGCACGTCCGCCACTCTCCTCATACTCCCTAATTCACATCCCTTTTTCATTCCTGCCAAGCTGTACTTTACATCAGAGGATATCCCCTGACCTTGGAAAAAAAATACAGATTTGATTAGCACAACCTTTTTTTTTTCCTTTTTTTTTTTGTAAGCTTACAAATTAATTTTATTTTCACATTTTGTACGCGCCATATAAAAATTGTATTTTTTCAGGTACTTCATCTGCATGTATTTGACTATGACAGATTCTCCCGGGATGATTCTATCGGGGAAGTATTTTTGCCATTATGCCAGGTCGGTGAACAAAACTTATGAAAATGTAATAATTTTTAATCTCAAATGGAATTCATCTTTAGGTTGATCTAGCAGGGAAGCAATCCTTTTGGAAAGCCTTAAAACCACCAGCGAAAGATAAATGCGGAGAGCTTTTATCGTCGTTATGTTATCATCCTTCTAATTCAATACTAACATTAACGCTGATCAAAGCAAGAAATCTTAAGGCGAAAGATATTAATGGGAAATCCGGTGAGTGAAAATAATAAATATTCCTAAATTGTACCGAGGTACCTTATGTATATACTTCTAGTTCTAGTTGAGGTTACTTAAAGTTACTTTGAGTTACTTTGTCGAAATTTAATCAAAAAAGCATATGGTGTTCGTTCTTTTCCCCTTCATTATTTTATTCCTTACAGGTAATTATTGTTTCGCATTACAGCAGGTATCCCAATTGATTCACCGATGATTAGCCTTCTTGTATAGCAATCGTTTGGTGATGTCGCTTTTCAGGGTTCCGATCGGGATTCTCACATACGATATTGCATCAGAATCCGTGCCATTTTATGCCTAGATGAAATCTATAGGGTATACTAACTACGTTTTCACAGCACAAAAATAATGACGTAGAGCAAAATGGATTGAACACCCACACGCATAATATTAAAAGTTATTTTGATTTTTGTATCTCCGTCTATCCTCACGATAACTCGAGAGCGCGTTGACTTAGACAGTTGAAATTTTACAAGCGAACTTTTTACAAAAAAAGTAAATTTAAGTTCGAAAATGTCGGGAATCTCCTTCGTAGGGTTGCCATACAAAAATTTCGCTTTTACTATATATTTGCACACTGAAATTTGGTACATATGGTGTTTTCATAGCCATAGTAAATGAAATTTCAAAAATGGACTAAATCGGGCAACCCCTTCTTGGACGTGCCATATGAAAATTTTGGTTTTTTACGTATTACTGTGAAAACGATCAGTCCTAGACGTTTTTACTGAAAAGTTCTTCAGAATATGCAATATTTTCTGACCATTTTTACTGTGCGACCAGCCATTCTAAAAATATATGCGAAAAACCGCTTCAAAAATCAAACTTCCACAAATGGGAAATTATATCATCTAGTTCTAGGGTATCAAAAATGGGTCTGAGAACAATTCTAGCATTTCTACTAGTTTTTTCTTTCTTTAACTCATCCACGCTATCTCATTGCCCTCGATATTTCTATGGCCAAGTAACCAGCATAGGATCCCTTTATGATGTATGGAAATCTATTCTAAACTATCTTTGTATAACCGCATCCAGCTTTTATTTTACCAGTACAACGACCAATGCCTTAATGGTCACCTGCCTATCAGTATATATACAGATGTCTAAATCTGAATCTCTACATTTCGATTGGTGGATGCGTACCAACTCAGCCTGGAAAACACTATATTCATTTGGCTGTCTATATTATTTGTTCCAGTGGCAGTAGCTGGAGTATACTCCTGTACCCACATTCGTCTTCGACCTATCTGTTAGAATAAAGATGTATGTTGCTACAAATCCCTCGTCCCCTCCCAGAGGATATCAATGTACGGAGCCCTGCGTTAAAGCATAGGACTGCAACTTGGATGTCCTCTAATACATTACCGTCAATGCAGTCTAATATCCGAAGAATAGGATGTTAGAGTTTAATGTGCCACCTATAAATACTTAGCCCTGCTAAATAGAGGTCTTTGGAAGTCTGAAATCCGGAGTTTGTCTTTTGTTTGTTTTATCTTAGATGGATTTACACTCAATACACTATTCACACCGTTCACCAATAATAGTTTACATAAATTTGCCGAATACCAGGATAATTATGTCATCCGCATAAGCAATCCTCGTGAACCCATAATTCTTTAATGTAAAAGGGATACCTTCCATAACCAGAGTATCCATAGGAGTGGTGACAGCACCCCACCTTGTGCTGTACCTCTACATACTGCCACGTGGAACATGGAGTATATACAGTCACATAGCTTCTTATTAACTTCCACCTTCCTCAGACTCTGATATATATATATAACAGCTCTCCTCACATTATTGAAAGAACCCTTCGACATCCAGGAAAGTGTCCTGTATGTATTCCTTGAGTTCCACACACCAGACAGTGTGCAAACAGAACCATTTGTAAATACGCATTATTTGCTTTTCCACTCTCTTTTAGCCTAAAACTGAAATTTTCAATCACTCTTGGAATAGCCTTGATTTTTCTCTGATTCTTTACTTTAAAATATTCAAGCTGAGTGGTACTGGGTTGAAAGTTTTACTTTTTAAGTAGCCCCATAGGAAGAAATCAGTAGGCGTCAAATCTGGACTCATATGTGGCCAGTTGATGTCTCCTCGGTGACTAATTACTATATCGGGAAATAAATTGTGAAGAGCAGCTAGCGAGTCATTTGTGACGTGAGAAGTTGCTGCATTTTTCTGGAAAACTGTGTTTCGGCTGAATCCAATCTGGTTTTGCATTTCTGGAACTAAAAATGTCCTGATCATATTGCAATATCGATCAGAATTAACGGTCTGAGCGCGACCTCGGTTATCCTAAAAAATTAATCCAATGAGTAGAGGCGCTGGGAGAAAGCTGCGCAGATGCACCATTTACACCTTGCTGTTCACCGTATCTAATAAAATTGTATTGCGCAGATTTTTTTTTTTCAGTATTTAAAATATTCTTCAAGAACAGTTTGCGAGTATTTGGGCATTTTTATGTGAAGTTGCGCAAACCTGTTTTACTCCGAAACTATTCGGAATTTACTTTTTGCATCGGGAAGCCAATATTCAGGGGGTTGTAACGAGTCATCAGCCATTTATGATATCCCTGGTACTTTCCGAGTTCCGAGTAACGAAAGCTCCTAGCGTTAGCTTGAATTATTAGTAATTCCGATTATTCCTTGACGTGATATGGCAGCCCAAACAACAACCGTAGACGACTATATACGGGTTACTGATGCAGCTCCAACGGATTATCGGGGGCCCAATATCTACAATTTTGTTTATTCACGTGTCCGTTGATGTGAAAATTGGATTCATTAGAGAACCGTATCTTATTTAAGCTCCTAAAATGATTTTTCATTGTCCTGCCGAATTCGTGTCGTTTACCAGCATCATGGGGTTGCATATCTTGTACAACAACAATTTTGTAGGGGTGAAAATGTAAATCTTTGCCAATAATGTGATAAACCGTGGATTTGTTAAATTTGCGCGCAATCGTAATGACTGTCGTGGATTCGTCCATAGCAGACTGTAGAACGCCCCTCGACATTCGTGCTCATTCTTGATGTCCTGTTGGATTCAGTTGGCTTAGCCGGCATTGTGTTTCCAGTCTCTGCATACTTGTGCACCCAATGCTTGATTAAATTCGTACTTGGCACATTAAATTAAAATATGTCTGGTAAAGACGAACAGCAGTATAAGAATCGTTGTTTTTTTAAGACGTTCCTACGCAAAATACGCTCTCTAGTCCCGTGAAACGATCCATCGGTACTAAACTTAACAAGCCAGTCAAGCGTTTGACACCTGTCATGTTTCCCTGCTAGCTGTATTTAGCGCGTAATGATAAAAACAAAAAGGCAACACATTCTGAGACAACCTACATCCAGTAGACCGTCTAAAACTTCTAGTAAGAAAAAAGAGAGGCTAATATATCTATAATGGTTCGCCTTTGCATGTCCTTAGGAATGAAGATTAGTTTCATTTCCTGCTAGGCTTTTGGTACGTAGCCACGCTAGAGCCAGCTTCTATAAATCAACACCAGCTATGGTTTTATGTACCTAAGTAAGTGTCTTTTGAAGCATGACTGACTGGACCACAATGCTCAATTCTCCTGATCCGGAGGAGTCAGCACAGTTGTTTACTAGGGCTATACAGACTCTCTTCACCACACATGTACCACTCAAATCGATTCGATCCAGGCTTTTGATGTCCAAAATCCTCCTACTACCAGATGTACGGCTCAGTTGTCAGATGCGTGATATCGCGTATGGAGCCTGGAAAAGGCTGAAAACTGACGAGACTTACAGAGACTTCAAGCGACTTCGAAATTCAGCAAAGGGCTTAGTCCAGACAGTTCACACTGCACTGCTTCGAGGGTCTAATTAACTGGAAGAAGATTAGGAGTTTGGGCATTGGATCTAAGACTGGAACGAGTTCGTGTGTAGATCCGGTTGAGTTTAGTGAGTTCATTCATTCCGCATCGACTGCTGGCTCCCGTGGTATTACAACTCGAACTGATGGGGATGGCTTTGCTTTTCGAAATGTTAGTGAGGAGGAAGTTCTTTTTGCTATCTCGCGAATCCGGTCTAATGCGGTCGGGCATGATGGTGTTCCTATGAAATTTCCCAAAACTATTCTGCCTCATTTAATAACGGTGATTACCCAGTTATTCAACAAGCTCATCACATGTTCATACTTCCCGATCTGCTGGAAGCTTGGCCTCATCACTCCGATTCCTAAGATTTTCTCGGTGGGTGACTGGAGACCAATCACTGTTTTACCCTCGATCTCAAAGGCGTTTGAGTCATTGATGACTGACCAAATTGCGGAGCACGTTATCATTAGTAATTTTCTCTCAAAGTTTCAGTCTGGCTTCAGGAATAAGCTCTCCACTTGTACTGCTCTTACGTCGGTGGTCTCAGATATTCATTCACTTGGCGATTCAGGGAATGACGTCATTCATATTCTCCTTGATTTTAAAAAAAAAATTTGAGTCAGTCCCGCATATGCTTCTCGTTGATAAGCTGCGAAGTCAATTTAGTTTCTCGTCTTCTGCATGTAGGTTAATCTCTTGCTATTTAAATCAAAGAACACAGACTGTGGTGTTCAATAGGAGAATGTCCTCTTCTAAGTTGGTTTTATCAGGAGTGCCGCAAGGCGCAGTATTGGCTCCGCTCTTGTTCACGCTCTTCATCAATGATATAACTCGGGAGTTACATGGTGCTCATTTTCATCTTTATGCTGATGATATACAAATCTATGCCGGAGCTCTAAGCGACGGTCTTCCTTCTCTGATCTTTGACACCAATGTGATTCTCTCCAGAGTTTCTAATTGGTGCATTGCCAATGGACTTGACATAGTGCTGTCTCTTCAGCTGCTCTCCCTTCCGTTACTCTTCTGGGTCGGAGAATTCCAATATCCCCAGATCCAGTGAAAAATCTGGGCTATTGATGGACCAGAGACTCGCCTGGGGTCCCCATGTTAACCGTATTTGCTCGCAGGTATATTTTGGTCTTCGGACGCTCTATGCTGTATCGGTCTTTCTCCCTGACGGTATTCGGGCTGGTCTAGTGCGATCATTGATTCTTCCCCATTTTCTGTATGCGGATGCTGCTGTCTACCCCTTGCCTGCCCTTGTAATCTTGAAATTGTCTCGTGCGCTTAATGCTTGTGTGAGATATGTTTATCGTCTGAATAGGCGGGCGCATGTGTCTGCTCTAGCGGAGAAGTTTCTATCTTGCACACTATCTATGTTTCTTGAGTTCAGAACTCTCCGTTTTATTTTTCGTCCCAAACTTGGTTTGATGCCTGACTTACATTGGCGAAAAGTTTGATTGAAGTACTAGGGATAGATCGAGGATCATTCTCCGTCGAACGCGAACTCAGTGGGGCGGAAGAACGGTCTTTTCTAAGGGTGCAGTCATCTGGAACTCTCTCTCTGTAAGGAGATTAGGGAATCTGCTTCCATGAGCTCATTCAACGAAAGGCTTCTTGAAAATTTTAGTTAGACTGGGTTGCCTTAGATTATTGAGCTTTTTCCCTTCCTCATTGGTCTTGCTTGTGCTGATGTGTGCTACCGTGATCCTTTTAGGGGTGGTCTTACTGTTATGGTGTTTCCACAATATTAAAAACTTTCTTAGTGTTTTTATGGTTGCAAAGTTCGAGGTTTTGTGACGTTATTGGCTGTGATTATTCGAACGTCCTCATTCGATCCTGTGAATATCAAGGCTGATTTACTAATAATTGTACTGTTGCCTGACTTTATTGAGAGTTAAGTGTTCAATATGGATGGTGTGTAGTTTTAATATCTCTTATATGACTGGATAGTTTGATTTCTTTTTTACTTATGGTGAATTACTTTGAATAATATTAAGGTACCTGATTGAGTTACCTGATTTAACTTGTAGGTTTAAGGTTTTCGTATTGTGAAAAAAAAATGTTGTTCTTACTTCTTTAGTACCTGTGCTCAGTCACTTTAAGTGTTACACTATTTACTTTATTTTTATTGTTTGCTAGAGTTTATGCTTATATTTAATATAAAAACTACTGTAGATCTATGTACCCACCGTTTTAAGAACGTGACCTCGGCCAGGGTCTTTCAATAAAATATTTTTGTATTGTATTGTATTGGCTTTAGATCATTTATTTTCGGAGTCTGAATGGATTTGAATGGATAGACCGCCCAATTAATTAGTTAGACTTCTTAACTATATAACTGACAATGCAATCATTTCAGACCCATATGTCAAGGTGTGGCTACAGTTTGGTGATAAACGCATAGAGAAACGAAAAACTCCCATATTCAAGTGCACCCTTAATCCAGTATTCAACGAATCGTTTAGTTTTAATGTACCATGGGAGAAAATTCGTGAATGCTCGCTTGATGTTATGGTAATGGACTTTGATAATATCGGACGCAATGAATTAATTGGCAGAATATTACTTGCTGGTAAGTATTGATATTTTCACATCATACGCACGCATACATATTAAATATTTCCTTTTTATTTTTATTTTTTTTTAAAGGTAAAAATGGATCAGGAGCTTCAGAAATAAAACACTGGCAGGACATGATATCCAAACCACGCCAGACTATTGTCCAATGGCATCGGCTAAAGCCGGAATAAAACCATTTTGGACTATTATTAAAAAAGAAAACAATAAACATATTTTAATTGAAATGTTTTTTAAAGCCTTGTTAATCAGCGTAAGAAACTTGCGAAAATCGTCTGTGAATTCACTAGAATTACAGGAAACATTCTAAAACTGTTCAAATAGAAAAAAAAAGCCTTTTGTTATCTCATCGTTACTCTATGTCGAAATTCTGTGTTTTAGCTAACTAAAAAATTATTGTTGCATTGATTTTGTTCTTGTTATAATTGATTTTGGTACATTAATGTAAAAAAAAAAAAAAAAGGAAAAAAAAAAAAAACAAAGGACGTAAATTTCCTTTAAATTGCAATACGCCATCATACGGCACAAAAGTCTAAAAGGAAAAAGTACAATTATCGTGTATAATTAATATTGAGTAAGCTAAGCTCTCTCTCTCTTTATATTTGGAGGACGAGGCAGTGATTTTCAGATTTTTGTAAAACTGCTATATTTGTATGGATTTATACGTTCATTTACAATTTACGGTTCTTTCATAATGAATTTGTTTTACGAGATGAATTTGTATGTACGTTTTGTAAGAAAATATTGTAGTCTCTGTCGAAACTAGTAAGAAGGTAATGAATCTCATGTGATAGAATAAATCCCTGTACAAAGTTTTAATTAAGAAAACATGTTATAAAAAATTTGTACAGTTTAAAGTCAATGGATCTCCTTTCTTTTAACTTTATCCAATTTATTTAATTTAATCCAAAAACTCCATTCCAACAGAAAAAAAAAAACTGCTACATAAATCTACATAATACGAATTGCGTATTACTATTAGCACAGATAAAGCTTAAGCTACGTTCACAATTGACAGTTATTACAGAAAATATAACTGTAGCTATCCGGTGTATGGGATCATGCACGGAAAATATGATCTGTCCAAAAGAGATGTCACATAGAGAAGAAAGAAGTGCTGTCGACAGATAACACACGTGTGTGTCTCAAATGATAGAACGCCATTATTAAGTGTCAGATACAAGTGTCACAAGTAACTAGAGTGACTTTTTACTAATTTTCTGCAGTTTATGTCGACAGTGCATCGAATAAAATAAAAAATTAAAAAAATGGGTTTAATTGCTTTAATAAATTTATACTAAAATGGGGGCTCACGTTTCGAATTAAAATCTCAAATATTGAAGACGTCACTCTAAAAAAAAAAAAATTAACTGTGTAAGCTGTGCGCGATCCTCTATTTCCAGTTCTTTTAATAAAAAACTATATTCACTATATTCAGATCTCCTCAAAATCTAATTTTTCACCCGTACTGACCATTTACTTTGTTTTTTTTTTTGTTTATAAATTTATTACTGCAGAAGCTAGCCTTCTTCCTTGAAAGTCTCATTTCACCTGGATGATTTCAGCTCATTTCATGTCTGAGATCTGATCTCAACAAAAACTAGTGTGTCTAGTGTAGACAATTTGGGACTCAGTTAGATCAAAGTAAGTCAAAGTATATTTTATTGAGGCCAAGAATACATGGAAGTTTTAGTACATGACTTACGTTATCTATTATCCCTAAGGTATGTTCGACTTGCTGATATGACTGAAATTATCTACTGCTGATATTATTATTAAATGACTACAGATCATTATTTGATATTTTAATTTCGTTCTATTTCTTATATGTCCCACGAGTATGCTTGCTCCCGGAATACTAACAACGTACTCAGTTAGATCTCAGCTTAACAATCTGACACATTTTTGATCTGCTATTTGATAGAAAAATATCGACATTTTTCTCTCTCTAGTGTAGACATTTGTGTCACAAATATTTAACTGTCAAGTGAGAACGTAGCTTTTTTGATTTTCTAACTGATGACTGTTGCTGATGACTAATTTCGTTGCCTTACACATATACATAGTTAACACTGGCACTTGTATATATTTTTATTTTACGTTTAATTCTTTTATTACTGTCACTTGTGCTTTATCATCAAAATGTAATATGACTTTACCTCATCATCAAGAAGATCACATAAGTACGTTTAAATTTCATATAATATTATTAGAAACTTCTAGATTCCTAAAAAAAAAAAAAAAACCTTCCTGTAGAAAAAAAATACTCATAGGCCTACTATAAAATATCCTACTATCCCAATGAAGTGACAACATTTATCAACCCCTGTGGAAATATACCGATATATTTGTGGCTAGCTTCAGAGGTCATTTCAATTATTAGTAGCCACCATATCCAGAAAGTTAGTATACATGGACACAAACAGAATATTAAATAAAAATATATTATAATAAGTATTTAATATGGAGAAGAAATAAAAAAAAAAAACATGAGCTTTAAAAGTACTAACTTCAAATTGTTGATTGAGAGTAAAGTTGCGCGCGCTGGTTAATTGGAGTTGTGGTGTAATTAAAATCAAAACAATAAGATTAAGTAAATGGACTATTATTATTATTAGTAGTAATTGTTTGAGACACAGCGTATGGCCCTCTCAAGGAAAGTCACAATTTTTAATGGGAGTCACTGGCCTAGATACAATTACATCTACGACGCGCAAGTCATGCATCGGTAATGCATCATCTGTGGCCTGATTCGTTTTCTTAAGTATGTAACGTACGTGAGCAGTAACCAGCAGTATCTGGTGGCCTGACACGTTTTCTTAAGTATGTAACGTACGTGAGCTGTAACCAGCAGTATCTGGTGGCCTGATACGTTTTCTTAAGTATGTAATGTACGTGAGCTGTAACCAGCAGTATCTGTGGCCTGATCCGTTTTCTTAAGTATGTAACGTACGTGAGCAGTAACCAGCAGTATCTGTGGCCTTATCCGTTTTCTTAAGTATGTAACGTAACCGAGTAAATTAACCTGGTAATTGATAATTTTTTTTTATTTTTAGAATCTTAATATTAAAGTTAATGAGCTTATTCTCGTATTTTACTCCGTTTTGTATTTAGTATTTGTTACTTATTTAACGAAAACGGGCGCAAACCTAAATCAACAATTAAAACTTGTCTATATTTCGATAACTGGATATGTATGGTGACAGATGATGGTCAAAAGTGATTGACAGGTATTATTATTTCGTGGCAGGAGGATAAAAGATTCCAAGTATGCCGGCATAGAGTTGTTTGTGGTATGCTTCTAAATAGGAGAAGCTATAAAGCTATGTAAGAGTTGAAAGGAAACTAAATAAGAGGAAAGACCACAAGACCGTGCTTATCAACTAAGCGCTACCGAGATTACATTTGGGCAAGGTAAATAATTAATTAAAAATTGATCTAGTTACGACAGACATTGAAGCTCTTATTTTATCTGATGTAGCCAGTAGATAAGTAGATAAGAATTGTGGGGACCACCCGAAAAATTTTTAAGGGCCGTTTTTAGATATCAATTTAGAAATGAAAATCACAATTTTTAACTCCTCAGCTATAGTCGATACAGTACTTTATAGATCACAAAAAGCTGTGGAATATGTATAAAGATTTTTCTATTTAAATACGAACATACATACATAATATACCTACATATACATATATTTCAATTTCAATTTTATTTATTTTTATACTGTGCAATTAGGACAAAGTCCCTTTATATAGAGTGTATAGAATGCAACAAAGTAAAGAACTAATGAAGTAAAAAACTTAATAATGTACTTAAGGTACCTAATATTAATGTACAACACAAATTAAGTAAAGAAAACGAAAGAAAAAGCTACTTAAGAGAGTAAAGTATAGTAAAATGCTGAAACAATTAAATTGTGGGATTGAGGAAACTGACAACTACCCGCTTGAAACGACCGAGCGATATGATACTTTTTATATGATTAGGTAGAGAATTCCAAGCTTGAGCTCCGTGAACTAGCAGTGACGTTTTTCTTTGGTAGATAATATGAACCGGTATATTGAGGTTATTGGTACGAGTTGATGAACTAAATTCAAGTGTCAGATAGAGGTACTCAGGAACTTTATAATGAATGACTTTAAACATAAAGATAAGTGTTCTAAGCATATAATAGATAAAAAGAGGACACCCAACTTAGCAACTCAAGTTAGGAGGAGACATGATGGTATCTACGCAACGAATAGACGAAACGTACGCATTAATTAAATGCCACATTGAGTTTGCGCTTGGACTGTGAGTTAGCTTGGCAATATATAATATCGGAAAAAAAGAATGAGGGTAATACAAGTGTCTTGACGAGCCGCAGTCGAGTTTCAAGTGGAACAAGCTTAGCTGATAACCATAATCTGCGCAGAACACCATATATCCTACCCACAACATTACTAATATGGTCATCCCAGGTAAGTGTTTTATTAAAAGTCAGACCTAAGTTCCTAACTTTGCTACAGTATAAGGTATCACTACGGAATCAAGAAGCATGGGAGGAAAATAGGACGTATTAAGCTCATGCCTGTATATTATAATACAGTTCGACTTCCGGGGGTTTAAGAGAATCAAATTACTTACTGCCCAATCACTGATATTGCAAAGGTCTTCGTTAATTTTGCTTGCAGCGTCTTCATCTTCAATTATACCAAGGGGAGATCCGAGATATACCTGGACGTCATCGGCATTGAGGTGGACCTGAGAGTGAGTTACTACAGAGGGCAGATCGTTTATGAAGCAACTGAAAAGAAGTGGGCCTAGGACAGAGCCCTGAGGAACCCCTGATAATATCAAGAGAGAGTCCGATAATGTATTATTTACAAACACTCTTCTTTGCGTTCGTCCGTATAGATAACTATAAATGAGTTTAGCCGCAGAGCGAGAAAAATCAAACCTACGAATCAGTTTCGTTATTAATATGCCAAAGTCAACTGAGTCGAAGGCCTTTGAGAAATCAAGTAAAGTAAGAAAATTAACCAGATTATTATCTATATTCTTACTAAGATCGTCGACAATTTTAACCAGAGATGTGGTGCAGTTATGTCCTGTCCTGAACACAGATTGAAATGTACTTAGAAAGCAGGTTTTTGGAAGTGAGATAATCATTAATTTGCATACACATTATGCGTTCCAGACTTTTCGATAATGGAGAGAGTATATGAATTCCTATGTAGTCATTAACCGAGGAAGGTCGAGAAAATTTAGGGATAGGAATAACCTTTACGATCTTCCAGCTCTTGGGAAACACAGACTGGTTTAGATACTTATTATAAATGGCAGTAAGAGCCTCAATAACAAATGGCAATATGAGCTTGATAAACCTCAGCGTAATTTCATCCATGCTGATATCGTTGGACGAGATTGAAGACACTGCCAAAACTACTTCATCCCAAGTTACAGGATGGAATGAAAAACCAGAATCAACTATGATGCCTCCTGCAAATAAGTATCAGCATGTAAATTTGAGGAACGAGAGTTATGATCAACGCCACTTATAAGGTGGGAATTCATATCATTAGGATCAACACAACAGTTTTCACGGGCTGCACCAGCGATTCCCATGTTACGCCTTACGCAGATTACTCCACAGGATTTTGGGGGGGAGATCGGCATTTAGTTTAGAGCGGAAGTAAGCACTCTTGGCATATTCTTAATTTCCACTTTAACAAAGTTACGTGCTCTGCGATACACATCCCAATTAACGCTTGACCGTACCTTTTTCCATCTGCAGTAAAGCATATATCTCTCTGCAGTTAACCCATTAATATATATAAATCTTCTCTGGTGAAAAAATAAGTAATGTGTAAAATTTGTATTTATTATAAAAATTTTCTTATATCTGATAGATAATATTATAAAGAGTATGTGGTTCAGATCTGGAGATATCTGGTAAGTACACCAGTCTGAAAACCCTACTTTCGGGAAAAAACAGCTACGTATACATACTCCCTAAAGCCCTCACTTCTAATTGCTATAAGTTCGGAGTAATTTGAATTTTGAAATTCTTGCACGCTCAAAATATTCTTAAAAGTATAAACATTTTATTTAGCAAAAAAAACATTTAGATTTGTTGGAAATCTCAGGTAAGCAATAAGCATTATTTTTTTTTAGAAATTTACAGAAAATGTTTCAGCACAATTTTTATTTATTCTTGGTGGCCGATATAGGGATTATTTTGAGATTCTGTGTCGGTCTCCAATAATATGCATAAAAATTCTAAAGAAAAAACTGCCAGGAAATTTTTAAAAAAAAATTAAGTCCGCTTCTCTACATTAGGTTGAGATATTTATTTTATATTGGAATTGGAGTATACATTCATGTATACAGGGTGTTACCGTCTAGGTGGTCAAGAGAGCAGGAGGTGATAGTACTGACCTAGACGAACAAAAAACTTTATGGCAGGGGGTGGGCCACCATATCAACCGTTTCGGAGTTACAGGGTGATTAAGAAAAAAGCTAGTTTTTAACAAAAAACCCTGTAGCTTAAAAAGTACAGATCGTACGTTAAGAGCTCATTGTATGCAGAACTTTATGACCTTTCCAACGACTGCTCCATACTCCTCTCCTATCAGGAGTTCTGGCGAAGAATTTTGGATTTTCTTACCTTTATTTTTACTTTGACCACTATTTCTTTTGCAAAAAGCTCGTTAACTTAATTTATTTTGATAAAACTGTAAACTGTAGACTCTCCTCGTTAATTTGATTTATTACATCTACATAGCTGCCAACTGTATCCGTAAAACAGTTATTAGCTCATAACCTATTCAGCTCATACCCAAATAAGACGACCTTTTTTTTAATTACGATTTTCAGTCACTAATGGAACAAATTATCTTTGAAAATAGGTTTGAGAATAGCTTTGATAATTTTTAACGGCTACAGATAGCACATAGGGTTTAATAGGTTAAATTAAAGAGAAAAGTCTGCAATTTACAGTTTTTGTAAAAAAAACATACGTTAACTACCTATTTATAACAAAAAAAGATGTCAAAAATAAAAGGGAATGAAATCCAAAATCCAAAATCGTTGGGAAGAGGAGTACGGGGCAGTCGTTGGAAAGGCCATGACGTTCTGCAAACAATGAGCTCTTAACTGTGATCGTACGCCCTGTACTTTGTAAGATACAGGGTGTTTTGTGTAAAACTAGCTTTTTCAACTATACTACATACATATAATATCACCCACGAAAACAATAAGGTTTTTCTGTAATAAAGGAGATAAAGGAAACAGGCCTGTATTTTAATGTAATTTCTTCTATATATTTTAGAAGAAGTGTCCCACAAACTCTCATTATCCTGGTATAGATTTATTAATTTAAGAAGTTCCGCTATCGAGATAAGCATAAAATAATAAAATCTTAAGAGAAAACATGTTAACTTGCTTTGCGAACCAATATGTGAAAGCTCAATTTGAGAGCTTGAATGCAATTATAAAAGCTTTGCTTGCAGAGCTTTTATCTTCTGTAATGATTTAAGAGCCCACTGTGGGCTGTTCTGGTAGCACAGCATGAGTATCAGCACATTGGGACGAAAAACCAGCGCTTCTGAATGGAGCACAATTTAAGCGCTTCTCTAGCCATCATTTGGTAGCCCGTTAGACGCATATTCACTTATATATCCAGAAAAATAAGCAAAAGCGCAAATAAGAAACTCAAGTGCTTCTAGAGCCATTGCTTGGAAGCTCTATAGAAGATTATTTGATGAGCTCCAGCAGTTTGAAGTACAACAAAAGGTGATCTCGTCTAATTTTCCACGAATCTAAACTCTATCTTGAAGACCTCTTATGAGATTAAGGAAGAAGCACTGCGATGATTATCCAAAAAGCTCTTTAAAGCTTTCGAAAAGACACCTTAAAAAAGCTTTTTCGGTCATTATTTAGAGCGCTTCTTAAGAGCTGCATTGAAGCGCTTGGCTCTGCGGACCTTGCCTATGTTAAAATGCAATGAACTGGGATAGGGAAAAGAAGCACTACGAGCTTCCAGGGACGCGCTTCAGGAGGGCTCTGAGATCGCTCATTTTCCCAGAGAGCGATGTGTGCAGTAGCGTTGTTAATGTAAAGGGGTCGTACGGGTTCTGCTAACAAATCCCAATAAGCAATTTTCTGGTACAACCAAAGCATGGTCATACGTTATCCTTATGTTATATTAAGTATTTTTGGTAAAAAGCTGGAGTTCTTTGAAAATTTTAGTTATCAGTTTCGGTCCCCGCCTGGCGGGGTCTGCTCTAGGTGTTTTATCTACGCCACTGGATGATGTAGAATCTGAAGAGAAGTTACGAAAACTGATTCATATGAAATGAACATTTTTAAAAAAATATATACACTGCAGAGAAATCGAGTTCTCCTAGAACTTTATGACCGGGTTCTGAGATTCGCACAAAAATTGACGAAATATTCTTGATTCCTTCTTTGTAATAAAAAAAGCTACTACAGAACTGGTTGCGCGGGGTACGTATGTTTGACAAAAAGATAATAAACCAACTGCGGTGATATCCCGTGCATCACATTGATTTTTTTTCAGCAAAACAGCAATCTTTCTAGGATATTTTTCGGGCAATAATTGTCTTGAAATTACGCAGGCAGTTAGATTATTCATCTTCTACTATATAAATGGCAGAAGTGGTTCCGGAGGAGCTATTATCAATCTAAGGTACTTGAGGTGAATAAGGACTATTCGTAGTGCCAAAATCAAAGTCATGTTTATAATGAAATAAATTTCGTGGAGTACCAGTCTCAGACGCAGAGACAATAAGCAAACATGCAATGCCATTCGAAATTATTCGTCCTCTTTGTTCATGTATTCGGTTGCGTCACGAGCTTTATGTGAGGTGAATACAATTGTGATGTGTAATAAAAATTCTCGAGAAAGATCTGGTAATTTTTTCAGTAAGTATTTTGATTTGTGCTGTTGTTTTAATTACTATGCACGTTTTAAGCTTTCTAAATACAATACTCTGCCCATTTTATCGAGTGCTTAATTGATTAAAAATATAAAAGTTATTCTATTAACAGGCGGCTGACAAAGCATGATTGCTGATATTTTACCATGCCCACAAGATTTTAGATAAGGAAAGGTGCTGTAAAATGGGATACCATAACTTTGATAACGTTTATTTATGAGATAACACCTTTGAGATAGTACTTTTTTTAACATAACCAAACTTGAAAAATCGTATTAGTTAACAGCTATTACTAAATAAAAAACAACTTTTTTTACAGCTCTTCTCAATTCCAATTTAACCCCTAGTGTATAGGGTAAACTGGGGAAAATGGGATAAGATTTTGGCTTTAAGATTTAAACGAAAACAAGGAAAGAGATTTAATTTATTATTTCAAACTGCATATTATGTAGTATCCCATTTTACCATGAAAACCCCGCGCCAAAATAAGTTTCGCGATGATTTGCTCGTTTAATCACCTAATCACTTTTCGTAACGATGTAAACTGTCGGATTATTTAAGAGTAATTAAATGAATACCTGCAGAACAAAATCATCTTGAAACTTAATTTTCCAAAGGGTGTCTTAACCTGTTGTCGCGGAATGTATAATGTAGTTATAGTAGAATTATCTCTTGTTATAGGTGTGTCAAGTGTGATGTATGTATGTTTAAATGCGCAAATAGCTAGGGTCTGTGTCCGTCTGAACTAAGCCACAGAAATTGGCAGCGGTTGGTAAGTCCAGCAACAATATGTGGATATCCAAGCACACCTTGGAGAGATTGGCGAGAGTCTGAACCTTAATCATATTTTAGTCCGTATTCGTCCGATTATCAGTATTTGGTGTGATTGTAAACGTGAGTCCTTGTACTTTTCTTTTTCTTTAAGGCGACCAGTGAAATATATTCAGCACCATAAATCAGACTGTTTTTTCGACATAAAATATATATTAATAAAAAACACTTTTTATTTTCAAATTGATTTTGCTTTTTAACTTAGAATCTGTTAATTATTTAAAAAAAAAAATTTTAAAAATCACAAGACTTGAAAGCTTTACCGCTTCACCTTCATCAAAGCCTTGTGTATAAACTATATAGTGATAGCGAAAATGCTTCCTTGTTATAATGTCAGATGGCTCCACTTGTACAATTTTGAACAGTTTTGCCAACGCTCAGTCGCTAAAAGTTCTGCAATTGAAGTATAGACAAGAGGTTCAACAAGGGATAAACGTAAAATCATAACCAAACTAATAATATCCAAAGGGAGCAGAACCCAGTAAAGCGTCGCTAGAATGTAAAATCAACGGTGCCTCGACCTCGACTCCGGAATTTTTTCTTACTGGAAATTTTTCCCTTAGAATTGTTATGCATTATTGAAAGCCGACAACGGGTGCTTGGGTCACTAACAATTGTTATGAGCGTAGATGATCAATAAGCATTCATTTCTTTTTAGAAATTTACAGAAAATGTTTCAACAGAATTTTTATTCAGTCTGGTGGCCGACCGACGGGTTATTTTCAGATATGCTGCTACAAGGGTGATAATGGGTGATATTGCAGATGAACTTAGAACACAATCTGATCTTCGCACAAGTGTTCCAGCTAATAATTTTAATCTTCCTTCTTCCGCTTCAAGCTTAAGAAGTGAACTCATAACGGCCCAAAATGCAACCGCCATCTCAGACACTAATCTTGGTAGCCAAAAATCCCTTCCGACAACGATCTCTGCAGGTGGTCAGACGGAGTTATCTGTAGGTAAGAATGCTGTCCGGGCTTCGCACGTGCCGCTTCCGTTGGCCAAATCTTCCGAACTTGACTTGGATTTTAATAGGAGTGCTCCTATTCCTGTGGAGCATTCCAAGTAAATCCGAAAACAAAGCATCCGTAAAAACCGATCCCGGAAACGTGCAATTGCAACTGAAAGGAGGGAGCCTTCCACAGTAGCGATTGGTACTTCATCTCAGTCCTCTTTAGGAAATGGTATTGGGGCCTCGTTGAGAACGGTACCTAAACCTTCGAATGTTTTCGTCACCAGTCTCTGTCCAGAAACGATGTGCGAGGACATATGGAAGTATTTAAAGTCCAAAAATATTGCGACTGATGGTATTTCTTGTCGAAAAATCAGTAAAAGCTCTAAACCGGTTGCATCCTTTCTCCTAACTGTTTCAGCAGATATGCAGGACAAGTTGTTAGACCCCTTACTTTGGCCTCCTGGCACTTTTACTAAATTATTTGTACCTTCTGAGCGCCTACCTAGAAAAAAAGCTAAAATAAATAACGTTGTTCCAAAAAACTGAAGTCGCTTTCCCTACACTATCAACATGTAAGGGGGATTCGGACAAAAACCGCACATATCTTCAAATCCTCTGTCGCGGCTTGCTTCGATATAGTTGCTTTCACTGAAACTTGGCTGCATCATGGTATTCGCGATGCTGAAATCCTTGATAATTCTTATCAAACTTTTAGAAGAGATAGACATACTGTTTCGGAAGCTCGTGGCGGTGGCGTACTTCTCGCGTGTAAAAATAAGTTCAATTGCAGCAAAATTGAACTTTCTTGTTTCTCCAACACCCTCGATATTGAGCTCATAGCTCTTACGCTATCTCTCCTAAAATATGACTTATACATAATTTGTTGCTACATTCCTCCAGACTCCATAAATATTGTCGATGACAAATGTCAAAATATTTACGACCTACTTACTTTAACATCTAATTTTATCCATGGTAAGATGGAACCTATTGACGAATTACTACTTATTGGTGATTTTAACTTACCCAATATACAATGGGTACTTAATGAAGATGACGATGACTATCTTCCACTTAATAACTTGACAACAAGGGAATCACGTTTCCTTGACACTATTTCATCTCTTGGTCTCAGCCAAATCAGTAATGTTAAAAATGACATGGATGGCAGCTAGACCTGGTATTTTCTACTGACGCTGGGAACTTATTAGTTGAACCTAGCTCAGTTATAATATCTACTCTTGACAAATATCACCCTCCTGTACTAATTACATATTGCCATGAAACCGAAAATCTCGCAAATTGTGACGAAACACAATACTTTTTCAATTTTAGAAAAGCTGACTTTTCAGATCTTTCTCGTAGACTTACCTCTATTGATTTCAACACATTGCTGTCTTGCAATAGTGTTGATGAAGATGTTTCTAAGTTTTACATAATTCTTTTCGATTTATTCGCTTCTCATGTTCCCCATGAGCGTCAACGGATCTCGAAAACATCACCGCCATGGTTCAATAAAGAACTGAAACGCCTTAAAAATAGAAAGAATAAACTGTGGAAAGGATATTTGCGGGACAAGGACATTATAAGTCACAGCAACTTCCTCACATCCTATAATGAGTTCAACGAACTTTCCTCTTCACTCTATGATGAGTATATTCAAAGTATGCATGTGAAATTATTTAGTGACCCACGTAACTTTTTTAGATTTATTAATATGAAAAAAAACCGACAACTACCCCAATACCATGAGGTACAAAGATTCTGCTAGTGACGTTTCGTCTGAAATTTGCAATATGTTTGCTTCATTTTTTGAAAATGCATTTTCGTCTTCAAATTTCCAACCTCGTAATAGCAACTTTAATTATATGAACGACTCTCATAAAGCTTCATTCACTATCCCTACAATTACACATGAGGATATACTTGATCATATTAATGGGCTTCCAAATGACTTCACAACGGGTCCCGATGGGATTCCTCCAGCCTTTCTGAAGTCATGTTGCCTCTCCCTAGTAGCCCCGCTGAGAATGGTTTTTCCAAAAATCGCTCGATGGTGGTTGTTTTCCGCAGTTATGGAAAAATTCTTTCATCATACCTATCCACAAAACAGGTAGTAAAAATGATATTTCTAACTATAGGCCTATTGCGAAATTATCATGCATGCCCAAATTATTTGAATCAATCATTTACTCTCAGCTATCAATTTCCTGTAAGAATTTGCTTTCTTCAAACCAACATGGGTTTATTTCGGGCAGGTCTACAACCACCAACTTATTAGAATTCATCTCGGATACTAATGGCGGGTTTGCAAAAGGCTTCCAAACAGATTGTATCTATACTGACTTTAGTAAAGCTTTCGACAAGTTATCTCACTCCGTGATATTGTTTAAAATGGAAAAGTATGGGTTTCCCCCAACATTCCTAAAATGGACGGAGTCAAATTTAGATAACAGAACATACCAAATCAACTTCCGCCGCTTAACGGCTCAAGCTCACTCGTTGCCAGGGGGAGGGAAGGCACGTTTCTGCACACTATTGGGTCCTGCAAGGTAATTGAAAGGTTCAAATGAGTAACATTACTCAGTGAGAAGATTTCTATTATCTACATCACACCACACACTCATACGTCTACACATTCGATCACTAAGACCTCTAAATAATTGATCACTTAGGCCATTGCAATTGATCACTTAGGCCATTACTACTGATCACTTGACCCATTTACATATTTGGTCACTGAGACCTCCAAATAAGTGATCACTTAGACCGTAACTATTCCACACAAACAGCCACACAAACAATCAACCAAACAACTATAATACAGCTACATACAATAAAGTTTCAATACTAAGATTGACTGTAGTAGTCTACTTAGTAATATTAAATCTAAACGAAATATGAATCCACTCACGAACCTATCGATTGTTCCAATATTTTTCTTAGCTTGTATATCCACTTTTATTTTTCCAACTAAATATTCGCGCACGCGGGAGAACTGTCTGACGACTAAAATACACAGTCTCAGTTTCCTTATTTTCTCCTTGATACCTTTTAGCCTGTTCTGAGAATTATTCCCAGAAACCCAAAATAACAGGGGCAAGGATAATTACTTTTACCAGCAGCCTCTCACCGGTGCCGACCGACCTATACAGATTCTTTTCCGTTCTTTCATTTCAAGGACACTACAAGTACGGTTAATTAGTTAGTTTTTATTGCATGCGAAATAACTACGCCTAAGGGATCTAAGCATTTTATTTTATTTTATGGTATTGTCGGCATCACCCTTTTATATTTTGTGACACGAGCTCTACACCGGTGCAGTGCAGCTTTACGTGTTTTCGTTTTTGTAATGCAACAACATTCGACATATGAAAAAATTTCTGCCTCTCCTCCTACATCAGGTCGAGTCGAGGAATCGTTGACTTTATATTGGAGCGAGCCATGCTAGCTTATCCTTTGGTTACGTTCTATATATATATAGTTCTATACACAAGGATCCAGGTATATGAAAGCTTCACGTTGCAACGTCGTTTGTATATGTTCTTTGCTGCAAACCACACACAATTCAAGAAAATTGCACCACAACCAGTAATAATTACTGCGGTTGCCTACGGCTCTCCTCTCCGTCCAATCAAAATAATTCTAAACATCTATGAGAAAGGAGAAGAATTCATTAATGTTGTGCATACGAAGGTTTGAAGCTTAGAACATATGTATCTCAAACAGGAATACGGGTATCGTAGAAAATTCGTGTACATGAGTGAAGCTTTCTTCCCCTAATAATATCTGGAAAAGGACTACCTTAAGGAAAGACCGAAAATGCAGATCAAATGAGATGCAAGCACAAAAATGAAAATTAATAAGTGGAACCAACGACGATAAAGCATCGTGTATCGTGCCTTGAAACTTCCCACTGCGGAAAGGGCGCTCTAAGAGCCCTCCTGAAGCGCTACCCTGGAAGCTCGTAGCGCTTCTTTTCCCTATCCCAGTTCATCGCAGTAATTATCTAAAAATCTCTTTAAAGCTTTCGAAAAGACGCGTTCAAAAAAATTCATCGGTCATAATCATTTAGAGCGCTTCTTTCGAGCAGCATTGAAGCGCTTGCCTCTACGGACATGCCTATGTTAAAAAAAGCAATGAACTTGGTTAGTGCTACGAGCTTCCAGGGAGCCCTTCTGGAGAGCTCTTAGAGTTCCCTTTCTGCAGTGGGAAGTTTCAAGGCACGATACAAATACAGTATAACAAATACTTATTACACTTTTCACAGTCAGCCCCCTGCTAGAAAACAGCCAACACTCAGCAGCATGACTGTGCTGTCACCCAGCGGGAAATATATCAAGCTCTTGTCAAGAGAAGCGCTTCCACACCACAGTAAGAAAATATCTTTTCGGAAGTGCTCTCTTACTATAGCCAAAAGAAACTTGGCGGAAGCAGGTCTCTATTCCTTGATTTTAGGCTTATTCATTACATATCTGTTTTTTGTTGTGAAAAGATTACTCATATGCATCTGAAAGCTAGGGCCTACATGCTTCATTTTTACGGATGATAGGCATTCGGAGGGGAGGATAAATTCTGTACTATCAAGTTTCGAACGGGAACACGGGCAGCTTACCAATACTTCTGCAAGCAAATAGTTCCAGCCATTTCGAAATTATGAAATTACAATATAATATAACAATATTGCTTTTTTTTTTAGCAAAAACATACCCTTGTAATTGGTATAGATTTAAAATTAAACGCGCGAATAAGCGTTACAAAAATTCTCTCTGTATTTTTCTTAAACAAATTTGATGCTATATTTCTATCTATATAAAACAGATATTGTATAAACAAAAAGTCGCAGTTGTGTCGATACTTAAAAAGTGTTAATAGCAACTCTTCTTTCAGAGTTTGAAGGAATCAATCATACCGTGATGATCTGCTACCAAGGTAACAAGAATCTCAAATCTTTTCTGATCCATACCCGTAAAATAAACTATTTCACTACTATTAAGAGGCCTGTATGATATGAGGTGAAAATCCGAAGGAGTTTGTGTAGACAATGTTTGAGTCCTGATGTTTGTTGATATCATAACGAATTGAAGTCCAACATCGGTAGTTGAAGCTATATTCTTATTGCTTTGTATAAATCAATTTTATTCGGACTGGAACTCTCACTAGGATGGGTATTTTTTGCTTCTTGAATACAGCTCTGCAAGGAAAATGAGTCCTAAATATAAATCGTTCAAGCAACTTAGTAATTTTGCCAACTTTGGTTCGTATTTTTAATATTGCTCTTCGCTGAAGTCCCTAGAACGTTCCTTTATTGCTGCTTCACTACCATTCTTGTTGCAAAGATATTGTAGCTTTGTTATCGGCAAGTATATTGAAGGTACAGCCGACTTCGACTTCGATTTCGACTTTTTTCTGGTGTGGGCCAGATCGCCCAACTTTCGTATAGAGGTTTTAACAAATATTTTGTTTGAAAAGTATGCCAGCTCATGAGCTTTTGATCGACATTTTTTATGCATTGTTCTGAGCACTTGCAAGATGTTAAAATAGTGCCTAGAGCTAATGAAATTGCAAAGATTAAAAAAACCATAAAGAACAGGGAGTCTATAAGTTACAGAATCCACAAGAATTCTAGAACACAATTTCCGCTAAAATAGCTCTGCACACTAAAATAAAATAAATCTCATTAAAAAAAATATTAAAGAATTCTTCATAAAATAATTCTTATCCACGGAGTCAACTACGACCTCACCATTGTTAAGTAGTGAAGCTATACATGAAGTAGAGAAGTTGTTCCTTATGGATAAAGCTAATATTTTGGCCACTGGATTCGCTTCAAATACCTCGTCTTCCACCCACTTCACAGACACCTGTTTTGTACTCAAGGTCCTTACGGGGATTGACGTCTCCAAAGCTCACCTGATGGTTTTTCCCCTCTTGATTAAAAGCTGTGCCTCATCCTTAGCTAAACCTCGGCCCAAACCATTCTATTTGTTTTATTCGACAGCAAAATTTCCAACTGCTTGGAAACTAGCTCACGTTCAGCCTATTCCCAAGAAAGGTGAGGCAGCGATCCCTAAAATTATAGACCAATTGGAATCACTTCGATTCTTTCAAAAGGTTTTTGAATCTATCATTAACTCCAAATTAATGAAGTATCTAGAAACTAATCATCTCATCAACGATCGCCAATACGGCTTCCGAGCTGGACGCTCATCTGGAGACTTGCTGACTTTTCTCACGGAACGTTGGAACCGTAGTTTTCACAATTTGGGTGAGTCCAAAATCGTTGCCCTAAATATTTCAAAGTCCTTTGATTGAGTCTTACATCCAGCCCTTTTAGCTAAACTTAAAGCATTTGGTTTCTCCCTTTCTCTTCTATTATGGATTGAAAGTTTCTTATCCGGTCGCCTAATATGAGTTGTATTAGATGGGGTTTCATCTGAACTGGTGTGCCCCAGGCAAAGATAACCTAATATTAAGAAGATAGGACACAGCTGAACGAAATTGGAAATTTTTCGTGTTTTTCAGACCGAAACAGATAATCTCATATACTTTCGTCCTTTGCATGAATGGGGGAAAAGAACTTGACTATGCACTATGGTAGTGCAACTGAGACAACGAGTTAAAAACTAAAAGCGACAGAACGTAGGATTACCCGAACGACAAAATCTTATTGAATTCATCAAAATCCTATCAAACTATTCATAATAATGTACTTCGGGCCACACTACCGCACTCTTTTAAGAAAAAGATAAATTTCGCTCTGGCCAGGATGTTGAAAGCAGATGTAAAATTCCTCTCAAATAAAATTCTCATTTTTTCCGAAAATATCAGAGAATCCAGAATGAGTTTCTCTCACTTAAACTCTTAAGAGCAAAACTAAAAGCACGTGCTGTTCAAATATCATAGAATTACAGCAACAACATGTGTCCATTACAGCAACAACATGTGACTAAACTCGGGTCAATAATTCATGAGAACCGGTTTTTACAGAAGCGCGGGATCATTGTACGAGAGTAAAACGTGGAAACTCCGCCCTTTCTCATTTATTTACGAAAATGAATCATTTGCCATTCTGTTTCGTTACATGCAATTTGCGCTTTCACATTTTTTATCTTTATTCATAAAAGTTTTAAAGAGACTTTGGTTTTTTTTTCATGATTTTTCTTTCTTTCTTCCTTTTCTTGCCGTGTGCATTTTAAATGTAAAACAATCGGAAAACTCTTCTGTGTCCTAACTTATCATTAAGTTAACTTTGCCCCAGGGCTCTGTTATCGCTCCATCTCTCATGAATGCCGCATGCGTTAAACGAGATTGCATGATTTGATCATTGAATAACGATCTTGATAATATCCTCGCTTGGGGCAAAGCGGATCGAGTCGAATTCAATGCATCTAAGTCTCAAAGCTGTCTCATCTCTTAAAAACAAGATCATAATTTAATTAAAATACGATACACCATCTTTATGCATTCTTGGCATTAATATTTCCAGTAAGTTAAGCTGGAAAGATCACATCCTCTCAGTTGCCAAAGAAGCACCAAAAAGTGTCGGATTTCTGAAAAGGGGTAAGTAATATTTCAGCCCGTCAAATCTAGCGCCCTCTACAAGTCTTTTATCAGACCTAGAATGGAAAACAATTCCCATATCGGGGCCGGGACAGATCGCACATCCTTAGATTTATTGAATATTGTCCAAAAGAGAGGCTTCAAGCTCATTGGCGATTTGGCAATAACTTGTCATATCGACTCACTCGAGCACCGCCGCAATGTTGGATGCCTTTCGCTCCTTTATCGCTACATGCATAGTCAATGTTCCTATGAAATATCTAGTCTGATCCCTTGTAGAATGATTCCTGCACGCAATACTGGCGCTGCAAACCATGGAAATCATTTTACCCTTAAAATTACATTCGGCCGTACAGTAAAGTTCCGCGATGCTTTTTTATGCCGAACTGTACGAATGTGGAACAATCTACCATCTTCTGTCTTTCCTTCGGCATACAATCTGCGAAAGTTTAAGAGTAAAATACATAAGTACCTCCGCCGCTCTCCTCACATTCCCTAATTTCTTTCCTTTTCTCCTTCCTGCCATACTGTGCTTTGCATCATAGGGTATCCCCTGAGCTTGGCTAATAATATAAAAAAAAATCAAAGGCTATCGATTCCGCACAAACTGTCAAAATAGTTCGCCAGGATTTCTCCTCAGTGGAATCAGAGCAATCTCAGAATAGTTTTTAAAAATTTTAATAGGTTTTCTTGAAGAAAAGAACTCGTCAAGCTTTTTCGATTCCGATCCGAACGGATTCAATTTAATTAGGTCTAAGATTGTACGAATTAACGAATGTCTTTGGGAGTTCTCATAATTTCCTGGGGGAGGCCAGTCCGTATTCTAGGGCCCCCTGCCTAGTTACGCCAATGCTTCTATGTAATAAAAATTGTATTACCTTTGATTACTTTAAACATAATAGTCGCTCTCTGTAAAGTGCTCACACATGCAAACACGAAATATCTTCGCGGTTTCTTTCCTAACTTTAACTTACAAATCCATACAGATATAAGTTGGGTTCATAACCACTTTTAAATTTTATTTTTTAATTGGATTGAGAGCACAAGCAAATAAATCAGTACGTTTACATGAATACTTGAAGTACACTTGAAGTATGCTTGAAGTAATCAAAATATCATGAAAACGCTCACTCATTCAACGGATAAATTTCAACTTAAATAATTGGAAAATTAAATTCAAGAAAACTTCAAGTCAAGTAATTGGAATTAATTCAATTAACCGCCCTACCTGAGCTTAAGTGGATTTCAATTCAAGTACACTAGAAATTCATGTAAACGTACTGATTCAAACGTACTGCCGTTCAAGTCAAACAAGTGCCATCTATAAACGCAGTGGTCACGCCACCCACTTTTCAATATTGGAAAGTAGTGCCAGTCTTTAAAACTTTATTGATGAGTCTTTGGTAACACTGTCGCTGAATAATGTTTGTCCGAAAAAAAAAATAAATAAAAAATGGCGCAATAGTTTTAAAATATCAAAATTGAAATTTATCACATCCATAAACCAAAATGGTTCTTATATCGAAAATTCACAGTACACAGTACAGTACAATTGGATAACACAAGCTTTTCGGTCTAATTATATTCAATTCGCATTCAACGACTGCTACTGCGACTGACAATACAATTAGATCTAGTTTTACTTATAAAATTAAATTGCATAGAAAAACAATAGCTCATTCTTATTCTGGAACAAAAATCTTGTTTTAAAATGGAATAAATTGAGTTTTTCGGCTCTCGTTTTTGATGTGAAAGTGCCTTTAGGCAACAGGCCATGCCCCCTGTAAAGATGAACGTCAAGACGTTAAGCTCGTAGACCTTGTCCAATGGTCCCGAAAGTAAAAAAGTAGCGAGTGGAGAGATGTGGAAATGTCGCCCCAGTCGGTAGACATATCGCAGGCATGCCTTTAGTGCACGTTCAAGTTTTACTAATGCTGTGCATTTCAGTGGAAACATTGTTACATCCCCATAAAAGAATAAGGCAAGTATAAGTGCTGCTACCAAATGCAATCTAACCCACGGAAGTAGGTGGTGCGACACAGCATATAGAGATCGCAGTCCGAAGTAGACTCTAGAGCATATTAGATTAACATGAGTTGAGACCCGTGTCCATAAGTAAGCTCAAGTTTTTGACATGTGGGGATTCCAACGAAATAGTTTGGTCCTGAAGACGAACTGGCGGGAGTGTCTCTAGTGCTAACTGCCTTCCACGGTTAGGGGAATATAAGATTGCCTGGGTTTTAGAAGGATTGAATGCAAGTCCATTGTCCATGCACCAAACATTTATTCTTGCTAGGTTTGAATTCACGTGCGCGATACGCCCTTGTAGGCTTGATATCGGGGAGTCGGCGTAGATCTGTATGTCATCCGCATAGAGACCTACGTTTGATACAGATATGGTAACGTCATTTATAAAAAGGGGCGAAGAAGAGAGGTGCTAAGACGGCTCCCTGAAGGAAGTCTATCAACACCGCTCTTGCACTAGAGCTGTGTCCGTCACTACACACGATTTGCGTCCTTCCATTTAGATAACTGGCCACGAGTCCGCTAGCTTAGTTTGAGAAACCAAATTTTGTATTAAGTTTAAGGAGGAACAGTGAATGCGGGACTGAATCGAAGGCCTTCTTCATGTCCAATAGAACGTGGATTATCTTGCTGCCCTTGTCACATAGTGCACGTATATCTGTAACCACCTTCACCAGTGCGATACTTGTGGAGTGATTCAGCCTGAAACCAGATTGAAGACCCGAAAGCAACTCACATTGGTTGACATGCTCAAAATTTGGTCCCTGACCAGTATCTCGAAAACTTTGGAGATTGCCAGCAGTATAGTCGGCGAGCGTATATACTTTCACTATGGTATAGTAATCGGCCTCCAGTCCGTAGGAGAAGCTGGAATGGCTACTTTCGGGATAGGCGTTACAAGACCTGTCTTCCAGCAGTTGGGGAATGCAGAGCATGCGGCAGAATGACTTTCAGAAACTTCACTGGGATCTTATGACTGCCAATATCGTTGGGCTTTATTTGATTAAATGCTTCTGCAACTTCCATCTCACTGCAGCTTCTAAAGGCAAAGCCATCGGAGTTTCCTGTCGTTGCCCTATTGGCAATGGGATGTCCCGGGAAGATGTTCATCTGAATTAATGTGTGCATGTGTTGCACATTTGGAGTAAATACCGATTCCCCTGACCCTTTTCCAAATGAGAGCCCCGTCAAATTTCCGTAGCATTTTCTCTCTAGTCATAGCTCTAATGGTGTATTCACACTTCCTCCTCCAGTTGTAATTCTCTGAGTAGCTTGTCGGAGATTTGGATGTTTTGAATCTTAAATACGATATCCCTGAGCTCACACATGAGCGCCACGACAGGTTTCCTGAATAGGGTAGTACTAGCATCCTTAATCTTAATAGTTTTGCTCTGATTTTTTCCGAGAAGCTTAAAACCGCCGATTCTGGGTCCACACTATTATAAATGTCCGTCCAGTTCATCCTTCCATTTCCACCGCCAGCGACTCGAGGTGATTTGGCGTATAATTGCAAAAGGAATGCCATCTATTAGGGGGTTAGCATTGAAGGCCGAACGCAGCGAACATCATTTCATTGTCCGAAGCCCTGGGCACTGCCCAAAAAACAACAAGGGGAGGTGTTTGTTATTTTTTCTTCTTCACCCTTTCCTTTTCTAGCCGTGTGCATTTTAAATGTAAAACAATCGGAAATCTCGCCTGCTTCTTAACTCATTATACCCTAGATGAAATCTATAGGATAAACCTACTAAGTTTATCATTTCGTTTGTAACACCTAGAAATAATGATGGTAGAGCAAAATGGATTGGACACCTACGCATAATATTAAAAGTTATTTCGATTTTTGCATGTCCGTCTGGCTGTGTGCACGATAACCCGATAGCTCGTGCACTTGCAGAGCTGAAATTATGACGGGCTTTTAAAAAAGCGTAAAATTAAGTTCGAAAATGAGACAAATCGGGTAACACCTTCGTAGGGTTACCATACAAATATTTCGTTTTTCACTACAAATTTAGACACTGCCTGAGAACGCGTCAACGTAGAGACTTTGTACACAGTGTTTTAATAAAAATAGTTAATATAATTTCAAAAATGGGCTACTATTTTAATATACCGAAAAGTTCTTCAGAATATAAAATCCTATAAAAAATTTTTTTCTGTGCGAAAAACCGCTCTAAGCGAAAAATCTACTTCAAAAATCACACTTGCATAGAAATTACATACCTACTAATTTTCATCTAGAATTGGTCTTAGACCAATTCTAGTTTTTTTGCTTGTTATTAAGTTAACTTTGGTAATACTGCTGCACTCAATTCCGCATCGTGCCTTTGTTGTGTTGGTTTAAAATCGTTACAAAAGTTTGAAGCTTTACAAGAAAAGCTTTTACAATTGCATTCAAACTTTCAGATTGAACTTTCATATATTGGTTCGCAAAGCAAAGCTAATCATTTCATCTGTATAGCTTTTATTACATTATGATAATATAATAGCAAATTATTACTAACGCCTGAGCTGTCATGATTTTTCAACATACAAGTGGAATAAAAGGAGCATAAGCGTTTACACTGTCATAGTAGAGTGGAGTCACCAGATTGCATTTGCTCTCATCACCTCACCAAAAGGATTGAAAAACTTATATGAGAGTGCAAGCTTGAGAAAAGAAGAGAAGAAATTCCATCTGGTGACTCCACTCAATCTGTCATTGTAAACGCTCCTTAAAACAGGTAATTCAGGCTTAACTCACACTTAACTCGAGTTACAACTCGCATGAAGATTGGTGGAATGGAATAGTCAGCAGTCATACAAACGCTTTCTGTAAGTTATTACAGAAGTCCAACAAAACTTGCGAATACTTTTTTCCG
The DNA here is from genome assembly GCA_963930735.1 of Dioctria linearis. Classification (NCBI taxonomy): domain Eukaryota; kingdom Metazoa; phylum Arthropoda; class Insecta; order Diptera; family Asilidae; genus Dioctria; species Dioctria linearis. The sequence continues at coordinate 4,996,217 of OZ005741.1, forward strand.
GATTTTCGGATTCTTATTGCATGCGGTCAGTTTTTAACTCTTGCTTCAGGTATTAGGTATTATTTACTTGCTTGTTTGCCAACCTTCAATCAAACAAACCTTTGATAATCGAATTACGATTTGTTTAGACGTTAACTTTGTCTGAAATTTTGAATTCAGAATAATGCTCTCACGGGAAGAATAACACACCGCTGAACTGAACTTCACGCAATTCAATATTAAATTTCTTGTTGCCAATCGTAACAGTTCAGTGGAAAATATTGCTCTCACCTCACGGAAATATAAAAGTGTGCCATGCCATTTGTTTTCAATTTCATGATTTTTGGTAGTTCAGTCGAACAAGCAGTCCAATAATTACGTACGTAGTGCGCGTACAAATGTGTGAGTTTTAAGAGTGGCATAAAAAGTTCTCATTTTGTGGCACTACACAGAACAGCACAGAATGCACAGAAAACCCGACGGCTCGCGAACTGCGCATGCGATAGTAATGTATGTAAATTCTGAAATATACAGTATACAAATCATGCAAGCATGGAATGTCAGAAATGCACCCACACACCCTTAAAATAAATGAATCGTCGAAATCGAAAAAAACTACGGAGCGGATTTGATGACCGCACCGATTCGTTGCTTCCTCCAACGACACAGCAACATACTCGCTCATATAATATTACATGGTGATGGCAATGGCAAAGAGAAAGAATTCATCATGGCTTGTGTGGTCTCCGTTACTCCATACTACATTCATTCAAGTTTTAGTCGTTGCTTATGACAGTTCATTGGAAGAGGAACTTCTTGAATAGTACAAGAAAAAAAAATTAAATAGGATACAAAAATATTTAAGCCTCTGCGAAATTATTCATTTCCTTTAATTAGTTTTTTAAATTACATATTGCGTATCTGAAAATATAAAAGTTGACGAATGGAATATAGAAAAAATTGCTTCAGAATGCTAATTAAGCAAAATGAGCGAATGATGGATCGAGGAACGCCATAATTTATTTTGGGCATTTTTCACCCAAAACAAACGAGTGAATAAAAAGAATAATATATTTTTGACAAAATAGACGAAACCAAATAAAACAAAAATTCCGCTCACTTGAATAATTTTTGTGGAAAAGAAATTAAAAAGAAAAAACTATTTTGCGGAAATTTCCAGAAAAATAATTTTTTTAAGGGGAGCACATATTTTTTTTATCTCCCTCATTCATACTCCCCGAATGTCTAGTTCGCTCATTTTGCATCTCTTGAGTTGAGAGCAGCCATACTCTACATCAAAAATCAAAATGGCACAATCGAGTGAAATCAAAAGGTTTGGTATCAACATTTTTATTTTAATTAGTTTATTTCTGTGCTTGAAAAAATTTGAATATTTGAGAAAAAGTAATGAAAACTATTCGAAATGTGACCCGCCGCAATGAAAAAACACTAAAAGTAATAATCAATATTAAACGCCATGTTAATTCTTTTTTTTTCTTTTTTTTGCTGCCGAACATTCCTCTTGCGCTTATTTGTTTCGTCATTGGTCTCTTCGAAACATTTTAATACATAATTGGAATTCCGCTTTTGTATAAGTTTTACATTATCTGTGCAGTGCTTGTATATATACATGAATATATGTTACCTTGCCCTATTAAACTCTCATTGGTGTGTCAATTTGACTTGGTAGTATGAATATGCCTATGATGTATGAAGGAAAATAGATGTGCTTTGGATTTCCGGTTATGAAATTCCCCATGCAAATGGAAGTTTGTGCGCAAATTTATATACCTAGTTCTGATGTGTGAAATTTGGTTTAAAGCATCTCGTATAATTTTGTTCATATAAAATTAATCTAATGCGTTTTCAGACAAATAATTTGTACTTGCAATCACTGACTGGCGATATTGTAATATTATTTAGTGAAAATCAAAATGGGGTAAATATCTCGCGATATTTGCAGCATTGCCAATATCATGTAAATCATGAGCTGTGCCTTGTTTCTTTTTTTTTACACAAATTATGAAGATTCTTAAGATCTCTCTTAATGCAATCGCTGCACACTACACTTCTATAAATATATGTAGGTTCTCAGATTTATTTACATGGGCATTCTGCTAAATCTCATATTTCAGGAAAAAGATATATTTTAACTGTGTCGCCATCTATTAGTAACCAAGTTGATAAAATTTTCAACAAAAAAATGCTATTCCTACGGGAATATGGTAACAATGTATGACTGATTTATAAACCTTATTATAAAGGCCGAGTAGCTTAGCTAGTTGGTATAATGAATTGCATCAGATTATCTTGTAATTTATATTTGCAATTTCGTTGTTGCTTTACGTGCGACCTATTTGCAGTAAATATTGCAAACTACACACGAAAAACCCATAGTATACCTACTTAATAATATTTCTATTCTTTCCCTTTTCTACGCAATTTTTTCAGCCAATTTAATTCGCAGTAATGTAATGCTACATAATGCACAAAACCAAAAGTACTGCTTAAAACTATTCAAATTAATTTTTCATTCCTAGAAAATGTTCTTGAAATTTTGATTGTTTTTGAGGGCGAATGTTCAACTGATTTTTTTCCAATAAGCATTTTTGATTAGAATCTTACAAAAAGAAGTTCAAAAATTAAACCGCGGTGAACAGTATTATTCTTGCAACATATCTTTCTAAATAAAATAAATCAACTTCGTCGTAAGTGGATATATTGTTGACTTAACTCCCTTACGAACATCTTCTATCGCAAGAGATAATAGCTGCCTGGCTCTATTGTATTATGGTACAAATTCATTTGTTTCAAAATCTAAAAGAAACATAAGCTTTTCATAAAGATTAGAAGTGAAATTTCTTGATACAAACTTTCGATATTAAAGGAACTACTGAAAATGCGAAGGAAAACAGTTAAACAACATGTGCGTAGAATTTCAACCACAGTCTTAGCAATTACGTCTAAATAACTTAGAGGTAACTGTCTTAAATATACTAATTAAGCCCTTAATATCTGAATCGCTGAACATAACGGTCATTTACGTGGTGCTTATGTCGTGGTTTGTAATAAATTTTGAATTTGAAATGTACACTCGCTTTCTCGCTAAAAATGTATTTAATTCAAAAGCTCCTTCTGCGTTTACTAAATTTCTGCCATTCTGAAAACTGAACTGTCAAATAGCTATCTATCCTTCAAACTATCCAGCACAAGGTATTCTCATTAAAATTTTTACACATGTCCTGTGACGTAATTTTGTACGGTAACGATATACATCTATATAGAAAAGAGCGAGAGGAGGGAGTATTGTGTTCTCTGTACCGTACTTTCCTATACATTTCGCGTCATTTTGTACGTTAATGGCGGAACGTGATTCGTAATGAGAATACCTTGCATTCTATATGTCTTGTCCTAGCAGAACAGTGGAGCTATTGTTATCATAAGAGCTATGCAAAAAATATGATTCTCATGACCTTTTCCTGTAATCAATGTATATGGAAATATTCTCTGAAAGTGTTGATTTCTTCATAGATGCAGGCACAAATAATAGATACATAAAATATTCTAAATTATTTTGCAATTAATTGTGCTTATGAATTTATGAAACTTGCAACGGTTTTTCTGTGCTACCGTTTTACTTACTACACAATCTTATCAAAACAATATTTTTACTTGCAAAAAGTTCTTTCTCAAGTTACAACATTTTTGAACTGGCAATGCTCTACGTGAGAATAATTGAGAGTAAACAAAATTACAGTTCAGAGAAAATTTTTTACACATTGCTCGTCCAGCCATGATGATGCTCCCGTTTTTTTTTTTCTTATTATCGAAAATTGCTATAAATAATTCAGAACAGGTTTACATCGGCTTTATTTTAAAAGTTGCTACCAAGGTAAATATTTCAAGAAATCTACTTTTCCTTTTTTCATTCTCGTGGTGAATTCATATTTTATTCATTATCTCGATCTCATTTACTCTCTCAGATTCATTTTGAAATGGAAGCTTTCCATCTTAATCGAATTACATTTGTTAGAAAGAGATGAATTAAATAAGAAATTCATTTTAAATGAACAATGTTTATCCCGACTCCCGAACCAAAATAGAATTTTCTGGGGAAATTTGATTTCGAGAGGTGGTATGGTGTGTGGCTGCGTTGATTATAAAGTTATAGAATCGTTAAACTGTTTCGGTTGTGTGGGTTATGTACGTACGTACATTTGTATGGGAAGTGGAGAATGCGCAATTGTGCACAATCATTCATGCATATACATATGATGCAGCACAGCACAGCACTAAATATGTAAAATTAAAAAATTAAATCAAACACAGGCGAGGCGAGCACACCGAGTAGAGTATAGTCAGGTTCAGGTAGGTGTCCGACGTCACGCACGCCACGCCACAAACACAACACAAAACAAAGAAACTCAGATGAATTTGACATATTTTAATAATAATATTTAATAAGTGCCACCACCATTCAATAGAGATTTTATAAACTTATATTGAATAGAAAAGAATTATAATTATTATGACATGATAATGCTGCTCAGATTGATTAAAATAAATGCGTTTAAAAGAGAATCCCATCGTATATATAAAACGCCCCCGATTTAATGAAATATTGATTCTAACCATAAAAAAAAAACAAAAGTGCCGCATTTTTTTTCATTTACTTATAAATAATTTCAAGAAGTATCAATGATTAAAGAAATGGTTTGTGTTTAAGAAATGTATGCATCTAACTTAATAAAATGACATAATAATTATATTATAGATTGGGATTTAGTATTTTTTTCGCGCCTAATTTGTAATTTTTTTTTCATGTTCTCATTCTTGTTGGGGCTTCGTGTTGATTATTTGTAAATTACGTAGTGAGACTGAGGATAGTGTTAACGATAACGGAATAACAAAAACTTTAATAACAAATATGGATGTTGATGATAACAAAAAGGAAATTGATACAATAATTACTGTTGCTGAGGATAATGATTTAGAAGATGGAGAAATTGAATCGGATGAAGATGAGTTAATTATTACGTCCGTACAGCCAGCACCACCTCCAACATCCGAAAATGTACAGTCATCGAAACAAGATACTACCAGCAAACTTAATACCGAAATACCAATAATTGATCTATCAGAGAAGCCAACAAAAGTGAAAACTCCAAGGAAATTTAATCGTGGCCCAGGTGATGATGGCGGTGAGTGAAGAGAGATTAGGCAATTTAATGATATTTCAAATATTTGTTTTTTCAGATGATTGGGCTAAAAATATTGAGAATGCAATTGCTGCTGCCCTTAAGAAGGACGGCATTCAGCCTACTCGGCCAGAGTTTAATAAGAGGCGCCAAGAACAAACTGATGAGTCACCTAAAATTAAGAGCAGAAAAAGAAAGAAGCGAGATCCTGAGAAGGTAAAAGCTAAGGTGAGTGTTATTTGCTAATTTTAATGGGGGTTTTGAAAATCTGGCAAAATAGTTGATGGTCAAATTTTATTAGCATATGAAGGCGGCATATAGGATATCGGTACATAATTTCTAGTTAAAAGTCTTGTATTAAACATTCTTTATCACTTAACATTTGTGTTAAGGGTAGGTAGGTAGGTATACATATGTATATACTTGACATTCTATTAAATATGTACGTGGTAAAACTGTTATTACCCTGCTAGGAAATATCCAAACTCCAAATAAAATTTAATCTAAAGTGCAGAGCTGGGGTGCATCAAAACCTTCTGAGCTTTGCCTGTTTTTAAATAATTCTTATTATTATTATGTTTCATTTTGATTGATATTTTGGCGAGTTGCGTATATAGCACCACCAAATTCATATTAGCTTCGCAAGTCCACTATCGCAGCAAACAGTTGAATAATCATCAGCGCGATGAATAGAGGATATCTTCCAGTTATTATTCTCAGAATACAAATGGGTTTATATTTATTTTTACTTGAAAATTTAGATCTCTTCATTCTGTGTTCGCATTAAGTTATAGTGAAGTTTTCTAAATACATATATAATAAATAATAAATAAATAAATATAAAAGTTATATTTCAAAATAATCTAATCTTCCATTTTGGCGACATTACTTTCCTCTTTTCCAAGCAATGCTCTGAATGTGATCCCTCGGCTATATCTTTTTGTTATCTTCTACAGGTATTGCTTTCGTTTTCCCTAGATGATTCGAAAGCAGTTCATCAAGAAGTATTGCATTCGTTCGGGGCTCATTCCTGTGGCGTCCGCAATAAGAACATGATAATCTTCCGCGATAACATTTATCTTCACCGAAATATGATGCGCGAATCATCCGCGTATCATCTTGCATCTTCAGCAAAAGTCGCACTTGCTTATCAACGTGATCTCCTAGTAGTTATGGTTTCACTCGCTTTTTGCGTTCAGAGAAATAACAGTAATTGAAATCTTGTCAGTAGCAAACTTAACTTACCAAGTTAAGTCAGGAGAGATTTTCGAGTGCTTTACATTTAAAATGTACACCGCAAGAAAAGGAAGAAAGAAGAAAAAAAAATCTGTCTTTAAAACTCTTATGAATAAAGATAAAAAATGTGATAGTGCAGATTACATGCAACGAAACAGAATGGCAAATGAGTTATTTTCGTAAATAAATGAGAAGGCGCGGAGTTTTCAGATTTTGCTCTTATAAAATGCTCCCGCGCTTTTGTGAAAACAGGTTTTCCTGAAATATTGAGTTGTCGCATGTTGTTGCTGTAATCCTATAATATTTGAACGCACGTGCTTTTCTTTACATCCGTTTTTCTCTGAAGAGATTAAGTGGGAGAAACTCATTCTGGATTCTCTGATATTTTCAGGAAAAAGGAGAATTTTATTGGACAGGAATTTTACATTTCCTTTCAGCATCTTGGCCAGAGCGAAATTTATCTTTTTCTTAAAAAAGTGAGGTGGTGTGACTCGAAGTATATTTTATTTGATATTATTTTGAGGGATTTAATAAGATTTTGTCTTTCGGGTAATCTTACAACAAAAGACGAAAGTATATGACATTATTTTTTTCATTCTAAATAACACGAATTTTCGGCTGATTCCTATCTTATTTGGTTATCTTTGTCAGTAGTCTTCAAGAGAAGGTAAAAGGACCGAGCACGATAGCAGTGCAGTGGTGATTTCAAATATGCATATCGAATTCAATCTGTTTTTTTTTGCCCTTGCCGACTAAGTATGTTTTCGTCTAGCAAATTTTACTGAGTTTTAAGATTGCTTACCTGACCGCCAAATGCATATGTTGTTCGTATGTATTTTACGGTTTGCTTTGATATAAACAGTCAGTAATAAAATAAAGCCGTAATTATAAACAATGTCATTTAGCTGACCTTTTTTTTTATTACATATAGCAAAACCCGGCCCACAATTGCTTTTAATGCCTTATCTCCAATGAATAATTTAACTAACTATGCTCGTTGAAGAACATTTTCCAGACAGTTCTCACATTTAAAACTGAAATTGATGCTGAAGCAGGTGCTTAAGGAAGGGAATAGCTTAGCAACAAATAAAAAAAAAAAAAATGAAAATACGCAGTTTTAGAAATTTAAAGACTGAACACTAAAGAAGGACGTTAAAGGTTCTTTCTATTTAGTGTAATTTGGACATTATTTCATAGGTTATCTATAAAATGTCCCCTTTAAAATGAACTATTTTTGACTATTCTACGCTTACACAATAACGGTAGATATAATTTATTAACTACATATTACCAGAACCACACAATTTTTAGTATTTTTAAATTCCTTCAAAAGTTACCAACCAAAAGTAAAAATATTCCACCCACATTGCAATATCAGAAAAATTTTAAAAATTGATCAATTTTTGTATTGTAAATAAACAATTGAACAGAGCACGTGAATTTTTGTTAAACATATCTATCACGTCTGGTGTTTTGAAATGTTATTAATTGACAAGTGTTTAGGAAACGGCAATATTAAAAAAGTCGAGTATAATCACATAATTACATACCATGTGTTTAATGCACAATTTTCTCTTATGAATATTAAATTAAAGTTCAAACACATTGCGGGGCATGCAAGTAGGAATATTAACGGTGCATTTGGCCCTTTATTGAATGGTAGGTTATGAAAAATTCCGCTCTGGCGATTTGACCATCGACAATGAGCCTCGTGGTAAACCAAAGACAGTCATCGATTAAGATCTTTTCAAATTTCAATTCGAAATTTGGGAGCAGCATTGCAGCGTATCTCTTTCGACCGTAAGTCGGCATCTCTTCATGATTTGGAAAGATTGAAAGGGTAGATACTATACTGTACTATAGTATACTACTTCTTGAAAACTTAAGGTTGCTTTCGCAAATAACAGTGTCAGTTCCGATGCAAAATCCTTCCGCATCCATCGTATTCACCTCATATTTCTGCGATTGATTTTTATCTTTTCTTCGAAATATAAAAAAAATAACAAATCAAGTTTTTGTAAATTGTTTACTTCTACATATTACTACATAATTGCTGGTACAGGTTTCTAATAATATGTATAATGGTTACATGTCCAATATTTGATGGGTCTCAATATTCTTTTATTTTTCGCATAAATTGCTCTCAAACAGTGAAGTAAGCAAACCATAGTAGTTAAGTCATTCGCTATCATCTTTCATCCTTCTTTATTTGTTAGCGCTAATCAAATATCATTAAGATCCTGCCAAATGACGTGGCATGTCTTGAGTTTCTTGGCGTAACTTCAGAACAACTTTGCGGACTTACGATGCTGGTTTGAAAGTTTGCACCTTTAAAAAATAATGCAATGAAATCAATAATATCAAAGTAACTACATTTGTATGTATGTACGTACATATGTATGGATGGATTTTCGTAAAGAGTCCTTTCTATGCCTTCTGAGATAACTTTGAATGACTGTATCCAATTTCTTTTTTTTGTTTTTCAGAAAAAGAAACCTAGCCATGATGAACAAATTATAGAGAGTGATATAGATGAAAATGAAATGTTATGCATTCGTGGAGCTAGTCCGACACCATTAACAGCGACTGGTGGACGATTAATTGGACTAATACCAGATGAACATACACAACAACCAATACCTGTAGGATATTATGACTCAGAAGGTTCATACACTTCATATGAAAGTGATGATTCTGTAGAATATCGAAAATCGTATGAAGAGAAACGACAAAATCGACGTAATAAAGATCGCCGACAACGGAAAGGAAGTGGACGTGGAGAGAAACGGCGCAATAGAGACGACTCAGATGGTGTATGTATGAAAAACTTGCGAGGAACATTTCATGATGATGTAATAGTCTATTTCTTCTTTTCGACAATATCTTATGAAAGTTGAATGAAAAGAATATTTCTAAATGATTTTATAAAAAAAAAAAAAATTAATAAATAAATTCAACTTTCTTTAGATATTTGTCTCTATAACATGTTTGTTCAAGTCGACATATTCAATTAGAACGATGTGACACTTTAATAATGTAGGTGTTTAAAATTATTCAAATGTCGTCAGCTTGAATTAACCTATGGTCCCAAGTTTTGTTATTTCTTTTCTTGAAAGTTCTATCAGAAATTAAGTTCAATTTTAATATTACAAAATTTTTATTTTTATATATATGTATAATTTTCAGGATGAATGTTCGCGTAGTCATGATGGTCGAGCACAAAGAAAACTTGAACTATGCAAATTCTACTTAATGGAATGCTGCGCAAAGAAAGAAAAATGTCTTTATATGCATGCTGATTTCCCATGTAAATATTATTATTTAGGAATGGAATGCATTTACAAAGGGAACTGTAAATTTTCTCATGGCAAGCCATTAACTGATCAATTACGAAATATCCTGCTAAAACATATTGAAACTGCACCAAAAGAGATTCTTGGAAATTTTCGTCGTATTAGTCGTGAAAATGCCATAGGCTTATTGAATGAAACACATGCCAAATTATGTGAAGACAATGGTGTTGAAAATACATTTGCTCCGACGTCTACATTAACCACAGTAACAACAGCAACAAACACAATGAGAGCAACAACGCCAACTACATCGTCAGAAGAATATATACCTTCCAATAAACAAGCGAACAATAATAATAATAACAATAATAATAATAATAACAGCAACAGCAACAACAATAATAACAACAATGCGTCAGAACAAACATCTCATATACCATCACTTTTGGATATGGTGATAAAGCCTCCACCTGTATCCCTAAGAAATGATGATAATAAATCGGGTAAAAGTGAAAAGCTTCGCAAATCACGTTGGTGTGATAATCAAACATTTCCAAATATGCCAAACATGTCAGTTCCGCCACCAAATATTACACAACAATCAATGCAACCGTCCTTTATTAACTGCACAACAATTACTGGGGCTGCACCCTCTAGTTTCTTAAATTTAAAGAATTTAACCGGTGTCATAACATTCGAACAAATAGAAAAGCTCGAATCAATGGGAATCGAGAATTTAGAACAAGTGAGTCAACTAACTGTTGCACAGTTGAATAGTATAGGTCTGACTATAAGTCAAATTAATGAAATCCAATTGAATGCGCTAAATATACAAAAATTGGGGTTAACTGGTAATAATCATCCGTCTACAACAACTAAGGCGACAAATTCTCCAGGTAATTCATCGGCGGCGACATCAACAGCAACAAATACCTCATTCTCAACATCGACATTAACAACAGCTGATAGTGACAATACTATAATGTAAACTTAACATACATACAAATTAGGATGTAAGTAACTTTTGTTCTTTTTTTTTTCATATACAGAAAAGCAACAAACCAAGATGTTGATATGCGATTACTTGGAACTCCTCCTAAAATAAATCCCTTGATAACGCAAACAACGCCTACAACTTCCTCACATATCGAGTTTTCCAGCTCAACATTTTTAGATACTGGAATTAATTCACCGGATCCGGTACCGAATTCCGGTAAAATTGTGCAAAATTTACCAATTATGGAATCACAGCCGTCTAAAGAAAGGCCTGGAACTCCAATGAATAATTCTTTCGTTGATTATTCCCAATACTTAAAAGATGCTAACATAGATGCTGATAAAATTGATCTGAATAATATCTCCCGTAAGCTTTGTATAAAATTTGTTTTTGTTTCTTTGTATATTAATTTTTGCGCCTATTCTTGCAGTTGACAAAGATGACGAAGTTTTAATTGAAGATGAACCTGAACTTCTCATCGATGAATCTTGGTGTCCGAGTGAAGATGAACACGTTAAGGTACATCTTGTTTTATTTCTTTTATTTTTAACAGAACAGATGTGCGGAATATTGTTGGTGTACATAATTAAAAAAAATATAACGCGAAATGTGACTCTATCGCGATCCCTTTGTTTAAGTAAAATAACGTACGTGTATATATAGTAATATTTCTCCCTGGCACTACCTTTTTTTTCCGTCACTGAACCAAATGATTGCATAAAAGTCTTTGTCTTTCCTGTTAAACCATTTCTTTATGTACGTCAGGTAAAGGAACCATGTGGATGAGTTGCATTCCTTCTCTGTCACACTAGCTTAAGTTTAACCAGGTAAATATGCCTGGGGATTATTCGATTGTCGGAAAAGATATACTCAAGAGCAGAAGTTCTTAAATTAATAAATTTACACCGGGAAAATAAGTGTTTCTGGGATCATCTGCATTACATAATTTATCAATACCGGCCTCTTAATTTTCCAGTTCTTCTATTTCTTTTATTGCTACAATTGCCGGCATACACAAAACTTAACGTCTCAATGCCAGTTATCTAAATGAATTTGCATGCAAGCTGACAAGAAATCAAGCCAACCGCTTTCTCTGACATTTTAAAAACGCGTTGGAAGGGAGGATTGCATACAAACTGTACCTCCTCGTGTAATGTTCAGGAGATTATTCGATTGTCGGAAAAGATCTACTCAAGAGCAGAAGTTCTTAAATTAATAAATTTATACCGGGAAAATGAGTGTTTCTGGGATCATCTGCATTACATAATTTATCAATACCGTCTTCTTAATTTTCCGGTTCTTCTATTTCTTTTATTGCTACAATTGCCGGCATACACAAAACTTAACGTCTCAATGCCATTTTTCTAAATGAATTTGCATGCAAGCTGACAAGACATCAAGCCAACCGCTTTCGTTGTCAATTTTAAAAACGCGTTGGAAGGGAGGATTGCATACAAACTGTACGTACCTCCTCGTGTAATGCTCAGGTAAGAAATACCAGAGATATGAACAGAATAGTGTGTGTATTGCAAAGTTGAAGTGAAATTATTTGTATTTTCATTTCCCATCTCTCTTCTCACGAGATCGAGTTGCCTAAAAGTCCTTATTTTTCCCCTGCATTCGTCCTTGCCTGATGACCGATGATACTGGCTTCAGCCTCCCGCCGGCGCCGGAGGGCAATTCTCAATCAGGTTAATAAACCGTTCGCATATGTAATTATGTATATATTATGAATATATGTATTCTCATCCCTTCTCTCTTTGAAGTTCCCAATAATTTCATAAAAATCTGAACTCCGAATCTTTTTACTCTACACTCATTTAGTTCTTTTGCAGAAGATCGGCCGGCAAATTAAGGCATATTACTCGGCTTTGGTTAAAGTAGTTTAGCGTGACATGGAAGTTTACTGAGATGATATACATATACCGTACCAAAAATTATTCTATTTAAGAAAACAAACGCGGCTTTAATATTAACTAACTATAGGCTATTGTTTTTTCAAACTCATTGATTATTCTACGGCTTCTTAATGCTACAGGGTGAATCAAAGAATGATGATAGTGAAGAAAATTGGGATGATGATCTACCTACGACAGTAACAAAAAAGGTTGCTCCAATAAATAATCAAAATGAAATTAACTGGGACGACGATAATGACGATAAAAAAAATTCAGAAGAAAATAAAGTTGATTTAGAAGAAGAAGATTGGAGTGTCTGTGTTAATCCAATCGTACATAACATTCAAAGGCAGGATAATGATGACGATGAAGAAAATTGGAATGATGATTTAGATAGACCTGCAATTGGCGGTAACATTGTTCCACCAGTAAGAGATGAAGATGATTGGAATGATGATTTCGATAGACCTGCAATTGGCGCTAACATTATTCCACCAGTAAGAGATGAAGATGATTGGGATAACGATGAAATAATTTGTCAACCACAACAGCAACAACAACAACAGCAACAACAACAGCAGCAACAACAACAACAACACCAACAGCATCATCATCATCATCGTAATCGTCATCAACAAAAACAGCAACAACAACATCATCATCATCAACAAGACGAAAATTATGACTGTTCACCGTCTGATGATGATTACGGAAGGTCTTCCAGAAATAATTTCTTTTATAATCAAGAAAAACAAGCAAATCAACAGAATTGGGGATTTGATTACAATAGACAGCCACAAAACTATGGGCATTATCAGCAGCAGCAGCAGCAGCAGCACTATCAACAACAACTTCATCATCAGCAGCAGCAACAACATCAACAGTATAATGTAGACGCAAATTGGTTTGGTGACCTAGATCATAGAGGTTCAGACGACCAAAAAAATCAACATTTAATGATGAAATCTCTACCATCATCAATACCAATGCCAGCCATATATGATCCAAAGGCACTGATCCCTTCAGTTGCAACGAATAAAATTGATTTGAGTGCTTCTGTTAGTTCGATGATGATGGGAATGCCAAAAACAAGTCAATCATATATTGACGTGTGCGGACTGATTCAAGAAAAAGTAGAGAATGAGGCTAGAACTGTACCTATACCCTTAAGCTCAGATTCCCGGGAGTATCGTGACCCACGTCTTTATAAAACGCAGCAATCAATCGTTGATGATAATTTGCTTGGAATTAAATCGCCTCCCCATAATCATCATGCGCTTGATATGCCTAAATATATTCGTTCGAGCATATACGATGGAACACCCAAAATGCTTGAAGAAGATCTTGACGTAATGACGTCATCAAGGGATAAATCGCCAGAGAAGACGATTACAATGTTATCATCACCTACGGATTCAAATAAAAGTAAGTTTTTGCTTTGTTTGCTTTTGTCTTTTTTTTTTTGTTTTACAGTACAATGCTTTTTATTGGTAAGATATTCATGAAATAAATTCAATTTAGGCGACATCGATTTGAGACTGCCCTTTAAACGTGTCATGGCAAACTATACTCCAGCCACAGAAATTGACGGATCCGTATCATCTCATCCTCCTATGATATATAAGGTAAGTTATACTATTCACAAAAAACAATAAATTAGATATACACAACAAAGATGATTTCGCAATAATGTACGTTTCCTCTATTTTTTTTGTGTATGACAGATTACTGAAATAGACATACCAAAGCCAGATTATAGTGATATACGGAGAGGTTTCTCAATATCAGATAAAACACTTGATCCAAGAGTGAGGCGAATATTCTGCTTAAGGGAATGTGTAGATCAAGAAATTGAACCATCATCACTCCTTTCTAGTTTGGGTAGACAGAGTGAGGTTGATAAAACAATCGCGGCCTCTAGTTTTGTAGGAGCACGAATCGATCCAAGACGAAGGAAGGAAAATCAAGATTTGTTTGGCGCAACCACATCATCCTCAGCAGCACCGATATCGAGTAAGACGTTAGATATTCGAATGCTTCTACAAAAATCCGATTGGTATAAAAATTTAAATTCAAAGATCAAAATTATGGTCAACCAGCAGTTGGCTCTAGTCTCAACGGAACTAAAAAAATTCCATCAAGATCCTTCACCAAATAAGATTTTCGATATTCAATTTATAATCTCAAATCAATATTTACAACAGATATTAACAAATCTGGGAATTTATATTGATGATTACGGTGAGGTGCGACAATTAGAGAATGAAGGTGAAAATGATGGGGGATCATCAATGATGCCTGGTATGATGGGATTTGGTATGATGGATCCCAGTGGTGGATTACCTCCACCTATGATGCCGATTGAATTTTTACGTGGTCCACCACCGATGGCTATGCAACAGAGATTTATGGGCAATATGTCCCAATATGGTCCGCCAAAACCTGGTCTACTCGGTATAGCACCTGGTGTCGGTTTTAATCCATTTGATACAAATAAAAATTGTACTGAAGGTAACTTTTCACCAATGAATCTTGGTGCTGGTAGTGGTCCGGGTGGTGGGGGTTATGATGATACAAATTTTGGTTGTGATACTGCAATATTTGGTAATACCGGTGGAAACAATTTTTCAGGAAGTGGCGGAGGAAATTTCTTTCGAGGAGGTGGTGGTGGAGGTAATCGCAAAAATGATAATGGTCCAGATAGTCGACAAAGCGGTAACAGCGGCGGCGGCGGTCGAGGTAATCGCAATTTTCGCGGTGGCGGCGGTAATAGAAATAATGATCGTTGGGGCGGAAATAGTAATAATAATAATGGACCACGCAATGATGGTGGTGGTAATCGAAGGAATTATGATAATATGCGAGGAGGAGGTGGCTGGGATAAAAGTGGGGATTCTAGACGTGATAAAATACAGAAAAATAATTACGATTAGATATGCACATATATAAATTTGTCATAAACATAATTATTAATTTAATGTTATTTGTAATAATTTTTTTTAACTATCCGTCAAAGCTGGAGCTGAATGACATAGAACCAATTTGTTTTTAGATTGATTTGGTTAAATGATTATTAAAAAAAAGAAATACTTCTCATTTGTTATTCTTAGCCAAGTCCAAAAGATCGAAAAAAGCTGCAAGTTACACAATAAATCGATCTTAAGATTCAATCAAACGAACCAGAAGTAGCCATCTTCGTGATGTAATACAATATTTGATGAGAAATATTACCATTCATGTATATATGTACACTTCACTCAAATTAGTTTTTTCAATTAGTGAAAATTCTATAGTCTTGAATCGATTTTGTACTGGAATCAAAAATTCGAATGCAAAACTTTACATGTACATAGAAACATGAACATTCTCAGTACATATTATCATCGAAAGTAAAGACCTCGCTATGGTGACTTTGTTTTATTAATTTGAAGATCAGATTTTTGTATCTGTATTTTCTGTGTTCTTTGTTGTAAACATTCGATTCAAACTAGTCATTTTAATGATTGCAAATATAAGATATCATGTCTAAAGTTCCGATTCAAGAATTTAATACACAACATGAAGCATTTAGCTTGAATCAAAGGTAAAATTAAGTAAGCATCTAAAATTACCGCATTCAGAAGATTTCATATGGAAGGGAAAATTATAATTGCATTTCCAGATTAGATTAATACTTTTCTCCATTGAATTAATCTTTTTTCCGAATCGATTTAAATTTATTCCAGTTCAAATTAATCTTACACCGAAAAAATTTAATCTTATTCCAATCAAAATTTATTGGAATTCTTAATATTAATTTATATATTAATATATCTGGTGGCAATCTACTTCATTTCAGGCAAAAGAAATTTTTCCAATTTTTTTGTTATCTTATCTATAAGTATCCCATATAATGCGTTTGAGATTTAATTAAGTCAGTTTATAACAGTAAGTCTCCGGTGATTCAATTTTACAATGGTCACAACACACATTTAAGCTTTGACTATATGTGTGCATATCTTTTGGACGAACTACTTGAAATAAATTTAATAATAATAATCATGTTTATCAAAATTAATTAGTTGTATTGAATTCAGAACCGTTTTTACCGATAGTCTCTGTACATGTTATACAGTTGAGAAATAAGCCTTTATTTCTTTTTTCTCTTTCTTCTTAATTTTCTATTTTAATTTTTAAGATAGATTAAATTTTTAAATATCCCATGGAAAAAAAATTATAAATATTTGTTATCGCTGTGCACCCTTGACTCAAACTAAATTAGTGAAAATGAAGTTAATATTGGTCATTTTTCGTTCATTATTCGAACACAAAACTTAGAAAAAGAAAAAAGGAAACATGGAACAGTATCGAAAGTAAGAAAAAGGAAGTTTAATGTGGAAGAACAAATTTCAATTGTAGTTGTATAATGCTGAATTTTTTTTAAAATTTTTTTATTTTTTTATAATTATTATTATATAGTTTTTTTTCATGTTATTAATTGTGCTTCAGGACATTTACTACACACTATATAATGTTTTTTTTTTTATTTATTTATATATGATCAATTCATTAGGGAGGTATATATTGGGGAAAAATCTTTTTCAAAACTCATGTAAAAGCATTTTTTTCTATGTTGTCTTCCGGTGAGATAAATTTTTTAATATTAAAACCTCATCAAATTTTGGTCACTCTATCTATGTGCGTTATGAAATACTATGTATTTCGGCGTTTCACAATTCAATTTTATTATTTAGAACATAGAAATCTTTTTGTAAATAAAATAATTAGAATAACAATAAAAAAAACAAAACAAACACATTTGTTTGTTATTGTTTGTTGTTGTTAAAATATAAGAATTAATATTAAATACGTACATACCTACATATATGTATATATATATAAAAATTTAATGTAATAAAAAACTCAACGAAAGTGAGGTTTTAAAACGACATGGATATTTCAATTCTGAAATGTTTTCTAGTAATTGTAGTTTTTTTTTTTTATATAGATACAAATAATCATTTACAATATTTCATCAAAATAAATGTAACTTTTTTTTATTGTATTTACGATAAACGAGCAAGATAATTAATTATTTAATTAATTTTTGATATCTATATTTAGTTAAAATCTTTTTTAGTATCTTCAATTTTGATGGAATAGAAGAAATTTGTTTAAATTTTTATTCGTACGATTTTAAATTAAATTGTTAAAAATATACAAGTGAAAAAAGCAACCGCTTCGCCCGGGCGGCTGCTCTTATCACTAAGTTAACGATGTCAGTGATGCTTTTTCATCTTGTATTTTTTTGTCAATTTTTCTAGAAATACAGGAGAAAAAGGATTTGAGCGATTCTGAAAAAAAAAAATTTGAGTTTAATCCCGTATGGGGCAAGATACTAATAAAAAAATGTCATTTGAATTATATCGGGGTGTCCCAGATATAATCCAAGGTCCAAGTAACTGGAGACAAGATACACACAAAAATCATTGATATTGAGAATGAATGGAAATATATAGTTTTGGCTGTACAATTGGGTGGGGGGGGGGGGGGGTTGCACTTTCCACATTGTAACTTTGCTATTATCCATCTTATTATGAAAACTTTTTTTAATGTCTCAGATTAAAGAGAAACGTAAAGTTAAGACGACTCGACATGGAATGGATGTGGTGTTGAGGCAAACATTTTTCTTTTATCTAAGAAGCCATATTATTTTTTTTTGTAAGGTGAATGATAGTTACAATGTTAAGTGAAGATAAAATTCTAAACTACAAAACTCCCATCTACTCCGTTTTATTTATTTAGGAAAACAAAAAAATTATTCTATGAATTCGATCGAACCAAACCAGTCTGCATATTATATGGGCCGGGCCCTGATTAAGCCGTATCAAAAAAGAAATAGTAGTAGATACTCAACATATTAAAAATTTTATTGGTTAAATATTACATTAACACTATGAATCGACTCTGCAGTGTACAGCGATGATTTTCTGATTATCTGCATAGAATTTTTGTACTTTATTGTGGTTAAATAAAAATTTTCGGTTTTTTTTTACCTAGCTCTATTTAATTTAAAATCAGCATTCATTCATATTTTATATATAAGTACATACATACATACGCTGATCATTGGAGGGATACAGATTTTCTAATTGAGTGATATCTGCCCAGTAATCATTGCATCCGCTCCATCTCTGCATGAAAACTTATCGACTTGTAGACTTAATAACTATTTCGGAATAAAATTAGGCTTTCCTTATCTAAATTTAATTTTTACCTTAACTATTAGTTATGTATGTAGTCATAGCTGTGTGCTTAAACCTAAAGTCTTAATTCGAATATTAAATATAAATTGAAATGTTACTGCATCTGATATGATTGGAAGTAATATATCATCTGTTCCCTTAAATTGAAAGCCTGTTTTGTCTTCAATAATGTCAAAATTTAATTAATGATTTGGTCTTAAATAATAATAAGTGGCGCAATATTTTACTATGTGATTAGGGAATTAATTTCACTGATTAATTTAAAATTTTGCCTATAATATAAAAAAAAAAATATTTATATATTATAATAGTTTTTCGCAGCTTCTCAGATTCATGAGATGTTTTAGTTAATTTATGATTTATGAAGATTTGAAAATTTGAGCTCGGACTATGACTAGTTTCTATAAGATATTCGATACATTTATTTGCTTTTTTATTTACAGGAATGCCCTCCCCTTTAAAAGAAAAAAACCAAAAATGTTATGTATGATATGTTTTTTGCTTTCAATGAAACTTGAACATGTCTTTCCTGGATTTCAAACAAAAATCCAAATGTACCTACTCCATACTTCTTTTTCTACAGGTGATAAATAAAAATATTATCAATAATTTTTTTTCAGTTACTAGTTTATAATATAATGGAAAAAATCTAACTTAAACGATAACATTTTAATTTAACAATTCTCCTATTTTTTTCGCCATTTCTTTTGTGCTGTGTGGTAAACTTTATTTGATACTCATTTAAATTTTGATAATTTCAATGGCAAATTACCATTTATACATAGATGCTTGATTGGGGGGTAGAGAAAGTAATCTTTATACGAAATCAATAAAAATTTCGCAGCAAACATCTTTAACGTATTCAATTAAACTGTGTGTGTACTGCTATTGCATTTAACGGATTTCATATTGAAACAACAGTTAAACTGTATTCAAGCTCCCTTAAAAACAAAGCATCTCATTCGAGATTCAGCACTCTTGTCATATTTAAGTAATAAACAAAAGTTTTTATCTAGCACCAGTAAAAGTTATCCACCATTTCAATATTTTTCCAATTTTCTTTATTTTTGCTTATTGCTGCCTTTGATATCGACGACGATGATTGTGCGGCTACTACGATTATGACCTGCTATATAGATTCAGACCAAAAAATCAAAGCCTCTTTCTATCTTATCAAATTGGACAAACATTTATTGGAATATTTTGTGAGAAGTGATTTTGTTATCTAAGATCTATCTTTCGATTAACTAATTAAATATTCATATACACAACGTCGTACGAATGTAGATCAATCAACAGATTTGATAATATGATATATCTCGTCTTTTATGGAACTCAGATGTAATTCTTTTTGATTACGGCCCATTTAGTTATTCACTGCCTTCATTTCAAATTGATTAATGTAAACGTGTATTCGATTATGTGAAAGTACATGTTCTTTAGAAATTCCAATTAAATTGAGGTTTACAATTCTGTTCATAAATCCCGTCCCAAAAATTGACGTTGTTGGAAGAATCTCTGATTTTTAAACGAACTTAAGGCATTGTTACCATTCCCGCATCTTGAATTGATTATACGGGAGTTTATATTCTTCGCTTGTATCATCAAATTCGGTACCAAGATATTTCTTTTGCTTTTTTTTTTTTGTAGATTGTGTATCAGACCAGGCTACAATAATCTTTAACTGGTATGAAACATGAAATTTTGGTCCTAGTAGTAATTGTGAACAGATTAATATCCTCGGATATAATTCAAATCGTTTATTCAGTCTATATTGCATGTCACACAGATAGTCGAGCGCACCTAGAAACATTGTTAACGTCTACGGGCAATTGTTCAATGTACAGTGATAGACCACTTAAGATGAAATATTTTGTTGAAATCCTACACCTAAGACATACATTCGGTGAAAACTGGTTAGCCCTCCTGGATAATTTCGTGGAATACCTTTAAAACATGACACAAATTTTCTCTAATTTTATGAGATGG
This sequence comes from Dioctria linearis, assembly GCA_963930735.1. Taxonomy (NCBI): domain Eukaryota; kingdom Metazoa; phylum Arthropoda; class Insecta; order Diptera; family Asilidae; genus Dioctria; species Dioctria linearis. The sequence goes on from OZ005741.1 coordinate 5,017,052, forward strand.
TAGAGTGATAGATGAATAATTGTTAAGAGGATTTTCAAAGTTTATCTTTTAACAGGACTTATCAATTTAATCTTTTTGCATTTTGTACATTTCTAAAAGCACGACAACTGGTTAGCTCCCCCATTTAGAAGTGTGTGGTAGTTTTTTTTTAAAATGGATAAAGGAAAGAAACAGTCAGCGAGGGAAATTGGCCAAATTAAAACTTATAAAGTAAATAGTTGGCAATAAAGCGAAGAGCGAGAGAGTTGAAGAGGAGTTCTAAGGAAATAAGTATTTTTTTAAGAATCTTGAGAGTTATGGACAAAATTATTCTGGAGGTGTAAAATACCCCACAACAGAGCGCGATACATAAAGTTTGTTACGACTGTCATCCAATAGTCTGTAGACATCAAGACAGTTGGAAGCGTCTGTTGAGATAGCGGTGAGCCTGCGGACCGTTAAAAAATTGTGTAACCCTGAAGCGTCTTCATTGAAAGACTAAAACTCAGTTGTGGGATGCCGATAGTGGGATAGTTTTACATTCTCCATACATATTGAAATTACCTTCAATTCCAAGTGATTTTAAAGTAATTTTTTATAATACCGGTGGTGCCCTTTTAGGTTTTATTAAAAGGCAGGGAGCCGAGAGATCCAAAGCACGGAGGTCAGAGCGGCCCATTGTGCTATCCTGCTAGAAACTCTATCACCAAAACCTTCCTGTCCTCTGAATGAAGCGCATCAGGTCTTGGTGTGGAAGGTTTTTCAGCTCATCTATAGATGGGAGGGCAGACCCTGGAGTATCCAAGCCTGCTCCAGGCGAAGGCCAGACAAGCACATAGAAAGCGTTCGGTTATCTCAGGCTCTACTTCCAGGCAGGACATACTCTCAGGGCTGTCAACACCTCTTATCCTTGTTAGATAAGCGTGAAGCGAGCTGTGGCTGGTGATGATGACAACCACAGTTGTACATTGTTTCCTTCCGAGCCCAAGAGAAAATCAGAGATATTCCTATTGGCCTATCAAGAAAAAGTTTTATGCATCTGCAAGTACTCAGGTTCGCCCATCTCTGCTGATGCTACCTACGAACATCTGCTTTGATGAGAGACCCGATACCTGAGGTGGGACGGAGAATCAGAGCCAGACCTATGTAGAGGGTCAGCCTTTTTATTGCCCATGATCCACATGTGACCAGGAATCCACTGAAGGTACACCTTGTTGTGGATACACAGCTTATCCATTGGCGACCTGCAGTCCCCCAGTAAGTTAGATGTTATCCGAGGGCCACTAAGAGCCATCAAGGCTGTCTGTCTATCCGATAGTACAGCAATGTCGTCTATATCAAGGACTATCTTTACTGTTATTGCGATGGTGGTTGCCTTAGTATCTTGCTTTTCACAATCAGGGTGTGGGGAGGGATATTAAAAAAGAGTGTCCTATTTAGAGGATTTTCGGTTATATATATACCTACTCCAAATATAAGCATACGAATATCATCCTTATGCAGTTCGTTTAGCTTGATAACGTTGTAACATAAAAATAAAAATGGTAGATAAATTTTACTGGGTATAAAGTCTTTAAAGATCTACAGACGGATAGAATGAGATTCTAAATTCGCATTATAAATTTTGAGATTTTGCTATTTATATTTACTCGTAATACACAAGAACCGGAAATGATCCCAGTCATTAAGATGTCTGAAAGCATTTCCATCTACTATATGCAGCAATAGTGCTGTGGAGAGCAGAAATAATTTCATTCAAGCACGCAATCTAATATGCAAGCAGCATGGTGTAGCAGGCATACCTGGTAAAGTATAGTAAAAACCCTCAATAAGGCGTAAGGTATTAGGTTTGGTAATCAAATACTAATTAGGTTCCCATGCAACAGCTTGACCACAACACAAACCTTTGATGACAAAGATAAAATTGTAGAACGGGTGTGCATAGGAATTGGATGATAGTGCGCGGGGCTTTACCAGGGCTGGACAGGAAGATTGTGGGAAAGCCTTCTTACCTTGAATATTACAAAACAAAAATTCCAGATATTAAGACAAACTTGATGAAAAAACTTTTGGGTCATAGGTTTGGTTGTTTTGGTTGGAAAATAATAATCCAAGCAAGGACCACCAGGATAATGTCTAATGGTCTGGAAGTCATGCGAACTGAACTAATAACCAAATTTCAGCTTATTCTCTGTTTTCTTTCAATCCAACCTGAAAGTAGTGCGGTTTAGGTTTCTTTATGATGGGAATGAAAGTGATGTGCTGAGTTTTATTATATGGGTGGTGCCACGAAAGGGGTGTCTTGAGGTAAATTAAATACAAGCTCTTGCGACGGACGTGGATCTACACTTTTTTTTGGATGTAATGGGAATGTGGTCTATAATTAGGGTCAAGCTCGGGGGTGCACTGCTTTTGATCAGCAGCACGTCACGTATTATGTAATTGGAGATGGTTTGGACGGATACCATTAATAATTCAGGGTATTTCAATGACGAATCAAACGTTTGACCAGGTTTTTCTGACCTTGTAACTGCTTTCGATTTTATGGGGTTGAACTTGTTGTTAGTTTCTACATGAATCAAATTTAGTACTACACAACCACGAGACTGGTTGAACTGGTCCTGCAAAGGATTTTCTGGTGCCTTTTCCTTTTGGTCAAATAAATGGATTTTTTTTTATGTATGTACTTAATTCATTTAGTTGTGATACGGTTCATTCTTAATTATGAAACGCGTTTTTTTTTGCGCATACAAGTAGGTGAAATTTTTAGAAGTTTTATATTTTTGAGTGGATGGAATAGTTGGGCTAGGAAGTTAGCTTATTTAACTAATATGAACTTATCGAGAACAGGTTTTAGAGATGGAAGTGAGAAGTGAAAGAAGTGATTCGAAGTATAATGCGTTTAATTTTTAAGTTTTAAGACATGAATATGGAGAAAACATTTAACCGCCAATTATGATTAATTGCCCTAAATTAAATTCATATTAATTTATTTAACTCATAGCTCATTAGTTGAAAGTGTATTGGGATAACCGTTATATTTTGATTGTAAGTGCAGAAATTTATGTTAAATTAATATTAGTGAGCATTATATTGCTATTTTCCGAAAGGTACACTTGAATATAGCTGCAAAATTATATATAGAGCCCCTACGATATTGTTGTTTACCATCTAAGTTTATTTCCATTATATCCAGTCACATTTTTCGGGACATTACTGATTTTTTTTTGTATGTAGGTACTGTACTGTACTTACCCCTAATGCGATTTATAAATTCATTGAAATTATTTTCAATGAATTTCAATCTTCAGACGAGAAATTGTCCAGCTGGTAGTGCAGATATACACCCAAACTTTTCATTGAGCATTAAAATAAAGGTTCTGTGTTGTCCAGGCTATTGCTGATCCGTATATGAAAAATATTTACCTATTTACTGGACATACATAGGAAATAAGCTGTAACCAATAGCTTTCCACCTGACTATAGTTTTTAATTAATTCCAGGATTTGTCAATATTTATGGTATCTTATGAAACTACGAAGTGAGATCTAACAGAGACTGGGACGCAAAACCGATCTATTAGGTTAAGGAAACTGAAACAACTGAAAGTGAAGAAAGTGTAGTGAAGCAAGTAAAAGTGAAGCAAGTGAAAGTGAAACAAATGAGAATGAATCAAGCAAGATTAGTTTAAGCGAAAGTGGAGCAAGTTAAAACAAACGATATATAAAACGTCAACACACAATTTGATAACGAATTGTTTTTCCAGTTCCAAGGTTGAAGCACATTTGTTTGTAGTACGAACCAGAAAATTGGATTATTAGCATGAATGAAAAGACATGAAAGGATAAGGCGACTCTTAAAAAGTCTGTACGATTTCGAGGAGCAGGCGTTTTAGGGTAAGTACTTTTTCACAGTGATTATGTTTTTTTTTTTATTTTCTATATATCTTTGATTCATCTATACAGGGTGTTTCATAATTGGCGCGCATAATTCAAGGATTTTATACCTGAGGTGGAGACAAGCAAAGAAATTTGTGATGCCGGGGGGGGGGGGGGGGTATAAGACTTTTCTACTTTACAGACTATAAATTTCTTGATACACACCCTGATGGTAATCGCGCCTACTATTATGCAATTTCATGCAACATTAGGGAAAATCGTTAAACATTTTTTCCAATGCTTTGACTTTGACGTCCTACAACTTCCGACGGAAGGTGACAGGAAGGATGACTGGGTATTCATTGGACGGTTTGCTATCATCTGAGATGAATTTCACCTTGATAGGGTGTATATCAAGAAATTTACAGGGTGTAAAGTGGAAAAAGTACTAAAAATATTAAACCCCCCTACCGCCGAAACTACGCGTCTAATCCCCCCGCCACCCTTACCCTTCACTATTTAATTTTTTGCTTGTCTCCACCTCAGCTATCAAGCCCTTGAGTTATTCGCACCAATAATGAAACACCCTGTATAAGACAATTCGGTATGTGTCAGATGTGAGGTTCCTGGCATTAGCATAGCACAAATCAAGTCAGAGTGAAGATAGACACCTTTGTCACACCCTAACATGGTTTCCTGGGAATCTCGTAATTTATCTGGCACCGAAAACGCAGGGATTGGTATAAGTTAAATATTCAGTTTTCAGTATACTAATGATTTTTCTGTGTGTAAATTTTATGACGTATCCCTTTTTCTTCCAACTAATTAACATTAACAGTAACTACTCGCCGCGCCGTGGTCAAGTTTCCATTAAAAAAAACTAAGAACAGTGTGCCAGTCACTGTTGATATGCTTGATGCCTTACATTAATTCGAGACGATGCCTCAATGATGGAGTTTTGTTATGATTCAATTATTTCTCGCGCATTGTTTTGTCTTATAATTAAGTTGGTTATCATTTTCAATTTTGAACTTTATTAATAATTTTTATTTATTATTTATTTATTCAATTAATTATTTATTTATTATTCCCAGCTTTCTTAACATGTTTAAGTTTCTTTTACGATTTGCGATGATATTTGTACGTCTGCCTGTCGCTTGTTTTGTTCTACTCAGCTGAGCTCAGAGTGACTCGACACTTGTTTCCTTCCACTACTGGTGTATCTCGAGCTATGGCATTGATAGCGCAATAATTATTAACGATGTTCCACTCAGCATGGTAAGGGCTTTATTTAATATTATGAGTATGGTCACTTTCACGGTTTAAATGTGTCTTCATTAAACGCTCGTAGTTTGCGCAATAAAATTGATTATTTTCGTAACATTCCAGAGAAACTTACGTACACGTACTGCTGGTTAGCGAAACATGGTTAAGCGAAGCCATTCCATCCTCACGCATCTCGTGTTTCGGAATGATCGGAGGAATCGTTTGGAGGAGGAGTGGCGGTTTACGTCAAGGATAGTCTCAAATCGAAACAGATTATCTCATTTTTGGGTGGTGTAGTTGAGTTGAGTTGGGGTGGAAGTGGATTGTCGTTATAATACATACTGTCCTCCAAGCAGATTTAGCTCTGAAATGGCTCGAAAGTTCGGGGACACATTTTACATAGCGTTTCTACAATGTGATTGTTGCAGGTGATTTCAATGTCGATGTATTACGCGATCTTCCAGCATCATACCTATCATAATACGTCGAACCCTTCGCAGTTGGATTTGTTTCTGGCTTTAAATATAAGTGTAGTAAACTTCCAAGACCAAATGTACCCATTTGGTAACCTGGACCATGACATACTTTTTGTTTCCCTAAATCTTCCCTTAACCCAACTTACTAGAACGGATGTGTGTGACGCTTGCCAATGAGGATAGGGAGGGGTTGGCTATCATATGATAGAAGAATGAAGACAAACTGTAAAGAGGCTGAGGAGCAATGGACAAAAGAGTGGGGTCAATTCTTGTTTTTACGTACACCCCCCCGCATTATTTTCACTAAATTATATGGTGGGGGTAAAATATTTTTACATCTTCATAATACACTCACGAGACCTTTCCAATGAGTGGATGAAAAATAGGAAGTTGATGTTTTTACCACTCTACATAGGAGGTAGTTACATGCACCAAAAACAGAATTATTCCTATTTACGTCCGATTCGGCTGCGGATGGATTCAAAAAATCGTAATAAATAGAAGAAATTAAAATTAAAATTTGTTAAATAAGTAACAATTGTAGGTACACCTGATTATATGGGTAGTACAAACAATTCTTTCCCCTCCCCTTTTTTTACACTAAAATATATGGTGGGGGTGAAATATTTTTACATATGCATAATGTACTCACCGAGACCTTTGTAAAGAGTGGTCATGTGCTAAGATTGGATGAAATATAAAAAATTGATGTTTTTACCACTACACATACATATATGTATGTACCGTGCATACACCGAAAACTTAATTATTGCTAATTTCAGAAAAAAAATCACAATAGGACAAAATGCAGGAATTTTTGAAATAAGTTAATAATTGTAGGATATACACCTAATTAAACTGCATGCGTAGTCCAAACAAACAATTCCTTACCCCGCCATCTTTTTCACTAAATTATATGCTGGGGGTGAAATGTTTTTCCATATTCGTAATGTACTCACCGAAACCTTTCCAATGAGTGGTCATATGTTAGGATTGGATGAAAAATAGGAAATTGGTGTTTTACCACTTTTCATACATATGTACATACTCGTACAAACCTACATAAAAGCTTTGAAATTTAATATCTCCTGAACGGTAAGAGATAATGGCTTCAAATAAATTTTAATAATTAAAAAACATTAGCCATAATGTTCTTCTGTATTGGAAGTCTCTATAGCTCAAGGGGGGCGCCGCTGAGAGGCGAAAGCTTCGGAAACTCTTATCAAGGACATCATGTAATTAGGGAAAAGTGGTGATGGTTAGATCTGACTAAAAGCAATACTTTGATTAAGAAATTTAAACGGACAGAAATATGACGAACGTATGATTTCAAAAATTTTTTTGTCCGATAATTTCCTATACGGACTCTTACTGCCAAAAAAAGTTGTGTTATGCGTTTTATATAGTATTTAACTGTCTCAAAGAAAATTGAAAAAAAGTAAATAATTTACGTAATTATACGATGTTTCCTTTCTGAAGAACACGCCTTAATTGGGGAAATTAGTGATTGTAGGTTGTAAGTTACAGTTAACTTATGGTAATTAAATTCAATTCAACAGAAATATGTAGTACATACGAAGTAAGAAAATAACAGCAGCTTTCCAGCATTTGTCCCCTTAATCCCTTTACCCCACCACCCTCAGAACACCTGAAATCAAAAAATGAGGAAATTTTTCTTATTGGTACATATGAATGACCATTTGACCTTGAATTTATACACCTATTTTGATGAAATTTTGAACGAATAATCTACACAGACGGCAGAATATAAAATAAATACCACCACCCCCCGCAAACTATTTTTTTTATTTTTTTCATATTAATATATGATGGTGGGTTATAACTCTGTAACCCGCGGCGCTACATACCTCGCAATAGTCTACAAAAATCTTTAAAAAATCCCTCTAATGAATTTACTAAAACGAATTTTGAAAATCCGTTGAAATTTGGCCGAGATATATGTAAAGTAGCACACCTATGTATGGAATTAATTAGATTGAAACTAATTTAGGTTTAGTCGCAATGTAATTGTTAAAGCAGCTGCTAAGCTAATCAAGATAATGACATCCGGTTCTTTTTAGATGAAAGGCCACAGCTCAGAGATAATGCTGGTGGAAAAAAAATGGATTAATCCAAATAGACTTGCGGGTCTATTGGCGTTGAATGCAATCTAATTTAAGATTTTAGGTAGTATTTTACAAAAACCATCTCAGATTCGGTAATTTCAATCGAAATTGGATTTGGTAAAAAGTATTATTTTAAGAACAAATAAGGGTTGAGAATATCTCCACCCACTTGGTCGGCATTGTTAATTTCGGTACTATAAAATTGGTTTGAAATTAATTTTTCAATAAAAAAATACTAAGGTTTCGTCGTTCTTTACCCCCCTTGCCCACCCGTAGGGGCTAACCCCTCAAATTACTTCCCGTGTTGGGTCATATCCTGGCTATACTGTAAAATAAAATCATGGAAATCCATTTAATACTAACTGAGAAATATCGATTTTTGTGTGTGAAGATATTTTGGAATTTTTGTGAAATGATCAGAGAAATAGTCGATTTGGTCGTCTTCCACCACAGGAGAGATGCTATGAGAGGGAATTCTTGTACCAGCGCTACAGGCGTCTGAAAACAGGTGGAAATTTAAACATGTACCGTGCTGCACGAAATAGGGCCACTATGGCTGTTCGCCTAGCGAAACGTCAATATTTTAGCACAAAATTTCACTGTGACTTGCAGCCAAGAATTTTGTGACAGAACCTAAGAAAAGCTGGAGTATACGGGAAAGACAAAACTAGCTGCGAACAGGATCCCAATGAACTAAATAGATTTTTTACTACTCAACTGAGAACAAGCTAAGACTGATAACCTGAGTTTGATCCTACCTTAAATGACACCAGATTCATTAGCTCTCGTTTTTCTTTACGCGGTGTAGATCGAACCGAATTGCTTGCTTCCATTTATGCTATTAAATCTCATGCTACTGGACCTGATTATATTTGTCGCCACGTTTTATTAAGATTCTGCTTCCAATGATTGACACATACATTTTTCATATCCCGAACTCTTATTAAATGTCTTCCTTTTTTCCTAAGTTTTGGAAAACTGCTATGGTCTTGCCTATCCCAAAAAAAAACCTTTTCCGGAATCTCCTGGAGATTTTAGACCAATCAGTCTCTCAAGTTTTTCATCTTAAGTTCGGGAAAACCTAATTAGCTTTTAGATTTTTAGTTACTTGGAAAGTAACAAGCTCTTGTCATGTTGGCAGTCTGGTTTCCGGCATTCTCACAGCTGCGAGACTGCCGCACTAAAAGTGAGTAGTGATATAAGAACAGTTTTAGACCTGAATAACCCTACCACTTTAGTTCTGCTTGATTTTCCAGAGGTATTCGATACTGTTAATCACAGCTAATTTTCTTGGCCTTACTGCATCCGCTTCTGCTCTTATTGGGAGTTTCTTGTCAGAACGCCACCAACGGATTAAGATGGATGATAAGTTGTCGCATTCACTTGCTCTCCCGACTGGTGTGCCCCTGTGTTCAAGGTTGGGGCCGCTGCTATTTAGTTTATTTATCAATCACCTTCGTCTATAGTTGGTCGCAATGTCAGGATTCTTTTATACGCAGAAGATGTGCAACTATATCTGAACAGACTTATTGGCCTATTCGAAGACGGCATCGCACATATTAATGACGATGAACAGAATCAATGGCCCAAGATTAATGCATTGAGATTGAATCCCTCTAAGTCACAAAAAAATTATTTTTCACAACCGTCCAGCCCACCTCTTATTTGTAAGGTGAAAAATCTGGGTGTCGTTTTGATCCAATGTGACAATACAAAATCTAAAATTAGTAAAATTGACTCTGGGCTCCGTAGGCTCTGACTCTCAGTCAGTATTTTGTCAAATGCAACCCGCTTAAATTTGGTCAAGATACTAATCTTGCCTTACTTCATTTACGGAAGTTTAATTTTCCCTCGACTTGATAGCGTTTGTACCCGTAGAATGGAGGTCACGTTTAACGATTCCTTACTTTTCATTTGCAGACTTCGAAGATTATGTCTCGCCGTACCGCGATCAGTGGGGTGTCTCCTTACTACATATCTCACGAAAAGATCCTTAGTACTCTTCTTTTAACCTCCAAAGAAATAATGAACCATGTTACTGAAATATTTATTTTAACTAATTTACATCGCAACGCAGGAACGTTATTTTTTCTTGTTTTACTGGGCCAGTCATGGTGCATGAAAGACTCTTAACCTCTCCAAATTGCGCGCTTTTGAAATGCTCTCCCATCAAGTATCTACCATATGCACGTACTGTTCCAATTTCTTGTCAGGGTCACTTCTCACAGCGGAGCACTATTGCGAATTATTGCAACTTTCTTTTTTTTTCCAGTCATTTAGTCACTTGTTCTAGTATTAGTTCCGTTTTGTAGTTCTCTCCATATAAATCCGGATCACTTTTTCAAAGCTCTTTAACTTTAGACTGAACCAAAGAAAGCGATATCAGTAATAAATGTTGCAAAGAATTTGTGTGGCAGTGGCATAATACAGCAGAGAGGGCTTTCTATTGGGGAGCCATTGATCCTTTTAATTCGAACCGCTTCCTTTTGAGGTTTTCGCATATCTAGATGTAAGTCGTCTTCGGTAGTATGTACTATACATTGAAAACGACTGGTGCATCAATAAGTTCTCCCCATAAGCACATGCCACGTAATATCAATTCACTTTGTTGTAAGAAGTCTTGTAGAGACCTTCATCTGGAAATACTGCATCAGCATCACCAACAAAGAGAAACAATTCAAAGTATTTAATGAGTAAAGTAAGGCATCGATTAAGATTACTGCATCGCTCTTCATGCTAATTCATTCCCTCAAAGCTCGTATGATATTAACCCAGCGGGAAGTGCATGCAACACCGCACCGAATTCGTACTGCACCTCTGGCATGCATTATCGACCCATTTCTGCACCGAAACTTCGATAAATTTTACACACGATGTCCTAGGGAGGGTGCGATGCCTTTCTGCAGGAGTAAGTGTCGATGCGATGAAAGCGTCGGTGAATAATCTTCGAAGAAAACATGATTGAATGAATAATCATCGATGAAAACCTCAATGAAATTTCCTCGATGAAAACTTGAAAGAATAATCATCGATGAAAACGGCAATGAATAATCTTCGATGAAAACGTCAATGAATAATCATCGATGAAAACTTGAAGAATATTCCCCGATGAAAACTTCAATGAGTAATCCCCGACGAAAACATCAATGAATAATCCCCAACGAAAACTTCAAGGAATAATCCCCGATGAAAATATTCTCGATCAGTCAGTTTTTTCAGATCCAGGGGAGGGGGGGGGGGGGGTAATGTAACTTGAATCGAGTAAAGTCAAAATGCTTCTTCTAGCTAAATTTCATATTAAATGTCTAATTAGATTTTTTTGCATAATTAAGCTAGTAGAAGTAGTTTCAGCTTTTCTCGATTCAAGTTTCAGATTAGCACCCCGCAGGAATGCATGGATTTAAGGAAGGATTAAAGGAAGTATAATCGGTTACAACGATACTAGGAAAATTTTAACAATATCTTCAAAAGAGCTACTAGAACCATTAACCAAATATTTGTATTACTAAAGAAAATCACTTTTTTATCACACGCACGTTTTAATTTTTACTCGTACTCAAGCCAACTTGAACTAAACACCTGAAATTTTGACCAGCGTTTACGCAGACGACTCATCAGAGAAATATCGACTACAGAAGAGTAAAAAAATCGTGTACATACAGGCACCCCGGTCCTAACTTGAATTGAACTTGCTTCGCATCTTTTCTGCATGACATGTACACATCTTTTCGATCGATACTGATTTCCTCGACGAGTTCCTGCATATCTATTTTCATACACGATCATTTTCCTGCTGGGTAAGCGATGGATTACCATTCGCGTCCATTAATATCCTATATATACAGGGTGTTTCCTCCATGGTGGTCCATAGAGCGGGGGGTGATAGTACTCACCTAGACAAACAAAAAACTGTATGAAAGGCACATCGTTTCGAGGTTACAGGGTGATTAAGAAATTATACTAGGTTTTCACAAAACACCCTATATCTTAAAAAGTACCACCGGATGTACGGTCACTGTCTTAGGCTGATTGTATGCAGAACTTCAGCCTAAGACAGTGACCATAGAGGTGAGTACTAAGTACTAAGTACTAAGAAACTATTTACTGTCAACCTGGCAATCTGGGTTTCGTTCTTATCACAGCTGTGTAACCGCTATGCTGAATGTGACATCGGATATTCACATGGCCCTTGATGAAGATCATTTGACTATTCTTGCGCTACTTGATTTTAGTAAAGCGTTCGATTCCATAGATCACTCGAAATTGCTAGCTAAATTGGGTAATAAATTCCTCTTCTCTTCATCGGCATTAACCTTCATTAAAAGTTTTATAAGTGGGCGTAGCCAATTTGTGAAAACAAATAATGTTACCTCGAGAAGTATATCTCTCTCTTGTGGCGTACCCCAGGGATCCATACTTGGTCCCCTGCTTTTTAGTCTATATATCAATGATCTCCCAGATGTTATTGTAGATGCCTCCGTTTATCTGTATGCTGATGATGTGCAAATATACCTTAGCTCTTAACCATAATAAATCGAACTGTATGGCGATCTATAAACGTGATATTGATGAGAATTCTTTACCACCGATTTATTTGAACGACAATAGACTAGTATATGTAAATTCTGTGAAGTGTTTAGGGTTTCACCTCATCTCAAAATTTTCATGTTGTGATCATGTCAGTGTTACACTAAGGAAAATATATGGATACCTGCGGCAGCTTTAGTTGAACTCCGATTGCCTAATGCATCACTTACGAGTAAGACTAGCTAAATCCCTTTTGCTACCCTATTTCACATATGGCTGTACGATATTTCCAGTTCTAGATTCAGTCTGTCGCAGGAAACTCTTGGTTGCATTCAATGATGTAACCCGATTTGTCTTCAAATTGCCGCGATATAGTCACATCTCTCCTTATGTAGCGTCCTTGCTGGGTTGTCCAATAGAAACTTATCTAATAAATTACAGATTGAAATTCCTTCATAGACTTATACATATACAGCGAGAAGCCCTCATACCTATTTGACAGATTGAGTTTCCTACAGTCATCCCGGCACATGAGCCTTTCGATCCCCCGTTGTAAATCATGCTATGGTGAGCGATCTTACTTCGTCCAGGGCATTCGTTTGTGGAATCGTTTGCCAGCTAATATACAGAGAACAGGATCCAACGGAATCTTTTACAAATCATAATTGCCACTAAACTTATTCTAAACATTTGGGGCGCATCTTGGATACATATTGTTAAAGCTACTTGATAATTTTTTTTCTTTCTTTTATTTTCTAACTGATATACATGTTTTTTCTTTTCCTATTCCTCTCTCAGCTCTCTAAATTTACTCCATTTACTCATAATAATACTAGTAAAAATAGAGACTATTCTTAAACCTATAATTATTTGTTTGGCTAAGCTTAGTTAGTTAAGTTAGTTTTTAGTAAATTAATGTATTTCCCCAAATTTAATGTGGCACGATTATTTTAATAATTATGTACAATTCCAATTAACTTTGTACGTTTAAGATCTTGTAATCTTTGTACTACTAAAGAAATATATTCTATTCTATTCTATTCTATTCTACTATCACGTCCCGCTCTATAGACAACCATGGAGTAAACACCCTCTATATCGGTCGTGGCTTTGCCAGGAGCTATTATGTTTCTTCCATACTATACATCGAGGAGCTTTGGAAGTCATTTATAGAATCCTAAATTTTAATTCCGATCTACATAGAAGAAAGAGCTGGTGATAGCGAAGATGATTGTGATTGTGATATCTCGAGATATTTGAAAAGTTTTTACGTACAGGCTTTTATTTTGGCCTAGGTTTCACTTATGACGTTATTATATTTTAGCACTTTAATTGTTCCAATTACAAATAAACACTCTTAATTACGCGATAGCGATTTTTATGACACAGCTTATTGTGCAACGGCAAGCTGTATTCTTGTCTGTTGACAAACATTTTTCTCGCCGAAAAGTAATTTTTTTTATGTTGTTGCCAAAGCTTGTGGGATACCCTATGATGATGCCATAGCACAGCCTTGTCACGAAAGGAAGAAAGGGTAGATAACGGTGCACATTACGTTTGAATGTTTTCGGCTGATAGAGAGGATGGAAAACTGTTCCACATTCATACTGTTCTGTTTATTATTCTTCTTTAGTTCTTTAGTTTAACTCGTGTGGTGCGCAGGAAGAATTCTAGAAAGGATCATTAGGCTAGCGATTTCGTCAGAGTAATAGCCATAGAAATAGCGATTAAAGATAGATACCCATCCGACATTACGCCCATGCTCTAGAGAATCAATAGTTGCTATTGATGTGACATCGCTAATAAGATGCAAGGCCTTCTTTTGGATTTTGTCTAACGCGGACAATGCAGTGTGTCCAGCCCCTGCCCAAATAAGAGAATTATATTCTAATCTAGGCCTGATATGAGACTTGTGAGACTTGTGCGAAGTCTTATCTCTGATGGAGTAAAATATTTCTTGCATCTTTCCAAGAACGTCAGGAATTTCAACACGGATCGACGTATCGGACCAACTATTGTGAGTGATAACAGACAACATTGTGTTTTGGAAGCATTGAACAAGACCCGATTCGCAGTGCCGCAAGTAAAAATCCCTAAAAGTCCGACCACACCAAGTGATGATTTGGTTCTCATACATAACATTATTCATTTATTACGTTTTAGAATATGCCAGTGCTGATATTCAGCCGGTTCGCACCGGTTCGTCCGAACCGGTTGTTAAAAAAATTAGAATTTTGCGAACCGGTTGTTAAATAACTCAATGCTGATATTCAGCCGGTTTGCACCGGTTCGGCTGAAGAGGTTGTTAAAAAAATCAGAGTTTTGCGAACCGGTTCTCAAATAACTCAAAATACTAAGATGAAACTTTTAAAATATTGTGAATTATATATTTCTAAGAAGTTCATAAAAAGGAGCATGAGAGACATTAATAAAATAAAATTTTTTTGTGTATTTCCATTTGCCAGATGAATTGCTAAAATTTTCAAAACAAAAGCTTATCGAGCTATTTAAATAAATAAAGCTCTGGAATAAGGAAAAAAACTATAACTAATCTTACGATACCCTAGAAGATGAATGCCCGTATGTAATTTCGTCAGTTTCTGTGCAAGTTTGATTGTTAAAGTGGTTTTCGCATCTATTTCTAGAACGGTTCGTCGGACAGTAAATATGATTACAACCAATTTCATTTGATTTTATATGCAAAAAAACTTTTCAGTACAATAAAAACTTCTAGGAATGATCGTTTTAACAGTATACGTAAAAAGGATAAGTTTTTGTATGGCAATACCAATTTTGAAATTATATTTACTATTTTTGTGGAAACACCTTGTACAAAATTGCAGTTCTCTAATTAGTCTCACATTAAATAGAAAATCATGCTGTTCATATTATACATGGCAGTGAATGTGACTACATTTTGTCTCTTAACTGTTTTCACAAACACACGAGTCAATTTTTAATACAGAGGTTGCTATCTAAATCGAAAGTGGGAGGAAGAAATCTTTTTATCGCAGGCATAAGCTCCCTCCAGCAAAGAAAAGAGGTTGGGGATCGTCATTACTTTAGATGTGAATAGCTCTGTTTACTGAACTCGAAAAAAGTTCGGAGCACAGCAGAGCAGGATATCTCAACTTAGGCTAACTGTCAAATTAAAAGTAGAGCATAAAAGTGCAGAAATGAGCAGAAAGCTCAATTATTTTTGATCTTTTTACCAGAACTGTCAACACGGTTCTCAAATGCTTGCTCTAAGTTACTCCTTCGAAAAAGGTAGAGCAGAAAATCTTGCTTTTGGGTCACTACAGTTCACTTTAAAGCAGACTTATTAAACCGAGTTCAATGCACATTAGAGCGCTTTAGAGCAGTGTTCTGAATTCATTTCTGCTCTTTTCTGCTCTGTAGAGTAACCAATAGCAGTTCATTAGACAGATCTATATTGTATACGAATGTGTCTGTACAGGGTGGCTATAATTCTTGCGATAAATTCTTTTTCTTTTAATTACCTTTTTTGTTGTATTATGTATGTTGAATGATGCCTATTAAATGGCTGTAATGAAACGACTCATAAAGAATAAAGCTGTCACCACATTAATCGATTTGTGTGCGGTCATTTTTTTTCAAGTTTCACATAAAAAACCATTGAGAAGTCATATGTTTGCTGAACTAGCATGTCCAATGAATGCTGGGAAAATGCCCAACGTCTTGCAAAAAATACTCTAATACTGCTCTAAAGGGCCGACTGGGTACTGTCACAAAACCTACATATATAACAAAAAATACAATCCCAGATCTGGTAACGCTATGACGGCTTCTTTATTACTAAAGTTATAACGGCAACTTAAAAATGGATTCTAATTTTTCGGTTTATGTAAATTCGAATGCAATTTTCCCCTTTCTTATATTTAAAACTAGCTAAAATTGCCCGTTGTTGGAATTGAATTCTCTCCTAAGTTTGTAAATTTTTCTTTTAGTTTATTTTAATATTTTTAATTTATTTTAATTTTTTTATTTTTTTATTTATTGGGATTCGAATTCGTTATAACCAGTCTGAAGTTTTCATAAGATTTAAAAAATTTGTTGTCATTAAAAAAAAGCCTTATAAATCATCTGACGTTAATGATAGACATTCAAGAAGAACTGACCCAAATTATCATTAGGATTATATGGTCGAGAAGTGACAGTAAACAAGCACCTAGACTAATTCGAAGGTGCACAAGAGCCAGGCGCGTATACAGGGGGGGCCCACAGGGGACATGACCCCCCCCCCCCCCCCCCCCCCCCAAAGCGCTACCTAACCTTCGCGGTGAATTGAATGTGGCGCTGGACTGTAGAGCGACCTGTTAAAGTTGAACAGGAAGATTTTAGTATGATACGCTTTGTTTGTCTCCTTATAAATAGTAATAGTGGATTGGGTATAATAGTCATTCTCTCGTAGCTCTTCGTCTTTTCTTGCGTTTTAATATATATAGTGTCGAAAAGTCATCTATCGTAACTAGCACAGGATAGTAAAGTACTTTTGGAATGCATATTTATTTTAGTATTTGATTTTTTAGAAAATGGCACGTAATGCTTAGCAGCCCAGCTATGAAGATACTTTTATATTTTTGTTGCGCCAATTAAAAAGTTTAGAAAGTGTTATTGTTTCTACAAAATTGGTTAGAGATCATAATGTTTTTTTACCTATCTGATTTTCCGATGGTGGACAGCAGCGGGAAATTCGCTATCAAAAAAGGTAGACGAAAAATTGGGAGTACAATCGCAATGACAGGCAGTGAGCGGCGATTGTGAAAGAAAAAGATACTGAAATTTCATTTATTATTAGTTTTGAGTGTTTTGAAACAAATTTTATCGAAAATATTTTATATTATTTTGAAAGAATTGCAATGGACCAAAGTGCGGAAAGGAAAAATTTAAAATACAGAAATTAACTAAATGCCAAAAATATCACAATTTTACCATTTGTATTTGAGTGCCGCGAAATATCCATCCATACCACGTCTTTTTTGTCAACTCGTCTATACTGGTTGTCTTGTTAATCATAAATTATTTTATGACTTCACAATTCCTCAATCAATTTTTCATCAAAATTCATTATTTTAAAATTGCCGCGATATCCTACAACCTTGACAAAAATAAATGCTACAACAAGTTCATTCGTTTGATTTTGTTGGTAGTACTGCAGCGACGACAGAAAAATTAGAAATTGATCAATCCCAACGGCAACTTCGTCGACCGCTGACCGTCGCCCGTCGTAATTTGGGCATTCGCATAAGACGATATGCTTTCAGAAGTTCGACAGCAGCATTTTTTCGTCATTTGCCGTTGCCCGTCGCAATTGTATTTTAGCCTTGACTTAACAAATTTTTGTTTTACGATTCTTCCAGTAGAACCCGAGTTATGGAATCAACGTCTTGCCACCCGTTGATTTTTCATAGCGACACTGATTCAAGCCTGAGTTGTTCAAAATATTTACATTCGTAGGGAAGCATTAAATTTTTCTTGGGGTTCGTGCACAACAAGGCGAGGCGAGGCGATGCGTGGCTAGGCAGTTTGGCGAGGCGAGGTGAAGATATATCTCGAGGTGTATTGTTTACAACAAGGCGTTCAGTTTCTTGGTAAATCGTGAAGTGAGAGTATAAATTATGTCATCAGATTTAGAAGTAGAAATTTTGTGCTTGTCAAGTAGTGCAGCTATATGGAATTTTTGACCTAAGTGTACTTTCCGCTCTTTTGCTTGCCACCCGATAAAGACCAAACGTCTGGAATTTGGCGAATTCATCATTCGTGTGAAGATTTTCGGACTGATCCTGATAGATTCTTCCAATATATGAGAATGAATAAAGACCCCTTCGATTATATCAAAGAAAAAAACCTATAAAAATATGCCATCTATCAAAATTAGTGCGCTGCATCTCGCGAAAAATTCTCGAGCGATTTACCTCGAAGTGTCTCGGCACATCGCACGCTACCACAGCATTTTTATGAATTCTCTCATAGTACATTCTTTAACTCTTGATATAGCCTCGCCACACTTTGCCATGTTGTGCACGTACCTTTAGAAATATAGTTGCAAATTGTTCTTAAGAATTTGAATGATTAACTATTCACCGACAAAAGTCCAAACGAATTGCTGGATTGATTCTGGTGGTTCTCTCTTTCGACAGGGGCACAAGCATTCAGTTTTCTTAGAAATATCTGAAAATTTTTCTTTAGATTTTTCATGGCGGCGGACAATGGTTCCAAAGAGTTATATTGATTCAGGTGTCTTGGCTGATCTGGGTCGGTAAAGATATTTATGAGCGTTGGCAGCCATACATTTTGTTCTTAAAAATGTTATTGAACATTTTTCTTTCGAATTTTTGTACACTATTGGTTGCTGAAAACGATCAGTTGGATTGATGCCACTAAAATTAATTCTACAATTTTTCTTCATAATTTTTACGGCAAAACTGTAAAAATAAAAATTATTCGTTTTCCTCTGCCTGCGGTAATTGCCGTTGCTTTGTTTATACTTTCGTATGAATTCAAGTAGGGGATAGTTAGCGATGGAGGTAGAAATAGTAGCGAAAGTGGAAAGCAAAAGACTGATAAGAACATTGATAACTATTTTCAGAAGAAAGCAAGATCAGTTAAGTTCCCATCAAAAGATATATTCAGTGACATATCATACATTCCTACTCCCATTCCTTTAAATGTGACTCAAATTGCAAGCTCTTACTCTCAGTCATTTACTTCACCCGTGACAGAATTGGTTGCGTCACAACTATTTCTACAATCTTTGCACGAGAAAGAGAATCTGGATATGAGTCCAATCTGGATATGAGTCCGTAATGTCTGTCCACTCTGAGATCGACATTGATGTGGATAATATTATGGATAGGTTTTCCAAATCAAACCAAAAATTGAATTTTGTGATATCTAACTTAAATATGATAAAAAAAAATTTAAAAGTGACTACTTCCGACTTTTTCCTCCCACCTCGAACATTTTAGTTGTGACCCCCCCCCCCCCCCCCCCAAGCTGCAGTCTGGATACGCGCCTGACAAGAGCACTGGAGCTAATGAAAGTAAATAAGGGATCTAATGAATGTTTGTAACATAATCCAATCAGACGCTTATAAACATTATTATTGTTCATTGAGAATAAATGTGTTCGTTTGCCAAGCAGTATGTTAATTCAAGCTGTTATAGACAACATAAAAAAAAAAGTGAAAATAATTATTTGGTATCAATTTTTAATGTATTGAATCCTACTATATGGCGAGGAAATCTTTAACTTTCGCCTTGGCTAGAAGACGAGAAACAATTAGAGAATTTGTCCACGCTAGTGAAATTTTCTATCTCTAAAAATGATTTTCGAGACCAAATCAAAACCCACATATTCCTGAAATAATTCAAGGAGCCAGGACGTTTCAAAAGTTGTTTCAGTTAGTTTGGACAAGTTGAACGAGCGTTTAGTCTGATGAACATTATGGAAACTGAGAATAGAAATTCCTTGTTGATTGCAAATATTTTACATTTTATGACAACAAATCTGCTTGGAAAACCTTTAACAAATTGGGATGGAGCGAGATTTGTAAAGTCGTAGTTACAACGTGGCCATCATAAAGCTGAAGATAGAAGAGCAAAAAAGAAATGTCATAAGCAATATTTTGAAAGCCAATAGTTATCTGGTGCTTATTGTAATATTAGTAATCTAATTCTTGGTCTTAAATATAAATGCCCCAATGAGCTCGCTTATTGAATTTTGGTAGTTTTCTAGGCCTTTTGATATATTTTCGTTAAATGTTAAATTTCTTAATAACATGGATGGATGGAGCTTTTTCAATAAATGGTCTGGTATTGAATAGTTATTTATTTTGTTTAATACTCGAAAAAGTATTTTACTCCAGTATAATGAAATATTAAATACATAACTGGATAAGCGAACCGGTTGTTAAAAAAATTGAATATCAGCACTGGTCCAACATCATTTTAGTCTACATTATATCCTTATGTGTTGCCAGATTTACAGTGATGAATAACCTTCTGCAATGCAACTAACTTGAGCAAAATTAAGTCGATTTGCAAGAAATCTTCTGAGGTAGGATGGGGTTCTATTATAATTTTGGATCATTACATTCCATAACATACTTCTTCCTGGCTAGTCTACCTACTCTACATGAATTTTATTAAAGGTCATAAGACAACAGACGCTAATCGGAGCTAAAAAATCTAATTACTTGTACACCTACTTGAATTGTTATGAATTACGATATCGAAATTCCATCGATTTTGTTCCCTAGCCTCTGATCATTATACATACATATACATATGTAACTATATTTGTACATAGTATACACATTGTTGGCCGGCCACCTTGACCTTTGATTATTTCTACTGATAAACTGCAATATACTTAGCCTACACCTAACCTCTCTAACCAGGTATCAGAATTGTCTATATAGTCCCTAATTTACTCACAGGTTATTTCTACGAAAATAGTCCTTATGAATAATATATAATTTTTTGCAGTTGGAAATGGTCAAACGGTGCAGACAACACAGTAAGTGGATAAATTGGTTAAATGAATTTTTAATAGATCGACAGTTGATTGAAGCTGCAAGCAATCAGACATACTTTGCGTGTTTTCAAACTACAATTTCATGCATACACATTTTGAATAGGGGAGAAGAGTGCAGAGTGGATGGGTGAATATTTACTATAAAATCTGCATTGAATCGATAAATACGGTAAGTTTTATGTGACTAGGTAAAAATCTATTGTCATTAGCTAGTGCACTTTTATAATTAAACCGAAATACATCAATTTAGTATTAGTACAGCAATAAACATATAATTGAATGAAAGTACTTACATTTTTTTTTTAAATTATACTTTAATATCTTTTTTAATATTGGCTCTTTTTCTAGAAAAGAACAGCAGCAGACTGAAAGAACTATCTACACTACATAGACGTTACATGAAATAAATATTATTTTATGTACTTGCTTTCACTCGCGAGTATAAAAGTATAAAATGAGGTCGTTTCTAAAAGTGTTACGAAAGTTTAAAACGTGATTTAAAAAAACAAAAAAAAAAAAAAAACATCAGAAGTACTTATTTTTTTTTTAATAAAAATTGAAGTAGAAGAAATCAGAATGGCCGAAACGGTTAGAGTTGTGGTCCGATGTCGTCCAATGAATACCAAGGAGCTAAATATGAAGTGCAAAGTAAGTATTTTTTTTTTTACATATAAAGAAAGTGAAAAATATTGGGCTAAAAGTGAAACTATAGTTCCGAAAAGTCAACGAGATATTCAAATTTTTAGGGTTCTGTATTGACTTTGCACCAGTTTACTATATAATAAATGTTGTACAAAATATCTACCATTTCCAACTAAGGATCGGGTTCATGGTTTGTGACCTTTAATATTAATAATAATCGACTATCTTGGAACGATCATAATTCTAGGTAAGATCTATGGTGGCCTAAAGGGGAATGCCCACTTTTCACACAACTTTAGACCCGACATCTCCAGACATTAGAGATATCTTAAGAGATGCACTATGACACCCTGAACATATTTTATTAATATAATGTTTATTTCAATTAAGCGGGGGAAAGGTTTATCGATCGGATGTAGTTTGAGAGACTGTCTTGGGGGATTGCGTGCGTTGTGGAAAATGACTTCCTATGAGAAAAATGTTCACAGCACAGCACTAATGTGGCCTTGGAAGAAAGAACTGCAAAAATATATGTGACATGTAGTGGCTGGTGTGTATGTGACCCATAAAAACGGTGTTTCCATCTGCAAGAACCTTCCGAGAGGAAAATAGTACACTATTCAATAGTATTCGGCGAGACCTTTCATTTGATATGCAACATGCCGTATTGAAAACACCTCTCCCGCCCGGGGCCCCTACCCCGCACCCTAAAAGTATGCAGAGAAAAATTTTCTTCTACGAATTGTAGCTGATAATGAGCTGAGTCGAATAATGAAGCCCGGCTTCCAATCAGACATAACCCTACCGAGTTAGAACCGATCTAAGGTGAGAGTAATCTTGTACCTCAGTTCGAATAAAATAGAGGGACATACTAAAAAACTGAGTATGGGTATCGCTATTTAAGCCTCCGAGTATTGGAGTGTGGGTACTCAAACTTTTTCTCAGGACATAAGGATTAGGATTCTGCGCTAGATTTGTCAAAATGTACTAGATCAAACTTTAACCCCCAAGCCTTCCCCCGCTTAATTGAAATAAACATTATTAATAAAATATGTTCAGAGTATCATAATGCGTCGTTTAAGACATCTCCTGTTCATGTCGTGCCTAAAATGGACATTCCCCATAAGTACATGTCTTCGACTTGTAAATGACCATGTCTGTCTTTAGCCAAGTGTGGGCCCTGGGAATTTGAGGATATGGGGGCCCCCCTAACAGAAATTATTTTGTAACCGTAGTCTGCTTCTGCTGGTGGCTTGCTGCTTACCGTGGGGAAAATTTATTTGCGCCTAATTATCAGTATAAAAACAAAATTATCCCCCTTCGTCCTCTGAAACATCAGCCTTTTTTGTAGTCAGTAGTCCTAGTCCAGTTTAGTGAGTAGTAGTTACACATTACACTAATTCTGACCGATTTTTTTCTTTGTGCTCTCCATAGTCATGGATTAAAATGAACCTTCCTTGGGATTTCCCAGCTTAAAAAGCTCTTTTGGAGAATCTGTGAGATCTTGTTTGCTTTATATGTTTCCAGTCGGAAAATTTACGCGTTTTTTTTTTATATTATTAAGCCATGATCAGGAGATACCCTATGATGTAAAGCATGGTAAGCTTAGCCGTCTTTAGACAAGTGAGAGCCCTGAGCTCTTTAGGATGTAATTATTTTCTGAAATACCATGGGTTATTAACAGGAATAATAATGTAAAGTATATGTTAAGGTCTATCGCGCACTCTATAGACATTCGAGTCACGTAACTGTTTTGTCAACACCGTCAATGCCATAGACTCTAATGTAAATGTGCCCATGAAGTGACGTGACAGTAAGGTGACTTTTTCGTTTCTCCGGCTAACAACTTCTGGGTGACGAAACTATCACCGTGTCTTCACGTTTGTATTAATGTGTACCTACGTACTGATAACATTCTTGCCGGTACTTGACTACCATTGTTCTGGGAAACCTTGTAGAGCTAGGAAGAAACTTACGCATTTTTTTTAATAGCTGCTGCAACGATAGTGTGAGAGGAAGATATAAATATTAAAAGCATTAGTACAAGAAGTATACAAGTGAGACAACCCCTATACAAAAAAATATCGACGGAATACTCTGATAGCAATTTGGAGTTAAAAATGTCTTAAAGTCCTTATAAACATTAGAGTTGCAGCAAGTCTCTCTTCGGGGTCAATTGATGACGTATATTGGTACTTTGATAAGCTATATAGTAGATCTCCAAATCTTTAGTATAGTAAATCATCAAATCTTTCAACACTCATACGGAAATATCAAAGGTGTTTTTCAGGATATATAAATGGTGATATAAAATATGAAAACTAACCGGCGGCAATAGGAAGGCGATAGTGACCAAAAATTTGCGTGACAAGTCTTTAGTCCGCGTTAGGCCTAAGATGAATCAAAAGTACAAAAATTTTCGCTGATTACCAAATAAATTGAGTTTGGCTACTGAAAATATTTATTGAACTGTTTCGCTAAATATGCTTAAGAAAAATGGCAAAAAACGCAGAAAGGGTAACATTAAGGGGCTAAGCTTTTGGACTTTTGAAATCCAATATGAAAAATTGGGGTTGATGATGTATTTTTATAAGAATAAATAAAAAAAATGAGTTAAAATTCCTTAAAAATGGAGAAAAGTACGGGAAAACGATTATCAATCTAACAAATTTTAAATCATCATCATAAGGTGTAACGCTCAAAGGTTACAGGGTGATCTTTAAAAACATACCCAAATATCTTTATATCCCGTTATCTCGGAAACCGTTAGGATCCCCGCCCCCACACCTATTCAATTCTTTGTTTTTTTGTTTGCTTTTTAGACTTCAGGTGTGTAACACTACATACGGGACACCCTGTATCAAGATAAATGTTCATATAGGGTGTCCCGTATGTACAATAGGCGTGAATCGATTACCTTCTGAATTAAATTCAACATGCCAAAGCAGCTATGATTAAGCTATGCGCAATATTGTGTAAGCTGGTGAATTGGGGACTCCCGAGAAAATATATACATTTCTATAGACACCATCGAAAATTTGTTGCAATTCTAGCTTCAAAATAAAAATACAAAAAAAAATGCTAGAAGTCCTCAAGAGTAAATAATAGGGACAAGTGTTGTACCTGTGGGCAGTTACCGGATTGCTGAATAAAAAAATTTATAAAAAAAGATTTATATGTTAATTTTGATTACATAGATTTTACATGTCTTTTGCATAAGGCTAGGTTTTATAACAAACATTCGAGGCTTACCTAAGCTAAATAATTATCATTTTGTAACATGGTTTATAAAAACCTCTATTTTGTTCATAGGTACAACCGTGTAATATACCTATGAACAGCAGCAATATACCTAAGCACAGTTTTATACCTTTGGACACCATACCAAAACAAACCCTTGGAATCAAGTAGAGCACCGGAAATGTCTCAAATTGGCATGTAATAATAGCCTAATACAAATACAAATACAAATATAAAAAGCTTTATTAAAAAATCCTGGCCTAGGCCACGTCCATAAACGGTGGGTACATAAATCGACAATAGTTATTTAATTACTAGATGTAAAACGTTATAGCAAAACAACAAAAGAAGACGAATTTAATTCAGAGAATACTTAAGTTGGTAGACGCATCATGTCAGAGAGCCACAATTAGCAACTAAAAAATTAAAAATTTAAGTTCCTAACAATTCCAGGATAAAAAAAGAACAAAAAACAAAAAATGCGATAAAACATAGGTATGAGATAAACTAACACTTATTAACACAATTAATTAATTAATATTTAACAAAGTATAACTGACAGCTTTATAAGTTCCGTCAATCTTCATCAGAATCATTGGATATAATAAAGCATCTTTGGCAAACAAAAGAGTTTTCATCATCAGAATCTGTAAAAATTCAAGGATCGTCTTCTGCCATTTTGTCGGGAAAACGTGGATCCTTTTCGAAAATTTCTTCAGACATATTTTAGTTTGAAGGTCCTACGTTAAAAGAATCCTGCTCCGTCTACTTCAGTGACAAAAAAATCCTTTTCGAAAATTTCTTCAGATTTTATAAAACGTTGAGTATCTTAATGTCGATGGTTCACTAGAAAACCTATCTGTGGTTACTAGTGTTTTGTCTGCTGTTGTTGTTGTACACTTTTCCAATGATATTAGTCCTGGCATAAAGAACATATTAAAACCTTGGTTTTCTGTTCATAGTGTCGACAGCCAGTGTATATAACGTAAGATACGTCTTGTAGGTTGTTAATCTTTTTACCATCAGTCTTAGATGAAGTGGGAGGATTAATATTGTTAGTGTTAGGCAGCTGTGATGTAGACATTTGACTGAAACAAGGAACTTCTGATTTCAATTTTAATTTTGGGATCTTTTTTACTTTCGTTTGTGTATGTCTTTCTTTTATTTGTCATCCTTGTCAGAGCTTCTCTCACTATTTCCTTTTTTTTTCATGTGTGCTAAAATTCTGGTCTTACCAAGTTTTCTTCCACGTTGTGTATTTTTTCTAGGCTACCCTTTAGGAAAAGAGCATATTATAGTTCTGGCGTTACAATTTCATTCATCATACATCTAAGAAGTTCAGCAATGTCGAATTATGCGTTTTTAAGTCATAGATCCTTTCAGTCACTGTAGATTCATTAATCATTGTCGCTGGTATATTGACATTTTCACCAGTATAATTTTGTTCAGGGTATACAGTTACGCTTTCAACAATGGGAGTTGGCTCAGAACGATCTGTTACATACGAGCATAGAAAAGCGTTATCAGAAAATATTTTTTCGTTAAAAGGACATATGCCTATGTAACTTCAAAACCTTTGATGATATTGTTTGGTGTAAATGAAACATGATAATATTTTCTAATGATTTCTGCAACATCGTGTATAGTGATAAGTTTACCAGGGTTATTTAACGTCCACTGATCAGCTACTCTATAATACTTTGTCATGAATGGGCCAAAGACTGTTTAGTCCAAAGGCTGCAGGTGATTTGAAGTATAAGGGGGTAATGTTAAAAGTACAATACCATTATCTTTGGCTTTATCTATTATTTCCACAGAGATATGGCTTTCATTTCCATAGTAAGAAGAACTGGGTAATCCTTTGAGGACTTAGCAAAAGTTATGAAGTGATCTAAAAAATTCCTGCATATACAGTGGCGTGCAAAAATTTTCGGCCAAAGTAAATTTTTGCTATATACAAAGAAAATAACACCGTTATGTTAGGTGAGTAAAGGGCAGAGAAGGAGTGAAATAAAGCTACATTAAATAAATATATTTGAAATTAATAAACACATTAATTTATAAAAAAAAAAAACTTAAAATGCACTGTTCAAAACTTTCCGGCCAAAATTTAAATTTACCAAATTAAATCTATTAATTCTAGAAAATAGAAAGAATTAAAGGGAACAAGTACTAATCCACTATTTCCACAACATTTGTATAAATTAATACTTGGTGGCCATCCCTTTTGCTGCTATTACGGCATCACAGCGACGTGGCATTGACGCAATCAACCGATCAATGCAATCCTGTGGAATTTGTTCCCATTCTTCCTTTAGATGTTCCATCAAATCATTTTTATATGTATGTTTTCGCGTGTCAGATCGACGAGCAAGCTCTTCCCATAAATGCTCAATCGGATTAAGGTCCGGGGATTGAGCTGGCCACTTTAAAACACGAATTCTTTTTGATGCAAGCCACCCCTTAACTAATTTAGAGTTGTGCTTGGGGTCGTTGTCGTGCTGGAAGGTCCAATCTTCTGGTAATTTATTTTGGGCATAGGACAGTAGATGATATTCCAAGATTTCTTTGTACAAAACAAACGGCTATCCATAATACCGTTAATTTGTACTAGAGGTCCTACGCCTTGCGCTGAAAAAATTCCCCAAACGATTACACTTCCCCCGCCGTGTTTAACTGTTGGTATTTGGTATCATTTCTACTACCAACTGGACGTCGCACGTATCGTCTACCATCACTTCCAAGCAAATTAAATTTGCTTTCATCCGAAAAAGCAACCTTCTTCCAGTCATCAACGGTCCACGCCTGATGCTCGTGAGCGAATTCTAAACGGGTGGTTTTTTAGCTCCAATCCGTCCAACGAGCCCTACAACATGCAGTCGTCTCGTGACAGTACTGCGACTGATTTCAGCGACGTTTCAGCATTCAGCTCACGAGCGATATCAGCTGCCGTTTTCTTCACATCAGCAGTTGACTTCCTTTTGATTATTCGGTCCACTCGGATTGTAGTTTTTCTTGGTCTCCCTGAGCGTTTTTTATCTTCTACACCAAATCCCGTACGATATTTAGCAATAAGGTCATTCACC
The DNA here is from genome assembly GCA_963930735.1 of Dioctria linearis. Lineage (NCBI taxonomy): Eukaryota > Metazoa > Arthropoda > Insecta > Diptera > Asilidae > Dioctria > Dioctria linearis. Next base: position 5,044,831 of record OZ005741.1, read on the forward strand.
GCAGATTTTCCAATACAAAACAAAGCTGCAAATTCTCGTGATGTGTTTCCTTCCTGTGACAGTTTTATTATGCCCTTGCGCGTATCAGTTGAGATATTCCGACCCATCTTTACACTTGCGACAGTACAATGCATCTGAATTTACCAATTAATTGACACACCATTGGCAAAGTGAGCTTTGAAATTTTCTAGAACATTGAGAAATTGCATGGCCGAAAACTTTTGCACACAGTTATTTTCAACATTTTATATAATAGCTAAATATAATTAAATAATGATATTGATTTAAGTGTATTATTAACTCTATTTTGTTTGCTGGTTTTATCGGTAGGAGTAATATTAAGTTTCATCATTTTATGTGGGAGATTGCAAGTATAATGTATTTGGCTGCATTTGCTTCACCAATTGTACTTGGAGGAGCTCCCTTTAGCATATTGTATTTAAAAAAAAAACTAGGAAATACTATCAAAGGGGGTACGGAATTCCGGATGGCATTAATACAGGAAATCATGGTGTTATTGATTCCTCTTTCGGTAGATGTATGTTTACCCAATTGCCTTATTGATTTTGGAGCTAAATAATTTGCCGCCTTATGCACTGCCATTACATTCGTTTCGTCCGGTGAAAAGTTATGTTGAACCACTACTTTCTGTAGATTATCAAAAAACTTCGAAACAGTCGTTTTATTAAAGCTAGTGGCTCTAGCTAAAGCAGTTGCTTCAGAGGCTTACGCAAAAAAATAACAGATGTCGTTGGCTAAATCCCTTTAACCACACTAAACCTGCTATTTGACATTCTTCCCACATTTTTGAAACTTTTCTCTTTTGGACAAATTTATAGGCAAGCTCCCGAACTTGTATAGTGTCTAAACCCATATGCAAATATGCTGCTTTTTCTAACTAATCATATAGTAGAATCTCTTTGTCTTGCTGAAATACTTTTTTAATATCATTTGTTAAAATCATTACTGTTTTATTATTGAGCTCAACATTGCTGTTTAATTTGGCGTATACTTAAAAATAGTTGAGTTTGGTACTTCATATTTTTCAGCAGCTTGACGTATTGAAGTGCCAGTTTTTAACATGAACGATGGCTTGGATAAGGGCATCTGAACATATTTGGGTTCTGTTAATCCCATACTTAGAAACAAAAACAAAAAATAAATCTTGACTCAAAAACAAAAATAAAATAGATAAAAAAAACTCTCCACACATTCAAACAATGATTGTACCTGTGGACAGTCAACAGGTACAAACATTTTTTCGTCCATAGGTACAAATACGGACAACATAAACTAAAAAAGTATAGAAGAAAATAGTTACAAGTTTTACAAACATGTGATTAATTAATGAATCTTTGAACATAATTGAAACTGATACTAAAATCAATTACCATAATATGAAAAAATAATATTAAAATTGTAGAAAATATTTAGTTTTTATGTCCAATATTTGTCACAACCTCACTTTGACATCAATTTGACAACTAAGAAATTGGCGGTTAGCCAGTGTTGCTATAAGCACAAAATACTTTACGGGTGTGTTCAGTATTGAATTTTGTAATGAATAGTCTATATTTAGGGTGTTCACAGGTAAACGCGTCTACAGGTACAGCACTTGCCTCTACTATTGTTTTGAACAAAATACTGTTAATAAAAAAACAATTTTCATTCAATTTTTATAAAAAAATAAAGCATTAAGCTTCATTTGGCATTTGAATCACAAATATCGGTTGCTTCGTTCTCGAGATAATTTTTTTTTATTTGACGTTTCGTCGTAAAAACATGAAATATGTAACCCCTCTGGCGGGGGGGGGGGGCATGGTACGGAAAAAGGAAATAATATTGACGTACTATTTTGGTATTCCATACAAGATGTGAATCCAAATAATGTGGAGTGGCTGAAAGTAGAACTATGACCATATCGAATGCGGTCACCTGACCCCTCTTGCTTGACCTATGTTGCCGCCGCCCATGCCTACAATACATGTAATGCAAAACAATGCCCCAGATTACGATTTCTACTATCAGTGGCGTCCACTTTTCGGAACTATAAGGCACAAAAATTTTCTAATTTTCTAGGTAAAAATTAAATTTTTATTTGTTTGTTTATGTTTTCTTCTTAGGAAATAATCAGCATAAAAGATTGTACCGTTAATTTGGAAAATTCTATCGATTCATCAGCTCCAGTTAAAACATTCACCTATGACAATGCATATGAATCGAGTGCTCCAACAGAAGCTATATACAATGATATATGCTATGCACTTGTTGAAAATGTCCTTGAAGGATATAATGGAACGATATTTGCCTATGGACAAACCGGATGTGGAAAATCTCATACAATGCAAGGACCAGATATGCCAAATCCTTCAATGATTCCAACCTCACAGCGTGGTATTATATCGCGATCTTTTGATCATATCTTTGAAGCGATATCAGTTGCAACAAATGTACGCTATTTAGCACTTGTTAGTTATTTGGAAATTTATAATGAAAGCATACGAGATTTACTTAATCCAAATAGCAATGATAATCATCCGCTTAAGGAAATTCCTGGTGAAGGTGTTATTGTACAAAATCTCTCAACACATGCTATTCACAATGCAAAAGAATGCGAAGAATTGCTAAGAATAGGAACAAAAAATCGAATGATCGGTGCTACTCTAATGAATGCTGGCAGTTCACGATCACATTCGATTTTCACAATTAGTTTAGAACAAATTGAAACGAAATCAAATTTAGAATTGAATACATCACCGAATATACGAAAAGGAAAATTGAATTTAGTTGATTTGGCTGGTTCAGAGAGGCAAAACAAGACTGGAGCAACTGGTGATAGATTGAAAGAAGCTACAAAAATAAATTTATCACTTTCTGCTCTTGGTAATGTTATATCGGCTCTGGTTGATGGTAAAACAAAGCATATACCTTATAGAGACTCCAAACTGACAAGATTACTTCAGGTATGTATGTGTGTATGTTTTAAGTAAATATATTATCAGTTTCAATGTCAACCATTCAAAGTTCACTCCTCTCTTGCTTCCTCATATAACGTACATCTTCACTTCTATCCTTATGACCACCTCTAGGTTTCCACTATTTTGGAGGAAACCAACATCTATGTAATGTATAGAAGTATCATAATATCATATCAAATTAGAAACCAAAAGTTAATTATGTTTTATATACTTGATTATATATGTCGGCGTTCATTATTGCTTCATATTCATAGTCTAGGTTTCCGCAAGTTTGCTCTGCTCACTAATATATATATGTATGCACGAGAGGCCCTTGTTAAAGATGAAATGGAGATCCTTGTCTAATTGCATTTCTCTGTAGTTTTCGATAGAGTGAATCATTCAAGATTATACTCCATTTTCAAACAGTTAATATTAAGCTCTTTAGCGAAATACGTTTGGTATACCGCAAGACTCAATTTTAGGGCCATTATTGTTTAAATTACACCTTAATAATTCGCCACATTTAACTATAGATGTCATCATTGAGTTGTATGTATAGGTTTTCTTATATGAACAAAATACATTGTATACCCTACGTAGACTTCAATTTTCAGCCCATCTTCATATTTAAATTGGATTTAGGTTAGGTTAGATTAATGTGACGGCCATCGTACAAGCACGTTCGTTCAGCTACACTAAGACTATCTATTGTCCATTGTTATGCCATCTTATTGGAACCCTATGTCGAAAAGATACTTCAGATTTATGGGGTGCGCTGAAACCAGCCATAAAAGTTGATGAGCCTTACCAGGTCCCCCAAGTCTTTGTCTAATAATTCCCCCAGTTAGCAGAAAAGGTAGCTACCGAGCGTATTCTTTCTAAACGCTTATTAAGGTTAGACGGAGTTTTTTGGAAAGGTTATTTTCAGGAATGCACCGATCGTTTTGTAGAAAAGTATTTAATTTTCTAAAACATTGCTCGACGTTTCGGGTCCAAGTACGGCCCTTCTTCAGGAGCTCTTATTTCTGTCTGCGGCGCGTATAAATAGTTCTTAAAGATAATAATAAATAACACATAAGCAACATGGAAAATAAATTACAGTAAAAGAAAAATACATTATTAATAAATTAAAATAGACTTAGAACAGAAAAGACTATTAACTGGCTACGAGGACAATATGTAACTGTAAATTCATTAAGGTTAGAGTATTCGCACAGCAGGTATTGAACGCTCTCAACCTTCTACAGAAATTATTGTATGGATCTTGCAAGGGCTCCGTATATTTGTCAAAGAGGCAGTGTCCTGTTATAACTGCAGTAAGATTACGCACATCATTCTGGCTGCTCCTAAGCAAAGATTCAGTCTTCCAAGGATAAATCTCGGGCCACAACTGTCTTGAAATCGCGGATGTTTTTAGTTCCCCCCATCAGCGATTTGCCAGCTTACAGGCCTTTATATCTAGAATCCTCTTCACTGATTAACTAGATTCCTCCGCTAGACATATATTCATAGATGGACCCTCTCTGGTCAGAGCATCAGGTATCTCGTTTCCAAGTACAGGGTTTTCCAATAAGAGGTGTTATGTTGATATTCAAAGAAAAATGCCATTTTTTGAGATAAATGATCGGATCTTTATTTCATTATAAAGAGGAAGATATGCCGTTAATAATGAAAAATAACATCAGCCGAATGACCACCACGACCACGCCTACAGGACCATATCCTTTTCATGAAATTTTCCATAACAAAAACGCAAAGTGGCTGCCCTAGATCCTCGATAGCCTCACGAATTCCATCTTTGAGGTCTTGAATCGGCGCTGGGCTGTTGGCGTAGACCTTTTCTTTCACGTGGCCCCAAAGGAAGAAGTCGCAAGGTGTTAAGTCACAAGATCTCGGTGGCCAATTGTGATCACCTCTTCGAGAGATAACACGGTCCGGAAACTTTTCCCGTAAAAGATCAATGGTTTCGTTGCTTGTATGGCACGTAGCGCCGTCTTGTTGAAAGTAAACGTTGTCTAGATAAATACCATCCAATTCCGGCCATAAAAAATCATTAATCATCTGTCGATAGCGCAATCCATTCACCGTAACTGTTGCTCCAGCCTCATTTTCGAAAAAGTAAGGTCCAATGACCCCGCTGGACCATAAACCGCACCAAACAGTCACACGTTGAGGATAGAGAGGCTTTTCAACAATAACTCTTGGGTTTTTTGAGCCCCAGATGCGACAATTTTGCTTGTTGATGAAGCCATCGAGGTGGAAATGGGCCTCATCACTCAAGATGAGTTTTCGATGGAATTCCGGAATTTTAATAATTTCAATGCGTTGTTGAATCGTGTATCGTTCCATTTTTATTAATGGCGTAGTTTCTACTTGTCAAATGTCAAAAAATGACAGCTCCAAAAGTGACATCTACCGAAATAGCGGGCTAATTAAAATAACACCTCTTATTGGAGAACCCTGTATGTCAGTGTAACTAATCACCCAGCAGAGAATAACTCTGTGGCTAACACCCAGTTTCCTGAGCTATCAGCAATATCGTTGCACTAGGCGCGATCTAATGGTGGTCCAGTTCAAAGCTCAATACAAATCCTTATAGTTCGACCGCTAGGATCCACATAATTTGCAACCAGCAACCTTGCCGCTTTGCATATTGCTAGAAACTCCGCTTTTAACACAATACAGTAGTCCGATAGGCAGTACGATTCCTGTATTTGTTGAGTACACCCCGACTCCCACATCCATTCTGGAACCGTCTGTAAAGACACATATAGCAGAGTCATTTGCCATGGGATTATTATTCTACTATGTACTCTCTACTAGGAATGCTAGTTGAAAATGCTTTCTCAAAGTCTAGTCTCGGGACAATGTAATCTGTAGCTCCCCGTATCAGTCCCCAGGACAGATCTTTGTGCCCAATATCTGCTGTTATCCAGTGCACTTTTGCAGCTATACATTTCCCATGGATGTCAACGGGCAGGAGTCGGAGCATAATCTCCATTGCTACCGTTGGTGTTATTCGGATAAAACCTGTAATACCTAGACAAGTAGCTCTCTGTATTTTAGTAAGACTCTTCAGGCATGTAGCTTTTTCTAGACCTAGAGCATTCCACCACACCAAGATCCCATATGTGGATGGATGCTTCAACTCATCCATGCATTGAGTCCTTTTCAATTTTATACATAGATGTTCAATAGAAAATTCAATAATTATGGTGGACGGCAAGGCATTTATCCTGTTTTTATGCCTTTACCATCAAAATTATTCACCCTTTCAATGATATTAAGTTTTTGGTTGTTCTCTTGAAATAGAAATATTTTATTTGTGACATTAAAATTGGTTGCACTCTGGATCGGTAATGATTGATTTCTAATGTTTTGGAATTATTTAAGTGACAAACAATTTATATATTTTTACATAGGATTCTTTAGGTGGTAATACAAAGACGTTAATGATAGCATGTATATCACCAGCGGATTATAATTATGACGAAACACTTTCTACACTTCGTTATGCTAGTAGAGCTAAAAATATACAAAATAAACCGCACATTAATGAAGATCCTAAAGATACAATGCTTAAAGAGTATCAACGAGAAATTATGGAACTCAAGAGGCTACTGGAGGCAAGCGGTAAAGAAAGTGTAGGCGATGTCGTGACTACAATAAATGAATTCGATCAAATATCCTGGCTAGAAACTGAACGAGATAAACTTCGGGCAGAATATGAGGCTGAAACTTTACGCTTAAAAACTGAACATGATGCTCAACAGAAGGAGAAGGAAGAGCTAGTGAATGGTACTTAAAACAAATATCGAATGTGTATATAATATTTGAATGTTTCTTTTTATGTATTTATATACATAGATATGGAACGATTAAGAACCCACTACGAAAAGCAATTGAAAAATTTAACCAATACCGAACCGAATAACAATAACTTGACGAATATCAATTTAAATTCAAAAATCGATAAAATTCCAGTTGTTCAACAGGAAGCATTAAATCGTATCGAAATGATTAAGAATGCTCTAATTGGTGGTGAAAGAGCAAATGATATCCAATTAAAAGAGAAACGATATAAGAAAAAATTGGCAGCACAACGTCGTCTTAGCGCTCTAGCGCAAGCTTTAAGCCGTGTAGAACAAACTGCAGATCGTGATCTGCTTCAAGAACATTATAGTGATATTCAACAAGAACTGAAGGCAAAAGATGAAACAATCAAATCATATCGACAAAAAATTCGTGCTCTAGAACGAGAAGTCTCTGATCTACAGTCAGAATTTCAACTTGATCGTGCTGATTATTTGGAGACAATACGACGATTAGAACGAAATTTGAAATTCTATCAACAATTACTAGATATATCATTGCCAATATTGAGGAAAGATGGCAAATATTGGTAATGTCGTATTCTTATCTTATTTAAAAAAAAATGATTCGTTTTCTTTAAATGGATCTTTTATATTTTCAGGGATCCCGACACAATACAACAACAATCCGTTTGGAATGATGATCTAAAAAAATGGAAACTTCCAGAAGAATCAATGAATCGATTTAGACTTCCACCAGCAGGTATTACATTACATATAGATCAAGGAATATGTTTCATTTATTATTTTGCAACTATACTTTAAAAAAAGCACTACAGGCTGACTCTGTTAAGAACGTTCAGTTGATTGTTCTCTGAAACAGTTCCCCAAATTGGATCGCTTCATATAGACTAAACTTATCGTATTCAGCATATTATTAATATATCTCAAAAAGCAACTTTTAAAAACAACATCATTTCCCAGATATCGACAAACTATAAAAGCGAAAGTCTGCTTTTCGCGCCTGTCAATTGCATCCATGTCCGGAAATAAAACAAGTCTACAAAACAGCATAGAACACCTGCAAGTCCATTATCCAGAGAGAAAAATTTCTTTTTGACCAGAATATTAGATAAAGAATCTTGGCAAGCCGCAAAGGTAGCAAAGGTTTTTGGTCCCTGGTCAAAACCATCAGGAACAGCTTCACCAGTTCCTCTATACCTTCACTACTTAATAATGGTGAAATGATTGTTGACTGACTCCCTAGATAAAGCTAATTTTTTAGTTGCTAGATTTGCTTCAAATTCTTGTCTTCCACCCACTTCACAAACACCTGTTTTGGATCGCCCGTGTGAATGTGTACAAGAGCCAATACACATTCGTACGAGAGATGTGTTCAGGGTCCTTAAGGTGATCAACGTCTCCAAAGCAGCAGGTCCTATTAGTTTTTCGTCCCTGTTAATTAAAAGCTGTGCCACATCCTTGGCTAAACCTCTGCGCAAACTATTCTACTTGTCTTATTCGACAGGAAAATTCCCAACTGCTTGGAAACTAGCTCACATTCAGCTTATTTCCAAGAAAGGAGAGGGTAGCGATCCCTCAAATTATCGACCTATTGCGATCACTTCCATTCTTTCAAAGGTTTTGAATCTATCATTAACTCAAAATTAATGAAGTATCTAGAAACTAACGCCAATATGGCTTCCGAGCTGGACGCTCATCTGGAGACTTGCTGACTTTTCTTACAGAACGTTGGAATCGTAGTCTTCACAATTTTGGTGAGTCTAAAATCGTTGCCCTAGATATTTCAAGGGTCTTTGATAGAGTCTGGCATCCACCCCTTTTAGCCAAACTTAAAGCACTTGGTCCCTCTCCTCCTCTTCTATTATGGATTGAAAGTTTCCTATCTAGTCGCCAAATACGTGTTGTATTAGATGACGTTACATCTGAACCGCATCCCATAAATGCCAGTGTGCCTCAAGGCTCTGTTATCTCTCCAACTCTCTTTTTAATTTTCATTAATGATCTGCTTTCCCTTACTTTCAATTCCATATATAGTTTCCTAGATGACAGTACTCTTGATTTCGCTTACTCCTTTGACACTCTTGCGGACTCCAGGGGGAATGCCGCATGTGTTAAAAGAGATTGCATGATTAGATCATTGAATAACGATCTTAACAATATCCTCGCTTGGGGCAAAGCGAATCGCGTCGAATTCAATGCATCTAAGACCCAAAGCTGTCTCATCTCATTAAAACAATATCATAGCTCAACCACACCCGTTTCTTTGGAGCATTAATTTCTGATTCACCGTCACTAAGCATTCTTGCCATTAATATTTCCAGTAAGTTAAACTGGACAGATCACATCTTCTCTGTTGCCAAAGAAGCATCGAAATGTCTTGGATTTCTGAAAAGGTGTAAGAAATATTTCAGCCCATCAAATCTAGCGCTCCTCTACAAGTCCTACATTAGACCTAGAATGGAATACCATTCCCATATATGGGCTAGGGCTGGTCGCACAGCCTTAGCTTCATTGGATATTGTCCAAACGAGAGCCTTCAAGCTCCTTGGCGATTTGGCAATAACTTGTCATATCGACTCACTCGAGCACCGCCGCAATGTTGGATGCCTTTTGCTCCTTTATCGCTATATGCATGGTCAATGTTCTGATGATATATCTATATCCTTGTGGAATGATTCCTGCACGCAATACTCGCGCTGCAAACCGCGCACATCCTTTAACCATTCAAATTACTTTCGGCCGTACAGTAAAATTCCGTGATGCTTTTTATCCTGAACAGTGCGAATGTGGAACAGTTTACCATCTTCTGTTTTTCCCCCGGCATACAATCTGCGGAAGTTTAAGGGCGACATACATCGGCACCTCCGCCGCTCTCCTCATATCCCCTAATCCTTTCCCTATCTCCGTCCTGCCATGCTGTGCTTTGCATCATAGGGTATCCCCTGAGCTTGGTTTAATAATATAAAAAGAAAAAAAATTGCTTATCAGGATCAGATAAAAATATGAAAGAAATAATAACCACTTTCCTTGACGCATTTTTTTTAAATATTTCTTGATAAAAATCCTCGATATCGGTTAGGTAGAATTCAAAACAAAAAATTGTTTTATCCAACTCTGTCGATAGGGTGATTTCAAAAAAGGAGGGTTTAGTTTGTATCTTAAGAGCGCGTTGCTTTAAATGTCATTCAAACTCAACAAAAGTAACATATAGCTTTCTCTAAAATTTCTAGAATGGATATCATCCACATATCTGACAAGGTTTTCGAGCCACATCAACTGGACGTTTTTATAGACTCACCTGGCACAGGCCATATTAAATGTATTACACAAAAAAAAAGGAACGAAAAAACTCCTGACAATGAAAATAATAGGAAGTTTTCAGAAAGGCTTTCCATTTCAGATCACGCGGGTTCAAGTTATAGTAAAGAGGCCGTATATTAACGGAATGCAGATTTCCTACGTATCGTCATCAACACACAATTCTTTGGCAACATAAATGATCTTTATGCAGCATTTTCTAATTACGAATGCTGTCTAGATGATTTCGTGTGCAGAATAATTAGTGTTGATCTATGAATGCCAAGAGGTTGCATAAAGACCTAAGTGCGATTTGTAACTATTCTAGGAAAGTGGTCGTGCAGTGGGAGTCAGATACGAAATAGTATAGACGAATTAATATAAGACTTATATTGCCTGTCAGAGGTCATATAATTTTGTCAGAGGTCATTATAGGGCTGTAGATCACAATCCGAAGAGTTATGTTTGAATACCGGCTGTATGGCTGTATATGTCACATCAGGACCTGCACCTGACTCACATATTGACTTTTGAAATGCATAGTCCGTTGTGATAGATAACATATCCCCGTGAGACCTTTCCTGATGGAGTCGTCTGTTGAAAGATGTCTTCCTGATTTTTTTTTTTTGAGAATTAAGCTAGAACTGGCCACGCAGCCATTTATCAATGTAAAAATTTCGATAATTCCAAAGTTCATGACCTTGCACTCAGAATGTAGAGATAAATTGTGCCTTATGCGTTAGATTTTTTTTCAGCTTGACCAAGACTTTTTAACAACGGACGGCGAATGCTCTTGACTGTCTTCTTCTGTCCAGTCTTACTTGTCAAGTGCATCGACAGCCTCGCGTTACCCAGCTAAGTTCTGGAATCCAGCAGATAACTGCCTTGTATAAAGCTCCTAAGCTCCACAGATTTCCACAATATCTTTGAAGTAACCGCGATTTGATTGGAAGATTAAATATGTAACATCGGGTGTAGTTGTGAGTGTAGTTAGGCAGTAACGCCCCCAGGATTTGGCTTTGGGAGGGACCATAGATTCCCAAGGACTCCTATTGTATATTAAAAGGTTTTATTTTATTTTATCGGACTTTGGAATAATATACAGACCACATTTTATACATAATTTGTAAATTATGTTCAGAAAATCTGGAGGGGGACCGGTCCCATTCGTCCCCGCTCTCGGTGCGCCCCTGTAGTCAGGAGACTGTTCAGGGCCGTTTTTTCCAATGCCTCGTTGTTCAGAATGCTGTTCTAGTTTATCGGGGGCACGGGTGCTCTTTTAGTCTAATTCCTTCACAGAGCTTGTAATATATAAGTTCACTTCTGTAAATATACTTATTTCTACACGGGGGTTACGGGGTGAGAGCTTGCGCTCGCCGCTTCTTAGGCCAACACGATTAACGTGCGCCTTGCCTTCAAATGGGCCAACACGGGGGATGTGGGGTAGGAACGTGCGCTCACCAATTCTCAGGCCAACACAATTAACGTGCGTTTGTCGTTGAATTAGGCAAACGCGATCTAGGCGAACAGCACTGGTTGGGAGATGTGATCGATCGAGCTGCTGGGGAGCAACTGACAAATCTATCAGTGGCTGACTGACTCTCATAGGCAGTCTATGGATTGTCTTCCGGTGGTAATTAACTCCTCTTGCTTGGAGCTGTCTTCTCGATGTCAAAATGATTGTTTCGCGGTCTGGTAATTTAACTGATTGTTCGGTGTCTAATTACTGACTTAGTGTCCGGAGATTGACTGAGTGATTTCAGTACTGGCCGCTCGCTATTTATAGGGATTCCGACTGCTGGTGCCGTGTGGAGAATGCCTGCTTCTATTATCATGCCATCAGCATGCTGCACGGGTCACTACTGCGCTTTTAATCAACAGTTGGTTCCTTTCTCGGTGGCTGGCTTTACTGTTGCAATATATTTGCTTGCTCTGCATGGGCTGGCCGTCACTCGACAAGTCGACTTTGCTTATCTCTAGCTTATATTTATGTTACTTCCTAACAAATATTAATAATTATAACTGTCGTCGAACTGTCAATATAGATTTTAATGTCACTTTCTTGTGATACTTATGCTTTTAATATCTAAAGCCTCAGCTTCAAAAACACTGCGTAGATACTTTGATAGCCGCCGTATTTTAAGACTCTTGGAGAAAACCCCATCTCCTGCACCTGTATTCATGTTTGATTCATCCGTGAAGATAAATAGTTCTGATCCCGTTATAGCTGGACTTTGCTTCCACAATTCTCTGCTAGGTATTGTGACAGAGAAGCCTTTAGTAAAATTCTACATTTCAACAGTGTAATCGGTAATCTCTACCAGGTATAGTTTCCCCAAATATTTCATCAGTATAATAATACTCAAAAGTACTCCAATAAATAATTTGACGGCAATGTTCAGTGACTGCCTGGAGAGAAGAGGAGATTGAGAATTTTTTCGCATGCTTCATAGCAGACGCGTTGCGCTAGATCCAGTCCCCTCTGGTTTTTTGATAGAAAAAATGTTGGGTACGGACTGTCGGCTCCGATTTTAGCCAGATCGTCCATTTTATCATTTCACTAAGATTGAGGAAATGATGTGAAAGTGCCAGACCTTATCAATGGTCTGTAGATGAACTAACTGAAAGCGGGTAGGTCAATGAAGTTATGATAAGACCTTATTAGATCCTCGAACTCTTGGTCTGCAATTTCCTCGAATTCATTAAAGAAGTATATCTAACTAGTGTTCCTTCAGTGTTTGCAAGCGTTGAGACGCTCACACAGGAATTGAACTCTTTTCAATCCCTTCTCGACCATACAACTACTGCAGAAATCAAAATCGGATGGAGCTTAAATACGTTCCACTTGTTTGCCAAAGGCATATTAGCTATTTCATGTGTGGATTAGCCTTAAATATTTTAGCATAATATTTGTTCATATCACGTATATTGAAACGATACTACATGTATATTATTGAACGTCGTGAAGACAATTTCCATTAATATTCTATGTAAAATATAAAACAGAACCGGATCGGATAAATTGTAATGTTGATACAATATATTTTACGGCTCCGGGCTGTTTAGAGCTAACACCAATTTGTCCTGGAATAGGCATCAACAAGCGTAGAAAAAACCAAATATTAAATAAAAATGACATATTTCGTAGCACACAGAAGGTTAGAAAAATCTAGAGCTGTAATAGAGCACATGCACAACATGCACTCAAGCTTTTAGACATGATTTGTAGTGTTGAAAACGCACCTTAAATTTATATTTTCTGAGTTAAGTTTGTCTTTTTTTTTTTGGAGTGGATCGTTACTATATCCTACATAAATTGAGTTGATTTTCAGCATCGGCACGCTCAACAGAGAGGATTGTGATCGATTCCAATTGTGAGGATCATGAAGCCAATGCACAGGTATTTACATAATTTGAATTTCCATTTTGAAAATATTTAATCGTATCAGATCGAACGTATATGTTTAGATATACAGGGTGTCCCGCAAGTGGTGTAAAACCACGAAGGATATTCATAGTTCATACCTAGGCGAGCAAAAACTTGTATGGGCGGTGGGGGAGAAATCTGAACGGTTTCCAAGATAACGGGACTTAAATACATTTGGGTATGTTTTTAAGGATCACCCTGTAACTTTTGAACGTTACACCTTATGATGATGATTTAAAATTTGTTAGTTTTCCCCTACTTTTCTTCGTTTTGAAGTTATGGCTCAACAAAATTTCAATTTCAACTAGTTTTTTTCTTTAATTAACTGCAATTTTTATCAAAAAACACGTCATCAAGCCAATTTTTCATATTGGATTTAAGAAGCCCAAAAGCCCAGCTTTAAATGACCATTGCACTATGTACCCAAAAAGTGAGCCTTTCCGCTTTTTTTGTACTTTTTCTTGAACTTATCCAATGAAAATTGCTTAACAACAGGGAGCTACTATCAGTTAGGTTCATTAAATTATACGCACCAGTGGCGTTTAAAATTAACTCTAGTTCATTCCTTCAAATATGTAGCTCTATATTTATACACTTAAAATTATGCTTAACGCACTCATTTTCGTACATTCAGTTCGATAAAATTAATTTGAACATTGATCGGCTCTTTATTGCTACGCTCGCAATATTCGCACTACGAGCATTGCTCAAAATTGCAGCTAGGTAAGAGGTAAACAAAAAATGTTACAATGGAAATGCTTTTCATTGATTGTTTACGTTCAAGTACCACGTGCTGTTGTTCTGTTTGCTTTTACTATCGCGTAAAGCATAGAATTTTAGCAAGACATTATTGTAGTGAAATTCATTGATACATGACACTAATTTACACGTAATGCTTTCGGTTGACCAGAATAACAGTGAACATATTTTTTTTTATATATATATTCTTTCTACATGTACGTAAAACTGCAGTGAATTTTTTTAAGGACGAATTAAATGGCATACTCGATCAATGAGCTTATGCATGTTAATATTTATAGCAAGATGTGCTCTACAAAATAATATATACCTAGTTTGGCTAATTAGAAAACTAAAATATAGTTTTTAAACAAATAACAAAAAAAGATTATTTTCTGATGATTTAGAGTTGAGTAGTTGATACTCGTTTGGAGATTAGTTTTGTCCCATTGGTTTGTCGTGACTGCTTTACGAATAACGACTGAAATGAAAAGAACAAAATCATTTCAGAAAAAGAGTAATTTTATACACAAAAAAAATTTGCTTTAATTATATGCGATGTTCTGATAATATTTGTATAGTAATTCTTAAAGGAAAACTAATGGAATCGATTGTTAGTTTGCTATACATGTTTGAGCACATCTGTCCGGTATAAAGTTATCAAATTTACCTTCGCGTTTAGGTCTTCGCTTTCATTGCATCTGTAAATCTTAGTTATCATAGCAGGTAGATAGCTGAGAACATTCGTTTGTAATAATCCTGGTATCTAATTGTTTCTCTCCAAAAAATTCATCATTCAATCGCGCGGGAATATTTCCTTAATTAGGCTTTCAGATAACAGATAACTCAAAGACAGTGTCATAGCTCGGTACGTTATTATTTATATCCAAAGCTACTGAAGTGCAAAATACTCGCGGTACCTAGAAATAACAACTGAACTTTGATAATACTAGCTCAAGTCACTGTAGTACAGCGTGATACCAGCTAGTGAGCTCGCGCTTTCAAACGATCGTACCAGCTGGCGCCAGTATTATTGGCGAAGTTCGTAGCCGAAGCCCTATGTCACAGTATACATATAGTGTGCCTATGTAGTGTACATCTCCGAGGAGAACAATATGCCGCATTAAGTTCCACCACTTACATCCCAATTATCCAATTGACATGTTTACCTTGTGTCGTTCAATCAACTTTAGCTTCAACGAAACCTGTGTCCAGTTTCATTCCATCTTCGTCGACAATCTCCTTATAAATTGGCTTATTCTCCAAAGTTTTTGTAATTTTAACCAAAGGAAATACATAAATGTCATTCCATTAAAAAAAAAGATTAAGCTTACCTGCAAATTCCATCGTTGGCTGATGTGACATCACCTGCCGACGGCATTCTGTGATTTTACACTTTTGCCCTCATTAGGTACAAATCAAATTTTTCCAGTATATAAAGTACAAAATGGTTAAATACATTATCCAGTCATTGAAAATTGTTTTCTTTTTTATTAAAAGTGGCAATAAACAAACGAAAGTCAAGTCCAGAGTAAAAACATATCCTATACAACACAGGATTCTGAAGCCATCTATAAAAAATGTTGGTGGCATTCATTGGCCAACTTACACGTTACAGTATACTTAATGAGTGGCGTGATTTTTCCACACCCGCGAGTGTATCATCCACGAAAATCGCAATATGCTGTGACGTGTAAGCCCTAGCTATGTATGAAGTCTTGACTAAAGGAAAGAATTTTTCTTTCCCGAGTGTCTATCATCGACGAAAAGTGAATCATGCTGCTACGTGTGGTTTCGCCCTAGATTTAATCTATAGCAGCAATTGTACTATTAAATGTTTTCAAAGAGCATCCCACTGGTTACTGAGAAAAATGCAACAATCTGAAATTGTATTTAATGAAAATTCAAGGATGATACGGAGAGAAATCCACTCACTTTCTTTGTCACTGTCCGGCCCTCTCAAGAGATACAAATTTCTTGGCTCACACATCCTGGACGAGCTGTATGAAGCCGGCAAGTAGATTTGGGGACCAATATTGAATTAGATAAGACTGTCGGGCTGGGACCTGACCTATAAGCACTTGCTCATAAGTCCGGAGGTTGAATAATGGGCCATGTTGTGGCCTGCATTCCAGGGATTCTACTTGGAATCTCAATCTATTTTCAATCCATCCATCCATCCAAATTATGCTTTCGTAAATATTACACGCCTGCTGTATGAACGAGGAAAATACGAATGAAAACGAGACTTAAATGGGGGAAAAAAAAGTTGCGAAAAATAACACTTTTACTGTAAAAAAAAAAAAAAACACAAAATCTGTTTTCGGCAAGTGTGTATGAAAATATCCTAATCTTTCAGAAATCTCCAGAGGCAGAGAGAAACAATATAGCAGATACGTACTTTCGGCCGAGACGTACAGCGGAATTGCTTCATCAAAGGAAAGGTCTTAATAGCTGGCGAGGTTTTTATATATTCCGAAACTATAGAAATCCAGCCCTTATGTAAAAATGTGTCATTCAAAATTTCTTTTTTTTTCGTTTATTTTCATATTAGAGTTTGCTAACAAGAAACAGATTAGCCAAAACTTAAATTCAACCTGGATTAATTTGAGTGCAAGCTCGAACAACAACAATAACAGCACCAACAACATTACCAACAGTGTCTTAGCCTCATGGTTACCCCAAAATCATAATTCTTTGAATAAATCTTGGTGTGGATTATCAGCACAGAATTTCACAGCATTAACTACATCACGATTAGCTAATGGTACTTCAAACGATGTCGAATAAAAGGTGTTTATATTTCTGTACAATAATTATAAAAGTGAATAAATTCAGGATTGGTGGATACAGTTCAATCAACATCCGCTTCAACATCAGAAATTGTGAAAAATTCACCGCCGGTGCGTATTAAATCTACTGGTCGATTGGTTATTTTGGGTCAACAGAGACGTCCAAGATGTTTAGAGGCATTAGAAGCGGCGAACAGACGGATTAATACATAGAATAGTAATGGGAGAGATATTTACTTGATCGGTTTTGTTCAATATATATTTTTGTGTATATTTATGTAAAATATAGAATTCGAATTTTTAAATAAAATTGTGTTAACAACGTTCATCTTACCTTTTTTAGTACTATAAAAAAAATGAGTCAGATTTTGAATTTTGTTCCCCAATGATCCTACACAAACATGATGATCTTAAGTTAATGAAGACCTAACACGTCTTTTCCAATTCAGGTCTGCATCTTCGGTAAATATGGTTTTTTTATAAGAACTAATGATGATTTTTTTTTGCGTTTGAGGATGTTTATGTGAAACGTCGAGGGAAAAATCGAATTGGGATTGGGTCGCTTCACCTTCATCTAAATTCTACAACAGCAATCATTTGATTTGATTATTCCTGTCAAAGTGAAGTATTACATGAAGAAGGAATAATTTCGATGGTTTCTCCTAATTTATCATTGATTTATTGGAAAAAAAAAACAATTATATATTAAAATTTATAGAAATTCTGTTAACCGGACTAGAGCACTGAAGTAGAAATTTTGTTGATAGGTCCATACTGAAGGCAGAGTCGATCAAATTCCTCTTCCTTTTTGTTAAGATCTGATATAAATGGACCTTTGGGATAAAACTGACGTAACTGTTCTATATATCGATTTGTAACCTAATACAAATTAAATAATTCAATAATATTAATCTTAAAAAAAAATAATAAAAAGCCTAGCCACTTACTTCAGAACTTTTGCCAGTCAGGTGGGATAGGACAATTAAGTTCACCAGAGTATCGTAATCATTATGTTTCTTTAACAGAGCCTCCTTAAGAACACCTTCAGCTTCTTCATACCTTTCTTGACCAATATGACAGACTGCCTGTCCATTCAAAAGCAAAGGAGTTGAAGAATATTTTTCACAAAATTCTTGGAATATATGAAATGCATCTTGTAGTTGATCACCGCCAGTCGATACATTTACCCAGGCTTGAGCAAGTTGCGTTACTGTCGCATCGTCACTTTTTTCTTGCATTTTAGCAAGAACTTGCCTGGCTAAATCCACTCGATTCATTTTCAATAAACATTGAACCGTAACAGCCATGCATTCCAGATCATCAGAACCATTTAGAGCTCTGAAAAAGAAGATATCATAGAATACATTCTTCTGAGAGATTTCGATTCAAATAAAACTTACTTCAAAGCGTTCTCATAGAGACCCTCTTTAGAAAATACAATTGCAGCTGTCATTTGCCATATATTGGTTTCGCCAACATCCTGTTGTAATTTATCCGTAAAGAATTGTATGATTTCTTCTCGTTTCTCTGGTTTTTCCAGGTAGTCGTACAAATAACGAAATGCAACAAGAGCTGTTTGATTAGTCTCCTTGATTTCACTGGGTATAAGGCGGCCTGAATCAATTGCCAAATATGAATAGTAGGCATAAGCTAATAGATCTGGTGTTCCTGTGCTCTGTTCTGGTAGAACTATATTTATACAATTCATAAAATCCCCAATGAAATATAAATTTTTTGCATCGAACAAAGTTGCATTGGAATCATCCGTTTCGCCGGTAGTTTTATTCATTTTAACTGTTTCAACTTTTTAATGGTAAATATCAATACAAATATTGATTTTGTCCCTTAAAAAATGGTTTTAGAAATGAAAAATTACTGAGAAATCTTGAAAAATAATTTTGGAAAGAAAACAAATGAATGACGTGTCAGGAATGGATTGTTCCAAAATTATCAAGAAATGTCACTAATGTCATGATGATGTCTGACATTAACAGATTTTTACCGAACTGAGCGACATCTTGCAATAAAAAAAAATATTTAAGCTGCAGGTCGTCAAATACCATTTGCGCTAAGCAACACGCTGCAGCACGAAGTATGCGCATTTTGCTGCATTTGTTTCCAGACGTGTATTCATAATACTATATGGGAAAAATTACGTGTACCAAATTTCGATCGGAAGTACGTTCAGCATTCAAATGCTACTGCAAGCAAATTAGCTCCGGTCATTTTGAAATTGCGAAATTTCTGAAATTCCTGATCGGACTGCTGTACGGAGCCGCATTATTGTACTGACATGGCACGTCTTAGCAAAATAGAAGGAAATTCCTTCCTTTTTTAAAACCTTCCCGTGTGGGAAGGCCTAAATAAATATACATTTCGCATCATACGCCATCTCTTGTATTTATCATAAAGTTTTCCAATTATGTTCTCCGGCATTCAATTGTCTTCTTGACATTTATGTTGCGCAAGAACAATACATAAGATTACATGGCTATATGTATATAGACGAACTGAACGCACGGCTGAGTAAAACAAGATTCGCACGTGAAATTTGGCGATGGAAGTGCGAATTTCATTGTTAAAATTCACAATTTATTTAAAATAAATGTTTAAAACAAATTTTTATTAAATTATCTAAGAATCTAGTTGAAGTCAATTAGATTCAATCAAGGATTGGACACAATTTATTTTTGTTTTCTAACCAAAACGTGCTTCTTGTTCTTGGTGTGTTAATTTTTGTTCGCCGTTGGTCGTACGACTAGAAAAATATAATCCTTGAAACATAAAAGTGCAATAAAGAAAAGATATCAAATAAACAAGCTAGGAATATTTAGTGATTCGGCAAAGGAAAAATAGTATTATATCACATACAGCTTTTTGTGCAGTTGTGTGTTTAGTTTAGTCTATAGTGTGCGGGGACGGAAGAATTCTGGTTGTGAAAGATGGGGAATGTCTTGGCATCTTCAAAGACTTCACTGGAGCCAAAACTGGGGCTCCCAGATGCACCTATAGATGTTATAACAGATGAAAAAACGAAAACAGATGCTGAGAATCCTGGAAATATTGAAGATTTACACAAAAAGTGCAAAGGTTGGTAGGCATAACCTCAAAAATTTTACATTATATATTTTTTTTTTACGTAAAACCGGTGTGGAAATTTTTATTTTTCCTAAAATTTTGTTAATTATTTTATATATATTATGATATGATCTAGAGAAATTATCTAAATATTTGATAACATTTCATGATAAGAAAAGTAGTTTGGTTTTAGTGATTGCAAGTTGTTCTCTCATTTAAATCGGATGTTTTTTTTCCAGATCTTATGCCTATAACGTTTGAGGGTGCCAAGGTGATGGTAAATAAAGGACTTAGCAATCATTTCCAAGTATCGCACACACTAAATTTATGTACATCAGGCCAGAGTGGATATCGGTTTGGGGCAACTTATGTTGGTACCAAGCAGTTCACAGCAAATGAAGCGTTCCCTGTAGTGCTTGGTGATGTTGATCCATCCGGAAATTTAAATGCAAACATAATTCATCAATTTTCACAAAAAATTCGTTGTAAATTTGCATCACAGGTAAGAAAAAATATATTAATTGTTGGTATACGATATATAAAGCCGGAGGACTTTAGACAATTTTGATTAGTACTTGGCGTGCCTGAGTTTTCTGCTGTGATTTGTCGTTATTTCTTTAAAAAAGGGACGAAAAAATATTAACGGAAATGCATGCGATTTCTTGACAGAGAAGATTAAGATTATAGAAGTCATTTAGTCACTTTATGACGGATTTGTAGTGGAGGACATGTTTCACATTCACAAAAGTTCTACCCTTCTATTTTTTAGTGTCCAACAGTGTATGTAGCTATTGTATTCCCGCTTAAAAAAAACTAAAAAAAAAACTAAAACTAGAAAATTTAATTAATGGTAACCCCAAGCATTGAGCTTAAACGTACATACGGTGGGCACCTACGAAAGTAATTTTTAGATATATATTTTATAGCATTTATACATTAGCAAACCAACTTAAAGAAATTATAGAGATATGTAGATACATGTCATTTATAGCGAAAGGCAGGAAAAATTAATAAATGAAGCACAGGACCAAGACGAGGTGGGAATCGTAACCACGACCCCTGGGTTGATAGTCAGCGCGCTTACCAACTGAGCTACCGAGGCGAGCAAAGGTACATAAAGGTGGTTCCAGGTCTTGACGACTTCAGTGTTGGTCGATAAAATTTTTATAATATATGGTCAAAATGTTCACAGGCCGTGAAAAGATCTCTACTGGTGTGTAAGGCTATTGATTATTGTCTCCTTTAGAAAGGTCATCAGACGGCTAGCGATTGGATTTCAGTCTATATTTGTGTCCTATGGTTTTGTTGCAAAGCCGTCGTTGTTATTTTGATGTTGAGTATTGATGTCATTTTAAAGTTATCGAGGATGAAGCTCATCGACTTGCATATTTCTGTTATTGAGCAGTTTTTCATCTAGATGATCTTCAATTCGAAGTAAAACAGCGTAACTTTGCTTGCCTTTCACGTCTAATTTTATGCTCCTGATATAATAATGACAATACCAATCATAAAATTTTATAATGATTTGATTTGAACTATTTATCAGCCGTACTTACTATCCAAGTATTATTGGCACTGTAGTCTCACTACTGATTGCTTAATGATTTATTATTAACTGCTAATTACTAAATGATAATCTGCAGCTGGCAGATTGATAGCTATCCTTATCAGTATATCCTGTACTAGCTTAGGGCAGACTCTAATTAAAACTAAATCTAACTAAATTCGAGCGCCCGAGCATTGGATGTAAACTCTGAACAATGTACTTTCTACTTAACACTTTATACTTAATATTCTGTAACAAACTATGTAATCTATGTCATAATATCCAAATCGCTTTACCCAACGTCAGTGACGTGGGGCTTAAGCCTTGGTATGTAATAAATAATCTTTTCATACGACTTTAGGCCTGACATCAACAGACATAAGAGATGTCTTAAACGATGCATTACGATACTCTGAACATATTTTATTAGATAATGTTTATTTCAATTAAGCGGGAGAAAGCTTTGGCGATCGGATGTAGCTTGAACAACTTTCTTGGATGAAAAATAGGATTTTTCACCTTCTTGTGATTGTGCGGAATTGGTGCGTTGTGGAAAATGACATCATAGAGAACATTTTTCACAACACACTAATGTCCATGGAAGAAAGAACTGCAAAAATATATGTGAAATGTAATAACTAGGATGTATGTGACCCAAATGCTTGAAAATGGGTTTTCCGTCGAAAAAAACGTCCCGAAAAAATTCAGAAACTCGGGGAAAAAAGTACACCACCCGATAATACTCGGCGATAACTTTAATTTGAGATGCAATATGCCGTATTGGAACCACCGGCCCGCCGGGGGTCCCTACCCGCCATCCTAAAAAATGTGCAGATCATTTTTTTTTTACAAATTGTACCTGGTAAGAATTTGAGGCGAACAGCGAAAACCGTTTTCCGTTTGGATATAGCCCTACTGAGTTAAGCCGATTTAAAGTGCATAAAATCTAGTGTATGAGTTCGAATAAAAAATGTGTAAAATTAAGTAAAGCGCGATTCGGGTAGCTGAATTAAATTCTTTTATTCATTCAGCCATGCACGAATTCAGTAATGTACTGAAATACTAAAAAATTAAGAACTGATCATACCCGGATAATCGGAATTGAGAATCGATTATATCCGGATACCCGGGATCGTTTATCTGGGTAACCGAGTATACTTCGAATCGGGCACCCGATTCTACTTCAGCCCGGGTAAAAACTGGACCATTACCGAGTATAGTAGTGTGGGTACTCAAACTTCCCTTTTACATTATTGACATTAAAGTTAATGCCGAATACATATTTTACGTATGGCTCTTATGATATTATTAACTTAAGTAGTAAATTCTGAATTTTCAATAACACATTCCTTTTTTTATTACATAGATTCAACAAAGTCAAATAACAGCAGCTCAGTTAACAACTGATTACAAAGGAGATGATTTTACTGCTTCATTAACAGTTGGAAATCCAAATATTATTAATAATTCTGGAGTTATAGTAGGCCATTACTTACAATCTCTCACAGATAAATTGGCACTGGGAGGTGAACTTGCCTATCAATATGGACCTAGTGTACCTGGTGGCGAAGTTGCTGTAGTATCGGCAGCTGTACGATATACAAATGGCACAGCAACATGGTCTGGTACTGTTGGAGCTGGAGGTATACATATTTGCTACCATCAAAAAGCCAGTGAACAATTGCAAATTGGTGTTGAAGTAGAAACTAGTTTTCGTATGCAAGAGTCTGTAGCAACAATAGGATATCAGGTTGATTTACCTAAGGCTGATCTCATTTTTCGAGGTAAATTAAAATAGAAACAAATTATTTACAATATATGAAATTATTTTCAATAATTAATCTTATAATATTAGGAATGGTGGACTCGAATTGGAATGTCGGTGGGGTACTGGAGAAACGTCTTCAACCACTTCCGTTTTCTTTTGCACTTAGCGGACGATTGAATCATACCAAAAATCAATTTAGACTAGGTTGCGGTCTTATAATTGGATAAATTAGTTTGCAGATAAAATAAAGCTATTATATAAAAAAAAAACACAGACACACACACACACATATACACAAAACAACTAGAAATGAAAACTTAACTTTACAAAATTAAAAAAAAAGTGACGTAATTGAATAAAACATTTTTACAAATAATTCCTCCTCCCATTTGTCATTAGCTAGCTATACAGATGGTCTTTCATGCAAGGTTGTACGGCGTCAAGATGGAAAAGAAGCATCTGGTATTATTTCTACTACGTATGATATTACCCGCGAAATTAGTGTAGGTACTTCTTTAATGACTGCCTATTAACTAGAAATACATATTTATCAGTCGTTCCTGTTACAAATGCATTTTGAATGTTACCATAATGTGGTACATTCCTAAATTAATCGTATTTTTTTTAGAATGTTGCAAAACAAAATCAAAAAAAGAAAAAACAAAAACCGAAAAACAAAAAAATATGTTACCGATTATCTGAAACAATAAATATGGAAAATAAATGAAAACCTACCACAATTTTAAATGTATGTTGGGGCTTGTATAGAACTTAGAATATGTATATAACAATAAGCAATGCTGATAATTAAAGAAGGACCAATATTTTTGTTGAGCTCATGTTTTCTAGTGTAAGAGCTCAGTTCAGGTACAAACAGCTAGCGGTATTCATGAAGGAGCAGTTAAGTTATTCTATTAAGACTGCAAATTTGTTGACATTTCTACACGCTGCCATCCATTTATCATCTATGGTCCCATTTGTTACTTGTTTTTCTGTGCTTGCGTCTCATTTGCTCGGCATTTTCAGTCGTTCGTTATCACCTACTCCTTTGAGATATTATTAGTGGTTGTCGGAATGAGTCACGTACACGAATTTTACACAATACCCGCATGCCTGATTGTTATATGTTCTAAGGAATTCTTAGTTTCCGTTTTAGACTGTTTTCACACTGTAACTGTATTAGCAATCATGCCGCAATTGTACAAGTATGATAAGTATTCCGGGATATTCCTTATTTAATTCAATTAATCAGAATTGAATTTCGCATTTCAAATGGAATCGAATACTTTTGATTAGAAAATCAAATATCAGTGGGAAATATTGTTTATTTAGTGTTGCAAGGAAAAGTTGCCGGTACGTCTGTACGTCTGGCTTTAGTATATCAAAAAGGAATATGGAATCAAAGACTTTTTGCAAGGAAACATTATTTTGCAAGATTTATTTTCAATCGTACAACTATACTTGAATTTTCGGTATGATAATCCCTAGAGAATGAGTTGAGCTTAAGAATATGCTGACTGAGGAGAGAAAAAGCAGCATTGGAAAGGGTATTTCTTTAATTTTACCACAAAACCTGAGCATTTCGCAGACAGATATTAAAATTAATCAATTCTTTTCTTATTTTCCTGATATGCAAATGATAAGAATTGTATTTCTCCGAGTCGATCTTCTTGAATATCAGTGCTACACTTTTTGCGACTTATAAACCAAGTCATGAAATTTTCTATATTCAAAAAAATTATGTAGATAAGTCAGATTTCACCGTTTTTCTCCCAACTTGCATGGAATCCCGTAATCTGTAGGGCTGGTTTTAAATTTTGCTTGAACTGCGACAATAAAACAGTTTCAGTAAGAAGTCTCGAGAATAAATTTGTTGATAACTGTGCAATGGAATTGGCTAGTTCATATTTTTTATTTTGCTGTTGTTGTTTGTTTTTAAAGTAAAAGTACTACAAAAGTATCAGACTTTTACATTAATTGTGATTTGGAACGGGTTATTCTGTTAAGTTTTCAATTTGCAGAGGAAATCTATTAACTGGCGCTTAAAAATTTGCTTACATTTTCATTACTATTTTTTTTCCACTTTGATTGCTAAAAATAATTATCTCACGTACGAAAATTTTATTGGCTTTTTTTTTCTCGATACTACAACTTCGCTATATATATAGATAGCAAAGAATTGTATATTATTCGTGTTGTATATCTGTTATAAAGTCGCGCTTCTTTAGAATGCCAAAAGAGAAAATTCTGTAACGCATTTGTGTGTTTCGAATGTGGGTTGCATTTTTCATAATAGGTGGCGTGCTCATATATTTTTTTTTTACGAAAATAGTAATTTATTGCGTATTGCATTTATCAGAAAGTTTAACTTGTTAAAAAGTCGTTTTTAGTTTGTTTAATATTTTATAAATGAGTTTCCTCTAATTTGTTATCGATAACACTGTAAAAGAGATATAAAAGAATTTAATTGATCAATATCTGTAAAGTTTTTCATTGTATTATATTTTTTTTATTTACAGTAGTTAGGCAAAGATACATTTAAGATTAAAAGTATAAACTAGACTTCTACAAACGCGACACTTCGAACAATTAAAAAAAAAAAATGAATTGAAAAAAATAACTGCAGTAGCAAGACTAAATAGAATATTTTCTTAGAGTAGTATGCAACTGATTAGTTACTTTCTCAAGCAATCCTGATGGTTACGCCAGGGTTTCTTAAAACAATTTAATTTAATAATTTCTACAACAGTCGAAAACATCTGATACTATCAAGCTGCATTTCTAACTATTGGCTGCATTGTCAAATTTTTCAAAGTTTTGTCTTGAAATTTGTCCTATTTTCATTGCAAGAACTTTTCAGTATGGTTCACGGCTACAGTCAACAATTCACTTTAGGGACAGACTTTGCAGCTTTGCGTTCGAATATGCAGACACACTACAAAATTATGATTCACTTCGTTGAGAGGGTTTATATGAGGCTGTCCATTTGATTGAAAAGGGCTTTCTTTTTAAACAATATACGCTGACTGTTTTCATCGATGTAGAGGGCGTATTTAATTTAATGTATATGTATGTAAATATTTACTGACAAACTAACATGATATTGAGTGAACCAGAGCTTTTAGGTCCTTTACAATGTGATGCAGAGCAATAAGAATAATGTGCGTAGTAAAGCCGCAGATCTACTGATAAACAACTAGTGCTATCTAATCCATTTTATTAACCTATAGCTCTGTGCTGTGGTGGAAAGCACTAAAACTCCTCAATTAACATAGTAAGATTTTGGGGAAAGCTTCAAAGTATCTGAATCCTTAGTGTAAACGGCACACTTACGTCTACTTGTAATCGTATCCCATAATGTTATCATAAACATACACCTCGTGCAGATTTACAACAAGAAAGAGGTGTCAATTGAAGAGTCTCTGCGCATTTTCAATCAAAGTTAAATTCACCCTGGACCAGCAAGAGTTCCATCCGAATACATCTTCTAAATTGTGTAAAAAATCCAACTTGAAGGCGAAAATCCCATCTAGGGTATAATAGGAATCATACTCTATGCTTCAACCATTGAAACCCAAACAGAATGGTTTCAAATCGGGGAAAACATCCGAGTAGGTTTTTTCTCCAAGGTGCTTCTAATGGAAATTATACTTATACCATAAAAATCATGCCACGGTTTCCAAGACGGAAATCAAGGCCTGGGATCAGATACAGAGAAAAATCAGATTGCCATCTGTTTTATAATGGGCTCAGAGCCGTTCGGGACCGGTGGTCTCCAGATTAATAGCGTATCTATCAGGTACTCTGACTGAACCCTGCGATGGTGGTGATAAGAGAGCTATGAGCTAAAAATACCCAAAAATGTCCCACAAGCTATAAAAACTGACTGGACTCCCGTTCCTCAACTAAGGTAGATTTTGAGTGTTGCCGAGATAACATTATTGATGGTAACTCTGGCATTCTTTCTCTTTTTTTTTAAAGAATTTGGCATTACTTTTATCATCGTTTTTATTTCGAAAAATGTATGGAAAAAAACCTTTTTTTTTTTATTAAAAGGGTTCAACAAGGGTATCCAAGCGTTGCTATACCTACATATGTATATGTGTAGTTTCTATAGGCTTAAAGTAATTTCTTATTATGCAATCGCAAATAATCTTGAGATCTTAAGAAATATCCACATAGTTTTTCTTGCCTTCTTTATTATTTGGAAAAAAAAAGAAAATCTCAAATCCAGTAACCCTTCATTTCACATCTGCAAAAATTCAATTCGGAAGATATCCATTTAATATGAGCAAACAAATATATGTATGTACATACATACTAGGAGTACTAAAAGGACTCTTTTCGACATTTCACTTTCCACTACAAGGTATGTATGAGAAGGACACAGAAATTGTGTAATCAAATTTATTCGAAAAATGTTGTCCTTCGATTACATATTTTTCTACCCCTTTTCCGCTGAACGAACGAGCAGCTTTCGGAAGCCCCCTGTATTTTGTAATAGCGCCAAATTCTAATAGACATGAACGGCATCAACATCACAGGCACATTTTTGTGCTTTACAAGGCTTCACTTCATCGCCTGTCGAAATGAAACTTTGTCCGATTTGATTCCTCAGTTTTAGAGTTTCCATTCCAGCACATGGTCTTTCAGCTTTTATTCGGTTTGGGAGTTGGTTGGAAGGTTGTGGGCGGTTGGGTTGGGATGAGACGTTTGGTTGAGTTTATCAACTTTCAGTCTTGTTGGTAAGTTCAAGCGTGTTGGCTGTCTCTTGAGTTTGTGTGTTACACATACCTAAAGTTTGGTGTTTAGTGCTAGTATATAGTATGATTGCATTAAATCAGTTACGAAAGAAACCTACTATTAATCAAATTATTTGGCATTTAATTATAATAACTACTAACGAAATAATATAATTCGTAATTTAATATTGTATTAAGTGAGTGAAGAACATAAGAACATAACTAATAATCGTGTGAGGCATAAGATATATTTCAAAAGTAACTTTGAATGTGCATTAGGAAAATAAGATACACACATATGCACACACCACTTTGTGTTGCATTTCTACGTCTTCTGAAGGTAAGACTAATTAATTTGAATACGTTTTTTAAGTCCATTTGTAGATACATACTTAAAAATTTTAAAAGTAGGTGAAGTATTTTCTGAAGTGTTATCGAGATCTACTTATAATTACTAAACGATTAAAAAAGTGACGAAGATCAAAGCAAAAAAAAAATGACTATTTCAAATAACTACATAAGCATAGATATGGGTTGCAGACACTTTTTTTACATAAATATTAAAGCATAACTACAAAAAAGTCCAATGAAACCAGAGTTAAATCCAATCCGAATCAAAGTCTTAATCCTTATTTTACCTACACTATATAAAAGTTCGGATTGGCTTGAAATTGAATTGGTTTTAATTTAAAAATGGAGCTAATAGCAACAGATAACCGATTTGCATGAGTTTAGCATTGGTTTTTTTTTTAATTTTTTTTATAAAAGCGACAACATTAACCCTTTCATTGGTGAGTTATTTTTTTTAGCATACACGTTATTTTCGAGTTTTTAGAGAGATTTCGTAAATTGAAAATAACTTTTAAACCCATTTACCGATTTTAAATAAAAATTGAAATATAGATTTCTAACAATATTTCCCAACTATCTAATAACCAAAATATTTCTTTTATGCAGGCGGGGTGAGGTGGTAGGGGCAAACAAAACCATATATGGGTAGCTATTTCTTACAAATTGTGAAAGTTTCATTCAGATGGTCGGGTCCAAAACAATCACATTTTGATCGTTTTTCGTGTGGAATGACTGCATATATTTCTTTCGTCACCAATATTAATTCATTATATATACATATATATATATACATTGATAGAATTATGTAAAAAAAAAACGAAAAAACTGCCCAAAATGGACTGAACCATGGCAGGACGTACATGTACGGCTAAACTCTGTTGCAAAATTATAAATCCACCCAGAAATTTGAAGTTTTTCCTATTTTTGAATGGAAATTTGAAAAACTTTCTTCTACGAAAGATTATCGCCAACGAACAAAGTACTTACATTATGGCAAGCCTGTATTAACGGTAAAGGTTTTTAGATTCTCTAAGAATTCCGAAATTTCTGCTGTTGCACAATTACAAATCCATCACTGCGGGTGAATTTTTTGAAGTTTTAGCACACGTTTTGCTAGTGGTAAAGTTAGCCAAAAACTTAAATTATTCTTAAACTATTATTTTTCAACAATGCCTAGAGGAAAAATGTTAAGTGAATTTGAGAGAGGACAAATTGTTGGTTTGCAATCTGAGGGACTTAGTCTTAGAGAAATTGGTCGAAAAATCGGTCGGTGTCATGGAGTCCTAGTGTCTACTTTTTTAAGTGATCCAGCTAAATACGGCTGCGCAAATGGGAGAGGAAGAAAAAAGAAGCTGAATGATGAACGCGACGAACGAATCATTTGTAGAGCGGCAAGCAACTCAACCCAGAGCTGCAGTCAACTTGCGGCGCTATCTACAGTAAATGTGTGTCGGCAAACAGTGTGGAGAGCACTAAAACGTAGCGAGCTAAAATGAACCTGGTTCCACGATTGTTGCAGCGCCACAAAGACGCCAGGATTAAATTCGCAGAAGACAACGTGGGCATTGAATTGGACCTTGGTAGGGAATTTTCAAAAAATTATTACGTCGATATTTTTCAATGGAAATTTGTGTTCAGGTTATTTTTCAGATAAAAAAAAAAATCAACCTTGATGGTCCAGATGGGTTTAATGGATACTGGCGTGATCTGAGGAAGGAACCACGATATTTTTCTCGTCGTAATTTCGGGGGTGGAAGTTTAATGATGTGGGGAGCGATTTCCGAAGAGAAGTCCCTTGAGATTCAGTTCACTTCTACTCGCATGAATAGTGGAGACTACATCACGGTTCTCCGAAGCAGCTTAATTAATTTTCTTCCGGAAAATCGACACAAACACTGGGTGTTCCAGCAAGACAATGCCGCTATTCATAAAAGTAGGCAGACAATGGCATGGTTACAAGCTAACTCGATAAAAATTTTAGATTGGCCAGCATATTCTCCGGACCCAAACCCAATGGAGAATATTTGGGGAATTTTAGTTCGGCGAGTTTACGCTGACCAACGCCAATTCAGTTCAGTTGAAGAACTGAAAAATGCCTTAGTTGAAGAATGGGGCAAATTGGATAGTCATTTGCTAAAAAAAACTAGTTGTAAGTATGAACAAGAGAATTTTAGAAGTAATGAAGGCTGAAGGAAGTCAAATAAATTATTAGCAAAAAAAAAAATAGTGATTTCATGTGATTTTACTAGTGGATTTATAATTATGCAACAGCAGACATTTCGGAATTCTTAGAGAATCTAAAAACCTTTACCGTTAATACAGGCTTGCCATAATGTAAGTACTTTGTTCGTTGGTGATAATCTTTCGTAGAAGAAAGTTTTTCAAATTTCCATTCAAAAATAGGAAAAACTTCAAATTTCTGGGTGGATTTATAATTTTGCAACAGAGGTATACTCTATCTGGAACACCAGAGGCGATACGGCGATACCGCTGAAAGGGTTAATAACTACTGCAATAACAAGAAGAAGACACAGTCTGGAAGAATATATTGATTTCATTCTCTCTCTCTCTCTATCTCTCTGATTCTATAGTTTGTTGGAAGCATTGGGATTAAATTTGAAACAAATCTGAGGTCCCTGAAGCTAATTGATCTAAAAACGAACCCATTCTATCTCAAGATGCAAGATTCTATGTTGGAAGAGCTAAAAAAAAAAATACTTTTTTTCATTATTCATCCTGTGTTGATGTATCCTTACTACTACTTTTCTTAACTGTGAATGAACTTTTCAAAGTCAAAAAGATTTCATTTTGGATGGTGCGAAGGATTTTTTGAAATTGAAGATCTTCGGCTTCCTTACTTCGGATATGAGAACTGGGTGTAGATGAGGTTGTTTTTTGGTTTTTTGCAAAAAGAAAAAAACTTGTTTACGTCAAAATCAGAAATTTTGAAAAGCGCCCCTAGCGCCAGTGCTGCCATTTTGGCTACAATCGTGCAAATGGCTACTTTGGGCAACTTTTCGCTACGAGAATTTTTGAATACTTGGTTAAAATATTTCCAATAATTTTAATTTATTTTAATTTTCAGTACTTAGTAGTGTAAGTTAAGTATCATTTTTTATGCGAACTAAACTCACCCATCATTGTGAGGCATATTCGATAGCGATTTGAAAGTTCCTTACTTTTTTGAACTCATTTGGGACTATATGCTTAGAACAATTACCTACTATGTTTCAATGCGGAGGTCAACCCGAGTTGAACCTGAGTTAGTGATTATGGAAACGAGAATTGAGTTGTGTTCCGTTGAATCCATATTAACTCCACGAAACTAGTCGAGTTGAGTTTTGCATAAGTATTTTTGTTAGAATAGTGTGGTATCCAACCACTAACGCACCCAGGATTTGGCTTTGGGGGGGGGGGGGACCATAGGTGTCCGAAGTCCTAACGAGTCGGAAAAATAGGGCTCTAAAGTCGCTTCCTGCACCCATCTGAGCACTTAAGGACTGCTATTGTAGATTAAAAGGTTTTATTTTATTGTATCGGACTTTGTAATAATATAAAGACCACATTTTATACGTAATTTGTAAATTATGTTCAGAAAATTGACATTCTGGAGGGGGACTGGTCCCGTTCGTCGCCCCTATCCGTGCGCCCCAGTATCCAACACAAATCCGTCTGCTTTGGACGAAATATTTCAGCTGTTAACTCAACTCAGAAGCCGTCCATGGAAATGCTAACTCAACTCTGACTCATGGAAACCTAGGAAATATCGACACAGCTGTTGAAAGATTTTTTTTCTTTTATAAAAAATGAAAAAAACGAACAGATTAAGTTTTTTTTAAGACACGGACTCGATAAGATTTTAAGTTTTCTATAATTTTTTCACGTGTTGCTATAGCTTAGAAGACTTGGGCTTTCGAGTCACAACACTGCCTAGCGCCCCAATGATCTACTGAAGCTCTTGGCACGGGTATGTATTACGGATGAGGTATTGATGGGGGGGGGGGGACTTCAAGGCCAACAAAAGATTTTATACAGGGGCCAGTGTAGGTCAATTTCATTCATTCTCGGAAGTATAGGGGGTTAAACGGTTTCACGTTATTTTTTATGAATCAGAATGATTATATGTATAAGATTTAGATAAAAAAAGCTAAAATTTCAAAGTTTTAACAGCGATTTTTTTTCTATTTTCCTATTTTTCAAAAAAGAAGTCATCAAAACTAGTAAGTAGTAAGGGTGACATCTCTTTTAAAGAGCAGAAAAGAAACGACAAAAATAACTACGAAATAATCTGTATGGGGATGATGTTCAACCTTACTGCAGCAGGTCTATCCTATGAATTGTAGCATTAATCGAATTACTAAATGATCTGATATTAAATCCAAAAAAATCCCACTGAATACTAATTAGCCAAAATATTTTTGACCTTGAGATCATCCTGCCTTGCCCGAGTCAAGCTAAAAATCTATAGGAGTACGCCCCGACAAGCAAACATTTAATGGGTAAGATATGTACACTGGATATGGTTCTTCCATAGTATACGCCTTTCACCACAGCCCGTCTCAACTCGATGAGGAACGTGGTTAAAGACTGCTATATATATAGGGTGGCCAAAAAGTTTCTCTCTATAAACTTTTTGTTATAAAAAGCCAACCAAAAAATACGTCGTCCAAAACTATCGAATACATCTTCTAGTTCGTGATGTGTGGAGCTGCTCCATTCTTCCCAGCAAACATTGCGAAACAAATGCTAATCGCATAAATATCACAAAGTTGAACATAAATTTCGCTAGTGAATTCAAATGAGTTACAATAGCGAAACCTCGAGTGGAAGCAAATGTTGACAGAAAATTGTATAACATTGGTGGTAGCACTTCGGACTCACTTTGTCTTTCTTTTTCGACAAAATCTGATAAATTTAAATGTATCCAATGTGGTAAAAATAACTTGAGCGTATCGCAAATGAAATTATTTCTCAATCATTAGCGATATCAGCGTATCCCATCTACATAAGAAAAATTTTAACTAACATATGCTTGTAATCCAGTAGCCTCTCATTTTACCCGTAATGTTAATTAAATCAAATTTTAATTGCTCACCTTTTACAATTCACTGATAGAGAAACACAAAAACGACAAATTTCTGATCTGTTCACACCGAAATTCAAACTAAGATGGAAAAATAGAACCGAAAATCTTGAAACTGTAAAATTTTCAGAAGTTCAGGCACAAAACTGTGTGTTTAAAAGAGGACAGAATTTATAATCGCGTTCGTTTCGCTTTTATATCGTTTCGATAACATAAATAATTTTTAGCTTTGCCGCATTTACTCTCATGCTTCGCATGTCGCTTTAGTTTCGCTGTTGCGGACATTCACCAAATCGTTTGCTGGGTTGTTGTACTCTTTCAATTAATTGTTGTTTAATCTGTGCTATCGGATATGTAAATACACACTCTCTTAAAGTCTAGCCCAAACGTTTTCGATTGAGTTAAGGTCCAAAAGTCAGTCTCCAGACTTAATATCTTCTCAAACAGTTTTTGATGTTGCCTTTGCTGTATACGTTCGTGCTCTATCCTGCATAAAAATTACCAAATTTTTATTTGGAAATTGTTCTTCGCCATTCTGGCATTCAGCGTAAACAGGTAAAATATTGTTCCGGTAATAGGATCCATATAGTGTTTTCCTGAACAACAAGAAGTCTCGAATTTCCACGTGAGTTGATTCCTTCTGCAACCATTATCTTGAGGTAAAATTCCATGTTTTTGTATGGGTTCAATAGTGCTTGGATCACTTGTTCTTACCCTTTTGTTTTGCTTATTTGACATATGCTGGGGATTCATCTGGTCTCTTAGCCCTCCCTTCCAAGAGCACTATCTTCATAGAATCCTTTGCTTTTCAACCTTCTATAAAATTTAAGTCTATCTGTGACATTCTTTGCAGTAAGAACCGGCTTAGTAGTCTCAAATAGAAGTGCCCCTCTCTACCCCAAGGTCGCCAATTTAACCTATCATTGATCAAAACGTTGTCTTTCGCCATCGTTGGTAATGCCTGGCTTATTTTCAATCATTTTCCTTATTTTGTTGTTGTTGTTGAAAGAGTTGTCGGTCTACCGGAGCGACTGTTGTCCTGTAAATTGCCTTTCTCCTTTTCTAGTCATAATCGTACGGTCTTCCTATCCACACTTAGTGTCTTTGATATTTCGGAAACGGATTTTACTATTTCGCCAAGAGTTCAGATTTGAATCCTCGTTTGTTTCTTCTTCCAAGCCATAATGAAGAAACAGAAAAGTCCTCTAATAGGCTTTAATAAAAAATAATTGTTTCTCAAATAAAGTCCGTATAAAATGTTCTAAGAAATATCATTATTTCGATAAACACGGCAATAAAGAAGAATCCTTGAGGTCAGGAACAATAAAATTTCACAGGTAATGTTCACAGAAAGATCCTTAATTACTCCGGTAATTCAAATTAGCGTTATAAAGGGTTTGTCTCTCTACCTGACTAATAGGGATAAATGATTTTTAACTATTTTTCCTGGAAATGCACTATATCGCTTTGCACTGTTAGTCAGGCGCGTCCTTCTTAAGATGAAAGAATGTGGCCGCTTTTTGGTACAAAAATGGACATATTTTCTCCTCATCATTATGAAGAAGTGTTAAGTCGTAGAAATTCACTTTCTATGAGAAATATATTCACAACAGAGTACTAATAGATGTGAAATAAAAAACGGAAGAAATATATGCAAAATATAGGAACTGGGGTGTATATGACCCAATTGCAAAAAACCCGTCTTTCGGCGATAAAAAGTTAGGTATGAAGTTAAAATGATCAACCACACCACTACATTACTCGCTTCTCCATCTATAATTTGATACCAAATATAACGCATTTTGGACAACCCCCAATCAGGGGTTATACGACCCACCGCCATCCCCAAAAATTTTTCATCCAATATCAATACTCTAGATCCTCCCACATAGAGTTAGCCGTCCTTCAATATTGCGATAGTTCCCACGTTTTGCTTAATTATCGAAGTATGTTAGAGAATCGCGGATGGAGAGTTAGGCAGTTTTAATCGGGGAAAACGAAAATTCTCATCTTCCAAACTCTCAGAGTTGCAGAATCCGGCCCCAGTAATGCATGAAAAATCTAAAGTAAAAATGTCAAATCTATCTAAGAAAACTGAATGCTGCTTGTGCCCTTGTCCGAAAGAGTGATCTGGTGGTTCAATCCAGCAATTCGTTTGGACTGTTCTCGGTGTTCATTACAGCTCTTAGGAACAATTTGCAAGTATATTTCTAAGAAAACTTTAATGCTTCCCTACGAGCATAAAACGTTTGAACAACTCAGGCTTGGATGATCAGTATCGCCATGGAAAATCAACGGGTGCCTAGACGTTGATTACATCGAACTAGGGTTCTACTGGAAGAGCCCTAATTCAATATTCGTTAAGTCAGTTTTTATGCTTCTGTTGCGAGCTCACCACCAAGTTGTTCTGTTGTCGATTTTATGTCGGAAAATCAGATAGGTAAAAAAAATAATTTATAATCGCTGATCAATTTCTTAGAAACAATAAAACTTTCAAATCTCGAAATTGTGTGTTTTCTTCTATAGGAGTAATCGGTGCAACAAAAATATAAAAGTATCTCATACATATTAACCGGGCTGCTAAGCAATGCGTGCCTTTTTCTAAACAATCTTATACTAAAATAAATATGTAGTATTCCAAAATTAGTTACCATCCTTTGATAGGTGTAATGATAATGACTTTTCGACACTACATAAAACACAAGAAAATTCTAAAAAAATCATACACGTTTCAAAGACGAAAAGCTACGACCAAATGACTATATTATACCCACTCCAGAGTCCACTATTACTATTCAAAAGAAGACCAAAAACGCCCAGCGTTACAGCACCAGCATTAATCGCTGGCGACAACTACACATTGTGTCCGTACCATAGCTGAAAATTGGATCCGGATTTACTAATATCCGGATATCCGGATACCCGGATCTGCGAACTATTCGATTCCTGATATCCGGATTCGAACTATCCGGATCCAGATCCGTACTATGCGGATCCAGATCCGAACTATCCGGATCCAGATCCGAACTATCCGGATCCAGATCCGAACTAATCCGGATCCGTACTAAGCAAAAAAACTTTAAAATTGTGTTGTTTCATTGAGAAAATGAGAGAATATCATGAAATTTATATTTTCCCAATGAAACAATGCAATCTGAGGGAAATTTTGACCTATTTTTGCTTAGTATGGATCCGGATAGTTCGGATCCGAATCCGGATAGTTTGGATCCGGATCCGTATAGTTTGGATCCGGATCCGTATAGTTTGGATCCGGATCCGTATAGTTTGGATCCGGATCCGTATAGTTTGGATCCGGATCCGTATAGTTTGGATCCGGATCCGTATAGTTTGGATCCGGATCCGTATAGTTTGGATCCGGATCCGGATCCGGATAGTTGGGATCCGAATAATAGGATCAGGATTATCCGGATACCCGGATTTGAGGTTCGGATCCTAATTATATCGGATAATCCGGATAATCCGGACAGTAAATTATCCGGATACTTTCAGCTCTGTAACCATACGAAAATTGTCCTGTTAAACTTTTAAAACTCATTCTCCAGCTCAGCACCACATTCAAATCATCGCGAAGGTGAGGTGGCGCTTTGGGGGAGGTCATGACCGCCGTGCCCCTCCCCCTGTATACGCGCGTGCTGTTATTATGCTGTCCTAGCTAATCACAAAATGATCTTTAAGATAGCTGAAGAGTTAATATTTAACCTCCAGCTTAGGTATTTTGATAGACTAGGAGGAGATAAAATTTGGAAACGTTAATCAATAATGAATTTATTTAAATTGGTGGGAGAAAACTTTTGAGCCACCCACTATTCTGACATTTTTTCTGAGTTCTCAAAGAATACAAAATTTCCAAAACGTATTAAAGTCGGCTCCGGCAGATGTTGCTGCATCTCAAAATTTTAGATAAAAATTTGTGTTTGAAAACGTTTTGTTCAAAATATCTATGGGATTTAGAATAGATAATGATGCTGAGGATATACAATTGGCTTGGCTGAGTCTACATATTTATTAATCAAATATGCTCCAATTACTTTTGAGGACGTGGAAAGATCTTTTTCTGTATATATAAAACTGTGTGCTATCCGATAATCGGCGTTCATTTTTGCACTTGATCATTATAACATTATACAGGTAAACATTTTAATTATTTATTAACATACCCTGATCGTTTAAGTTTTTCTTATTTCGTTGATATTTTCTAGACAGGAATCCATCCGATTTTGAGTTGTTTTATTTACATAAAAAAAATTAACTTTTAGTTTCTTTAAATTTTATAAAAGGTCCATCAACTTCCGAACCCTAGTTATAAGAAGTACGTTGGCAATAAAATTATGTTCGAATTAATTCAATTGCAACTAAAAAAACAATGGTGTACGTTGCATGACGATTTGTACCCTAACCCTCGATTTGCAATGAACTTGAAAATATGTATGCTTGAGCTCTGAGCTTTCAAAAGAGGAGAACAAGGCGCACAATGCAAGAGAACAGAATGAAGAAAGAAATCGGATAGGAATTAAGGGCTAAACACAGTTTCGATGGCAGACGGTAGACTTTTGCAGCAATAGGAACAATTTTCTCCAGGAACGTTTTATGGAGCGTGTATTAGTGTATTACATAGGGATGGATTGGGATCGGAAACGAGGTTAGTATCCGAAAAGGGTTCCTGGAACGTAGGCTACAACAAGGCCCATTGTTCATCCTCCAGATCTATGAACAATTACTCAGAAGTCCCAACTAGACGCTCTAACAAAATTCAGAATTGGCCTCCCAACCCTTCTCTCCGGCTTCAAGCAGTTCTTTCAGGAGGTGTGAGCCAACCAATCTATAACGTTTTCCTGAGGGGGTCGAACAGTGACAAAGAAAATGTGTCACCGTTTCAGTTTCCTCTCCGCTTCCTCTGCATACTGCTCCATCCTATGCTGGTGACCCCTGAGAAGAGAGTGTCCAGTGAGAATTGACAGTACAGTTCTCAGGGTTGGCTGGCTTAGTCCCAGTAACTCTTTCGTTTCATTTGGGTTGGGTAAGCCCCCTAAACTCCTTTGTGGTTCTACCTGAGGGGTCATCCTAGCAAAGGCGACTGTGTTGGCAGTCGGTCCAAGTCGAGGTAGTAGAGGCAAAGGTGTTTTGGTGCGATCCCAATTGTGGAAGAGATTTCCTCCGAGGTTGCACCAAGACGATCAAGTTCGTCCGCCTTTTATTCCCGCTAATGCAGCTGTGACCTGGCGCCTAAAATACCAGTACCCAGTTGTTCCGAGGAAGGGAATTCAGGGTAGTTTTACATTCATATACAAGTTTGGCGGTTGGAAAAGTTTTTAACAAGACCTTGACAACTGCTTGGCTGTCCGAGCAGATTGCAATCTCCTTGTTCTTAGTATAGGTATCTGAGTCTAGAAGATACCTTCCCGCTTCAAGGATGGCCTTGACTTCCGCCTGGAAAACCGTTACATGGGTTTCAAGGTGAATGAAAATTTCCATGTGAGTCTCTTCGCAGAAAACAACTGCTCCGGTGTTCTCTTCCAATTTGGAGTCGTCTGTATATACATATGATAGGGTTTGTCAATGGTTGAAGCACAGAATATGATTCTCATTCTCCCCTATCTGGAATTTTCGAATTAAAGTTGCTCCTCAGCATAGTTTCGAGGAGTTGTTACGATGGACTACACCAATTCAAAGACGGCTTCTTGTGGAACACTTGTACCAGTGTGAATTCAGCTCCGATTGAGATGCAGCCTCATCGCAGCGATTGACGCCCCCTTCTTGACGTGTATATAAACGGGGTGTGTTGAGGATAACCTCAAGAGCCCTCGTGCTGGTTGATTTGAGAGCACCACTTACACTAAGGTGACATAATCTTTGAATCTTCTCCATGATTTAAGTCGCCATTTTTTCTCTATGGAAGAGCGTGGTTCGCTCTCTTGGGCTTCCAGCTT
The DNA here is from genome assembly GCA_963930735.1 of Dioctria linearis. Lineage (NCBI taxonomy): Eukaryota > Metazoa > Arthropoda > Insecta > Diptera > Asilidae > Dioctria > Dioctria linearis. The sequence continues at coordinate 5,084,397 of OZ005741.1, forward strand.
AATTTCTATCTAATATTGTAGCAAGATATTTTACTCTGTCCTTGAGTTTCAAACGATAGAGGGCAGATTCAATCTGGTAGTGTTCCTTTTCTTAGTAAAGATCTATTTTCAATCTTTAATGTATAGTCCGAAATTCGTAGCCCAGTCCCTTTGGATCACTTTTTACCCCAATCCGCTTCAGTTCAGATTCGTAGCTACCGGTGACCAAGATCAATAGGTCGTCGGCATAACATACAGTTTCGTACCCATCTGGGTAAGTGTTAGAGTGGTAGAGATCATCCATAATTAGCACCCACAATAAAGGTGATAAAATATCGGCTTGAGGGTGCCTCTCTGGACTATTTTTACTCTACTTACCCCTCCCAGTTCGGCAAAGAGAGTTCTATTGCTCAACATGTGTGCAATGCAGTGTTTTAGGGACCGGTTCACACGTTCTCGATTTAATATGTATGTTCGCCTGAATTTGTGAAAAACTACATACTTATAATATATGTGCAATATTGTTTTACCTTAGATCAATACTTTTTCAATATATAACATGAATTTAATTGCACGATTTCAATTTACATGATTTCAATTTACACGGTTTCGGTTTACAGGGTACGAACGAATCCACCGTGTAAATCGATGGTCAGGTGACATTAAAACTAGTTTAAAAGATTTTGACCATTGGTAAAATTTTTGTCTTAATGGGAAGGCACCTATATTTTAAATTTTTATTGATTTTTTATAAAATAAATAAAATAAAAAGGTAAAACATAACTTTCTTGATTACAGGTGCGTAATAATACTTTTATATAAGAAGACATAAAATATACATAAATGTATATATTCTTTGGACAAAATTTACGGCAGAAGCAATTTGGAAAATAATAAATGACATATAAAAAATATCTAGAACATAATAACGAAAAAAAAAGTAAAAAAAAAGGAATATCAAGAATGCAAATTATGAGAAGGAAAAAAATTATGTTCCATTTTATCATTTAATCTATACGACCCACATGCAATCGGAATCCGGGAAATAAAAAGCTTTGATGGCAATTATTAGATTTTATATACATAAATTACATAAATTAAAATAATATGGATTTATGTACTATAATTGTTCTTTAAGATCCTCTCTCCTCCTGGATAACAATAAAAACTCATGACAGTTCTTATTTCAATGGAAACTATTCATTTGAATTCGGCAGCTATTTAATTGCATAATGCGGGCATTCTACATATTTATACAAACGAGACTACAAATATAAGAGAATAAAAATAAGGATCAAAGACGGATGCAGTTTATGATGAGCAGGCAAAAATATAAAAATCAAGGAATAAAATTAAGTACGTTTTCATGTATAGAAGTGTAAACTGAAAAAAAAAATACTATTGCATATACATACATTAATACATATGTGCCTATGAGCTATTACAGCTATTTGTACTTAATGGTACTATTAAGAAGGGAATGGAATCTGGACTAGGACGGACTCTGATTTTTTTGGCTTTATCTTTAAGTGGTCAAACTGTAGCTCTTCCGCCTCTTATACGTGTTGGTAAGTACATTTTGATATAATCTATGTAGACAAATTTTAATTAAATATTATCCATAAAAATAAAACAACTACTGTAACAAAAAAAAAAAAACAGTGAGGAGTTGCAGTTTTCTTGAAATTTGGGGGCGTTAAAATAAATTTGGATATTTTTACAACAGTTTTTTGATTACATCTTTGGAAGACAGGTGGATAATGCACTATGTAATACCCGGTCCGGAAGACTAAAACCTGCTTTCAAAAACACACAAATTTTCAATAACTGGCCTGCTCAAATTTCGGATTTGAGCACTATCTCGAAAATCTCTAAAACCGCGTATCAATAGGAAAATTCACAAAACTCATGTTCGCAATATCTACGAACTTTGAACAGCTGTACAAAAAGGCTTGAACCGAAATTCTATAAAATTTAATAGAAAATCTATAATATTTGTCTATTCCAAGAAAATTAGAAGACATAATAAAAACTAAAGGAGGAAATATAAAAATTAAATGTTTTCTCGTTTTAATTTGAAATATTTTCCTCTGCTCACTGTTTTTTTAGCAGTAGTTTCTATAAGCTCAGCTAAATAAAATAAGATTTTTTAGTTAGATAAAGAAAATGAAAGAATGAAGGGAAGGTAGTAAGGGTGGAGGGAGATGGGGTAAGGATGAAAACAAAAATTGTATAATAGACAAACTTTCAATACCTAGTTGAATTCTTTACAATTTTTTTATTTTTTATTTTTTGAGACACCCTGTGCTTTTAAAGCCATACTTATGCTCAGCTATACTGAAATTTTCTATATCGCCGAATTGAAGAAGACTGATAAATTTCTGAATTTTTACCATCATTATCTTTTGAAAAAAAAACAAAAACACAGTAAATGTAATTAAACCAACTTCATAGGATTTTATTTTCTAAAGATCTTTTCGGTACAATCAAAAAATGACTAAAACTGATCGTTTTAACAAATACATATACGTAAAAAACCTAAATTTTTGTATGGTAACACCACGAACGGATAGACCCACTTTAGTCTCAATTTTTGAAATTGTATGTAGTACTATTGTTATGAAAATGCCGTGGTACGAAATTTCAGCTCTCTATGTCGACACATTCTCAGTTAGTATCCAAATTATATAGTGAAAAACGAACTTTTTGTATGGCAACCCCACGACGAAGGAATTACCCGATTTGTCACATTTTTGAAATTAAACATTTTTTTTTTTATAAGGCTTTATAAGGTTCTCTGAAAAAGTGTTTAGTTTTTGAGATATCGAGAGGACAGACGGACATGCAAAAATCAAAATAGCTTTTAATATTATTCGTGTGAGTTTTCAAATCTATTTTGCTACATCAGCAATATTTCTATGCGCAAATGGAATGATAAATTTAGTAGTACGCTATGAGATTTCATCTAGGGTATAAAAAGTGGGGCAACTTTAGATCCTTACCTGATCTGATAATGTAAATTTTTGGAACTGCTTGTTTACTAGGTGAGCTATTACTATGAATGACTGATTTCTAGTAAAGGATTGAGTTTTCCCCCACTCTGCCATGTTGTTTAATTGGAAAATTCATGTCATATTAACAACGGGAATGTAACTTTTTTCAATTTTGGTTTAAACATTTTTCCCAGGTGCATGCCGCCACCTAGTAATTATTTCACTTTATGGGAATTGTCATTTTGCTTGGATGTTTTTTTTTTTTATAAGGAAAACTAAAATATTATTATTGTATCATTAATAACGAATTTTCCAAAACACTCGAAACACGCTACAGTCTTGTCCGAATAGATCAAAAATTTGATATACATTTCAGTTAAGGGTCGTAAACACTTGATGTAACTCAGCACCACTTCCCAAAATGTCTAGGTACTTCATGAAATATATGCAGATAGTGTTGCAGTTTGGGCTTAATAACTTTTTACATGATATGTCTGAAATTTTTAGTCACTTCATGAAATGCTACAAGCCTTTACGCCGATAGTGTAATACCAAATGACATAACCGAATGCTAGGAGATGTAGATGAAGGGGGAGGTCGCGCAAAGGCCTGTGAGACAGTCACACACACACACACACACACACACACACACACACACACACACACACACACACACACACACACACACACACACACACACACACACACACACACACACACACACGCGCGCGCGCACACACACACAATCACACACACGCGACTCGACAACACAGGCACATACACACTGGCATTAAGAAAAACTGTTACACTATTTGCCTACATTTCATGAAATGCCTAGACTTTTTGTGAAGTCCTGAGTTACATCAAGTGTCTACGACATATATAACTATTATATAAAAGCTAAATATCACTAACTCACCGACTGATCACTGGAAGTAGGCCTGTTCGAGCAAAATACTGTGTAGGGCGCTGCACCATCTTATTTAGTTTTATTTAGATAACAGAACATTTCCGCGATACCATCTCTAGAGTCTTGAAGGCTTCTTGTGATGTACCTCAAGGAAATCACTTGGGTCCGTTGTTATTTATTCTATCTATTGACGACATTCAGTGGAAATTCGCACGCTTTGGCCTTATGCACTTACCCTGGAATAGTTCATTAATTCTTCCACCCTATATGAGGATCCCTTTAAGCTTTTAAATATGCACTCACTGGCGAAACGTCGAATGGTTTCCGATGTAACTTTTGTGCATCAACTCTTAAAGGCGAATGTTGATTCTCCGTTGTTGTTAACAAATTCTCTTTCCGTGATAGTAGGCTAAATTTAAAAAAGTTACTTCTGTTGCATGTTAAGGTCTGACTTTAGCATGTACACGAACCCATTAATTGCATGTGTATTGCTGTTAATATAATAAGGATGAGCATTGTGCTCTTGATGTGTCAAAGCATGTTTTATGAACGTCCACATACTACTTAATTTTTTTTTGTTCTATATTGCACTGCATGTCATTTTATCCCATGTTTGGTTTATGTTTAGTTTAACATACTAATACTAACACCGACTAAGTGAAGAAAACAGGTATTGTTGACCTTTTATCTATTAAATGAGCTTGTGTTAAGCTGATTCTGATAGTCATAACATCTTGTTTTTTTTTAAAAACCTATGGCCACACGGGGTTACACAAGAGCGTTCGATGAAACTCCTGTGTTTCTTTTTGTTTTTATACCCAGAGCTTACACTAAAGATTTCAATTGTTACTTAAGAACTGTCACTTAAAATTTAAATATTCACTGATTTTATAAATAAATTTTCACAAATTACTAAAAACTCGAATTGATTTATACTCAGAAACGTCGGATTCATGTCAGATTATAATACTCTCACGGAAAGAGAGGATAATATTATTATGTTGACAGCACTGACATATATAATATTGACTGACTACGTTCACAGAATGCAATGCAAAAAATAGGCTCACTGCCGACTTATACCATCTGAGAGACCTGTAAACAACAAATAAATAAGTGGGTCCGTATAGAAATAAATGTTTTTAAATTAATTATTTAGGGTTATTAATGATAAAAACTGTTTTAGATACGCCGAAGAAATCTAAAAGGTTTTATTAAAATTATACATTTCAATTTGGCACCAATGTAAGAGCTCTTTCTGACGCAAGCAATTGTGACCACCTGAAATAGAAAGTTAAGTAGTCCATATTATACAGGGTGTCCCGTATGTGGTCTGGCACCCGAATGCTATGGATAGGTCATGCTTAGACAAACAAAAAATTGTATGGGTGGGGGGAGGGAAATGGTAACGTTTCCGAGATAACGGGACTTTAAGATATTTGGGTATGTTTCTATAGATCACCCTGTAACATCTGAACGTTACACCATATGATAATTATTTAAGCTTTGGTGGATAGATAATCTTTGGGCCTTTCCAATGGTCTATAAATTTTTTGCCTCACCCTTTCCGTTTTGAAGTTATGGCTCAACAAATTTGGAATTTAGAAATTTTTACTCGTTTTTTTTTATTAAACTACTATGTTTAACAAAAAACACGTCATCACTATCAATTTTTCATACAGAATTTGCCCAAAAGCTTAGTTTTAAGATGACCTATCACACTCTGTACCCAAAATGTAACCCTTTGTGCGTTTTTTGCACTTTTTCTTAAGCATATCCAGCGAAAATGGCTGAAAAAGGTCACTTCCAAAAGATAATTGCCTACTTTCTGGCACTTATTGAAATTTTTCAGCCATTTTCGCTGGATTTGCTTAAGAAAAAGTGCAAACAGACAGAAAGGGTTACATTTTGGGTACAGAGTGTGATAGGTCATTTTAAAACTAAGCTCTAAGATCTATAAAAACATACCCAAATATCTTAAAGTCCCGTTATCTCGGAAACCGTTACCATTTTCCTCCTCCCACCCATACAATTTTTTGTTTGTCTAAGCATGACCTATCCATAGCCTTCGGGTGTCAGACCACATACGGGACACCCTGTATATGTCAGTGGCTTACACTGATACCGCTGAACTTTACAAATCGTTACAGTTCAGTGGAAAATACTGCTCTCACAGAAAGAGATATAAATATAAAACTGCTGACATTCATTTTCATGCATTTTTGGTTCAACGAGCAATCCACTTTTCAAGAATAAAAAGTCGTATGAAATTGAAATTTTGTGATTTTACGATGATTTTGAAAAAATCATATCTCAAACAACCGATTTTTCTGATTCAAATGTCAAATTAAGCTTAAGGTTTTATATATTTTAATAATAGTAGTTTTTTTTTTTAAACTAATATCATTTATACTATTGAGGACTTTAAGCATATTATTGCTATTTTTATTTTGAAGCTAGAAACTTTTTTCTGCCTGTGTACAAAAAATTGCGATGGCATTCACTTTCGTTTTTGCAATATGAATCCCATACCTCGGTATGGGAGCAAATCACCCACATTCAAAATCTTCGATTTCCAAAATTCCTTTTGATAATTTTTTTGTGATTTTTTGAGCATATTTTCGCTCCCCCCGCAAATTCTTTCCGAAATATAATTTTCTCCGGACAAAATTTCTGCCTGAAAAATTCCCATCGAAACTTATTTAAAAACGAATTGTCGATGAATCCAATTGTTTATTTTTTGTGGATGCATACTTATCTGTACGAAAGTTCAGGAAGATCAGATGTAATTTACCTATTTAAACAAAAAATAAAAACTATTAAAATTTTGTATGTTCACTTTCCGCCAATTATCGGCGGTCTTTGAAAACTCACGCACATGATACTTAGCAATTTACTAGAAATTTACATATCTCCTCTGTCGTTGGTATTTTATCCGAATGAATTTGGTGCTTTCATTCAAACTCTGAGCCAATTTAACCGCGACAGCTCGAGCGAAAATTTGCAAATTTGTCCATAAAAAATCGCGATTTTTACTTTATTCCGTACCCCGGCATGTGGGTATTTTTTTTGTAATGGTGTTAGCGAATACATAATAGAAAATTACTTACTTTTTCACCCCACTTTTCGGTCGATTTGGGGCCAAAAACTGTTATTTTTGAATTATTGAATCCAAAGTTTTTCTAAATGATGCCATCTCTCAGGACTTTCTTGTACCATTTCAAACATGTTATTATAGATTATAGGCATATTAATCTTTGGTTTGATAGACAATAATAATAATTTATTTGGCAATGTACCCAAGATTAAAGATCTTATTACAGTACTAATATCAAGAGGAGGAGAACAAAAGAAAGAAGAATCTAAAAGTATATAAGTACTAAAAAATGATGGAGATAGTAGTCCAAATAATTTATTTAGTAGATGCGTGCACCATTCACCCTCAAAATATTAAATTATTAATTAAGCTTGAAAAAGCTTTGCTGGAGCCTTCACCTTGAATATTACTTGGAAGAGAATTCCACTTGCGAGCAACCTGGACAAAGTAAGAACGCTCACCATACTGTGATATGTGCCTTGGGATAAGAGGCTGAGGATTTCTGGTAGAATGCAAGAACTGCAGTTTCTCATATAAGTAAGCTGGGCTTTTATGAATTATTAATTTTTGTAAGAAAATAGGTTGACGTCTAGCTAGATATGTCTCAAGGGATGTGCCCAGGATCGATGATACATACGCTGATATGTGAGCGCTACGAGAGAGCTTGTAAATGTCATTGGACGCAACTTTCAATTTCCTTTGACAAACAGAATCAAGTTTGCCGAATATTAAACTGCCATATGTAAAATGTGGTACAATTACTGACTTAGTCAACTTCAGTTTAAAATCCACTGAAATGGAGCTTGAGCTAATCCACAATTGCCGCAGAGCACCATATACCTTTTTCATCGTTTCCGAAATGTAGGTGCAGCAGATGAACTTGGAATTAAATTTGATTCCGAAATTTTTGTCTGAGTCAACATATTCCAAGACTATGTGTTGTTCAAGACCACAGGGGGAAGCTCGGATTTCTCTAATGCACGACTATAAATTGCTAAGCAGTTTGATTTGGACGAATTCAGTGAAAGCTCATTAATTGCAGACCACTTATGTAGGTACTGTAGATCCTCATTGATCCGGTAGATTAGATTAGTCCTATAGGTCTACTAAGGTACATCTGTACATCATCAGCGTATAAATGAATAGAGCAATTTTTAATAGCACTTGGTAGGTCGTTTATGTGCAAGCTAAATAAAAGTGGACCAAGGATTGATCCTTGAGGAACACCTGAGGACAGATACACCGGATTAGAGAGAGTTTCTCCTACCTTCACCATTTGATTGCGATTCGTTAGAAAACAAGTAATCAGCTTAACAGCTGTAGATGAGAAATTAAGCCCATTACGGAGACACTTTCTTAGGAATAGGGACAACTGTAGCTTGTTTCCATTGGGTGTGGGAAACTGAGATCTGGTGAGACAGTAATTGTAGATATGGACTAGGGGACAAGATATATATGGCATTATGAGTTTGAGGAATTTGGAATTTAGCAAATCACAGGCCCAGTGGCGTTTGATTTAATAGAGTATAACGTGGAGAGAGTTTCACATCCGTCATCGCAGTGAAAAGAAAATCCCTCAGAAAGGAAGTTAGAATAGAATTGATTATACATAAAATAAGGCTTCAAAATAAAAAAAGCGAAAAAAAATGTGCTAGAAGTCCTCAATAGTAAATAATATAATTTTTTTGAGAAAAAAAAAGAACCAACATTTTTTTTCGTTCGGTGCTGCTATATTTTTTATAAAAAAAACTAAAAGCATGCCTAATTTGACATTTGAATCTCAATCTCAAGATATGATTTTTAGAAAATGACGTTTCATCCACAAAATTTCTAACCGTTCCTATGGGGGAGAGGGCATGATAGGGGAAAAAATATGGTATTTTCTACAAGCTGTGAAAGTTTCATCGGAAATGGACGGGTTCCAAGGTGGGTGATCGGTTTCGTATGGAATGGCTGCATACATACAAAACAAGCTTATATGTATAAATAACGGTTGCATAGAGATAGATAATAATTAAATGAAATGTTTTAAAAATTTCGTAAGAAAACGCTATTTATTATTCCGCCGAACTTTGGTGCAAAAATCGTGAAAATGTGAGAAAATTTACTAAATTGTTGAGTTTATCATCCTTTGTAACTGCTAGTTGAGTATTTTTTTGGAAAGCTTACACGGTTTCACACTAAAAATATTTTTTTAATGATGTATAATAAGAGTATTATATAGGGTGTTAAGGAAAAAAGTTTCAACGTCGCAAGCCCTCTTTTCACACAAACGACATATGTATGTATTTTGCACCCCATTTCTTATACAATTTTTTGTATATCTCGCTACCTACTAACCCCAAAATATTTCTTAATTTATTCTGAAACACCCTGGGTATATGTATATATCATAATGGACTTAAATACAATACAAACGAATTTCTATGATTATCGAAAATTCTAGTTTCAATTTAAATTAGGATCACACAGATTTATATTCGCTTAAGGGTGTCCTAGTTCCTAATAATAGCTCTCATCGAAAAAAAAAAATCGCATATATCTAGATACTTTATTCTGTCTATTCTATTTATTTTTCTTATGCTGGCGTACTTCGATTTGGCGCCAAAATGTCGGCACAACAATTTTTCTCAAAGCTTGGTGGGAGTTAAGTTAAGTATCAAAAGGATTGGAATTCTGGCAGTCAAACCGTCCTCTGATAACGAAAACAGTTTTCGTTCCAAATAAAACCTACATTCCAAATTATGTTATTTGAGCGCAAAAACTTTATGGCTAATACCTATGTGTATTACATATATACATATATATATCCTATGTCCATTTAACCATAAATATATGTATTTATGTTTAGATGTACATTGCACAACCACCATACTGCATAAATGTGTATAGTTTCTAGATGACAAACAGAACATATCGTTTATCTTGCTCGAATTACGTACGAACAGAAATTTTTTTTTTTATTCATTTTCTAGAGCCAAACTTTTATGTGATGTTGACTGATAGGTTCTCTGCACATATTCCGAAGAAGTTTTCTTTTTCCGTTCTTTTGCAAATTTTTGGGTCACGTCTATCTATCTACGGCTACTATAAAATGGTTGTTGTATGCATAAAAAGAAAAAAGGAATCTACGGATGTACGCGATACATTTGTATGGTTAACAACACTCAATTACTCACTCCATTTGAGATGAGGACTGAGAATTGAATGGCATGATGGCATCAAGTCGAGGGTGTACGTTATTTTGTTTAAGGATATTTATCAGAGAAGATTACCATGCAAAATAGGACACGATTTCCCCCCTATATACTACATACACACTATTGTTGAGTTTTTTGAACTTTTTTTTTTTCTAGTTTGATTCAGGATCTGTGTATTATCGGTTTGGACTTGGATTATGTTTTGTTCTATTTTATTTTGTATTATGTTAAATATTGGTAGATATTTAGATCCCATCATTAATGCTAACTTTGAAGATTCAGGTCGGGATTTATTGCAAAATAAAAACTTAAGAAAACGCATTCGAATCTCAGCTGTTTTTTTTAATTAAAAAAATTACAAAAAAAAAAACTAGAAAAAATAAAAAAAATAAAAAAAATAAAACATAAAAAAAAATTAAATAACTTTAAAAAAAGTTAAGCACAGCCCAGACTCGAAACCTAGCATGTTTTTTTTTGAGGCCATTCCCTTTAACTCGTACACGAATTTGTCTGTCTATTTATTTATATATTTCTTTTTTACTATTTTCGACACTCTCGTAGACCCACTTTTCGTCATCACAGCGAGCTGAAATTTGGCAAACAGGTTCATGTCGCATGACAATTGAAAAATTTGAACCGGAAATTTCCATGGAAAACCCGGAAAATCGGGAAAAATCATTTGAAAATTTGGTACAAATTTGATTAGTGATAAATCCGTTTCAGGAAAATGCAGAGTTTTCCGATTTTTCTGATATTTTTTTCGGAATTTTCCAATTTTTCTGGAAAATTTTCCGGTAAAAAAGTTTTCTAAATTATGCAGGATCAAGTTCCCTATCAACTGGCATCAATACTTTCTCTCCGACAATGGTGAAAACTTGCAGAAAAAATCGAGGAAAATTCATGTAAAACGCTTTTCCGGAGTTTTTCAGACCAAGGAAGCGTTTGAGCATTTTGCAACCTAAGACAAAGTTGTGGAGCGAATTGAGTTGTATAAAGTTGCTTTTGTGGAAAACTCCCTGTAAAACTCGGAAAAGCGGGAAAGTCTTCGGACAAATTTTCATTGATATGATTAGTGATAAATCCGTTTCAGAAAAAATGCAGAATTTTCCAATTTTTCTGGAAAATTTTCCGAAAATTTCCGGAATTTTCCGACTTTTCCGGTAAATTTTCCGACAAAAAAGTTTTGTAAGCTATGCGGATTCATTTTTTTTCCGTCCTACTGGCATCAATAGTTTCTCTTCAACAATTATGAAAACTTGCATGAAAAATCGAGGAAAATTCATGTTGTAGGAAAAAAGTTCAAAACGTTAAAGTTTAAAAACAATTTATTTCCCTAATTTACGAAAACTGTGTACTTCTCTTATTTAGAACCAGACACAGAATGACAAAAGTTTCTTAAAACTATACAATATTTATAAGATAGAAATGTCCAACGATGCCCTCGCAAAGCCTGGAAATTGTTGAGTATAAAACCGTTACAACTCTTACGAAAGTTGCAGGTGCACCTAAGATTTTCTGATGGAAGCGCTACCGAACGGCGACCGAGTATGATGTTGGCGCACAGAAGCGTGAGAAACCCTTATTTGTTAAAATGATGGCGTGCTATATGAGAGTATGGCTGTTGGCGTATAAATCGTAGGAATCCTTTATACGTTAGAATCGGTGGTGTGCTACATTCTAACTGTAGGCGTATAGTAGCATGTGAATCGGTGGTGTGCTGCAATGTAAATTTTTAAAAAAATTTCATAGTAATAGGAAAACATTGAAAATCGGGGAAAATTCATGTTATATGGGATCAAGTTGGAATACAGCTAAAAAGCGGTGTTTAAAACATAATTTGAATTTCAGAAAACCGATTTGATACTCGAAAAATTTTTGTTTTCGGATCGGCACCAAAAATGACTTAAAATGTCGGTAATGATAAGCTGAACGAAAACTTCCAGGCAACCACGGAGCTAACTTCCAATCATCTCATCGTAACTGCCTTCAAAATTTCAAATTTTTCGAAACCTCGGTAAACCGTATTCCGAGTTATCGAAACTGTTCGGATTGTGTTCGAAGTACGGTCAGTCGATTGGAAACTCTCGAGTCGTATGGACGCAAAAAAATTTCACTGCGAATATTCAAAAATTGACTCAAAATAAAGAAGAAAGAAAGAGATATAAGGATAAATATAAGAAAAATTAAAGAAAACGGAAAATTAAAAAGAAAACGGAAAATTAAAAAGAAAGTAAGAAACTAAAATTAAATTAGAATTAAGTAAAAATATAATTAAGTTCGGTTAAATTGATATTAGAAAAATTTATTTAACGTGAAAAAGGCAGAAAATAAGTAAAAAACGAGTTTTCAAACAAAACTGAGGCCAAGCCGCATGAAAAAGTAGAAAATAAACTTTTCTTCACATACAGAGGTGGACTCAGATTTTTTGATTGGGACATTTCTCTTGAATATTCTTCTCTTCTTATTACCTGTGATTGATCATACTGAAATATATCGGTGATTGTCAGCGAATAAAATCTGAGGTTTTGTTTGAAAACTCGTTTTTTAATTATTTTATTTCTCTTAAAAAAAAAAAATAATAAAAAAATAAATAAATAAAATAAAAGAAAAATATTAAATTTATTTTTTATAAACTTAAGACGGAATCAACTTTAGGTTGTAAATAATCACCAACTCCTTCCAAGTTGTATTGGATGCATCCAACATCAAACTTACTTTGCGTGAAGTGTACCCTCCCTCTTACATCTTTTTATTACTGCCGATATTTCAATTTGTGGTTTATCTGGTCATGATATGATCATGATTTGCAATTCGAAAGGATCAGTTTGCCCACATCATATTCATACTGCAATTACAATGAAGTTGATGCCAATGCTCTCTGGAATGATGCAGAATCATTTGACGCATCTACCCCATGCCATGTATAACATTTTGCTAAATTTTGTACATTCGAATTTGTTCGATGCTTCTAAAATTTTGAAGCATTGATACAACATTTATGCTTCGAAGGATTCGAGTTTCAAGCTTCGAATACAGTTCCAAGTTGTACCTCAACGCGGTCTGACGTTTTACTTAATTCGCTCGCTTCGACGCTTGGACCACCAGATTAGGGGTTTTCCGTGAGCTTCTTTCGCCCTGGTGATGCCTTCAATGCATCATCGGATTTGCAATCTTTCGGATATATTTGTGGTATTCAGTGTTTAGTGTGCAGTGTTCGTATTTAAACTTTTACTCATCAGTTGATCTTATCAACTGTAACAGTGAATTAAGCGTGGTGTCGGTAACGGTAGTTTCAATCTCATGAAACTTAAGCGGCCCACACACGATACAACTGTTGGTCCAACTGTTGTAATAATCTGTGTTGGCATACAACCGTTGTATAGTGTGTGGGCCAATTCTACGAAAGATCCAATGTTCGCAAGCTCGGTTGGATGGTTGGATGTGCATGCAGGTAAACCGCTGTTGTATATGCGACCGTTGTATGGTGTATGTGCTTGTTGTTCAACAGTTGATCCGATTTCATTATCTGTGAAGTTTTCATACAGTGAGCATCGTTTTTTTATTGTAATTGCATTGTAAAAAACAAACCAAAATGGTGTCTATTAAGTATAAGGACTTCTGGCAAGAGTTTATTGATATACCATATATCAAAGTCTACCATTACTTTTCAAAGACATAATCACAGCTGAAAAACAATTGGCCATTTTCTTTTTTTGACAACCGATGACATTATTTCGTATTAGAGATTATACTCAGTATATGAAAAGTTACACAAGACTGACAGCGGAAGAAATCGGTCCAACAGTTGTATCGTGTGTGGGCCGCTTTACTTGTGTTCCGTCGACCTATACATAATAACAAAACAAAAATAAAACAAATACAATTATAAATAATAATACAACCATAAGTATATAAGCAAATTACCAACAATCATAAAAGAAAATACAACCATACAACTATAAAATAATACAACCACAAATATAATACATACAACATTTAGCCGGACATGGCAATCAACATTTAGCCGGACACGGCACACTTTTTGGCTATATACCCCATAGGGTCAGTCCTACTGACATATATATAATATGGACTGCTTAACTTATTTCATATGGGCTCAATTGCTTATGTCAAATAAAGTTCTTACGCCGCCGGTGCCAACATTGAAAAAATCATTGGCGGGAAGTTAAAAAATGGGCGCGCAGCTCAAAAAGCAATTAAAATAAAACGTTTCGAATTTCTGCTGCACATCTAATGAATAAATTGCCTTTGGTAAAACAATTTTATAGTAGATAATAACCCCAAATAATTAATTTAAAAACATTTATTTCGACGGCCCCAATTATTTATTTGCTGTTTACCGTTCTCCACAGTTGGTACTTTGTCCTTAGACCGAAAAAGTCAGCAAAATAAAAAGTGAACCCACTTTTTGTAGTACATTTCTATGAGCGTAGTCAGTCTATATTATACATGTCAGTGGTCAGGCCATTGTGAAGGAACTCCAGCTCGCTATTCGAACCCATAGCTCTGGATCATAACCAATAGAAGAAGAAGAAGAAGAAGCTTCGAATAATTCGAATCTTCGAATCAGTAGCTTTAAGGCCTATTAAAGAGTAGACGGTTTCATCACCTCTGCTGGATGAGACTGAAGTCTTATGTAAAACTTATTGTTCCCTCCACCAATACAAATTGTTGCTGTCTAAGCATGATCTATGCATAGTCTTCGGGCCCCAGACCGTATACGTGACACCCTCTACGTATGATTAGTTTCACGTTGATCGGATTACAAGTTTTGAGCCTAACTATCAAGTGAAGTTAAAATATTTTTTTTTTTCAATTTTTTTAAAAAATCCAAAATCCACGACCCCCAAACCATCAAAGAAAGTCGCCAGGTTTTAAGGCGAATCGGACCATAAACGGTCAAATTCGTGCACCATGTTGACCAAAAATTCATAATCCACGACCCGGACAACCCCAAGATATCCAATTTGAGTCGAACCAGGCCTACAGTTTGGAAAGTCGATAGTAGAATGCTTCAGACTTCTTCCTTCTATGCCGTGAAGGAGCCATATGACTTTCTAAGAATACTGGCGTTGGATTAATCCACGAGATTGTAGATTCGAAGGCTTCCTTGATGATCTATACTGCAATGATTTTTCTTCTGCGGCTTAGAGAGGAGAAAATTAAGAATCGTGACTTCATTGGATTTTATCAAAAGGATAGAATTACCTCAGCTCTCCTCTAAAATAAAAGTAGTGATATTTTTGTGTATGTTCGTTTCTAAGATCCTTTCTCCTCCTCTCTTACTCCTCCCCTTATAGAATTTTCTTGTAAAAAAAAAAACATTTTCGAAATTTTTAATCCTTTTTCTTTTTTTTTCTTTTTTTTTTTTGCATTCCAGGTGCGATTTTTAGTGAAGATCAGAAAGGCAGCTTGTCTGAGCTCGCTTTCAAATATGCTGTGCACAATATTAATCAGGACAAAAGTATTTTACCTGAAACTAGATTAGTTTACAATGTTCAGTATGTACCAAGAGATGATTCATTTCATGCGAGCAAAAAGGGTACATATAAAAAGATCCTCTTACATAATTATGTCTAACTTTTTTTTGCAAAATTGCTCTATAGTATGTTCGCAGATTAAAATTGGTGTTCAAGCGATATTTGGGCCATCAGATCCGATTTTAGGGCCACACATTCATTCAATATGCGATGCCTTAGATATACCACATTTAGAATGTCGTGTAGACTTGGATCCTGGAGGGAAGCAGTTCTCGATTAATTTACATCCATCACAAAAATATATAAATACCGCGTTTCAGGATGTTATGAGTTATTTGAATTGGACAAAAGTTGGAATACTTTTTGAAAAACATTACGGTAATTATTTAGTATGGTGTCACTGACAATAATAATTTTTTATTATATACACATATACATATGTACAGGACTCATAAAACTACGCGAAATGGCACGTATGCCTGGTTTGGAGGTACATGTTCGACAAGTTGAACCAGAATCCTATTTGAATGTATTAAATGAACTAAAAAATAAGGAAATACATAATTTAATAATAGACACACGTCCTGAAAATATATCGCTACTTCTTAAGGGGGTAAGTTTCAGTTATATATTTAAAAACGAAAAGATAGAGAGAAAAACAGTTAGAAAGAGATAGAGAGCGAAGGATAGTGAAATTTTTGAAATTACTTCACAACCCAAAAATGTGTTTATCTTTTCAGATCCTCCAACTGCAAATGAACGAGTACAAATATCATTACCTTTTCACAAGTTTTGATATTGAGACTTTTGATTTAGAAGATTTTAAGTACAATTTTGTTAATATTACTGCCTTTCGCCTGGTTGATGCGAGCGATGTCAGTGTAAGAGAAGTCTTAAAGGATATGGAAACGTACTACAGATATAAAGGAGAATATCATTCTTTTGACAGAATCAAGGTAATTTATATGGGAAAATAAATTTTTTATCTTTTTATGAATATTTATTAATAAGAAAAGAAGTCCATTCATTATGAAGGAAGTGCAGACGTATGTATGTATGTAGGTACTGTAAAGTGGGACAGCTCAGATGATCATACCTACTACATTAGATATATTGTCAATTATTTAAATGAAATGCACGGTAAACAATTTTCGGTGCTCTGTTTTGATGATATCCTGATTAATATCATATTAAAATTGTTTTATTTTTTTATTTTTTATCAAAAATGGCGTTCTCAAATTTTTATATTCCAAAGAAATATAGTAGATAAGTTCATTTATGTACAACATGGTAAAAGCCTAACATTTGATAGAGCTGTCTACGTTGCATCTAATGCATTCCTTTTTCTATGCATGTAATGCACCAATTCGCGTCCACTTCATTTTATAACATGCCATAAAACGACGTATTTTCTTTAAAATGCAGAGAGGTGTTATTTTGATATTCAAAGAAAAATGCCATTTTTTGAGATAAATGATCGGATCTTTATTTCATTATAAAGAGGAAGGTATGCCGTTAATAATGGAAAATAACATCAGCCAAATGACCACCATGACCACGCCTACAGGACCATATCCTTTTCATGAAATTTTCCATAACCAAATCGCAAAAAGGCTGCCCTATGTCCTCGATAGCCTCACGAATTCCATCTTTGAGGTCTTGAATCGACGCTGGGCTGTTGGCGTAGACCTTCTCTTTCACGTGGCTCCAAAGGAAGAAGTCGCAAGGTGTTAAGTCACAAGATCTCGGTGGCCAATTGTGATCACCTCTTCGAGAGATAACACAGTCCGGAAACTTTTCCCGTAAAAGATCAATGGTTTCGTTGCTTGTATGGGACGTAGCGCCGTCTTGTTGAAAGTAAACGTTATCCAGATCAATACGATCCAATTCCGGCCATAAAAAATCATTAATCATCTGTCGATAGCGCAATCCATTCACCATAACTGTTGCTTCAGCCTCATTTCCGAAAAAGTAAGGTCCAATGACCCCGCGGGACCATAAACCGCACCAAACAGTCACACGTCGAGGATAGAGAGGCTTTTCAACAATAACTCTTGGGTTTTCCGAGCCCCAGTTGCGACAATTTTGCTTGTTGACGAAGCCATCGAGGTGGAAATGGGCCTCATCACTCAAGATGAGTTTTCGATGGAATTCCGGAATTTTAATAATTTCAATGCATTGTTGAATCGTGTATCGTTCCATTTTTATTAATGGCGTAGTTTCTACTTGTCAAATGTCAAAAAATGACAGCTCCAAAAGTGACATCTACCGAAATAGCGGGCTAATTAAAATAACACCTTTTATTGGAGAACCCTGTATATTCTCATGTTCGTGTATATATCTGCTACCACTAAAGTGAGCAATGGGATGGTTGAGTTAAATCTGAGTCGTCAGAGCTTAGTTCATTAGGAGTCGGCATGTAAATAATGCGAAAATGCAAGAAAACATATTTTTTTTTGTAACGTAGTGCTATGAGTTTAAAATATAAGAGACTGAGTTTTTTATGTCATTTTTATTTCGTAAGAAAGTTTTTTAAGTAGTTATATTTCAAATAAATATAATATTGTTTGAAATTTAAGTTACTTTTCGGAATAAC
This sequence comes from Dioctria linearis, assembly GCA_963930735.1. Classification (NCBI taxonomy): domain Eukaryota; kingdom Metazoa; phylum Arthropoda; class Insecta; order Diptera; family Asilidae; genus Dioctria; species Dioctria linearis. The sequence continues at coordinate 5,102,673 of OZ005741.1, forward strand.
CACATTAATTTTAGTGTCCGTGAAATGTATCAATGATTCCTATCATAAGCCAGTTCGCGTGTACTGGTGGCCGCAAATTAGAGCTGTACTTTTTTACTTTGGTCCTAATCGCGGCCTACAACCAGCTCTTCACTAATTAGTCTGATTTAATGCATTGCATATAAGGAAATATGGAAGGATATACTGCTACAATACTGAATGAACTATTTTCAGACATTCGACAAGGAAAATTTTCTATTAGAACAGCATCTAGCATCAAATAAAATATTCCAAAAAAACATTACAGGATACATTGTCTGAAAGATATCCTGAAGGTGTAGAAAAGTTTGGACCATAAAGTATTTAAAACGAAAACCGAAGAAAAAACTAGTTAAGTGATGCGAGTCGTTAATCACATGTGGGTTTCTATTAAGTCCTGATAGCCTTTTAAGCACAGTTCCGTACCAACATACAAGATTTAACACTATGTACTTTTTATTTTATTATTATTTTTTTATTTTCATTATTTGTTGTTGTAGCAGCTATAGTATTTCTCAATCTTTGGAAATTTCGTTCGTCTACCTATTATACGGTTCAAGAGATACAGCGATTGTTAAGGTCGAAAAAACGCTGAAAAAAACAAGATTCTTGGGCCCCCTTTAATTTTTAATTTAATTTAATTTTTATTATTTGTTATTATAGCGGCAATAGAAATAAAATACACACTCAATAAAAATTTCAACTCACTACCTATTACGTTTCATAAGATATAGCCCGCTGACAGACAGACGGACAGCGGAGGCTTAGTACGGGTAAGGAACCCAAAAAATGATCAAGGCGATAGCACGAATACATCCTTCAAAAATGGGCGATCAGGGCGAAAATGTTACGACCTTTTTCTGAAATGCAATTCAGAGCTAGCACATCCAATTCCCGAAGGCCTAACCAAAGCCAGAGATACTGTTTCTGAAGAGGTTATTCGAAATTGGTTTGATGAGCTGCAAAATTATATAAAGGAGATGAATGCAAGAGACATATTTAAAGAAACAGTTGTTTTCCCCTACATACGAACACTTAGGGATCCAGTCAATAGCCATGCCAGAAGCCGGGTTTTTAGTTCGTTCTGAGTCAGGCTGCAGGAGAATATTCGCGAATGGGGCTATGGTTACATGGTTAATTACTGAACAAATTCAATTTTTCTACTGAGGGTCTCCAGTTCCACTTAAAATTGGAGCTATGCGAGTTTTTCAGGCAAAGAGGATAATTTTATACGCACTTCCTCCTAGCACAATACATATGCTACAACGAACAGGTGTTAATGTTTCAACTAATGCTTAAGTGATGATCTGGTTTTAAAGAGATGAGTTAGCTTTGGATCTTAGGGGCATTGAATTCGACGCGATCACTTTGCACAACCGAGAATATTGTCAAGATCGTTATTCAATAATCTAATCATTCAATCTTGTACAACACATGTGACATTCCCTCGAAGTCCGCAACAGTTTTAAAGGAATAAGCGAAATCAAGGTACTGTCATCGGCAAAACTATGGATGGGATTGAAATTAAAGCAAAGCAGATCATTGAAAATTAAGAGGAAAAACGGAGAAATAATAGAGCCCTGGGGCGCACGGCGTTTATAGGGATAGCTTCAGAAGTAACACATCAAACAGATCAAAAATTCCCAATCCATAATAAAAGTGAAGAGAAGAGACCAAGAGGTTCAAGTTTGGCCAAAAAGTATGTTGAACTGAATATATAGCTCTTTAAGGCAAAAAATTGTTTTATGATTCTAATTTATAAAACGTGGAATTTCATTGTTATATGATGCCTTCTTGATTTGTTCCTTTTAATTTAATGAAATTTAAAAGATGCTGTTATGTAAAACAATACAGTTTGAAGTGAATTACATAGTTTTAATCTGAAGAATGAATTATATCACATTTTTTTTTTATGGCTTTTCAAATCAGAAATAACGAAAACTTAATTAAGTCGTATCTGGCTTAGACTGGACGCAAACGGGTCATTTCCGCATACACTGATATTTTCAATTATTATGCAGACTTGATAAATGTTTTGAGTTTTTAATTTAAATTAAAAGATAAATATTCAACTTACTATTGTACTATAAAAGTTTAAACATCGACATTAAGTAAATTCTACTAAAAACCCTTCTTGTGAGGATGGCATTTCCTTAAATGGCCGCGAATTGGTGCGTTTACTATGGCTTTCTTTCTAAATTGCTAAATCAATTTTCTTCTCCTTGGGAACGATTTAATTTAATTTAATAAAAAACCAAAACAAAAAACACAAAATAATAATAATAATTTGGTGGTGCCATCTATAGGGCAATCCTACAAACGTCCTTTTTTTATTTGAGATTTCAATAGAAATTTGTTTGCTGATTTCGTTCGGTTTAGTTTGTATTGGGGATTTTTCTTAACAAGTAGGTCGTCATACTGGTCCTTAATATGCCAAAATATGAATTTCATGAGTTTCATATGGGATGCCAACGAGGCAGTTGAACTATCAACGGGTTCTTTAAACTTCGTCTATTCACTGAAAAATGACGTTTTCAATCTAGAAACATTGAGGATAAAACCAAAAAACGATTTTTTTTTATCTAAATCAATATTTCTAAATAAACAACAATTATTTATAAATTTTATTTCTTAGATATTTATTTTTTTAAATTATTATATTGTTTTTTCTTTCTTAAATAACAAAAAATCGCTTATATCAAAGAACATATATAACTTAATAAGAAGCTTGAGCTGGCCTCTAAAAATGCAGAAATTGTATGGTTATTTGCTGTGCGGTCGGGAGGTAACAGACGGGAAGAAGCAGAGATTTGCTTTGATCTGTCTGTTCTCCATCACCCCACAGCTATACACATGCCGACGCCAGCAGCCATACACAATTTATGTTTCCCGCCGGTTTTTCTATTAATTTAGGTACTCGAAAATGTTTCATAAGAACTTTGGCTACCTACATTCATGAAAACGTTTATCCCAAGCACACGAATCAATGCAACTGACTGTGATTGTGACTACAGTGCTTGTCGCCTACTAATTCCTATCCCATTCGCTCATCTTACTATTCTCCCTCTGTTTTCCTGCAATGCAATGTAAATGAAAATTCTCTCAAAAAAAGTATTCTTGATGAAACCGGGTAATTAGAGAAGATGTAAAAGAAGCAAAGAGAGCACGCAATGCAATGCATGGGCATGATGCGGAGTACCGGCTCTGGCCTCTGGCTCTGGTCCTGTACTGGTGCTTTGACGATGACGACCCGCCAGCCGCCACTCACCACTGGTGACTGCCGGCGGGCCATCATACAAAGCAGAGTTTTCGTAAAATTTGTGAAAGCGGGTTGTAATATCACCACCCCGATGAGTGGCGGATCGTTAACAAGCAGAGAGTTTTCATAGAATTTGTGAGAGCGGGTCGTAATGGAACGACCCGCCATATAAAACTTTTCAATTTACGAGATGCGTATTCTTTCTGTTAGATGTTCTTTGCTTATAATTCTTTAACAAAAATATCTTTTTAGAATTGATAAAAGGCTTTTAGGAAAACAAAGCTACTTCGCTCTCTGGCAGCTATTGTTATTCTTAAAGGCTTAAACACAATTCCGACGACTGAGTGACAGACGACAGCGAAAAATTCGTTGTGGAACAGGCAGTCGATTGTGAAAGAAAATATTGAAATTTCATTTGTTAAATGTTTCAAGCGTTTTAAAAGGAGATTTTTATCAAGAATATTTTATATTATATTGAAAGAAATGCAATGGACCAAAGTGTAAAAGAAAAAACTGAAAATGCGGAAATTAACTAAATTAAACGCTTTGAAATATCCATCCAAACCAACTTGTCTTGCCTGTCTTGCAAATCATAAATTATTCTATGATTTCGTACTTCTACAATAAATTTTTCCTCTAAGCTCATTATTTTAAAATTACCGCGGCGTGCTACCACCTAAAAAAGACAAAAGTGAATGTCACAACCAGTTCATTCAATTAATTTTGTTGGTAGGACTGCAGCGACGACGGCAAAATTAGAAATTGATCAATCTCGGCGATAAGTCGTCGATCGCTCAACATCGGTCGTCACAATTTGGTGCATTCGCATAAGATGCTGTGCTTTTAGAAGTTTGACAGCGATATATCGTCGTCGTTTGTCGTCTGTCGTCGCAATTGTGTTTAAGCCTTAACGCACCCAGGATTTAGCTTTGGAGGGGGACCGTAGGTGTCCCAAGTCTTAAGAAGTCGGAAAAATAGGGCTCTAAAGTCGTGTCCTGCACCCATCTAAGCACTTAAAGACTGCTGTTGTATATTTAAAGGTTTTATTTTATTTTATCGGACTTTGTAATAATATACAGACTACATTTTATATATAATTTGTAAATTATTTTCATAAAACTGGCATTCTGGAGGGGGACCAGTCCCGTTCCTCCCCCCCCCCCCCCTCTTGGTGCGCCCCTGGTCGCAATTGTGTTTAAGCCTTAAACTGAACTAAAATCCTCTGACATAACAAACTTAATATTATTTTTCACAATTTAAAAAGTCTTGATTTGTGCTTTTGCTAAATGTGTACAGTGGCGTGTGTCTTCGATAAAAGCTTTTTCAAAGTTTTCAAAAGAGTTTTTTTCTTAGAAGCGTCATATCCAATTTGATTTGTCACAGTCAGCACAAATATTAAATTGACAGATATAAATAAGGGTACAGGTCAAATTGTCCCAATGACAACCTTCCTAGTTAGTTTATCCTAAAAATAGCTGTATTAAGATATGTGCACACAATAGCATGATCTCAGGCTATTACAAGTGCAACCTGCGTCTTTCCATGTTGACGTTTCATTGCAGAGAATAAGATTACCTGGCGTATCGCGGAGGCTTCAAGAGGACGAATCCAGACTTTCTCCATGGCAGTCATTCTGAAAAGATTGACCCAACAGACTTGCTGAAGTGCTGATGTTAGTCTGGATGGTTTGAACCAGCAGTACAGACCAAGGTATTCCTATTACGAACCACGTTCCGCCATTAGTGACTATTATCGTGAAAATGTATAGGAAAGCACCGTACAGAGAAAAAAATACTCTCTGCGCTCTCTCTGTCTTTCCTATAGAATATATAATACATTAGTCACGAAATTACGTCACAGAACATGCGCCAAAATTTTAATGGGAATATCTTGTATTCTATATAGCCTTGGTTCAGACTGTTCCTATCACAATCTGATTAAAGCGATTAAAACAGTAGAATCGCTGGAATACTGATGTTCGTCTGAATGGCTTGAACCAGCAGGATGGACAAAAGTGGTTTTTTTCGAATATCGCTTGCTTATCGTTCCGGTTACGAGCCAATTATATTGGGGTTTGGTCTCTACAAGAGATGGCTATATTATTAGGCATGAAAAGGTCTTTTGTGGATTTGTCTTTCTGTCAGTATTTCCTGCTCAAGAGTTGACGTTAGACTATTTACATGTTTTGTTTTCAAAAGCAAAATCTTACCTCTACGTTCAGCAGAGTGTTACTAGACGAGAATTTCGAAATAAATTTTGCTAGGTTTAGAAAATGGTTGCTCAAGTGTTCGGAAATGTACGACACAGACGCATCGCCACAAATTAAAATACGTTAGAGCGTAGTGGACAGACGTAGTATCTGTAAAACATTTTTAGCACAGCCGTTCTTACGAATCCAATGAAAGGATATACAACTACAATTCAACATCAGCAGCCCAATTTTGATAAACTTACAGCTTTTGGATGCGAGAGAATTCACAATCACTTTTGAGTACACACGAAGGCCCGATTCTACGCAGAGGTCATTTTTATGAACTGATAAAAGGCATATGGGATGAACAGCTTAGCACTAAGAATAGGATCTGTTATGTTTCCCAGTGCTTTCTATAATAAGGGTATCATAATCAATATGACTATGTGACTATTATTATGAAAATTATTGTATATGGGTGAAATTAGAAGAGCGGAGGAGTAGGCGGGGATATAGAGGTTAAATGCTACCTTTTAGAGTTACAGGGTGATTTTTAATGAATTTGTTCAAGGCTAAGTGGATATGGATATGATTCTGTTGCTGTAGCACATTTTTGGTAGAAAAGAACGAAGGGGTAGGGAATTGAGGATTATTGGGTTGAGTCAAGGTGGTGAAGGTGTGCATATAGCTTAAATGCTTGCGCCTCATAAATTGGTGGTGGGGTAGGTTGAATAAAGGATGGTAAACCGTTCCACATTCGTAGTAGATACTGATAGAAAACCTTGTAATGTTTTTATGAAATACTATATTTTGAAACCACAGGGTGTACGGCTATTACTAGCACGTTGTTGAATATGGAACTGCCTTGATTTTTCCCAAAAAACTGTTTTTTCTTGCTTGCCCCTTCAAATTTATGCTGCGAAGTTTCGGAATTTTAACTCAATTACTTTCAAATAGTAAATGTAATTTTTTCCGTAACCTCTTTTGATAACGAATTTAGGAAACCCAAAGTCTTTAATTTATAAAAATGAGGAATTACTATTTTCGTGCACCTCTTACACCTCCAAATTATACATTTTTATTATTTATTTTTACTAGTTAATTAGTACACAAGATTACAAATCTTATAATTGTACGTGCTTAATCGGTAGGAAAAATTTATTTGATAAAGAGAGATATATAAACATACATTTAAATTTAATTAACTAACTATACACCTATAAAGTCTACATAAATATTGAATATATAAGATCTAAAGCATATTCTGCCAGTGAAATGATTAAACTATTAGTTTGCGAATTTACGTTATGTGAGCTGACATCAGCAACCTTTTAAATGCGTGCTGAGATCCCGCGCACTGAATATTGGGCGCTAGAGAATTCCAGCAGCGAAACACCTGCACAAAGTAAGCGCGCTCACCTGATAAGGTTCTGAAGCTTGGCAAAAGTATGTTTTGAAGCCGAGCCGATCCTAAAAATTGTATTCGATCAAGTAAATAACTTGGCTCCTTTACGTGGATTAGAGAATACAGAAATAGTAAGCGCCTTCGTGACAAGTATGCTTCAAGTGAACATCCCAAAAAGGACTCAACATAAGGAGAGCAATGAGCAAATCTACGCAACCCGTGAATAAATCTGATAGTATCGTTGAAAGCGACATTTAACTTTCTTTGACAACCAGAATCGAGTCTGGAAAAAATTAAATTGCTAAAAGTTAAGTGAGGTAATACCAAAGATTTAGCGAGTTTCATACGCATATGACTCGATAATATACTAGCCGACGTCCTTAACTGACGAAGTCATCCATACACTTTTCCTAGAACAGAGGAGACGTGGTTGCAGCATGTAAGCCGCTGATTTATTTCTATGCCTAAACTTTTAACAGAGTTTGAGTATGGTATAGTAGTACTGTTGATCATTATCGGAGGAAACTCACTAGGATCTAGATTTCTCCTGTAAAATGCTATACAGTTTGACTTGATCGGATTTAGCGTTAGGTAGTTACGGTTCGCCCAGTCACATATTCTTTGCAAATCGTCGTTTAATCGAGAGACGCAATCCTCGACAAGCCCTATTGGTCAGCCAAAATATATCTGCACGTCATCAGCGTACAGGTGGATTTTTGAATTCTGTAACGTCATTGGGAGATGATTGATGTAGCAAACAAAAGAGAAGCGGACCTAATATTGATCCCTAGGGGATCCTGCTGCTAAGAAAAAGTGGTGACGAAGTGGTATTATTCACTTTTACTGTTTGACTGCGATGCCCAAGAAAGCTTTTGATGAAATTAATTGATGTGCTTGAAAAACCGAAATATTGCTGGAGCTTACTAAGCAGCCTACTGTGATTCACTGAGTCAAAGACCTTGCTGAAGTCCAGAAGAACCAGTAATGCTATGTGGTCGTTGTCAATCGAGTCAGTTATGTCAAATAGTACTTTAAGTAAAGCAGTTTCGGAACTATGATGCGCTCTAAAGCCGGACTTCCAACGTGATAAGAGGTTGTTTTGTTTTAGATAAGATGGCATTTGGACGTGCATCAGCTTTTCGAGAACCGTACCAAAGAAGCAGAGCAAGCTAATTAATGGGTCTATAATCAGCCAGTTCGCAGGATTTACGATTTAGGCAAGACATTCGCATTTTTCCACATCAAGGGAAAGTGAGAAGTAGTGAGACATGCATCAAAATATATGGACGAGAATGTGGACGATATGCGGTAAGATTATTTTTACGAATTATGGAGAGATATTGTCTGGCCCTGTGGCTGAAGATTTAATGCTATTAATCGCATATATAACCTCGTCTGCATCTACGCACCTAAAAGCAAATTCAGAATTATGTGTGTTCACTTGACTTAGCGGCACAAGATCAGCAAACTGTTGCATTGGGGCAACAACTTTACTTTGGATTGAAGTGGAAAACCTATTTAAATTATTAGGATCCAGGCTGCACTTGGGCTGATCTCTGCCATATATTCCCAAATTCAGTAAATTCCGGCGCTTGGCTGCGCGAATGACCACAGTTACTCTATTCCGGATGATCCGATAACGATTCAGATCATCGTTGGATTTGGTACGTTTGAATCTCTGATAAAGAAATTTCCTCTCTGCAATCATTTTTCGGATCTCATCCGTGAACCACGGAAAGCAGCAGGGATGCAAGGTACATGTTCGAATTGGGACATATTTATCATAAAGGTATTGTAGAGAAGCAGTTAGGTGCTCCACCTTATCATCCGTACATAAATCGTTGTAAATAGCCTCCCACGATATTATTGAGTTGAGTTTTGCAGATCGTAATAAACTGAAGGCTGTGAATTTCGAAATATAAAAAAGTGGCATTGAACACGTTTTTGCCGAAAATTTCAGTTATATGGAAAAAAAATCTGATCTAGAATCTGGAAAATTGTGACTTTAAAATGCTTATACGTTTCGAAGGGTAGGTCCCGGGAAATTACTCCACGTTTTTGTAAAGACCGATGGATTACTCTGGAACCACGTACACTCTGTAATTTTTAAATTACACCATCTATCACATAAAAAAAAAATTATTCTACAATATTTTAATTTCCCATAGGATATAGTCGGTAAAGTCTCTTTTGAATCCTCTCCATTTTGTATTTCCTCCAGCATCTAATCCTGAAATTTTATTATATATTTTGGTATCGGAAAACTCTCGTTGTGTCGTGGTGGTATTCTTCACCTCTTACTATTAGTAAAAAAAAAACAACCACACACACACAAATCTACACTCTAGTAAATTATTAATAAAATATATTTCTTTTTTAATTTTTCCCCTTCAAACAGACTGAGCCAGCATTGATATATGATTCAGTGCATATCTTCGCAATTGGCCTCCAAACTCTTGAACAATCTCATACATTACGCTTAACAAATATTTCTTGTGCCGATGAAAGTCCATGGGATGGTGGTTTGAGCCTCATAAATTACATAAATGCAGTAAGATATATAGAGAAAATTAATAAAAAATATTTTTAAACTTTTTCCTACATATGTACATCTAAGTACAGGGTGGCTCGTATAGGTCTTGCATCTGAAGGCTATGGACGATGGGTTATGCTTATAACGGGTCTTTCAAATTGAGTTTTCAAAAGTAAATAATTAAAAGACATAGAATTTGAATTGAAACTGAAAAAGTTTTTATTTATTTTCGAAATACAATGTTTGCCATTTATACTCTAAAAAAGATATGTCCCATGTGACCACCTCTTGCGTCACTACAGTACCTGATTCTCTCATCAAAATTTCCAATCACATTCTGGCATATTTGCGGCTCTATCTCACCAATAACTCGAATAATTTCTGCTTTCAATGCTTGAACGTTTCGAGGATTATCCTTCTAGACCTGTGTTTTCACATGGCCCCAGAGAAAGAAGTCTAACGGTGTCAAATCACAAGATCTTGAAGGCCAATTCACGTCACCGAATCTGGAAATAATACGGTCTGGAAACTTTTTATGCAATAATTGCAAAGTTTCTCTGGATGTATGACACGTAACCCCATCTTGTTGAAACCACATGTCTTTAGTATCAATATTTTTAAGTTTTAGCCATAAAAAAGTTGTGAAGATGTCACGATATCTGGTACCGTTAACGGTTGTGGCGCTTCCAGCATCATTTTCGAAAAGTACGGACCAATCACACCACCAGACAACAATGCACACCAAACAGTGACTCTTTCTGGATGCGTTCGCCTCTATTGGATCACGCGAGGGTTTTCCTCTCCCCAAATACGGCAGTTTTGTTTATTAACGTAGCCACCGATTTCGAAAAGATGACTTTTTTTTTTAAAATCGTCGTTTTGTTCCAGTATCCAATTGGCGAAGTCTCGACGCATGGAATGATCTTGGGCAGCAGTTCTTGTGTCAATTGAATTATGTTGGCCTTCAACGCTAAATCTTTGTGCATAATACGCCATACAGTTGACTCAGAAAGTCCCAGCTGTAGGGAAATTGACGTGTTGGGGTCAGCTGCAACATTATCACTCACAGCACCAATATTTTCGTCTGAACGACCGGCACAAGCATACTGACCTCTTTCTCGATATTGTGTTGCAGCAGTTTCTTAAAATTTTTGCACATTATTACCAATTTGTTGCTCAGTTGGACGATTGTGTCGACCATAAACATCGTGTAATTTGCGAAATACATTTCTTACAGAACGACCATATTCATAAAATAATTCAATAATCTCCATACGTTGTTGTAATGTATACGACTCCATTTTTATAAATGGCAAACCTTCAACTGTCAAAATGACATATAATATGGGTGCGTTCGACGTTTGAAGTGTGTTACACAGGCGCGTACTTTTGAAAACTCAATTTGAAAGACCGTGGACAACCAAAAAGATTTAAGGTAGTCCAATGATTATCTGTATCTAAAAAATTTTAAATCATCATAGGGAGCAAACATTCAGAAGTTACAGGGTGATTTATAAAGACATGCCCGTTATCTACGCAACCGTTATGACGACCCGCCATACAATTTTTTGCTTGTCTAAGCATGACCTATTCATAGCCTTTGGGTGCAAGACCACATACGGTACACCCTGTATTAATTTATTTTAATAACATTTTTTTTTGCAGGTTGAATGGAAAGGCTTAAGTGGTCCGATACAATTTAAAGAAGGCCAAAGAATACAATTTAAATTAGATTTAGTAAAACTTAAACAGCATTCAATTGTGAAAGTTGGCGAATGGGCACCTCAGACTGGTTTGAACATAACAGACAGATCGCTATTCTTTGACTCAGGAACGATGAATGTAACATTGGTCGTAATAACAATTTTGGTGAGTTTAGGTGGGTTATTATTATAAGTTCAATATATAGAATGATTATAGTTTTAACTAGTTTTTTTTTTTTTTAAATAAGTATTTTTACCCAATTTTCTGAACAATCGAAAGTAACTATTTATGAGAACAGGAAACGCCATATGTTATGATGCATTATGAAAAAAATTTCACCGGAAATGAACGATTCTTTGGATTTTGTGTTGATATTTTGGATCGTGTTGCCCATGAAGTTGGATTTGATTATATTTTGGACTTGGTACCGGATAGAAAGTATGGAGCAAAAGATCCAATAACTGGCGAATGGAATGGAATGGTCGCACAACTTATGAAGCATGTTAGTATAGATATTATTGATGATTTTTCTATACACTAAACAATTGAAAAAAGACCATATAAGTGTGTATGTTTTATTTATTTTTGTTTTGTTGTTGTTGCAGAAAGCAGATTTAGCAGTAGGATCTATGACAATAAACTTTGCACGCGAAAGTGTTATAGATTTCACAAAACCTTTTATGAATTTGGGTATAAGTATATTATTTAAGGTATAAATAAACATTGTTAAAATGGCTATATACACTATCAAACTAAAAATCTCATTTCATTTTTATCTATATATAGGTTCCTACTACACAGCCAACACGTTTATTTTCATTTATGAATCCATTGGCTGTAGATATTTGGCTTTATGTTCTTGCTGCATATATCCTTGTTTCCATAACTATGTATACGGTAGCTAGATTTTCACCATATGAATGGCACAATCCTCATCCCTGCGATAT